>CP092866.1:105217299-105366846 GCA_030710605.1 Cordylochernes scorpioides | reverse complement strand
GCATCTCCTTATAGTGCAACTTAAAGTTCTGGAATAATTAAAAAACAACGAGAATAGTTGATATTTATTCTGATAGATGGCGCAAGCCATCAGCATTTTTCAGTTTCACGATAAGGAGATGCCTTTTTCATAATCTTCTGTAAAGATTACACATATTCCATGAGTCCATGCTACTTGAGCTATTTAATGATAAATAGCGGTCTATACCAAAGGTCCTCTCTTTTGACTTCCCTTTTTTTCCGAGCACCTGTTGAATTATTCCCGTTTTATTTATTATTCTTATCTAATCAACACCTGTCTCTCTCTTATCTTCCTTGGTCTGGGGAATCTAACCTTTTTTGAACAACCTTGGTGGCGTGCAGCACCTTGGTACTAGGCTACAGTGTATTGCGGCTTGTCTACTTGCTACATCTATTTTTGGGCTCGAAAATTATAGACTTTGGTCAGTAGCCCGTAAACCATATTTTCTCTCTCTATAACCATCTTGGTCTTGAGGTGGGTAATGCCAGCCAACACATTGACCTGCCCACTCTGTGGGAAAGAACTCTTGCAGTCCATAGGTGGCCAAGTCTTTCCGGCGGTGGGCGCCACCAATAAAGACCTTGCATATATATTTTTATATGTAAGTATATTTATCAATTATTTTCATCTATTTATTCCTATATTTATCATTATATAATCATATTTATTTAATTTTGTAATTAACGATATTAAACTTATATGAACATTGTAATAAAATCAGTTTCAATCGTTCATAATAGTTTATAATAATTACCGGCCTGGGAAGTTTGGGCTACTTGCTGTATTTATGTGAAAACATGGTTTGAGGCCTAATACAAGAATGATGAGGGTTGACCGTCATATTTGCCGTGGTGCCTGGAGTAGAGGGTGGGCCCAAAAGCCGCTCACTGTTTGAAGGTCAAGGTCGAGGACACTGAACTTTGTCATCGTGTCGTTCTCATGTGGATTTATTCCGTCGCTGAACTCATCCCTAACCAACCTACGGCGCACCAATTTTACAACTCTGTTAGGTCGCAGCGGTATAGAGAGCTAACAGACCAAACACACATTTCCTAATTTTTCATAACTTTCCAAAAAATGTTAACCGCATTGAAAGAATTAAATTCGTATATATGGAAAGATCTATATATACATTAGGAAAAACCTCAATAAAAATCACAGGCAATTTCTACTACTTATTTACTATTGATTTCCAAACATCAAATATGGGCGAATTTTTATATAATACGTCCAGGAAGATTACGTTAAAACATAGCCCGATTTGTCTCCAATGAGAAGCCGAAGACCAAACCGTGGCTATCTCCTCTTCGCATGCCAGACTTCCAACTCCAAATATTCCAGGTGGCCTCTTTCTTTGGAATAACCAACATCTCATCATTGAATGTCTTTCTCTACTGAGGGTGGGCCACATGGTCTCTCTATATCTTCTGCCATCATCTCCTCGTATGTACGTCTTACAGTTCATTGTTTCAGGTCGTCCACATACTCTCGCCGTCTTTATCCACGCGGTCTCTTCACGTAGATCTTTCCTTCCAGAACCGTCAGCAGTGTGATCCCCGCTGATCCACATAGCCAGCAAACGTCAGCTTTCGTTGTTTTAGGAACATCCCTTTGTTCCCATTTGATTAAGAACCTGATTGTTTGTCATATGTTCTTGGAATCCTGAGTGCTCTATAAATACAATAGTAACATTCTATATTTACTATAAACATTGCAATACAAGAATAGACTATCAGTAGATGAAATTGACGAAAATGTTGAAAGGATTCTCCACTGATGAGTCAAGCCCTCACAACAAATATCATGTTAGTATTATACGGTGAGTTTCAATAGTTTCAGTTCTAAAAATAAACGTTGACGTTTGTGTACTCATAAAGGATAGATGTTGTAAGCTATTGTTTCATACGGTTTGATGTGGAATTGTTTAGAGAGTATTTAGCTATTTTTATCATCCAAACGGTAATATTAAAAGATGATTGAAGATAAGAGTAAAGTATGGAGCTGTCTACAGGCAATGTAGTGAAGGTTACCCAAGCACAGCTGTGACTTATTCCATATGCCAACTGTCATGTTACATCTACATTGCAGGCGTCACTTGTAGAGGAATTCTTGGCGATGGCACCATCCTTTATGGAAACATTACTATTGCGTATTTGACAACATCTTTATATAGCCACAAACCTTATAATAAGTACACCAAAACAATGCATATATTAAATGCGCCAAGAAAATTTTTTAATTATCCCTAGTACACGTAGTACAAGCTATGGTAATCATGGTGGGTAGAAGTTGGCGACTGCTTTTACTGTAAATGCATCACATGTCTACACATGTGAAGATCAGTTCGACTTTGCACTTACAAATGTGCCAGAGCCCCGTTTGGTTACTTAAACTTGCTGGTGTGGTTGGACTTTTGCAAGAATTTTTTTTTTAATTAGAAAAAAAAAGTTCCCAATGGGGGGATTCTGACACAGTCCAGAAGACTCCTTAACACCTTCCAGTCCTGCCGCGCCTTCGCCCGCGGCGAATTGTCCCGTCCCTGCCCAGGAAACTCTAGCTCCGAGCCTTCTGCACCGGCGCCGAGCTACAGCCCGTGGCCGTCTCTATCAGCGCCTTCCTCAACCACTGCTGTATCAACAGAAGCATCTGCCAAAGAAACCCAGACAAAGACTGCACCAATTATACAATCCACCACTCCAGAACACCAAAAGAAAGAGCGTCTTCAGACAACTTTACAACAGGTAGAGGACTTGTTCGAAAATTTGAATGCCAACACCATCCTAGAACTCCTGTATAAAGACTATTATAGGGAGGAGATAGAAGACGCTGTTGCCTCTCCTTCTAAGATGAAAGACGTCCTCGAGTACCTGTCGCCTGAGCAGAGGTCTGTTCAGAAGGAATTCCTCGACATGGCAATAGTCGGGGAGATCTACATTTGTTCAGGGCGGAATGTGACATCGAACCAAACGACCCTCTGTGGGATTCGTCTGATGTAAATAATTTTTAATATATTGTTTTTGTTTATTTTTTTCTTGATTGTTGCTAAAAGTCAATAAAACATTTATCGCTGTCTCTCTCTGTCTTTCGAAAAATTATTCCATTTTTTAATTGAATCAAGGAAATATATTTATTAAAATAATAAAAAGGTTTTGTAAGAATAAAATAGCATCGCAAGTAGAGATTTTTGAATTAAAATTTTTAAAAAGAAACTTATCCTTGGAGGCCTGACGTTTTCACCTTAAAACTGAGAAGTGGTTTCAAGCTAATGGCCCTCATCAGTCCAATCGTAATTCGTAAGTAGAGCCAAAAGTGATTTTTAAATTGTATTTAGAGGTCATTACAAAAAGAGCAAACCTTTACAATTTAAGTTTGATACTAAGAAGTTATTTTAAGCCAAGCGCGACCCAAGTAAGATAACAGCAGGCTCGCGGCATCTCTGATCTTCAGTATCTCTCATCAATATATATATAAACATTTTAATCGTAGGTTCGTATTTAGGCCTAGCTTATCATTGCTAGCACATTATTAGACGCAAAAGATCAAATGTTTAAAATATTTTGTTGAACGGGATTGTATCAAATTAACGTAAAGTGATATTTTTTTCAAACTAATCATTTTTTAAAATTTGCTTGATAGAATATACAAATAAATTAGGAAATCATCCTCGGAGGCCGTTTTTTAAAATTATTATATATTCGTTGAGCTGAGAGTCGAGCATCTTGTTTTAAAGGATATAACGAGAATTAGTCTTAAGTCTGAACTTGTGGCATCCAGTCTGTGAGACTGAACGGTTGCTTAAGACAGTGTTTGGTGACGTTATTTATCTCCTACCCCTGAACACCTGTGAGACATCTGTGAGCAAGTAATAGAACAATTTTACATATTATCAACACTTTATTTGCATATTAGCACACACAAGGCCTTTAAGACACTAATACAGATTCTTAATTCAGAAGTCTTATACAGATTCTCCTCTCTCATTGACGGCTTACAACGATATCCTCACGATGATCAATCACCATCATGTAGTGGGGGAGAAAACGATGAATCTAAGTATTTTTTCCTACTTACCGCTTTGTAAAAGTTATACAGGGACATAGCAACCATTATACTTGATATGGCGCTGGTTAAAATACTTTGTACAGAGGTGAGTTGGCTGTCGTTTACTTTTGAGAAGAACGTCTCTTTTCTCTAATATACTAGTACCTAAAGATGTAATGAGATATTTCAATTTCTATTTTCTTTGTAAAGATGGCATACTATGAAGACATTAAGACGCGAATGTTTCTTTTCACAAATAAATCAAACTTCTACTGTCCTAAAAGCTTATTTCCATAGTTTGCTTAAATGCCATTTCTAAGATTCCACCCTTCAATGCAGCATATAAAAGCAAAATGATCCAATACTGTATTGGAGCTCTAAAGAAGCGGTGAATTTTTCATCGCAGTAAGGACAGTAGAAGTTCGATTTATTTATGAAAAGAAACATTCGCGTCTTAATGTCTTCGTTCGTTATACATGTATATAGGTGGCGCGTTATTGCTTTGTATTAATTGCATACTGTATTCCTCTCACTGAAGATTTTGGTATGGTTTTCATTTGCATATTCATCTCCAGCGTTCTGCTGGCCCAGTAGACAATTGTCTCTCCATTCTGTTCAGCCATTGGTCAAATATTTCTATAGCAATAAGGTTGAGTCTTCATGGTAGAGAGATGTCTTAACCATCTTACCTTATATGGGAGTGATAAATGGAGGCTTGTTACTCTTCTCTCCATCAAAACTACTGAATCGATTATTAAAGAAAAATCACATAAAGGTAGCTAAAGATATAGCTTTTTAACACATAGTCTTTTCAAAGCTTATACAGATTAACTCATTACGAACTAGATTTTATATTTTGGGGTCCGAGAATGATGCCGCTATCATATTAGTGAATTCCTGCCATCATTATTATTAATGTCGGAAAACAGTTATGTGAATATGTTGTGATATAGAAATCTGAGTTATGTAAACTATTCTATGTTTAATAAATATATATGTAAATATGTCTTACTTTAGATATTGTGCTTGATTGTTAGATCGAACATCGGGTTTCAGTTAGCCTACCTTTAGGAGTACAAAGACTTTCCTGCCATATAGAGAAAGACCGGCGAACTTCTCCCACGACCAGAAGAAATTCAGGGCGTCTAGGTGAAGCAGAAGCCTGGGCGTAGACACGCTTTAATCGAGACTTAATATACAAACGAATAATAAAATAAAATAATAATAATTAAGGTTTTTTTAAGATCCTTTTTTTATTCTTTGACAAGAGTTTCCATTTTAGGCTCAGTTTAAACATTACCCATTTACTTCATGAAGATTTGAATAGATTTAGTTTTAAAAGTGCTCAACATTTCGGTTTAGCTTTTCTTGATGGAATAGCTAGTTGTACGTGCGACTGTTTTGATAACGTTCAAAGGAAGAGCTGCCCTTTATATGGCTATTATGGCTATGAGATCCGTCTACGATATTAAAAGATGTTCAGGTCTAAGATCTGCCATACCACTCTTCAACAGCTGAAAACCTTTTAGGCAGATTCATGACTAGGATATCCCGAAATCAATCTCAGACAGATTCCATAACAATTTGTAGAAATCATTAAAAACGGAAAAGAGTAAAATAAAAATGTCTAACTCTCTTCAACCTGGGACGGCCACCCAATCTGACAGAAATAAAAAACTAAAACAAGTGACTCTACATATGTAAATATTAGTGTGTACATATACTACTGGTTATTCAAATTGTTACACCAGGAAGAAATAATAAATTGGTATTATCAAACCCAATTGAACTATACTGGAAGAATAACACGTGATTAAACTTTCAAGAAATTTAGAGGTATGGATGCAGAGAAATTAGTACCCAGAAGAACCACCTCTAGAAGCAATAACATACGCCTAGACATTCGAGTCAAAAATAGATTTGATGACATTCACATCCACAGCTTCCCATTCATATTCAACACGATGCTACAGTTCATCGACAGTAGTGACTGGCGTGTGGTGACAAGTCTGTCGCTCAGACGTTTTCTATTGGTGACAGATAAGAAGAACGTGCTGGTCAGAGCAGCATCCGAACATTTTCTGTATGTAGGAAGGTCCGTAATGAGCTAGCAGACTCTCTGGCAAAGGCTGGACGGCCCAACTAGACGAAAAAGACCTCCTCCTGGAGGACATGACTGGTACAGAGCAGGAGGACAAGAACCGGTTTTGTCCTCCCAAGAGAACAACAGTCTTTGATTTCCAGACTCAAGTCTCGTCATCTACGGACAATGACTTTCCAGAATGAATGCAATGTTTTCCCACTATGTACTAAGTGCAATTCTCAACCTGCAACCCCAAAACACATTATTGACTGTATTGACTCATCCATTGATGATCTCTACTCATCCCCAGTAGACACCATCAACAAGCTTTACAAGCTTGATACCCTAATATAATTGAGTGGAGATAAGAAAGAGGAATAAGAAGGAAGGTCCGTGCAATACCTGCAACATGCGGTCGTGTATTATCCTGCTGAAACGTAGCATTTCCCAGGTCTCGAATAAAGGGAACTACCACTGACCTTAACACATCAGAAATGTAACGGGGACCATTTTAAGTTCCAGGATTGTGAAAAAGAGGTGACCGAGACATGTATCCAATGACATATCATATCTCCAGGTGATGGACCAGTATGACGATGTCGAATGTACGCTGGCAATGTGCCTTCTCCACGATGGCGATAAACACGGATGCAGCCATCATGGTGATGTAAACAGAATCTGGATTCATCTGAAAACACGACTTCACGGCATTCTTGCGTCCAGGTTCGTCGTTGTTCACACCATTGAAGGTGCTCCAAGGCTGTGATGTAGAGTCAAGGGCTGCCGAAGCTATGGTCATACACTTTTATCCTTTATTCCTCTAAAAAATAGGCACTCCAACAACAGGGGTATCTTTTTTTATGTATTCTTAATTAAATTATATTTAGAATAAGCAGTAAAAAAAATATATATATATATATATAAGGTTGTCCCAAAAGTTCGTGTTTTTTTTTAAACGTTGTTTTTCTTATTACTTGGCGAATAATATTATTACGGTAAATATATAATAATACATATTACAATTAATCTATACATAATACATTATACATAACGGCGAATAATATTATGGCGAAAATTATTGGAATTTCAATTTTTTTACAAGTGTTTACGAACTTTTGGGACAACCTTGTAATTTGATCCGATAACATCTCTCTTCATTTGTGTTTGGATTTGCTCGTTGAAGAGCAGGTTTTGCTCTAAAGCTTGCCACACTTCAAAATAAAGATATTTCTTTGTCCAAATTTTTAATTATTCGAATATTTCTGGGTAACGATCTCGCCCGCATAATTTATATTTCAATATATAAAAATACAAAAATAAACCAAGGTCGCCTCTCCCGTCAAATTAAACGTCAAAACAAGACGCCATCTATTGACCGTCGCCACAAACTAGCAGCCTCGGTTCGGTGACAAAGCCACAACACTAGCTTTGGCGAACTGAGAAGCGTCCACCTAGAGAACATGGTTTTGGGCTAATGGCCCTCGTCAGTCTAGGGCGGACTTTATTCCATGAGATCCACACGGGATCAATTTCCTCCCGACAAATTTCCCATTTTAAAAAATATATTATAAAAATTTCATCAATATCATTATAAAATATATGTTTATAGTTGGTATAAAACGCGGACTTCATCAACAAAACACAAAAACGCGCGAGGTACTAAAAGCAGACGATACAACCCAGTGTAACCAGATTCTATTATTTTTAGGGTTTCTGATGACATTATTTCGCCACAGAGTAAACAACAACAACGGCGCAAGTTTCATAAAAATATGTTTTTGTACTTCTTGGAAATTTATGGAAGCCTGTACAACCTTAAGGCTAGGGATCCACATTATATACATATTTCAAACTTGTAAATTTGAATCTCTCGATAATTTGATTTTTTTCTTAGTCTCTTGAAAAATACTCGATAAGTTGAATAAAATCAATATTAATTGTTCCCCTCGGTAATTTGAGGTTGAAGGAATAGTATCTTGCCGCAAATGAACATTTGTTAATAATTGTACAAATCTTTAAAATAATAAATAACGAATTGTGAGAGAGATCAAGCACTTGTTTGAGAAAGGGTAATACACGAAAGCTCCCAATAAATTTATTAATTTAAAAACTTGCGGTAAGTCACTTATTTAATCTTGTATCAACATAGTATGTATATAATAATGAATAGATTCAAAAAGGATGAGTTTCTTTATTTGAAAAATTAATTCGAGCTTTCGGGCGCAAGCTGCCCTTCTACAGGAATAAAAGTTACAATTTCAATTAATCATGTATTTACAGTTATATATATTTTATTTAAATGGTTTCTCGCTTTGGTCTTGTATAGCGTGAGTGGATCACATGCCCGCGTGATTTAGCCCAAATCAAAGAAAAGCCTTGATAAAGAGAGGCGTGTTGCCCCTAGAAATACTAGCCGATTAACAATTTATATCCAGTATATGCCATATATTTATCTATACATATATATAAGCTATTTTTTGAATATTTAGGATTATTTATGAAGTTTTATATTTTATTATTTAAGAAAAATTATTGCTATGTAAATTAGTCAATTGGTTCATATTATTATATGCAAAATTGTTAAGTGGTGTGGTTAAGAGAAATCGGATAATTCTATTTTAGTTTTTGGACCAGCCTATCATATGTCTCTGGGATATCTATGTGTCTATTTATGCTATTATATTTTGATGAAATCAGTGCTTCCAGTATTAATCTTTTGTATTTACTATTTATGTTTGTATAATGAATATTAGGGTTTGCTAGGTTGAAATCGTGATCTGTGTTTCTGATATGTTGTACTATTAGAGATTTGGGGTCTTTGTTTTTAATATTTCTTCTATGTTCGTCTATTCTGTCTTTTATATGTCTACCTGTTTCACCTACATATACATTATTACATTGGTTGCATGGTATGGAATATACGGCTTTGCTATTGTATAGTTTTGTCATAGGAATACTGTTTCTTGTAATGGGGTTTCTTATTATGGTTGCTATACTCGGGTTGCTTTCATAATATGTTCTTATACCGTGTTTGCTTAAAATTCTGGTTATATTGGTACTACTATGGGAATAGGGAAATATACATATTGATTTATAAACATGGTTATTTCTTATAAGAGAGGGATTATGGAAATGTCTTAATATAAAGTTTTTCGGATAACCACTAGAAGTGAGTTTATTGATCAAAAATTGGGTTTCTGTATCTTTTGAGAGTTGGGTGGAACAATGTGTATATATTCGTTTTGATAGGGTTTTTACAGTGTTGATCTTGTGACTGAGGGGGCAATAAGAGGAAAAGTGTATATAATCTGGAGTGGAGTTTGGTTTATGGTATATTTCTGTTGTATATTGGTTTTGTGTTTTTAGTATAAGTACATCTAGAAATGGTAAGGTCTTATTGTTTTCTGTTTCTATGGTAAAATCAATGTCATTATGTATGGACTTTAGTTGGGTAAAAATGGTATTTATTTTGGTAGAGTTGGCTATACAAAAGATGTCGTCTATGTATCTCTGCCAGATGATGATATCTGTGGGAAAAAGGTTGGTTATTGTTTTATCTATTTTTCTCATTACTATTTCTGCCAAAGGTGAAGAGAGGGGACTTCCCATGGGGGAGCCCTTGGTTTGTCTATAAAAATTACTATTGAAGGAGAATATGTTGTATTGTAGGCTGAGCTTAACTAATGAAATAATTTTAGAAGAATTATCTGGAGGGGGGGGGGGGGGGGGGAATATTGGTTAATGCTAAAAATTCTATTGTGTTATCTATTATTAGACGATGTGGTAGGCTTGGGTACATATTAACTACGTCAAAAGATATCATGGTGCTGTTAGGAGAGGGGGGGAGGCTGTGTATATTTTCTATAAATTTTGGTATGGATGTGATGGATGTGGTGGTAGGATTATCTTTTAGAATGGGGATTAGGAAGTTTGCTAGGAACTTAGCTAAGGGGGCTATAGGAGACATATGATAGGCTATGATAGGGCGTATAGGAATACCTGGTTTATGGGTCTTGGGTTGGCCGTAAATATAAGCGGTATTTTTTATGTTTTCTAGGAACGATTTTAAGTCTTCTGTAGTAATAGTCTTGCCTCTGCATAAATTCCTTAGATCTTTTGTATATTGAGCATATGATTGTGATTTTTCGTTGGTGGTTATAGGTATGAATACTGTGGAGTTGCTTAGGATTTCATTCATTTTTGATATGTAATCTAGAGTGTTCATAATAACTGTTTGGGATCCTTTATCTGCTTTTGTAATTACTATTTCTTTCTTGCTTCTTAGTGAATTGGCTATATTTTGGATATTGGGATTAAAGGTAGGCGATCTTGAAGATTCTTCTAAGTAAGTAGTAACTAAGTTTCTAATTTTGGATTGTTCATTGTGTGTTAGGGTAGATTTTAAAGAATTATGAATGCCGGCCAGACAGCCTATATCTACATGATATATGGTAACAGCTGAAATAATTTAGCTTTTTTATCTTTTGTCAATTTTTATTTAAATTAATAATATCTATGAATATAGTATGTATATCCCGAAAAAAAAAAAAAAAAACTGCCAAAACTTCAAACTCTTGTTTTCTTGATTTTTTCCCGCTCTCCCTCTTGGTTGTTTAAACTCTTGTTATTTTGAACTATTGATAAATTGAAATATTTCTCTGGTCCCTTGAGTTTCAAATTATCGAGAGGCGAGAGTATTGTAATTCTAAGGAATAGCAGCTTTTATCCGCTATAACTTATCGTAGCGTCTCGTGAAAATAAGAGAAGTGTAATAAATTATAACTTTTCACCATTAAAATATACATTTTGTTGTGAATCTATAATGGGGTGATAGAGGAGAAAAAATGAACATTTTAAGTCACTAAAAATGAGAAAAATATATTTTCAGTTTTGTAGTCAAACATATATATCATTGTGAAAAAAAAGTAAAAACGTGATATTGTACTGGAATATATATATCATAGTTCTTAAAAATAAAGACACTTCGGCCAGTAAATCTTTTTATTATCTCGACGTTTCGACAAACATCTTTTGTCCTCATCAGGAGAAAATAAAAATGAAAACATTTGGCAAGGCGTTAAAAATTTTTCTCAGAATTTTATTTTTAACTTTAATTCTGATATCAGTTGCACGATAAGGAGATTCCTTTTTCTTAATTTATCCTCCTTATCCCAGTACAATATCACATTCGAACTATCTTTTCACATTGTGTAGCGTTCTCACGCAATTCTGGCCTTAACTACCCGTTTCATGATTTTTCAGGATGCCTGAATGACCTGTTTTTTGGTCGTTGAGGTACAGCTTGCACCACGCTGATGAGGGCCAACAGTCCGAAATGCATCCGTGGTTAGTTTTTATTGATTAATCAAGAATGGGTATTTGGCCAATTCTGGAATAATTAAAAATCAACGAGAATAGTTGATATTTATTCCGATATATGGCGCAAGCCATCAGTAACTTTCAGTTGCACGATAAGGAGATGCCTTTTTCTTAATTTAATTCTAAGAATTATGAATGCCGGCCAGACAGCCTATATCTACATGATATATGGTGACAGCTGAAATAATTTAGCTTTTTTATCTTTTGTCAATTTTTATTTAAATTAGTATATATAATATTTATGAACACTTTTTTTTTACATATTTCCATATCACCTTCAACTCTGAATAAAATTTTAGAATGATTACAAGATTTGCGGACAGAATTCTTGAAGAAATTACAAACTGCTATGACGCTTTTCAGTCGTCGCTTGTTAGCGTCCAAGGCTTCTAAACAACAAAGATGGTTCTGGGTGGATGTAGCTTAGCTCGACGGACTTCATTGTAAGTAGAGTCGACTCTCGATAATTTGAAACTCAAGAGACCAGAGAAAATTTCACTTTATCAAGAGTTTAAACAACCAAGAGGAAGGGAGGGGAAAAATCAAGTAAACAAGATTTTTAAATTTTGGCAGTTTCGGGATATACATACTATGTTGATACTAGATTAAATAAGTGACTTACCGCAAGTTTTTAACGTAATAAATTTATTGTGAGCTTTCGGGTCTTGCCCTTTCTCAGACAAGTGTTTGATCTCTCACTCAAAATTCGTGATTTATTATTTTAAACATTTGTACAATTATTCACAAATGTTCATTTGTGGCAAGATACTATTCCTTCAACTTCAAATTACCGAGGGGATCATTTAATATTGATTTTATTCAAATTACCGAGTATTTTTCAACGGACCGGGGAAAATTTTCAAATTATCGAGAGATTCAAATTAACAAGTTTCAATTTATCGAGAGTAGACTGTGGTAATAGTGGAGTTAAAAAAAGAATTAGAGATAGACTTGTCTTCAAAGTCCGCCCCCAGAAGGATCCTCCTCGTCGACCTTGTCTTCGGCGGGTCAGCTCCCTTGGCACCTTCTTCTCGAGCACCGTGACACTCGCTCCACTTTCACAGAGCCAACCCGGCCTAGTCAGCTTCAGGCCAATGACAAATGTTATTTTTACGGGTTATCACACAAAAAACAATAAACTAGGGCCTACCGTGAGAGTACCTTAATACACCGAAGAACGTACACTCAAGAGTACAATACCAACAACAAAAAGGAGATTAAAAACAACTCACGATTTGTTAAATAAAACAAAACAGTACTTATCTTTATTGTAGCGTTGGTAGGGATCGGACTCGGGTGACACCGGGATGCGAAGAGATCCCCAGACACGGAAAAATCACGTATAAAAACACTTTAAGCGTCTCCACACCAATTCTCCACGCTCTGGGCCCCTCTCGCATTCCCTTAGTCCCCTCTTATATACAGACATGGCCACATTGGTCCAATGAGAAGGCGTGAGAGATTGGTCCACTAACAAACGAAGATAACACTTTTCCCGCTAAAAACGGATCAGAAAAAACTGAAAATGTTTGTCAATATAATTTGACACCAACACCTTCTATCCACTGGGATTTTCGCCCTCGGGAAACTCTGACACCTACTTGACGGGAGACCTCGATGTCGATATACTGTCACCAGACTGTCAAACTATGTTCCAAAACTGTTGTCTTTATATAACTCCGTGCTCACATCCCATAGGCTGTCTGGCCCCCAGCCTTTTTTGTCCTGCCGGCTTATCTCACCCCGCTAACGCCAGTAGCTCGTTTATCCCGTTGACTCTTGGAATAAAGAGCAAAATATCGCAATATATTTATAACTAGTCTCTAACTGGGGCTGCTGTAACGTCAATAAAGAGTAATGGAGAAAAACAATCACAAGACGGGAAGAAAAGTTTCTTTCATTATTATTCTCCCCGTCTTGTGATTTTTATTCTAATCAACAAATAGGGAGATTATCATCGAGACCTTATCGTTGTTTTTAACTGTTCGAGAAGCAAATTTATCGAACAAAGATACCATAGAGATTTCAACTATGTAGAATTATTTAAAATTATTCCATTGTTGACAAATACTTCTCGATATTTTTCCTGTCATCAGCATTTGTATTAGCTTTCCATCTTTTTGAACTAAAAATTTGAATGTAGAGGTGATTCTCCAACAAGAGGATCTGCTACACCTATTGTTGTTGTTGTCGTGTCCAATGAAGAGCCTTAGATATCTCCGTACATCTCTATCACAGCAGTCGAAATTTTGCTCTTCATTGGAAAATAGGTGCCGTTGCCACGTTAGTCACCTTGGACCAGAATTTGGTCAAATATTCCAAGAGTCCTGGGGGACTGGTGTGGTCGGATTCCCCCCGGCTATACCTATTAATGCTATACTTTGACTGCTTACTTTCCGTAGCATCAATATTATAATATTTAATATACTTTAGGGAAAACACCATAATTATAGGTTGGATTAATATACTATAGCTATATAGACACTAAGTTTCATATGAGAGTACATTGGAGTGGATCTGTTTGTTTTGTTTAAAGATATCAGTGATATATTATTACTTTACTCTGTTTTTATTTGAGATAATCGAAGGTATATCATCATTATTAAAGGCTTTGTTTATAATGTGTATGTGTGCAAGAATTGTAAAATAATAAAATAATTATAGCAGCATTAAATTTCGCATCTTTTATTTTCTTTTAAATATATCTAAATATATAAAGTACAATTTCTTATAAAATATAACTTCCACTATTAATCTTCACCCTATAATAGAAACATATCAGGAGAGATCTAATAAGACCCAATAAAACATGTCTTAAATATGTTGATATATATAACACACCGATTATTCAACAAAATCTTTGAAATAGATGTCAAATATAAACAAACAATACAGGACAAAGATATATTCGAGTAAGATTAACAATAAGTATGTTGTTGTTATCGTGTCCAATGAAGAGCCTCAGATGTCTCCATGCATCTCTATCACAGCAGTCGCAATGTCCTCTATCTTGGGTGTGTAAAGCTGATGCTCTGGGTCCATGTCAATTTTCTTCAAGGCTGCGGCCATTGCTAGGCATGAGAATATATGGGCAGGTGTTAGTTCCACACCAGGACAGTTGTTGTATGTCCTGTAGGTTCTTGTGCCATCTGGATGTATCGACATTCCTTTATAGCGTTTTTTTCTAAGTCTTGTTATAGTTTTTGTAATTCCTTTCTCAGAGTTTATTTCGGATATTTGATCAAAAATAAGAATATTTTATCCTTTAAGAGTATTTTCCATTAAAATTTCATTAATATATTTTGTAAAAGGTTAATTTTATTGATGAAAACATTTTATAATGGGAAATAAAAAGTAGGGGGCAGACGAGCAAAGTTCAAAAAGACGAGAAAGAAAGAAGACCTCTAGACAGTGAGGGTAAAAACAAACGGACGATATCAATAGAAAACACACGAACAAAAGATACCAAACAAACGACTTGCTTGCTATACCCCATAAATCAAAATAAAAACATTTTATTTATATAGATGACAAAAATAAAACTTTTTTATGAAAACATACAGAGAAAGATGGAAATTTTATATTTCTATTTGAAATCTTGGATTTTCATGTGTTATCAAATCTATATATATAAAAATGAATGTCTGTCTGTCTGTCTGTCTGTCTGTCTGTGTGTGTGTGTGTCCTCTATGGATTCAAAAACCATACATCCAATCGGCGTGAAATTTTGGGATATTATGAGGTGTATCCCCGGAAAGGTTTACGAAAAAAAAATTCTTGAATATCTTGAATATCCTTAGAGTTATTTGCAGATTTGTATATTTAACTCGCAAGCAGCGATACCATTGAGACGGAGATAGGCTTAGTTTGCTGCTCCTGATGACCTTGGGTCATTGTGTGAGTCACAGCATGATGCTACAAAAACACTCTCTCTGGGGATTTTACAGCGTCGACAACCTGTAAGATTGCCTCTCTCATATATTATACTTTAAACATCTGCTTAATTAAAGCATTTTTCATTTGAAAGAGACTGCTCTCTTAACCCCCTTTAGACAACATTAAATGATATCCCGTGTCGATGATTTTGTAATGTATAGAATTAGGAAAGACAAAATTCAGGATGACACGGCTCACAGGGAACGGTAAAAAATGTTCACTTTATCGAGGAAATACAAAATTCGGGATGACACGGCACACAGGGACCGGGAAAAAATTATCACCTTATCGAGAGATTCACGACCATGATTTTATTCAACTTATCGAGTATTTTTCAAGGGACCGGGAAAATATGTTCACTTTATAAAACGATTATTTTGTAATATAGAAAATTAGGAAATACAAAATTCAGGATGACACGGCACAAGGGACCGGGAAAAAATGATCACTTTATCACTTTATCGAGGAAATACAAAATTCGGGATGACACGGCACACAGGGACCGGGAAAAAATTATCACCTTATCGAGAGATTCACGACCATGATTTTATTCAACTTATCGAGTATTTTTCAAGGGACCGGGAAAATATGTTCACTTTATAAAACGATTATTTTGTAATATAGAAAATTAGGAAATACAAAATTCAGGATGACACGGCACAAGGGACCGGGAAAAAATGATCACTTTATCGAGAGATTCAAATTTACGAGTTTCAAATCATCAAAATATATCTTTCTTTTTTTATATGTTTATAGAGAATTGTTTTAACAAATGTTCGTTATACAAACCTTTACTCGGGTAAAACCCGGGCGAAGCCGGGCACATCCGCTAGTCTATATATATAAAATTGAATGTCTGTGTGTCTGTGTGTGTGTCCTCTATGGATTCAAAAACCATACATCCAATCGCCGTGAAATTTTGGGATATTATTAGGTGTATCTCCGGAAAGGTTTACGAAAAATAATTTCTTGAATATCTTTAATATCCTTAGAGTTATTTGCAGATTTGTAGCTTTAACTCGCAAGCAACGCCATCTTGCAACGGAGATCTGCCCCTCCCCCCCGGCCGCCCGCTGGCCAGTTGGTTGGACAGTCCAAGTTCCCACCGACCAATCAGAGGGATCAAGAGCCCCCTCCCCCCCCTCCCCCCCCCCCCCCCCCCGTCCGGCCGCCGGCCAATCAGAGTGATCAAGAGGTCCTGGCGCGCGGGGGGCGGGTGACCTCCGGGAACTACGTCCATCTTCCATAAACGACCATGATTTTATTCAACTTATCGAGTATTTTTCAAGGGACCGGGAAAATATGTTCACTAGATTAAACGATGATTTTGCAATGTAGAAAATTAGGAAAGACAAAATTCGGGATGACACGGCACACGGGGACCGGGAAATAATAATCACTTTATCGAGAGATTCACGACCATGACTTTATTCAACTTATCGAGTATTTTTCAAGGGACCGGGAAAATATGTTCACTAGATAAAACGATGATTTTGTAATGTAGAAAATTATGAAAGACAAAATTCAGGATGACACGGCACACAGGGACCGGGAACAAATGTTCACTTTATCTATACTTTATATTCAAATTTACGAGTTTCAAATTATCAAAATATATCTTTTTTTTATAAGTTTATAGAGAATTGTTTTAACAAATGTTCGTTAGACAAACCTTTACTCGGGTAAAACCTCGGGCGAAGCCGGGTACGTCCGCTAGTATAGTATATAAAACATTAAACGAAATGTTCTTGTAAAGTCCGATGGTTTGTTTTGTGGATACTTGGTGTAACCAGCAGGTTGTCTATTATTATCCATTCTTTGTACTCATATATAATATTTCATGGTTAACTTGGTAGCATTTAATATAAGTGATATATCTGCCCGTCTCCAATCATATAATGAATCCAGGGGTATATTTTTTGATATTTTGATAAATGCGTGTTTTGTATTTGATCAGTAATTTATTGTCACGTAAACATGTCTACGCCCAGGCCTCTGCTTCTACTTGACGTCCTAAACTCCTTCTGGTCCCGGGAGTAGTTCGCCGATCTCTCTCTAATGGCGTCTTTCTACTCCTGACTGAGGTCGATCTAACACCAAAGACGATTCTACATTACTGGTTCACACACACTTTATTTGTTCGACATACTTACATATATATTCCGGGTATACAGGATGTGCAGCGTTTGTACTCCATTGTTAGGAGCGGCTGCACATGGCGTCTGTTCCTCATGTCAGAGGCGGCCATTTATTTTGAAGCTAAGTCGGCCTGCCACTGAGTAATGCTCCAAGTATTAATGACAAAGGAAGACGCATTCTACTTCACCCAGTGTGGAGATAAGAAAGAAGAAGACATATATATTGATTAAACATAGAAATAAATTTACATAACTCAGATTCTATTTCACAAACAATAGATTTACATAACTGTTTAGTTCTGATTATCACAATCCCAAATCGGTGCTGCACATCTTAGCAAAATCAATCGACGATTTCTTGTTTAATGTACAGGTGTAGTATCCCCATGTTTGAAAATAAAGGACAACAACGTCGACAAAAACATCCACCCATTCCAAGCAGACAAATTTCTCTGGCAAGTCAACAGGCCTATAAAAAACTGTTAACCTTTTGTTCTCTTTCCAGACAAAATGCTGGCAAAGATCCCGTGTTGCCGGGTCCTTGACATTGCTCAGACTTTGGCGTCTTAACTTTGACGTCAGCCTACTTCATATGTCCTTTGTTTTGTTTTTAAAACATACTAGAGAACTAATTTATAGGATGACAGCTGCAACCCTATTTAAAATTATGTCCTAAATACATATATTTATACAATATTTATGTTTATAGTTCATCTAAAATACCCATTCCAAGAGTCTAGAAACAGTATCACTATAAAAGGAATATCGAAAAATGCAATATAACAGCGGTATGGTAGATTAAACTGGCGAAACCGCTGGGAGGGTTCACCACTGATGAGCCAGGCCCTCCCATTAATTTTTCCATTGCAGTAAGGGCAGTAGAAATTGTTTAATTTTAAAAAGCATCTTGCGCGTCTAAAATAGTTTCGAATTTTCACATCTGTTTATAATAAAGATTCTTCCCTGCTTTTACATTTTGATACAGTCAATAGGGAATCAAGGAATCAAGGTTTTCTTTTCTTAGTTCTTTTATTTCTCGAGCTTTCGGCCTAACATGTCCTCCAACACGGAGATCCTGAAGTACTACATGTATCTCCATATATATGTCCAGGGTAGCCTAGTGGACATGGCATCTGCCCGGTAAGCGGAACACTGTGGGTTCGATTCCCATTCATGGACACTTTATTTTTCAGTTTATCATTACTCTTTACAATTCATCCTTTCATACTTCATACATGTATCTCCATGTTGAAGGGCATTTTGCCTGAAAGCTTGAGAAATTGAAGACATGTGAAAAGAAATCAAACCCTTGATTCCTTATTAATCATGTCAAAATATCTCATTTATAGGCCTATATATATTGAATAATATTCATATTCTTCTATCTTTCAGATTTTTATATTAAAAATAAGGCTACACCTCCCTTCAAAATAGACACAAAAGTCATACGCCATCAAGTAACCGCCTCTGACCATTCTAGAGAATACCCATCCAAAATTTGTAATTTGAACCCGTAGAAGGGCACCTTGCCCAAAAGCTTGTACTATGTTGTTGTCGTGTCCAATGAAGAGCCTCAGATGTCTCCATACCTCTATATCACAGCGGTCGCAATATCCTCTATCTTGGGTGTGTAAAGCTGCTGCTCTGGGTCCACATGTCAATTTTCTGTTGTTGTCGTGTCCAATGAAGAGTCTTCAAATGTCTCCATACCTCTATATCACAGCGGTCGCAATATCCTCTATCTTGGGTGTGTAAAGCTGCTGCTCTGGGTCCACATGTCAATTTTCTGTTGTTGTCGTGTCCAATGAAGAGTCTTCAAATGTCTCCATACCTCTCTATCACAGCGGTCGCAATATCCTCTATCTTGGGTGTGTAAAGCTGCTGCTCTGGGTCCACATGTCAATTTTCTGTTGTTGTCGTGTCCAATGAAGAGTCTTCAAATGTCTCCATACATCTCTATCACAGCGGTCGCAATATCCTCTATCTTGGGTGTGTAAAGCTGCTGCTCTGGGTCCACATGTCAATTTTCTGTTGTTGTCGTGTCCAATGAAGAGTCTTCAAATGTCTCCATACCTCTCTATCACAGCGGTCGCAATATCCTCTATCTTGGGTGTGTAAAGCTGCTGCTCTGGGTCCACATGTCAATTATCTGTTGTTGTCGTGTCCAATGAAGAGTCTTCAAATGTCTTCATACCTCTCTATCACAGCGGTCGCAATATCCTCTATCTTGGGTGTGTAAAGCTGCTGCTCTGGGTCCACATGTCAATTTTCTGTTGTTGTCGTGTCTAATGAAGAGTCTTCAAATGTCTCCATACCTCTCTATCACAGCGGTCGCAATATCCTCTATCTTGGGTGTGTAAAGCTCCTGCTCTGGTCCATTTTAATTAAAAACATATAGGTTTTTTATAAAATAATTTATGAAATATAAATTAAACTTAGTTCCCATGTTATATGACGTGTTTATATTTTCTCTCTCACTCTCTTACCTAAATATAAATAGAAAATATAATAATGAACATGTTTTAATATATACACTGGTCCGCAAAATTAAAGGAACAACACATGTTTAAGAAAAAGCAAAGTTATATTAAGGGATATATATATCAAGTTTTGGTATATTCAGAAGCTTTCATGAATTAAGAGGGTATGTAAAACAGAAAAACAAATAAAGTTGTTCCCAATATGCAAAATACCACCGTCTACGTTGACTCCGCCTCCAGCACGTGCCTGAGTCTTTCTCAAAGCGTCCTAATTTTATGCTCCACTAGATTTTTATTGAACCTTTTTGTTTTTTAAAGTTTTCATGGCTTATAGGCAACATTTATCACAAGAAAAAAAAAAAGGCAAGCTATTGGAAGGATGGAAGCAGGCCAATCACAGGCAGAAGTAGCAAGATGGCTTGGAGTGACAAGAAAGGTTGTCTCAAGGCTTTGGAAAAAATTTCAAACGACAGCTAATGTTGCCAGAACACCCGGACAAGGACGGCCAAGGATCACAACGTTAAATCAAGACCGTTATTTGAGACTCCTTGTGCGTTGCAATAGAAGAATGACAGCATCGCAACTACAAAGAGGAGATGCCTTCTTTATTTTTAATATCAACACCTGACCCACTTATCTTTTATTTTTTCTATTGTTTTTTCATATAATGTCATATACACTGGTCCGAAAAATTAAAGGAACAACATATTTTTTTCATTTATCTCAAATTTTATTGAACATTTATCAATGAAATTTTATACACAAATTTATTATTCCATTATTGATTAGAATACCCGAAATCAAAGAATTCTAACACGTATTTTATGCAAATTAGCCGGTCAAGCAATGATCTTCTTGCAGTCAGTGCATAAATATCTTGGATATTGTTGTTAATATGGAGTGTGATTGCCTTTAACTGATAGACAGGCTCTAAATCGGTGACCCATACTAAGAATTAGGGAGTTTATCAGCTCCTGTGGAATCAACGCCCACTCTTGTGTTAAGGCTGTTTCTAGCTCATGAGTGTTTCTAGGAGGGGGTTGGAGGAGATCCGCCGTCCTAGGTTGTCCCATACATGCTCAATGGGATTTAGGTCTGGATATCGAGCTGGCCAATTCATCCAAGCAATTGCATGGTTTTGGAGAAAAGTGTCGACCACACCAGCCCTATGTGGACGGGCATTATCATCCATTAGAATAAAGTTTTCTCCCATTTCCAATGCTTGAGGCATCACATATGCTGCCAAGATCTCGTCCCGATACCTCTGTCCAGTCAGGGTTCCTTGCCGAAAAATATGGAGTGCTGTGCGACCGCCCAAGAAGATTCCAGCTCAGACCATAAAACCTTGGCTTCTGTAGGGATCGCTTTCAACCATATTCCGGGGATTATTTCTGGTTCCTACCTCTCTCCAGACAAAGACACGACGAGAATCGCTGTTTAGAGAGAATCTGGATTCATCAGTGAACATTACACGCCTCCATTCATCTGGATTCCAGGCGACATGTTGTCTGCACCAAAGTTTCCTTGCTCTCTTTTGAGGTGGTGTCAATGGCACACAAATTATGGGTCGTCGAGCATAGAGGCCTTTCTTGTGAAGCCTTCTGCGTATTGTATCAGTTGATACTAAGACTCCTGTAGCTGCATTGATAAATCAAGATATTGGGTTGGCCAAATATCTCGGAGCAATCTAAATAAACGTTTAGTTTATTTTTGCTCCACTAGATGGCGCTCTGCCATCTAAAAAGCACATGTGCTCGTGGTCAGGAGATACCTTCTTTATTTTTAATGACATTATATATATATAATATTGGATTCAAAACTCTCCCTGTCTAAATGGAGTTTTCGTTAAACCTTTTAATGGTCTTGGATACCGAAAATTATGCTCAAAATGGATGGTAAAACCTCGAACACGAGAAATGTTGCAAATTCGGAAAGTGGTTTATTTAGACCTAATAGAGACTTTTTCTGGAGAACCTTCTCGGATAGTTGGTGTGATGTGATGAGACTTGGATTTCACCCAAAAGAGACTTACGTTATACAAAACAATATTTAGGCCAATGCTTTCTTATGGATCGGAGATCTGGTATATAAAAAAAATCGTAAAAATAAATTCATTTCAATACCAAATGCTATTATGGTGGCACGGAGTTCTAATTGTATACATAGCATAGCCAAGATGCCTTTGCTTAACGATTTTATTGAATCCAAAGAAATGAAATATGAATTAAATAATTTAAATTTAGAAGAAAAACAAAAATACAATTTAGATATCCCAAGCACATAATAACGGATTTTATTGAATTTAAAATGGCTTCTTTAAAGAACAACACAAATGAAACTTTTAAAAGCTTTTTCCCTAACAACATACCAAAATATTTCCGACCAAACTTTCAGAATTCTCAATTCATTTCTAATCATGGAAATTTCAGAAGCTTTTTATAAAGAATTAAAGCGGTGGAAGACTCGAGTTGTTTTTGTGGACATGAGGAACAAACCTCAATACATCTTTTACTAGATTGTCCTGTTTTTCAAGACTATAGAATCGACAATTATTTAATAGTAACAGATCCAAGTATTTTTATTTTCAGTAAAGAAATGTATATTAAATTCAATATCTTTTGTAGATATATTTTAAATTATAAAGCAACAAATATCTTTTAAGAAACTGAGAATTTATATTATGCTTATTGTACATTTTGACAGACACTTCTTCCTTTGTACACAGTTATTTTTCTCGTTTTTTCTCTCTCTTCCTTTCTCATTGTTAACATCATATGACTATTCTATTCACGGCCTAAAATTATTGTATAAATATGTACAGACAAATGTAAAGACATACATGTATGACAACCCAAGTGTCCCTAGGGGGACATAGCGCTTTAAATTGAAATAAAATAAAAAATGATACTTGGATTTATCATTGTGGCCCTTCTTTAAAGCGCCAATCGATGCAATGGAGCCATATGACATCGTCAAAAAAGAAAAACCAAGGCTTTAACTTTCAAGGACATGATATTTGTCTTTTGAGACAGAGAAGGGCTGATATTCATGGACATTCTCGAAAGAAATTCTCCTATCAACAAGGAAAGGCATTGTAAATCATTATAAAAGATTAAAAAGCGTAATTGACACAAAGTACTTAATTTATAAAGCACCAGAATCAAGTTTCATCAGGATAATACGAGACCTCACACCTGATTCTGGCGAAGCTATCAGGGTATGGGTTGTCTCACCACACGTACAGCCCTGACCTCTCAGACCTCTACTTGCTTGGAAGATTAGAGAGTTATTTTTGCATTGTAAAATATTTGAAACTGATTAAATTTTGCTCCAAGCTGTTAGCGGGTGGTTTAAGAGAGTTGATAAAGGCGCTTTACCAAAGTGCTTTTACAAGTTGAGAACAACGCTGGATGTGTACAGAAGGAAGATGGATATATTGAATGGCTATAATATAAGGTTGTTCCAAAAGTTCGTGTTTTTCTTAAAAAGTTGTTTTTCTTATTAATTGGCGAATAATATTATTACGGCGAATACATAATAAAACATAATACAATTACTTTATACATAAAACAAAGACATTATACATAACGGCAAATAATATTGGTATTTCAATTTTTTTGCAAGTGTTTACGAACTTTTGGGACAACCTTGTATATAAAGGATTGTCAAGAGTTCTTATATACAGAAATCAGTCTTCTAGTTTTTCAATGAAAAAAGATATTACCGATTGTGTGTTATTGACCGAACTGTTGCATATTTTTCGTAATTCTGCGTATTGCGTAGTATAGGGTTGTCGGTACAGCGCGATACGATATCCTTCCTCTGTTTACATACAGGGTTTGAAACTTCTCAGTCGAAACTTTGTTGACATGTGGGTTTCCAAAGCGGACACAACATTTCCTGAATTATTACTGGCGGATGTATTCACGCCACCGTAGCATGTTTTGGGAAAACAGCGCGCAGAAAACTTATTGTTTATTGTTCTAGGACAGAGGTCGGCAAACTGCGAGCCACATGCGGCTCTTTGTATGTGAAGCTGCGTCTCTTTATATTGCCACGTGGAAAATTAGGGAAGACCAACTTCGGGATGAGACAACAATTTATTTCAGGCAAGAACAAACTATGAATGATAAGCAAAATATAAGCAAAAGAGGGAAGTGTACAGAGTATAGCAAAATATAAACATAAAAAATAATACTCTGCTCATAAAATAATAATTACTTTGTTACAATATAGTTCCATACGTAAATATTATTTATCTAAGTACTATTTATTGTTGGCAAGAAAAAAATTTGTGGCTCCTAAAAACTTTGATATTTTGTAAATTGTAATTTTTGACTCTTCAGATTCAAAAGTTTTCCGACCCCTGATCTAGGATAACATTTCGAGCCATGGAACTTCATCAGGTCAAAAACTGTATTATATAATTTAAAATATGCAAAAGGTTAGTACAAAAGTGAAATTGTACTTTGATTAGGTGGACAAATTAAGTAAAAAACATCTCTCGATTGTGCAACTAAAAGTTGCTGATGGCTTGCGCCATCTGTCGGAATAAATTTCAACTATTCTGGAATAATTAAAAATCAACGATTATTTGATATTTATTACGACAGATGGCGCAAGCCATCTTTTAGTTGCACGATCAGGCGATGCCTTTTTCTTAATTTAAAATATGATATTATATATTTGCATATATCTATTGTTTTTTAATATATCAAAATGACACACACTTAATATAGTTGAAACAATAAATCTTTTACATACATATCCAACTTCATCTTATTCTATAGCCATGACTCGATGAAAGGTATTCCCCAGAACATTGGGTTTTTCTAGATCAAGAAACAAAAAATGTCGAGTTTAAAAAAAAATCCTATATATCCTTAAATATAAAATTTTATATTTTAAAATTTATTATTTCCAATTCATTTTATTTCCAGGTTTTAATTTGCCTAAGAAAACACTTAACTCTCTTTGTTTACTCATAAAAACAAACGATACAAATATATCGGCTGCTATTACTGCCATCTATCGGTATAAATATGAATTGAAATTTGATTTCTTTTATTTCGGAAGGTAGAATTGTGTACATATTTCCCTGATACATTAAGAAAAGCTAAGCATGTACGCATTTCGTGTTGGTTGGTCAGCGTAATGTACCTCAGAAAGTCCACAAGGTAATCACATGCCCTTCATACTGTCTTCTTTCTTATCTCCACTCTATCATATTAGGGTATCAAGCTTGTTTGACAACCATCATGATTGGGTGAAGTAGAATGCGTCTGCCTTTGTCATTAAGACTGGGAGCACTACTCAGTGGCAGGCTGACTTAGCTCCAAAAGAAATGGCCTTCATACCTCAATGGCCTTAATATCCTGATTACATGATAAACCCTCCCTACTGTATGACAAGCTAACCGAGGGGCCAAGATTCCAGGAAGATGTTGGGAAAAGATGGATGGACTCCAGTTGCGGGGGGATGGCCCATGTGGGAGGGGATAAGGCGCCGGCCGGTACCGTATTCCAGTGTGACATCTGCGGTAAGAGAAGAAGCGACAAGTTGTCTCCGTGAGTGTGGCCGTGTGGATGATCCTGGAATAGGGTGTCAGTGAAACTTGCCCGAACTGGACGGCAGCTGGCTGTTGGCAAGCAAGATCCTTCTGGTAGCGGAAATTGGAGGCAATTCCATCAAAGTGGAACTAATTCTAATTCCATTAGCAGCTACTGGTGTGTCGCTGTATCTACATAGCCTTGTTATTTAGAAACCTTGTACGCAAACAACGGCGTCTTAAAATCGTCGCAACAATACTAAATCACACACACAAACAGCTTTATTAAAACCACCAGTCGTTTTACAGATTCACCACAGGAAGGAAGCATAGATGAATATCCTATATTCCAGGCAGCACAGAACCCAACAACAGCCTCCAGGGTCTTATACAGATTCACCACAGGAAGGAAGCATAGATGGATCTCCTATACTCCAGGCAGCACAGAACCCAACAACAGCCTCCAGGGTCTTATACAGATTCACCACAGGAAGGAAGCATAGATGGATCTCCTATACTCCAGGCAGCACAGAACCCAACAACAGCCTCCAGGTCCGACACATGTCCAGTGGCCACAGAATCCACCGTACATAGGTTAGCGTATCACTGACAAGGCGAGTGTGGAATCAGCCGCGTTTTTAGTCTTCGCTTTCTTCATTCAAATGAAACAATGTTAAATCAGGGCCAGATTATTGTGAACTACTGTAATTTCTGGAAATGTTTATTCTTCACCAATGAGTGGCCACATCACGCCCAGCCAATTATACACCAGGACACATCTCTGGGACATCTTCCTTTCAAGTTGGATTTAGTTATATTAGTTATATAAGATACTAATATAAGATACTATTCAACTTAAAATTACCGAGGGGACCAATTAATATTGATTTTATTCAACTTATCGAGTATTTTTCAAGGGACCGGGAAAATTTCAAATTATCGAAAGTAGACTGTATTATGTTTCAATTTATTCCCTAGTAGACACAATATAGTACAGGCCATGACGACAGGCTGACAATACCGTAAGTCCCTCCACATATTTGCACATGTAGAAAACAATTCGTTGTTGCACCTATACAGAACACCGTTACATTCGAATGCTGTACCAGAATGCATCAAAAGACGCACATTGTGACAATTGATTACTTCCAACTTAAAATTTCTCTCGATATGGGGTTCGATTCAGAGTCCCTTGTTACTGAAAAGAGGTAAAAGGTCATCCGTCATCATATGTAAATGTGTTAAGTAGATTTGCATAATTACGTTGTGCGTGTTTCCAGGGATTGGAGAGTCGAGCCCCAACTGTGACGACACATTTAGGTCAACCAGGTCACCATGAATGACTCATGACTCTTCCTTGATGACAAGCTCTTCCCCTCTCATCTTTGCGGCTTGTTTATCTTCATTAATTGCCTCCTACACACATCTTTTTGGTGAAACAACTTCCGCCCAGAGAAATGTTGCACTTCAAATATATAACTAGGTGTATTGGAATATCTTCCATTGTGAAATATATTTACATTTTAGTTAACATACTTTGAATTAACGAATACCATTTTAGTGTTCTCCAAAATTAAACGAAAGTTTCCTTTGGTATAAACAAACAGAAAAAAATTAAAATAGACTTTACCAATAGCGATTGGTTTCCTCGATTTAGCGATTATATATGAATTATCACTGAGATCCAAATATGTGACTGAGATCTGACGTATGCCATAGTTTAAAACCTGGATTTACTGTATTCACGGCTCTCTCTTTGAACCTGATCACCGTGTTAGGTCTACACATATGCTGACGAGGACCAACGTTCCGAAACACGTACGTCGAGGCATGTTGTAATTGACCCTAGAAGAAACGTTGCAGAGATGGTTTCAGAGAAGACACGTGGAAGAGCAGAGAAAGAATGTCAGGCCGCCGACAACGTAGGCAGTTCCATCAGACAGATGGTTTTAAAAGGATCTTGGTGTTTGAGATGACTTGTTGGTCAATACGTTAAATGACAGCTGACCCGCACGTAACATCACAGGCTGTGGAACATGGGAAGTGACGGCGTCAGCACGCGGGTTTCAACACATCTGTCAACAAATGGTGGCATCCCACAAGTCTGTCGTCATTTCACAGAATGTTCGGCACATTCCTGACCGCGACCTGAGCCATTTCACAGAATGTTCAGCACATTCCTGGCCGCGACCTGAGCCATTTCACAGAATGTTCAGCACATTCCTGACCGCGATCTGAACCATTTCACAGAATGTTCAGTACATTCCCGACCGCGACCTGAGCCATTTCACAGAATGTTCAGCACATTCCTGACCGCGACCTGAGCCATTTCACAGAATGTTCAGCACATTCCTGACCGCATTCTGAACCATTTCACAGAATGTTCAGCACATTCCTGACCGCGATCTGAACCATTTCACAGAATGTTCAGCACATTCCTGACCGCGATCTGAACCATTTCACAGAATGTTCGGCACATTCCTGACCGCGACCTGAACCATTTCACAGAATGTTCAGCACATTTAGACCGCGACCTGAACCATTTCACAGAATGTTCTGCACATTCCTGACCGCGATCTGAGCCATTTCACAGAATGTTCGGCACATTCCTGACCGCGACCTGAACCATTTCACAGAATGTTCGGCACATTCCTGACCGCGACCTGAGCCATTTCACAGAATGTTCAGCACATTCCTGACCGCGACCTGAACCATTTCACGTCAATAAATTGGCCTACAATCAAAGAGTCCGTTAAGAAGACTGCCACTGAGTACATAGTACAGACGTGTTAGTTTGAAATGGTGCTTGTCTAGATCAACATGGATTTCTGAATCGTTCATGGTCGTCTTCTTAAACGAATAACACTTTTGTTTTTCCAATTATAGTCCCTGTGTACAGGTGTAGCGCTGGCAGATCGAATCCGACAGTATATGTGGAAACTCTACCACGTGGGGCGCCATCGGTTAAGTTGAATATAAATGGCTGAAATTAGACAATTAGCTTGATTATATTATTTATTTATATATTTTCTTGTTTTTAAACTATATCTATATAATTAATTGATGAGAGAAGTGTGGACGCGGGCACCGCTTGGAGGCGCTGCATGAAAATGAACTGACCAATGGGAATGGTCAACCGTCAGTCTTCTTCCTTGTTTATACCTTTAGACTGCCTTTGTTTTATTGCTGTGTGCGGTTGTTATTATATCCTCAATATATATCCGTATATCCAATAATAATAATCATATATTTATATAATAGCTTATTTGGCTGTTCTTTCTGTATCATTGACCCACAACATTAATTTATGTAAATGTTTTATATTTTAATCGTGAGAAACCATACCTCTTATACTAAGAAATCCCAACAAAATAACTCGCTGAAATTGTTGAGCGCGACGTTATAAAATCTCGGGGAGAATTCACTCTGTTTAGTAAAAACACCAGGCCTCCAGTGAAAAGTATCTTTTCAAAAACCTTTTTCTTCTCTAGCTTTAGGGTACGAACGCCTTTCTACATTATACCATGTTTTCTCCTGTAGAAGGGTGTTCGTGCCCGAAAACTAGAGAATAAAAAAAAGGTTTTTGAAAAGATACTTTTCCCTGAAGGTCTGATGTTTTTACTCAACATTTATACAAGGAATTATTGAATCCACTCTGTGTATTGTCACAGAATGTGGTGGTCAGTGAAATCATCATCAATCACATGATGCCATCATATTTTATTTGTAAATAGTTTGCTTAGATATATATCTCAGTTGTGTGACAAGGAAATTACTGAAGAACTCCCCCATTACCTGACAGCCCTTGATGCAGAGAGGAAGGCCCTATATCAACAATTTAAATGTACCAACACTTCACCCTACGTATTGCTTTAAAAAATATCAGCAAACAAATCTAAGGCAATAGCTTACTATACATTTTTTAGATCATCATTATGTAAGGACCAGTCAACAAGTGAATGACTTTGAGACGAAGAGTAAAGCCAGTTCAATTTCTATGTAAATAACACAAGATGATTATTACCTTACCCAATTGGGAGAATCTGTATGGGGCAAGTCCCTAATAAAGGCTTTTGTGTGTGTGTTGTATGGGGCAAGTCCCTAATAAAGGCTTTTGTGTGTGTGTTGTATGGGGCAAGTCCCTAATAAAGGCTTTTGTGTGTGGGTTGTATGGGGTAAGTCCCTAATAAAGGCTTTTGTGTGTGTGTGTTGTATGGGGCAAGTCCCTAATAAAGGCTTTTGTGTGTGTGTGTTGTATGGGGCAAGTCCCTAATAAAGGCTTTTGTGTGTGTGTGTTGTATGGGGTAAGTCCCTAATAAAGGCTTTTGTGTGTGTGTGTTGTATGGGGCAAGTCCCTAATAAAGGCTTTTGTGTGTGTGTGTTGTATGGGGCAAGTCCCTAATAAAGGCTTTTGTGTGTGTGTTGTATGGGGCAAGTCCCTAATAAAGGCTTTTGTGTGTGTGTTGTATGGGGTAAGTCCCTAATAAAGGCTTTTGTGTGTGAGTTGTATGGGGTAAGTCCCTAATAAAGGCTTTTGTGTGTGGGTTGTATGGGGCAAGTCCCTAATAAAGGCTTTTGTGTGTGTGTGTTGTATGGGGCAAGTCCCTAATAAAGGCTTTTGTGTGTGTGTGTTGTATGGGGCAAGTCCCTAATAAAGGCTTTTGTGTGTGGGTTGTATGGGGCAAGTCCCTAATAAAGGCTTTTGTGTGTGGGTTGTATGGGGCAAGTCCCTAATAAAGACTTTCTTTTGTGTGTGTGTGATATATATCTCAGTTGTGTTTGGCTATCTGACAAATTTGGTAAATACTTTCCTTGTTAAAATAAATTTGTTTTATAATTACTCTGGTCTCACTTATAATATTGATATGGACCAATCTAACATTGACATGAAGTCAACACCCCAGTGCAACAATATTGTAACAAAGTATTTATTATATTATATATTCACAGATTATTCATTTTTTTGATAAATTTATATTTGCTACTCTGGAAACTTCCCTCATTGTTTAACTTACAAATGTTGATTTTGTGTTTGCCTTAAATAAATTGCGGTGTCATCTTGAAGTTTGTCTTTCCTAATTTTCTACGTTACAATATCATTAATTAGATAGGAAAAAGCCATATATTGAATTAAATAAAATATTTATTTGCCTATATTTCGGCTGGCTGAACGCCAACCTTTATTGAGGCATTAAAATTTCTATATATGTATGTAATACCTCGATAAAGGTTGGCGTTCAGCCAGCCGTAATATTGGCAAATAAATCTTTTATTCAATCCAATATATACCTTTTTACTATCTAATGATTTAAGTATGGGTTGTTCTATTTTCAGAAAAATATCATTAATATCATATAGGAGCACGTCAGTAAGAAGAGAACTGTAGTTTGATTTCATCTTACGAGAGAATCTAGCAAATTATCCTGAATGTTTTGATCTTCCCGAATTATCTCATGAAAATAATAAAAACCAGAGCTATAATAACATAAAAATAAGTGGATTTCAGAATAAGACAAGTAGTTCTCTTCAGCGTTTTTTTAATCCACGGTGTTGGAGCCACGGATGTCATTTGATGTGACAAAACCGTCTGCAATCCACCGATAGCGTGGCTGACTGACGTAATTAGGTACACCTGTACTTACGTGGACATAGTTCCGGCGTGCAACTTTTCTTATAAAGTTGGGAAAATGAATTTTTTAAAAAATTTATTCTCAATATAGTATGTCTATTATTTTAAATTACAAAATATTTTCTCACAATGAGTTTCTTTTTATTACAAAACGCTAGCTTTCAAGCGATAATCGCTCTTCAACGGGCTTGATAAAACATTCTTGTAGGAAATAGTCGATGTTTTATTAAGCCCGTTGAAGAGCGATTATCACTTGAAAGCTAGCGTTTTGTAATAAAAAGAAACTCTTTGTGAGAAGATATTTTGTAATTTTAAAACTTTTTCACCATTTTATCTTGAATAATGTGTATTATACATTATATAATATCGTGAAGAGATAGAGGCTGCCTGCATTCATAGTTCTTAAAATTAAATATATTTTGGCCGGAGTATATACATATTATCTTTATAATAAAAATATTTATCGTAAAGATAGAGGCTGCCTGGCCGGAATTCATAGTTCTTCAAATTAAATATACATACTTCGGCCAGTAAATATTTTTTGTCTCAACGTTTCGACAAAAATCTTTTGTCCTCGTCAGGAGCAAACAAAAATTAAAACATTTGGCAAAATATACTGGCCGAAATATCTTTAATTGTAATAATTATATAATGTAGTACTTGTCAAATGTAAATATACCCATATCAATATTTAAAAATATTTTCTTGTTTTTATTTTCAAAAGTCAAATATACATAACTTTTCTCCTTGTTTGGCGCAAGTATCCCTTGCGGGATATAGCGCTTTGGAAATAAAATAATTGGAAATTGGATTATGCTAATAAAATTATTTTTAAAAAGGTGATTTGTGGGGTTCTATATTGTATTAAGACATCAAAGTTCAAATCCGCGAAGCGTTTTAAAGAATGATATGGTTTAGAAATATTTTAATTATATACATACCATATATCTCGATAACAATAACAAACTTAATTAAGACATTTGGTCTTACATAGACTCACCACAGAGTCAAAGAAAGGAAAGACAACAATGGTAAAACGACGTTTGACAAATTTTACCGCAAATTTATCTTTTGAAAGAAAAATCGTAATTTTATTTTAAGGAGAAATAAAGACAATTTCTATCCTTAGGGAAAAGTAATGATGAAGGGAAAAATAAAAGTGTCCAGAGATGGGACCCATCCCTGGGCACTTTTATTTTTCTGTTCATCATTACTTTTCACAATTCATCCTTTAATACTACATCCCTAAGGATATAAATAGTCGTTATTTCTCCTTAAAATAAAATTATGATCGACGTCGTTTTACAATCATAAGCCGCATTTTATTGTATTATAAAACACAACAATAGTAGAGAAAGAATCATTATGTAACTAGGGGTAATCATCTATATATCTATATACAATCATGGTGGGGGGGGGGAGACATATAAAATACTGTGTACATCTCTTCTAGTCATCTTATTATCATTTTATAGATATTTTCTGTTGAAATCTAGAACTGGTAGTACAAATCTCATCGGTAAATAGATAAGGAAGAAGCTTGTAAATCTTTACTTGTTTCGGTTATATATAGGGGAGAATGTAAGAGATGTTTTACTATTATATATATTGTGAGGTTCTATATTGTATCTCTAAAATAGCTTTATAATTTGATAACAGATGGCGCGCTAGTGCATCGTAATAAAAGACACAATTTGATATTTGCGGAAGAGCGATTGCTCGAAGCATATTATATATTTATAATTATATTTAATTCTGCTGTCCTAAAAGCTTATGTCCATAGTTCTTCTAAAATACCCATTCCAAGAGTCTTACAACAGTCAACTATAAAAGGAAGTTCCAAAAATGCAATATAACAGCGGTATGGTAGATTAAACTGGCGAAACCGCTGGGAGGGTTCACCACTGATGAGCCAGGCCCTCCCTTTAATTTTTCCATTGCAGTAAGGACAGTAGAAATTGTTTAATTTAAAAAGAATATTACGCCTCTAAAATAGCTTTATAATTTGATAACAGATGGCGCGCTAGTGCATCGTAATATATATGTGTGTTTAAAATAATGAGAACATTTTCTGACAAGGAGCACATGTGCTTTTTAGATGGCAGAGCGCCATCTAGTGGAACAGAAATCAACTAAACATTGATTTATCTTTTTCCCTGATATTTGGCCAACCCAATTTCTTGATAAATCAAGAAAAGCTATCCACGAACGCGTTTCGCGCTGTTGGCGCTTGTCAGCGTGGAGCAGGCTGTACCACTGCGACCAAATATATATATTTTTATTTTTTATATTGTTTTTTTCATATATGTGTGTGTGGTGATTTGTAAAGCAGGGTCAGATAAAAACGGGGTGCAAGCTAAAATTAGATATTTCTTTCCCCTCCAAACGTGTTAGCCAATTTACTATGACGTTTCATCATCTGATTGGTCCTCCAAATCAGGTGACCCTCAGATCGAGGCCAGATGGTATAGGGGCAGCAGACATTATCAGGTTTTGACAGGGGCATCAGTCATCAGTTTTCACGGTCAGCAGAGAGTGGACAGTTGACAGAGAGTGGACAGCAGAAGATGAGCAGCACCCACAGTCCAGTCCCGACTTCACGCTAGTGAATCTCGCATCTCCTTCAGGACTTTTCGCCAACTTCCCGTCAAGCCTTGTGCACACCTCAAATCACCCATGGTTTAAGAACCACCTTATTTTCATCCTTTTTGTTTGGGAATTTCTTGTTTCCGAAATCCATTGAGTGTCCGTGTCTTCTTTAACAAAGGAGAAGCCGCTTGGCTATCAACTGCAGAAAACGAGAGGTAGGTCCTGATTGACTGTCTAGCTGAGGGGATATATTTCTCCTTTATTGGTGGACTTTAGATATCACGACATATATATATATATATATATTTATTTATTTAATTATACTGTCTTCAAAGCTTATGTCCATTGTTTCCTTGATTAAATTCAGCAAAATATCTTCAAATTGCGAATATATAAACAGAAGAGCGTGAAATAATATTAAAGTGATATAGTAGATTGTAATGCGAAACCTTTGGGAGCGCTCAAATTCTGATGATAAAGTAGAGAAACATCTGAATACCAGTGCAGGTCTATATACAAAATTCTAAACGATATATTCCTCATTGCAGTAAGGACCGTATGGAAATTTTTGTTCTCAAAAGGAAACATTCATCTAGAAAATTGGACTTGTAAAGTAGGTTCGTACAATTCCATCTTGTGTGAGGATATAGGTCAGCCTAGCAGTTTCCACGCTTCCACAGAAGCAGCCCAAGATAAGAATTTAGTAGTTTCCTGTATCCCGAGATATAGTTTCCTATTTTTACATTCTCCGGCTTACTCGAAATGTTATTTTTGGAATCCGTGATAAATAAAAATAGAAATAGTAGATTCCAAGTTTAGCTAATGATTTATATATTCAAAATTGGAAGATTTATTCTGTCTAGTGTTTCTTTGATGTTTATTAACACAAGTTTTCTATTGTGAATAGTGATCTTTCTTTTTATTTTTCTATGGTAGTCTGGAAACCTATTCTCCAGAGTTCTGTAGACAGTGATTCCGTTCAGCTATTGGCCAGTTGTTATATTTGGTGATATGGACGACCTTTGGTGATATCATGTCAGTTATTTGGATTCTCCTCCTTCCTCTTCTTCCAGTGTTCTGTAGCTCCAGTAGACAGTGATCTATCCATTCTGTTCAGATATTGGCCAGTTGTTATATTTGGTGATATGGACGACCTTTGGTGATATCATGTCAGTTATTTGGATTCTCCTCCTTCCTCTTCTTCCAGTGTTCTGTAGCTCCAGTAGACAGTGATCTATCCATTCTGTTCAGATATTGGCCAGTTGTTATATTTGGTGATATGGACGACCTTTGGTGATATCATGTCAGTTATTTGGATTCTCCTCCTTCCTCTTCTTCCAGTGTTCTGTAGCTCCAGTAGACAGTGATCTCTCCATTCTATTCAGCTATTGGCCAGTTGTTATATTTGGTGATATGGACGACCTTTGGTGATATCATGTCAGTTATTTGGATTCTCCTCCTTCCTCTTCTTCCAGTGTTCGGTAGCTCCAGTAGACAGTGATCTCTCCATTCTGTTCAGCTATTGGCCAGTTGTTATATTTGGTGATATGGACGACCTTTGGTGATATCATGTCAGTTATTTGGATTCTCCTCCTTCCTCTTCTTCCAGTGTTTTGTAGCTCCAGTAGACAGTGATCTCTCCATTCTGTTCAACTATTGGCCAGTTGTTATATTTGGTGATATGGACGACCTTTGGTGATATCATGTCAATTATTTGGATTCTCCTCCTTCCTCTTCTTCCAGTGTTCGGTAGCTCCAGTAGACAGTGATCTCTCCATTCTGTTCAGCTATTGGCCTGTTGTTTGATCTAGTGATATGGACGACCTTTGGTGATATCATGTCAATTATTTGGATTCTCCTCCTTCCTCTTCTTCCAGTGTTCGGTAGCTCCAGTAGACAGTGATCTCTCCATTCTGTTCAGCTATTGGCCTGTTGTTTGATCTAGTGATATGGACGACCTTTGGTGATATCATGTCAATTATTTGGATTCTCCTCCTTCCTCTTCTTCCAGTGTTCTGTAGCCCCAGTAGACAGTGATCTCTCCATTCTGTTCAGCTATTGGCCTGTTGTTATATTTGGTGATATGGACGACCTTTGGTGATATCATGTCAGTTATTTGGATTCTCCTCCTTCCTCTTCTTCCAGTGTTTTGTAGCTCCAGTAGACAGTGATCTCTCCATTCTGTTCAGCTATTGGCCTGTTGTTTGATTTGGTGATATGGACGACCTTTGGTGATATCATGTCAATTATTTGGATTCTCCTCCTTCCTCTTCTTCCAGTGTTCTGTAGCTCCAGTAGACAGTGATCTCTCCATTCTGTTCAGCTATTGGCCTGTTGTCCTCCTTTCTTATCATTCCGATTCCAGACGCCCCATCTTTTAAAACGTTATGTAGCAAATACGTCATTTTTCCAATGTCTCCTTACCAACATTTTCCTATTTCCTAAATAATTTGTCATCTTTCTCCAAGGTCTATATAGGTCTATATCCAAACATACTGGATAGCTTCTATATATAATATATAGATGATATATCTCAAAAAGAAAATGTAATTAGGAATTAAAAATTACATATAAAATGTATAGTAGAAACATCGTCAAAATGATTCTACCAATTTACAGGTGATAGGTGATCTATGGTTTGTGCATTTATTCAAACATCTGTATTGTGCTTGCAACTCTATAAAATATAATCTAAAAATAAAGTGGATACTTTGGCAAGGCGGACTTAATCCAGGGTAGATGGAATCAGAACTAGCTATTCGTCCTACGAGGAAAAGACAAATCATTTCAAACCAAAAGCGGATGGAAAACTTTTCATAGATCTTGATCGGCAACTTATCTGACACCTATTTTATTCAGAGAATTCTATACACGTCAGCTATCAAGTTACATCATGGAAAGGTTTCTTACTTGTGTAAATGATCTTTCATGATGACTTCTCTTTTCAATTTATTTGATTTAAGACAAAGAATTTATAGAATGAGAGCGTTGATTTATATTTACTCACTATTCTCTACCTTTTTCACAAAAATCAAACTTCTACTGGCCTTACTGCGATTAAAAAATATTAGGAGGGCTTGGCTCATCAGTGGTGACCCTCCCAGTGGTTTCGCCAATTTAATCTACCAGACCGCTTTTTAAAGCTCTAATACTGTATTGGATCATTCTGCTTATATATGCTACACTGAAGAGTGGAATCTCAGAAATGGTTTTCAGGCAAACTATGGACATAAGCTTATAGGACAGTAGAATTACGTATAAATATTTGCATTGAGCAATGCTCACTACTGATGAACCAAGACCTCTCAATATTTTTTCATCACAGTAAGGACAGTAGAAGTTTGATTTTAGTGAAAAAGAGACATTCATGCTTAAATACCTTCATTTCTTATGTTCAAATGGCGCGTTATTGTATTATATTAATTCTCTACCTTATTGCCTAAAGAAAGAGAAGCGAGAGATATTGGTACTGTAGGCTAAGAAAGAAAGGCTATATCTCCATCACACTATTCAACAACAGACATACCTTTCACACCCCAATACAAAATTACCAGGCTACATCTAAATCTAATTACCAAGAAAGATATTTCTTACTCTTAAAAAAACGAATTTTATTATCCCTGTACAAAACGTCCAAGTGATTGATAAAACCACAACACCAGCTTAGGAAAAATCAGACAAAAGCCAGTCTATATACCATAGTTTCGGGTTATGACCCTTATCAGTACAGGGGCGGCTTCGGTTTCATAATATCCTACGAGAGAAGTGATGAAATCTGTCGAATTGGCCAAAAGGTGTTTAAGGCTAGAATATCTGTGGGATACTGTGGGATACTGTGTGAGACTGCGGGATACTGTGTGATACTGCGGGATACTGTGTGAGACTGCGGGATACTGTGGGATACTGTGTGATACTGCGGGATACTGTGGGATACTGCGGGATACTGTGGGATACTGTGTGATACTGTGGGATACTGTGGGATACTGTGTGATACTGCGGGATACTGTGTGATACTGTGTGATACTGCGGGATACTGTGTGATACTGCGGGATACTGTGGGATACTGTGTGAGACTGCGGGATACTGTGTGATACTGTGTGATACTGCGGGATACTGTGTGATACTGCGGGATACTGTGGGATACTGTGTGATACTGCGGGATACTGTGTGATACTGCGGGATACTGTGTGATACTGTGTGATACTGCGGGATACTGTGTGATACTGCGGGATACTGTGGGATACTGTGTGAGACTGCGGGATACTGTGTGATACTGCGGGATACTGTGGGATACTGTGTGATACTGTGTGATACTGCGGGATACTGTGGGATACTGTGTGATACTGCGGGATACTGTGTGATACTGCGGGATACTGTGGGATACTGTGTGATACTGCGGGATACTGTGGGATACTGTGTGATACTGCGGGATACTGTGGGATACTGTGTGAGACTGCGGGATACTGTGTGATACTGCGGGATACTGTGGGATACTGCGGGATACTGTGTGATACTGTGTGATACTGTGTGATACTGCGGGATACTGTGGGATACTGTGTGAGACTGCGGGATACTGTGTGATACTGCGGGATACTGTGGGATACTGCGGGATACTGTGTGATACTGTGTGATACTGTGTGATACTGCGGGATACTGTGGGATACTGTGTGAGACTGCGGGATACTGTGTGATACTGCGGGATACTGTGGGATACTGTGTGATACTGTGTGATACTGCGGGATACTGTGGGATACTGTGTGATACTGCGGGATACTGTGTGATACTGCGGGATACTGTGGGATACTGTGTGATACTGCGGGATACTGTGGGATACTGCGGGATACTGTGGGATACTGTGGGATACTGTGTGATACTGTGTGATACTGTGTGATACTGCGGGATACTGTGGGATACTGTGTGATACTGTGGGATACTGTGGGATACTGTGTGATACTGCGGGATACTGTGGGATACTGTGTGATACTGCGGGATACTGTGTGATACTGCGGGATACTGTGGGATACTGTGTGAGACTGCGGGATACTGTGTGATACTGCGGGATACTGTGGGATACTGTGTGATACTGTGTGATACTGCGGGATACTGTGGGATACTGTGTGAGACTGCGGGATACTGTGTGATACTGCGGGATACTGCGGGATACTGTGGGATACTGTGTGATACTGCGGGATACTGTGGGATACTGTGTGAGACTGCGGGATACTGTGTGATACTGCGGGATACTGTGGGATACTGTGTGATACTGCGGGATACTGTGGGATACTGCGGGATACTGTGGGATACTGTGGGATACTGTGGGATACTGTGTGAGACTGCGGGAGGATGGTACACATGTACCAAAGGATACCCTGGTATACAAGTTTGTTTGAATTTGCCTAATCTGGTTTCCGTAGTTCTGTGTAGAGGTGATAAAGACATTGTTTTGAAAATTAGAAGCTATTATCAGTACCACTATAAAAGGAAAACCGAAAAATGCAATATAACAGCGGTATGGTAGATTAAACTGGTGAAACCGCTGGGAGGGTTCACCACTGATGAGCCAGGCCATCACATTAATTTTTTCATTGCAGTAAGAGCAGTAGAAATTGTTTAATTTTTAAAAGAATCATACGGGTCTATAATAGTTTATAATTTTCATAACAGATGGCGCGCTAATACATTGTTTTGAGGAATTTAAAAGAGAGAGAGATTAATCTTTTGGTACATTAACCCCATCCTACCTCAAATTTGTACAGGCTTGTTCGGAGGTACATACACTAAAATAGGAACGATACAGAGAAGATTAGCATGGCCCCTGCGTAAGGATGACACGCAAAATCGTAAAATTTTGCATTATAAATCAAATATGCGCATTCAATATTCTCTTGTAAATGGATCAGATGAACTAAAAAATAGTATGTAATATAATTCAGAATATGATATTTCTTTCTAGTTTGTAATCACACTGATGTACATGTAAGCCGTACTACATTTCATACCACGGCTTGTGGCATACTACGATAACGATTGGTTCACTAGGGAGTAATAACATTGTGTCCCGAGTGGAGGGCGTTAAGACATCAGTGAATAGCTCTCCTATCAACAACAACAACACGCCACGTCGCTGATAACATCTCTCGACAATACCATAACCACACTTCTTGCCTCCACTTTAATTAACTTCTTATAATTATGAGGAGATAACGTGTCATCTGCATATAAGAAATGGAAGCATTTAATCACGAATGTTTCTTTTTAAATATAAAACAAACTTCTACTGTACTTACTGTGATTAGAAAATATATTGGGAGGGTTTGGCTCATCAGTGGTGAACTCTCACAGCGGTTTCGCCAGTTTAATCTACCAGACCTAATACTGTATTGGACGATGTACCAGCAAGATAATGTACCACGTTCCTGTAACACACTCCTAGATCGTGCAATTGAACTTGATTATGGTTTTCAACATCTATCGGAATAAAAAATCAAATAGATACATAATTTATTTCAGAATATCGACGATTAGTATTCTCTGTGTGTGTGTAGAACAAATCAATCGACGTATTGTACATACTTATTCGGATAGATATCGCCGCAAGCCATCATTTCATTTAAAGTATACAATCGTGGTTGGCTTTTACTTAAAATTTTAAATGTTTCCTCTCAATTATTGTCCAACAATCAGTAACTAAAATGGCTAACACAAAGTCGACTTTTTATCTTTAAATAACTACACAACTCCATTTGGATATACTAATAAAAGAAAGATAAAATAAAAACGCCTGAATAGTAAACAGGATTGGAAGAATGTGCACTCGTCAGTAAAAGAAATAAAGACATATTGATGAAATGGAAGACTGGACCATTCCAATAGGAAAGAGACCACACACACACACAGGTTCCACAAGAGAAATAAAAAAAATAGATCTGCCATTGATGTAGAAGAGAATAGCAAAAATCCAGGAAAACCCACTGGCGAACTTACATTACAAACTGTCCTGATGATTTATTATAGGAAGACCTCCACGTAACGACCCATAAAATGACTTGGAGATAGAGGAAACTTTAAGGAAAGTGTTATATGTGAGAATATATACATTTTTATATAAAAAATTCCAGGAAGCAATTTAACTGGTTGTCTTTATATAAGGTTTCAAAATTATGGCTATGTCGATATATCATGGAACCCAACAAGAACAATACAACAATTACTGAATGGGATTTTAACTAGATAGCCAATCTCACCAAGAATAAACGTTCAAATGTTGACTGTGTGAGTATTAAATACACTTAACACCCGTAGCACATGTCCCATAGCATTGATCCGTAGCACATGTGACTGAGAACTTAGATGTCATAGGTAAACCGAAATACAATAAATCGATAAAGCGTAATGATTTCACTATATTGGAACAGAAAATAGCAATTATATATTCTTTCTTATCACCCAATCATGATTGCCATTGTATTAAATGCAGAGATTTTTGAGATTCTGCAACTAGAGGCCAAAAGTCATCGAACATAGGAGCGAACATAGGACGGGGTCAATACAGAAGACCATCCATGTCAAATTATAATTTGATCAGCACCTCAAGTCAGAAACTGATGCATTATCAAAAACAACTTTTTCAGTGTAGACCAGTGTTATCAATAAAAATGCGGTCACGTTCAGATTCTATGAAACAAATCCAACTTGGATTCCTGCGAGTCCAGAATGAATTTCAAAATTCTGAAGTTTGTGGCACCTCTCCAGCCCATAAATGCCTATAAATGTTTCAATCATCGAGATTTGTTAAGAAACCTCAGTGTCCCCCTCAATAGTCATGTGAGCGTTGAATTTCATTTTATATATCATTATTAATATCATCACACAGGGGAGAAGTCCGACCACACCAGTTCCCCCTGGACCCTTGGAATATTTGACCAAATTCTGGTCCAAGGTGACTAACGTGGCAACGGCACCTATTTTCCAATGAAGAACAAAACCGATATCTCCAGCAATGTCCGGGGTAAAGTCAGGAGCTGCAGCCCGAGCTCCTGATGAGAAATCTACTACGAGGACAATCAGCTCAATATAAATGGCTACCAGAGGAAAACTGAAGACTTGTCTTTTCCGTGACAACAATGTCCATATTTCTACAGGAGACAAAACTGTGCGCCAGAGCCAACATTCTAGTAGTCAGTGCTTAGTCCTGGGTCTGTGAGCGAGCAAGCTATCAGAGGAGGGAAGTTGAGTTCCAGTTTACTCGCACATAAGGTTAGATGTCCCTTCGGCCGCCGTGGAATGGACGATAACAACATTCGCCTGACCTACCCGAAGGAAAGGACATATTATGACTTTATCATTACCACAAAGGTGTAAGCACTGACCCCCAGTACTGTTTAGTCACTAGCTATGTCCTCGCAACAACGCCGTTAGTAGAACTGGAACGAAGGCAAGTCATTCCGCGCGGCTCGCCATCTTGAACACCTGTTACACACAGCAGCCTAGAATTCAGACCTCATGGTCAACATATTTGTCACCGAGTCTATTCTTTTTCTTTTGTATTTACCTGGTATGTAATGTTTTAAATTATTTTTTTAAATTGATATTTATATCTCTCTTTCTTAATACTTAAATTTGCCTTTTTAAAAATCTATAAATGAGTAAGTTCAGGTGAAAATATAATCTTCAGGATCTATATCACAATACGGTGTGTAATCCACAACCATATAGAGTGGCTGAAGACGCAATAAAAACATTATAAAATGGATGACAAGGCCAAGGTTCCAGAGTAAAGTTGGGGAAAGAGGGGCGGACTCCAGCTGTCATATGTGAGGCGCCAAAAACAGCATTCCTGTGTGGGGGAGGACAGAGAGTCTGGTCGCATCTGCGGCAAGTAGAATACGTGGGAAGTTGTCTCCGGACGTGTGGATGATCCTACAAGACGGTGCAAGTGTAATACAAAACAATAACCCACCATCTATAATATAGCAAATGAAAACATTAAGACGCGAGTGTTTATTTCACATATAAATCAAATATTTCTGTCCTTACTGATGAAAAATATTGAGAGGGTTTTTCTCATCAGTGGTGGACCCTCCTAGTGGGTTCACCACTTTAACCCATCAAACAATTATTATATCTGTGAAGATATAATACAAAAGTGAAATTGAACAGAATTCAGGTGGATAAATTAAGACATCTCCTGATCTTTTATAGAGTAAAGTGTATATATTTCGAAAATACAAAGCACCATCTATAATATACCAAATGAAAACATTAGGATGCGAGTGTTCATTTCACATATATATCAAAATTTTCTGTCCTTACTGATGAAAAATATTGAGAGGGCTTGGCTCATCAGTGGCGAAACCGCTGGGAGGGTTCATCATTGATGAGCCAATACCTCTCAATATTTTTTCATCGTAGTGAAGACAGTAGAAATTTGATTTATATGTGAAAATAAACCCTCGCATACTAATGTGTTTATTTGCTATTGTTACATGCTTTGTGTTTATTTGTGTAAAATATTTGATTATTCTTTGATTTTTCTTTATGGTTGAGCAGTCGGCAACACTGTACTTTTGGTAATTTTGCATAAGTTTATTTTGTTGATATATATCTATTGATTAACCTTGTTGGAATCGGGTTAAATAAAGAAAAAACAAGGTATTTTAACTATCTCTTATTTTTAAACTAGCGGATGTACCCGGCTTCGCCCGGGTTTTACCCGAGTAAAGGTTTGTCTAACGAATCTCTCGATAAAGTGAACATTTTTTTCCGGTCCCTTGAAAAATACTCGATAAGTTGAATAAAATCAATATTAATTGGTTCCCTCGGTAATTGGAAGTAAAAGGAATAGTATCTTGCCTTGAAATTGTATCATTATTCTTGTCAAATTACAAAACTATTTTAGACGCGTAATATTCTTTTTAAAATAAAACAATTTCTACTGCCCTTACTGCAATGGAAAAATTAAAGGGAGGGCCCCTGTAATTTGATAACAGATGGCGCGCTAGTGCATCGTAATATCATTATTCTTGTCTCAAATAAATTGTCGTGTCATCCTGAATTTTGTCTTTCCTAATTTTCTACATTACAAAATCATCGTATCATCATGATAATATTTAGAGCAGATTTTTGAATTATAACAGATAGATTAGAATATTTATCCTGATTATTTTTAGGCGAAAAGTTATTTCAAAAGTTTTATTTGCTAGAAACCTTCCCAGTACTATACTAAATAACTTCCCAAAGTTTCATGGCGTTCCAATGAGTGGTTTGGTCAGGCATAAAGGACAGACAGACACACATACATTCATTTATATATATACTAGCGGATGTACCCGGCTTCGCCCGGGTTTTACCCGAGTAAAGGTTTGTCTAACGAACATTTGTTAAAACAATTCTCTATAAACTTATATATAAAAAAAGATATATTTTGATAATTTGAAACTCGTAAATTTGAATCTCTTGATAAAGTTAACATTTTTTTCCGGTCCCTTGAAAAATACTCGATAAGTTGAATAAAATCAATATTAATTGGTTCCCTTGGTAATTGGAAGTTAAAGGAATAGTATCTTGCCTTGGAATTGTATCATTATTCTTGTCTCAAATAAATTGCCGTGTCATCCTGAATTTTGTCTTTCCTAATTTTCTACATTACAAAATCATCATTTTATCTATTCTCCCAATATATATGTTGTAGATAAATGATAAAACTAACTTTGACTTCTGCGCAATTAATAGGTAGAAAATCTTACTTTTGATAAATAATCTTTAAGATAATAAACTTAGTGATAATAAAACTTATAGATAAAAAAACTTATCATCGTCGCAATGGGGGCGCTGATTTCGAGTTAAATATACAAATCTGCAAATAACTCTAAGGATATTCAAGATATTAAAGAAATTATTTATCAAAAACCTTCCTGGGGATATACCTAATAATATCCCAAAATTTCACGGCGATTGGATGTATGGTTTTTGAATCTATAGAGTACAGACAGACAGACAGATAGACAGACAGACATTCAATTATATATATATATATATAGATAGGAAACGTAAAGCTATTGATGAGACAAAGGCGGGGATGTACTACTCAGAAGGTTTATTTGGTACAGTGCTGGGCTCCAGTCCAGGAAGGTCATGATGTTCGGAGCCTCGCCGTTGTAGGAGGAGCTGTATCTGGACATTTCTCTATCGCCAGGTCAAACAGGACGAAGATTAATTTATTCCTGGCACGTTGTATTTAACACATTGCTGTGAAACGGTAGTCAATGGTCAAATACAATTTATTCCCTTCATATCTGTGGGGCTGTTTCTCTGTTAAAAGTAATAAATTAAAAAATAAACAAAAATTAAAATAAAATTTGTACTGCTCCCGTGTGTCGGCTACTTGTTGACACACAACAATATATTTCGAAAATCAACAACCTGGACTTATATGAGACATAATTATAGTGAGGAATAGAGAAAACCAATTTTTAAATAATAATAAAAAAAGCGTGTAAATTCTCCTTTCTGTTTGATATAGTATTTCAACTGAGAAGCCGGGAGAGGAGCTGCGTAGAGATTGACGTCATTCCTTCTATAAAGGGGGGAGGGGGGTAGTTCAATGTCGGCTGCCCGTAAATAGCTTGTTTACCTGTCGTCGTCTGCTGCTAAATTAGAACTTAGTCTTTTGGTCCTTTTGTTCTACGCACATTATTTGCATATTGCACTCCAGACCTATTATCTTTTTGTTACGTCACTACTACTATATGGCTGATTATTTACATATATATTGTGAGGTGTATTAGTATATTCATCTCTTTTGTAAAATCAAGAATTTATTTTATACTTTAATGTATAGATAAAGGTAACACTGGGTCACAAATGACAATGAGTTAAATAAGAGAAATGCAAACGGTAAAGATCTCTAAAATTTCTCGAAATACCTCGAATCCAATATTTTCTTAGATTTGCTATTTACTCCATATATGCAACTTTTCTTCAGAATTAGATATTTGCATATTGTAAGACTATCTAATACACATGTGCATATTTCTTCTTGTTCCACTACTTATGTGAATTTATGCAATTAACTATGATGAATTACGTATTTCCAGGAATATGTGGCCATTGGACATGCGTCGGACCTGGAGGCTGTTGTTGGGTTCTGTGCTGCCTGGAGTATAGGAGCTCCATCTATGCTTCCTTCCTGTGGTGAATCTGTATAAGACCCTGGTGGCTGTTGTTGGGTTCTGTGCTGCTTGGGGTAAAGGAGCTCCATCAATGCTTCCTTCCTGTGGTGAATCTGTATAAGACCCTGGAGGCTGTTGTTGGGTTCTGTGCTGTCTAGAGTATAGGAGCTCCATCAATGCTTCCTTCCTGTGGTGAATCTGTATAAGATCCTGGAGGCTGTTGTTGGGTTCTGTGCTGCCTAGAGTATAGGAGCTTCATCTATGCTTCGTCTTTGTGGTGCATCTGTATTAGACCCTGGAGGCTGTTGTTGGGTTCTGTGCTGCCTGAAGTATTGGAGCTCCATCTATGCTTCCTTCCTGTAGTGAATCTGTATAAGATCCTGGAGGCTGTTGTTGGGTTCTGTGCTGCCTGGAGTATAGGTGCTCCATCTATGCTTCCTTCCTGTAGTGAATCTGTATAAGAACCTGGAGGCTGTTGTTGGGTTCTGTGATGCCTGCAGTATAGGAGCTCCATCTATGCTTCCTTCCTGTTGTGAATCTGTATAAGACCCTGGAGGCTGTTGTTGGGTTCTGTGCTGCCTGGAGTATAGGAGCTCCATCTATGCTTCCTTCCTGTTGTGAATCTGTATAAGACCCTGGAGGCTGTTGTTGGGTTCTGTGCTGCCTAGAGTATAGGAGCTCCATCTATGCTTTCTTCCTGTTGTGAATCTGTATAAGACCCTGGAGGCTGTTGTTGGGTTCTGTGCTGCCTGGAGTATAGGAGCTCCATCTATGCTTTCTTCCTGTAGTGTATAAGACCGGTGGTGTTAATAAAGCTGCATATTTCCCGGAATACTCTAATTATATACCTATAATCATATCAACAAATTCATTAAATTTCTATATTGCCGTATTTGTCATTACCTTTAACAACAACAATATTGTAGCAAAGTATTTATTATCATTTCATGTACAGAATATTGATGTTTATATATTGTATTACTCTGTGTAAACATCCCTCATTGCTTCTCTTGTATTTTACCAATTTTAGTTTGTGTTTGTGACTTAAATAAATTTCGTTACAATATGATGAATAAACATATTTTAAAATAGAATTAGTTAGATAAAAAATTCATTCGGGCCGAGAGAGAAAACCTGTATATATCCGAGAGTCATTCCTATAGGTAAATATAAAGCATAGATATACAAAGTTGGAGTGATGGATCCTATTGTTTATATTTTTTATTAAATTCAATGGGGGGTCGGTGAAAGGCTGGTTAAACCGTTTGGTTTTCGACCACTACGACCCGGGTTCGATTCCCGCATTGAACACTTTTTTCCGTAAAAAAAAAAAAAAAAAAAAAAAAAAAATTCTCCAATGGCCCCCGATTCTTGCAAAAGTCCAACCCCACCAGCGAGTGCAAGTAACCAAACGGGGCTCTGGCACATTTGTAAGTGCAAAGTCGAACTGCTTTTCACATGTGCAGACATGTGGTGCACTTACAGTAAAAGCAGTCGCTAACTACCCACCATGATTATCATGGCCTGTACCACGTGTACTAGAGATAAGAAAAAAAAAATTATAAAAAACACTTTAAAAAAGATTTTATTTAAAATGCACTAAAAATAACAAAATAAATATTTCTGAAGTATTGCTTTTTTTTCTGAAGGTACCATTTAACAAATAAAATAATAGACTTAGAAATAAAGCGGTGGGGGATGATAATCATTTATGCAGCAAATAGGTATAAATTTAATGAAGGGCATAATCTTGCTTATCATTTGATTCATATAAAATCACATTGATCTCAAATTTATTATTATTGTACCCCACCGCTTTTATTTCTAAGTCTATTATTTTATTTGTTAAATGGTACCTTCAGAAAAAAAAGCAATACTTCAGAAATATTTATTTTGTTATTTTTAGTGCATTTTAAATAAAAGCTTTTTTTAAAAAGTGTTTTTATAATTAATTATTCACGCTATTTTTAGTCGTATATATGCCAGTCCAAAAAAAAAAAAAAGCCTTATCACTGAGACGACGTTGGCCTTAAATAGCTGCAAGTCTGCTCGTAGCAGATTGGTCAATTCCTCGTGGGAGGTCGGAAGTGACGTAAGCAAAATCCGTTACTAACAGAACTGCTTCTCTTTGCTTTTGGGAACCCTAAATTTATTGAATTATATTACAAAGTTAGAGACACCCAGTGGATTATTGTTAGGGGATAATTGGTACATATAAAATTTGAATTATAATTAAACAATTGATTAAATAGTTAAAAGTAACAACATACTAATTGAAAAAGGGGAACTATTTAAAAAGGTGTCGTGAAATGTATGGTGGTATATTGTTACACACACACCTATATATATATATGTATAATGAATATAAATATATGCGTGATGATATTGGAATAAGATGACTAAATTATAACAGATAAAATTAATATATTTGTTGGCTTTTCTCATTTATTTGCTTGTAATTCCAAGGACGTTTTAGATAGGAATCTGAATATTTGGATTTCTAATTCCTTCCATGTCTTGAACATTTATTGAAAAAATCCTTTCGCAACCTCCAGCATTTTCCGAGTAGATATAATGCAACACAACATAAAAAAAAAAAAGAAACATAGATAATGATTCATTTCCCGCCTTCCCGACCACCCAGAAGTCTGAAAATTAGTAGACTTGCATTGTTAATTGGACTGAGCGAGTTTTGTGAGTTTCATTATTCTATATGGTCTGGAAGCATATTAAATTTAAATATACAAAATTTGAGAGCAAATTTGGAAATTTGTCCGTTCTTGGCCAACCTGACAACCCAAAAGTCTGAAAATTGGTCAGCTAGCATTGTCATCAGGTTTGAACATGTGTATCAAATTTCATATTTTTAGGTGCCCTATAAGTATATTAAAAAATGATTACAAGATTTGGCGACAGACATCCAGACAGTCAGACATGGAGGCAAGTGTTAAATAAAAGCTTTAAAAAAACATTAAATTCAATTTTATAAATGTAATCTCTTGAATCAATATTAAAATATTAACATTAGGCCTCCAGGGAAAATTTTACAACCTTTTCCAAAAGCTAGAGATATTTATAAATAAAATATTTGTAAAAAAACTTTTCCCTGGAGACCTAATGTTTGTGTTTTAAAATTCAATTTTATTCATGAAAATTAAGCCAAAATCTCTAAATTTAATTGTACAATATTAATCTTTAATATGCAAATTTTAAAGCAGTTAACACGTATGTAAATTTTCATAGTTAAAAGCCCATCTCTCTAGTACAAAAAAAATCTTAATAAATAGTTATTTAAAGTCAAGTGGTTAGATGATTCTTTATATTTTCTACTAAACATTCAAGCCACTACAAATAGTATAAAGTATCAAATTTTATATTTGAGTTGAATTCGTTTTTTTTGCTTATCTCTAGTACACGTGGTACAGACCATGATAATCATGGTGGGTAGAGGTGATGACTGTTTTTTACTGTAAGTGCACTACATGCCTACACATGTGAAAAGCAGTTCGACTTTGCACTTACAAATGTGCCAGAGCCCCGTTTGTTTACTTGCACTCGCTGGTGGAATTGGACTTTTACAAGAATCGGGGGCCATTGGATCATTTTTGTTTTTTAATCAGAAAAAAGTGCCCAATGCAGGAATCGAACCCGGGTCGTAGCGGTCGAAAACCATACGGTTTAGACCATCCTATCACCGACCCCGTTAAAAAAATTAAAGGTACTTTCGCTTTATTATATTAAAAAAAAAAGGTTAGATATACCGTGCAAATGGGACAACAGACACAAGGTCTCGACATGGCTTACCTTGGGTAATTTCTCATTCTTTGAATTAGCTAGTGTTACGAAAAGGTTTTTTTTTTTCTGTGTCAGTTTCAATATCTTGCGAATTTCCCTTTAAATTAGGCTTGTACTGACGAAGGCCAGAGACCGAAATTACGGTGTTCAGGTGGGCTGGTTTCCTGTGTTGGCTAAAGATGATGTTGGGGTGAGTTCTCCGACCTCATTCTTGTAGATTCCCTCGAAGTCCAAGACTATAGAATTGACAATAATTTAATTTTGAAGAAGGAATCAAAGTTTTCGGAGACGAGTTTCTTTGTGCTGTATAATCGGCAAGCTTTCGGACTATGACCTCCTTCAACAGGCAACTTTCCAAGAAACTAGAGGATAATATACAGTTACACCTGTATATAGCGCCCCCTCTTGGGACTCACCATCCTTGTCAAGGGGAGTGCTAACTGTCTCTCCTTTTTTCCAACACACTAGTGATGATAAATAATGAGTCTCAACACCAGTTTTAGCAAATTAAGACCAAAAACCAACCTGTATACCATGATGTATACCATGATATATACCGTGATATATACCATGATATATACCATGATATATACCGTGATATATACCATGATATATACCGTGATGTATACCATGATATATACCATGATATATACCGTGATGTATACCGTGATGTATACCGTGATATATACCATGATATATACCGTGATGTATACCGTGATGTATACCGTGATATATACCATGATATATACCGTGATGTATACCGTGATATATACCATGATATATACCGTGATGTATACCATGATATATACCGTGATATATACCATGATATATACCGTGATATATACCGTGATGTATACCATGATATATACCGTGATATATACCGTGATGTATACCATGATATATACCGTGATATATACCGTGATATATACCATGATATATACCGTGATGTATACCGTGATGTATACCATAATATATATACCGTGATATATACCGTGATGTATACCATGATATATACCGTGATGTATACCGTGATATATACCATGATATATACCGTGATATATACCGTGATGTATACCATGATATATACCGTGATATATACCGTGATGTATACCATGATATATACCATGATGTATACCGTGATATATACCGTGATGTATACCGTGATGTATACCATGATATATACCATGATGTATACCGTGATATATACCGTGATGTATACCATGATATATACCGTGATATATACCGTGATGTATACCGTGATGTATACCATGATATATACCATGATGTATACCGTGATATATACCGTGATGTATACCGTGATGTATACCATGATATATACCATGATGTATACCGTGATATATACCGTGATGTATACCATGATATATACCGTGATATATACCGTGATGTATACCATGATATATACCGTGATATATACCGTGATGTATACCATGATATATACCATGATATATACCGTGATGTATACCGTGATATATACCGTGATATATACCGTGATATATACCGTGATGTATACCGTGATATATACCGTGATGTATACCATGATATATACCATGATATATACCGTGATGTATACCGTGATGTATACCGTGATATATACCGTGATGCATACCGTGATGTATACCGTGATATATACCATGATATATACCGTGATATATACCGTGATGTATACCGTGATATATACCGTGATATATACCGTGATGTATACCGTGATATATACCATGATATATACCGTGATATATACCGTGATGTATACCGTGATATATACCATGATATATACCGTGATGTATACCGTGATGTATACCATGATATATACCGTGATATATACCGTGATGTATACCGTGATGTATACCATGATATATACCGTGATGTATACCGTGATGTATACCGTGATATATACCGTGATGCATCGTTCTGATGTATATTTTAAGGAGAGATTCCTCTTTAGGTAAGTGAATATCATCTTTTCTGCAACATTATGTTAGATATAAATGTAGAAATAAAAACAATTAGCATTTACCAAAAGTAAGAAAACAAATATATGAGAACTTTAAAACAGATACAGTTAAACCTGTCTATAGCGCCCCCTCTTGGGACTCACCAAAATAGAGTGCTATAGAGAAGGGGTGCTATAGACAGGTCACTTTTAATGTAAATTGCATCGTACTATGTATTTAAAATCGGGCGCTATAGAGAGGAAGGCGCTATTTAGAGGGGGCGCTATAGACAGGTTTAACGATATATACATGTAAATATTTACACAATTATAAATTTTCTTAATGAAATGAATAATTATTATGTAAAAAAAATCTTTTTATCTACGTATACAAATTAGTTTTGAGATAAGGAAGACTGCCAAAAATGCAGGCAAAATCCAGTTTCTTGTAATAATTTAATTGTATTAGATCCAAGTATTTTCATTTCCAGTAATGTATATTAAATTTAATACCTTTTGTAGATATATTTTAAATTATATAGCAACAACTATATTTTAATAAACTGCTAATTTATTATGTTAATTGTAGATATATTGTCACACATTCATTTCTTTTGTACAAAGTTCTCTGTTCTCGTTTTTTATCTTTCTCTTTTTCTCCTTGTTAACATCATATGACTATTCTCTATGGCCTAAAATTATTGTAAATATATGTATAGAGAATTGTCAGTGTGTTGTAGTGTCATGTATGTCAGCTCAAGTGTCCATAGGGGGACATAACGCTTTAAATTGAAATAAAAAAGTCAATTTTAACGGAAAATGTAAACTGTGTGTGCACTACGCTCGTATACAGGAGTTTTGTCACTACAGCTCGGTGTATTGTTGGACTTTGATAGAACGTTATCCCGCTTATTACACTTATTATTCCTAATTCCCGTACCTATTGTCTTTTGAATACCTCCATATAACCAGGTTCAGAATTGTTGTTCTATACATGTATGTTCATGTCAAATAATATTAAAAGTGTACAATATTTTAGGGGGTCGGTGGAAGGGTGGGTAAACCGTTAGTTTTAGACCCCTACGACCAGGGGTCGAATCCCGCATTGGGAACTTTTTGTAATTTAAAAAAATGCTTCAATGTGGCCTCTGATTATTGCTAAAGTCCAACCCCACCAGCGAGTGCAAGTAAACAAACGGGGCTCTGGTACATTTGTAAGTGCAAAAGTCGAACTGCTTTTTACAACAACTGCACTTACAGTAAAAGCAGTCGCCAACTTCTACCCAACATAATTACCATAGCCTGTACTAAGAACACCACGTGTACTAGGGATAATAAAAAAACAATATTTTAACTATCAACTAACCCCCCTATAAAGCTACATTTTTACAATAACTATATTCAATAGTATACAGGGGTTACGATGATATAAAATGGTAAGAAAATGCTTTCGATCATTGATATACAAAATAAACTGTTCCTTTAATGTTTCTGGCAAGTTTTTCAGCCACGATCTCTTCAATAAGCCAATCCTTGTTGTGGATTATCATTCATCCGTAACGATCGTTTGTATGGCAATTTGACAATGTAAGATACTTTATTGGTCAATGCTTAAATAAGAGAAAAATAAATAAACAAACATGATACAGGGGAATATATTCAGTAATATGTACAATCTTCTTCAGCGAGAGAGGCTCCACCACCTTGAAAGTGCTTCTCAAGACATGGAAGAGGTCTTCTTGAATCTTCCTCAGTTCTTGGCTGAGAAAATATAAGGTTGTCCCAAAAGTTCGTTAAACATATTTATTTTTATATTTTACAAGTGTTTACGAACTTTTGGGACAACCTTGTAATTCTGAAACTTGGCCCACCTGCTGATTGGCCACCCTTGATATAGAACATCAGAGATTAAATCATTCTTCTATAAGAATTCTGTTATAATTATACCAAGGTTACCAATATTACCAAGGTTGTCCTAAAAGTTCGTAAACACTTACAAACTATAAATCATAATTATAATATTAGATAGTAAAAAGGCATATATTGGATTCCACAAAAGATTTATTTGCCAATAGTTCGGTTGGCTAAACGCCAACCTTTATCGAGGCATTACATTTTTGTATACACAAACTCAGCGCCGCATAGTGTTATAATACAGGGTGATCCAAAAGTCCCGCACAACTTTAAAAATTAATAACTCCGCGAATATTTGCGCTAGAGCAATGCGGTTAACACCATTGTGTTCAGGATGCAATGGGATTTTTTATGGAAAATAATGAAAAATTCGAAATTGATTTTAGTTACAACTTTATTCGCTAGAAGGCGCCCTTCCAGAATCAGCGATTCAGCGGCCAAATTGTTTGATAAATTGAAAAATATAACTGAACGACACGTATTTTTACTTTTTGAATACCAGGAAAGAACCCTAATAATATCAAATGATAAATTAATAAAACACCATTTCGCCAAAAGTTAGAAGAAATGATTAACGATTTTTAAATACAATCTGAGATATGTAAAATAGGTATATGCAAATTAAAACATGTAGAAAAAAAAAAAGAAAACCTGATATTTTAGATGCGGTTTGCTGGAATCCTCTCAGCTATTTATATTTCGCAAATAATATTTTTTTATTTTTTAAAATTCAACTCTCTCTCAGTATCGATTATATTTATTTTAATTCATTTGAAAAATATTTATCTATCTCTGATGATTTATTTTACTCTGGAATGCCGTTTTTGTTTTTGTCGTGTCCAATAAAGAGCCTCAGATTCTTTTCGTTTGGCCAACAAAAAATGTCCAATTTATATACACATATATTCTTAAATAATGAGACTTTAAAGAATGCAAATAATCTTCATCTATTTACATACACAACACATCTCCCCCCTTAATAATACTCCAGCCGGACTAGGGGTTTCCTGGCTCTCTGAGGTCTAGAACTGCGGACGGGCACTTGCACAGCGGCAGCCTCCCGTTTAGGAGTGCAAGAGGGCACGTGCACAGCAACAGGCCCTGGTATAGGAGTGCAAGAGGGTACGTGCACAGAAGCAGTCTCCTCCTTGTTTCCTGATGTAACCTCTGGAACCTCCTCTTCACTTTATTTCTGACTTCCACCTACAGGCTTCTCTCCTGATGTTCGAGGAAGTATCAATTTTTTTGTCTCCACTTGTTTCTTTCTCACAGGTCGCAATTGATTGATATGCCTCTTATACACGACGCCCTCGCAACTTATAAGGTAGTGACGGTAGCTCAATAATTCCAAAATTGTACCTTTTTACCGTTTAGGTCCAGTTACATAGTTGCGGAAATAAACCTCGCAACCTGTAGTAAACTGCTCCTGCCTTCTTACGGCCTCATGAAATACCTCTCGCGGATTTCCCATCTTGGTATTAAATTCGAGAATCTTGATCTTAAACTTCTCTTCATTAGCAGTTCCGCTGGGGAATTCCTTTATTACAGTTTGGGGGAATGCTCTATGAGCAAATAGGAAACTTTGTAGATTCGTCTCCAAAGGTTTCTCAAAAGGTTTTTAAACTCTCTTACATATCTCTCAGCTAAACCATTTGTACTAGGATTATACGGACTGGTCTTAGTGTGCCGTATACCATTCATTTTGGTAAATTGCTCGAATTCACCGGAGACAAACTGTCTTCCGTTATCTGTAACAAAAAATTAGGGCAATCCAATTCTGGCGAGAATTTCTCTAAGATGACTTATAATCGTTTTTTCTGGTAATATATTTGATGATAAAAATTTCTATCCACTTTGATTATGCGTCCACGAGAACCAAAAACATTCTTCCCATGAACGGACCCGCTAGATCAAGATTAAGTCGCTGCCACGGTTTTTCGGGCCAAGTCCATTCCGAGATGGTAGCCGGGGGCATGCTTGCTGATTCTTGGCATACTCTACATTCTCTAGTTAACTCCTCGATGTTACTGTCTATGCCTGGCCACCAGAAAATATTCATTTTAACAATCCCCATGTTTATTTCATGCAAGTCATTTAAAATTAAAGATCTTAATTTTTGGGGAATTACCCCTCTTTCACGCCATTGAAGACAACCAAACTCCAAACTTAATTCCTCATTGATCTTATAATGAGGAGCTAGTGGGTTTTCTCTCGGTACCCATGTGAATTTCCAGAGTTGCCTTCTCTAACATTCCTTAATACTATAGACAGTATTTTATCTAGGGGCGTCTCATTAGCCACCTCCATAAAAGAGAACGGTACCTCATTCGACTTCCTAAGAAGAAGTACCTGGTCTTCATCAAGAGACTCCCTGACACTCGATTCTAATGGAAGACGTGACAATGCGTCAACATTGGAATTATCACTAGTTTTTTGAAATTCCACGGTATAATTAAATGCAGCTAATTTTAAGGACCATCTTTTAATACTGGATGATGCACATATGGGAATTGGTTTATGAGGTGAAAATATATGAATTAAGGGTCGGTTGTCTGTGACCAATACACATTTTCGTCCCGGTAAGTATTGTCTGAATTTCTCAACGCCAAAGGTTATGCTCAACGCTTTCTTTTCTAGTTGAGAGAAACGTTTTTCCGCTTCAGTTAATGTTCTAGAAGCAAAGGCTATAGGGTATTCTTCCTTTCTATCATTTCTATGACTCAGAATTACGCCTAGTCCATAGTCCATTAATAATGATTTACATTTTTTAAATAACATTCGATATCTTTTCGTCCAATTCCAACTACAATTTTTATTCAAAAGTTGATAGAATAGCGCTAAAATGTTTGCTATATTCTTTATGAATCTATAATAATAAATTAAGAGTCCTATGAAAGATCTCAATTGCGAAACATTCTTTAGGTTCAGGCGCCTCTATCACTGCTTTAATTTTATTTTCTAAGGGATGCAGTCCATATTTATCCATTTTAAACCCTAAATATTCCACCGATTTCTTTTTAAATTTACATTTATATCTGTTTAACTTTAAACCCTTTTCTAGCAATCATCTAAACACTAGATCCAACTTTTGTTCATGATCTTCAAAGTCTTTTCCTGCAACCAAAATATCATCTATGTAGCAGGCCACACCTGGCAAATCAGAAAATAGGCCTTCCATAATCCTCTGAAATTTATTTGGTGCTACCGCTACGTCATATGGTAGTATTTTTATAAGAAAACAACCTCTTTGTTGTGTTTATATCAACAACAATTTGTGGCTTCTTCCGCTAACATTACTTGTAAGTAAGCCTGTGATAGGTCTAGAGTCGAAAGTACTGTGCTTGTAGATAATTTTGAAAAGATCTCATCGATCGATGGAATGGGATACCTATCTAATTCTATTGCTTTATTAGCTGTACATTTAAAATCACCACATATCCTCACACTACCATCCTTTTTTGATGCCGGTACTATTGGAGCGGTCCAATATGCATGAACTATAGGTTATAAAATGCAAGAATTCACTAAACGATCAATTTCATTCTCTACTTTGGTTTTTAGAGAGAAAGGTAAACTTCTGGCCTTACAAAACACAGGAGTCACATCCTTTTTTAAATTGAAATTTATTCTAACGTCCTTTAGAGACAGCCCAAATCTTTGTTAAACAAATCTGCATACCTATCCATCAAATTTTTATATATTTAAATATATTTATATTATATTCATTATTTAAAATTTTAATGCTAAACAATATAGAATATTCAAGTTTCAACTGTTTAAGCCATTCTCTTCCTAATAAAATTACCTGGATTTTTTCATTTACAACTATTAATCTTAATTAATGGTTGGCTTCTTTTACAAAAACATTTCTTTTATCTATAATCTCTATTGATTTACCACAAAAGGATTTTAATCTTATATTTGTTGGAAATAATCTTTTACCTTGCCAATAATTCTTATAAATATCTTTAGGTATTAACGTAACTGGACTTCCTGTATCTATTGTAAAGCACAAAGAATAATCATCTACTGTTAAATTTATTGTGGCATCAGTTTCGCCCTGTACAGAATATATAGAGTCCTCTAGTACAAATTTACATCCCCACATTCTTTTACTAGCTTTGCAGACCCTACTTAAATGACCCAGTTTATTACATTTTAAAACAAGTCTTTGTTCTATGAGGTAAAACAGATGCCACGTGTGAATGTCTTTCAGCACATCTATAACACACTATTTTGCCTTTGCCACTTTGCTTGAAAGGCCTATACTGCGCCGTACTATTATTGTACTCACCCTTTTTATCCTTTCAATTCACAGGGGATATCTTGGCCACTAATTTATCTTGTAATTCTCTTGTATTTATTTCGGCCAGTTCGAACGAGATCGCCATTGCAAAAACTTTATCCAGGGTGACATCGTCGTGCTCTTGTAGTAGCTTCTTTTGCAGGCTTTCCGACTTGATTCCAGCCACAAAACGGTCTCGCATCATGGTTCCCAACATATCGACGAAATTACAATTTATTGCCAAATGTTTCAATTCTCTAAGATATTCCGAAATTGATTCTCCTTCCTGTTGAATTCTCTTTAAAAATCTGCATCGCTGTGGTATCACTTTCTTCTTTGGATCCAAATGCAGCTTAATTATTTGAATGATAGTATCATAGGGTTGATCTTTCATTAGACCAGGAAGTAAATGTCGTTTCCCTGCTTCAAAGTTTCAGAATCTGGTAGCGAGGTAAAAATCAGCACTTTAATCTCCTCCTTCAGATGCCAAAAGAAAGCCTCAATTTTTTTTACAAAAGATCGAAGTGTCCTCCACTGGGCTATAGCATCTAAAAGGTACTATTAACTTTGAACTTGTCATGCTGATCTTTTCTACTCCTTTGTTTTCTTGATCCAGATAGTTTAAAAGATGTAATCTTAACCCATTATCCTATTTTTCCTCTTCATAATCCGAGAGTGAGATTTGTTTAAAAGATGTAGTTATTATACTTGCATAGACGCCGTTTTCCTCAGCTTTTTACTGGCTCTGTAGATCGCGTATCCTCGTCGCACTTTTGTTGTGTCGTAATTAGACGTACAAGATCTCAAACTTGACCATGGCCAACAACAAATGTCAAATTTATATATACATATATTTTTACATAATGAGGCTTTAAATAATACAAATAATATTCATATATTTACATAAACAACAGTTAATATATATAATGAGAAGAGTAGTGACGTGTATTCATAGTATTTACTATTTAATCATTTGTGACTATTGACCGGAATGCAGAATTTGCATAGTTAATTATTATTATTATTATTAGAATGTAGCTTGTGCTGTAAAGACAATTAAATCTTTAGTAGCTTAAATAAATGTCTGATCCTTAAATCTTAAATACACCACAGTTGGCGACGAGGATAAAAAGTAAGTTTAACTATGTCAAATATAGTTCCATTTCCTGCTTTTACGCCAGATCAAGACTTCGAAATTTTCGTGAAATGTTTACGTTTTGCGTTTGCTGCGAATGATACTTCGTTAGCTAAACAAGTACCAGTTTTACTGGCGGTGATAGGCCCAAAGTTATTTAAATTGGCCGAAGATTTGGCAGCGCCTGAAAAGCTGGAAACGAAATCATTTGATGAAATAGTCGCACTTCTAAATAGACATCTCGCGCCTACACCTAGAGTCATACCTGCTAGATATAAATTTTTTAAATCAAATCAAGAAGATGAAACTATATCTCAATTTATGGCAACATTGAGGGGTCTAGCAGAGCCTTGTAAATTCGGAAGCATGTTAAACGAAATGCTACGAGATAAGTTGGTGGTTGGCGTTAGATCCGAAAATCTACAGAAACGCCTATTGCAAGAAGGCGATGATGCAACATTAGACAAAATTTACGAAATAGCATTATCATACGAAGCCGCAGAACGAGATTTACTATCAATGAAAAATGTAGATTATGCAGATGCAAATATTCATGATGTTAAAAAATTAAATAGTGCATGTTCTCATTGTGGTAGACAAAATCATCTATCAAATAAATGCTTTTTTAAAAATGCAAAATGTCATGAATGTGGAAAAATTGGACACATAAAGCCGGCTTGTAGAAATAGAAAAACTAAATATGCCAAAATACTAATATACTAAAGATGCTAATCCTAGATTTTCCAGGGCGAGAAATGTTCCTTATGTAATGAGAAACGCCATTGAAAAAGAATTGGAAAATCTTGAGGCCCAAGGAGTAATCACAAAAATAGAAAGAAGCGATTGGGCTACGCCTATAGTTCCTATAATGAAAAAGAATGGCCATGTCCGTATTTGCGGAGATTTTAAAATAACACTAAACCCTGTACTTAAAATTGATCAATATCCACTACCTAAAATAGAGGACATTTTTGCCATTCTCGGAAGAGGAATAAATTTTAGTAAAATAGATTTGTCCCAGGCATATTTGCAATTAGAATTGGACGAAAAATCAAAAGAAATGGCCGTAATAAATACCCATAAAGGACTCTATAGATATAATAGACTTCCTTTTGGCATTGCTTCTGCACCAGCAATATGGCAGCGAATAATTGAACAAATACTGTCCGGCATACCAGGAACTCTTGTCTATCTAGATGATATACTAATTACCGGAGAGTCTGAGGCTGACCATCTTAGAAATTTGGAGGCAGTCTTAAATAGATTAAATGAATATGGCCTCAAGGCTAACAGAGACAAATGCAAATTTTTTCAAGAAAGTCTTGAATATTGCGGTCATGTGATCGATAAAATGGGTTTGCATAAAACAAATGATAAGATAAGGGCTGTTTTGGATGCTCCAAAACCACTAAATGTAACCCAGTTACGAGCGTTTTTGGGATTAGTTACCTATTATCACAAATTTATCAGAAACGCTGCAGATGTTTTATCGCCCTTATATGCTCTTCTAAAAAAGGGAACAAAATGGCATTGGTCAACAGAATGCCAAAAGGCTTTTAGGGAAATCAAAGAAATCATCTCTTCAGATCAAATATTGATAGCTTACGACCCTAAATTGCCAATCCGTCTGTCGTGTGACTCAAGCAGCTACGGACTCGGTGCTGTGTTGTCTCACATTGATGTCGACGGAAATGAACGCCCTATATATTTTATCTCGAGGACCTTATCTCAGGCTGAAAAGAAATATTCACAGATTGATAAGGAATGTTTGAGTATAATTTGGGCTTTAAAGAAATTTAACAGTTACCTTTTTGGAAGAAAATTTGAATTAATAACTGATAACAAACCCTTGCACCACATACTAAATCCCAAGCGGGAAATATCATCGAACATGTCTGCACGACTACAGCGATGGGCATTGATCTTGTCTTCATATAACTTCACAATTGAGTGCAGGAAAACTGGAGACCACGGCAATGCCGATGGCCTTTCTAGATTGCCACTGAAACAATATGAAGAAATGGAAGAAGATGCTGTAAATACAGTTCACATGATTAAACAATGTGAAGAATTGCCGCTCACATCGAGTCACATTAGGCGAGAATCTTGCAAGGACTCAATCTTAAAAATAGTATACCAGAACACATTGTATGGTTGGAAAGATAAGCCATCAAATACCGAATTGCTCTCGTTTTATTTGCGAAGAGAAGAGTTAACTGTAGAGCAAGGAATCCTACTTTTGGGAACACGAGTAGTTATTCCAAGGAAATTCAGAGCGAAAATTAAAGCTGAGTTGCACCAAGGACATCTAGGTGTTGTAAAAATGAAAGCACTAGCGCGAAATTTTATTTGGTGGCCTGGAATAGATCGTGAAATAGAGGAAATTGCTAGAGTCTGCAGAGAGTGTAATATAAATAACCATACGTTAAAGCAAGAAAGTGTTCACAAGTGGGAATCTGCTCCTACACCTTGGTATCGAGTTCACTTGGATTTCGCGGGTCCATTCATGAACAAAATGTTCTTAATTGTCATTGACAGTTATTCGAAGTGGCCGGAAGTTATTATAATGAATTCCACGACCGCGGGAAATACTATCCGAGTTCTGAGAGACTTATTCTCGCGCTATGGTATTCCTGACCAAGTGGTCACGGATAACGGCCCTCAATTCGTTTCGGAAGAAATGAAATATTTTTTTAAATCAAATGGAGTTCATCATTTGAGGTCTGCTCCTTATTTTCCAGCTACCAATGGTTTGGCAGAACGCTTCGTACAAACTCTGAAAAGAGGCTTAAAGAATATGAGAAATGAAGAATTAAATAAGAGTTTGGCAAATTTTCTGTTCACATATAGAACAGTACCACATTCGAGCACTAGGGAAGCCCCAGCAGTACTTTTTTTAAAGCGGATGCTTAAATGTAAGTGGAACCTATTGAAGCCAAAATTGGAAGTCAAGCCAGGATTTAAAAAGGGATATTCCCCTGATTTTGAGGAGGACGAAAATATTTTGGTCAGAGACTTTCTGGGTCCCAATAAATGGAAGGAAGGAAAGGTTATAAAGAGACTGGGAAAGTGTTTTTATACAGTTAAACTAAATGACGGCAGACTGTGGAGACGGCACGTATGCCAATTGAGAAAGAATTACATCGTGCCTAGTCCGGCTCCCGAGATATTTCTGCCGGAGCAACTGATAAAGTGCCCAAGTAATGAGAGCCGTGCAGAGGATGGTTCTGTGGAGATCCCCAGTAAAGAGAACATTCCCTCCTCTCCAGGAATCCCTGCACCAGAGGAGCCCGGTCCCGCAGCTTCGGACCAGGATAGAACGCCTCAGCGAAGGTATCCTATGAGGGATAGGAGACCTCCTGAAAGATTTGGATTTTGAAGGAGGGGAAGGAGCTGACGTGTATTCATAGTATTTACTATTTAATCATTTGTGACTATTGACCGGAATGCAGAATTTGCATAGTTAATTATTATTATTATTATTAGAATGTAGCTTGTGCTGTAAAGACAATTAAATCTTTAGTAGCTTAAATAAATGTCTGATCCTTAAATCTTAAATACACCACAAGTAGAAGACTGAGCACTGATCCCTGAGGTACACCAGCCCATGTTCTTCGGTCCTTGGAAAATGTTCCATTGACCCGAACCTTTATCCTTCTTCCCCTTAAGAAGTCTGCAATCCAGATTGAGGTTTTTCCTCTTACTCCGATGTTGTGCAGTCTTTCAAATAATTTCTACACTCGATCAAAAGCTGAGGTCATATCCAGGAATACGGCCGTTGTCTTCTTTGGCGGTTTTTCCTAGAAATCTATTATTGATTGACAGAAGTAGAACAATTTATCAGTTATACAGTGTCTGGATCTTTAGGAAATTTGGTAGAAGTTTATTTTATTATTGTTAGTGAGCCAGACTATGAGCCTAGAGTGGATAATTCATTCTGTTATTTTACAAAGTATGCTGGTAAGAGCAATTGGCCGATAGTTCTTGCATTCCTTAGCATCTTTGTTTGGTTTCAGTATTGGCACTATAATTGATATCTTCCAATTCTTTGGTAGTTTACCAGTTTGCCATGAAATGTTCAGTATTCGTAGGAGTTGATTTTTAGCTTCGTCTCCAAAGTGTTTAATCATTTGACCAAAGATTAGAGCATCTCCAGGTGACATCTTTGATTTAACTTTCCTATTGATGAATTAAGCTCATTCAGTGTGAAGTCTCCCGAGTAAATATCTTGTTGATGGTAATTTCTTGCTTGTTTAACTAACTTGTTTATATTATTTTTTAGAGTCCTGCCTTCATTCGAATAGCTGAGTCTGGAAGTGCTTGAAAGATATTCAGCAATTATGTCAGCCATCTGTTTGTTCGTTCTCGCTATTCATATCGGTTAGAGTATTGGAGGATTAGTGTTGGTTTTGATTGTTTTATAACACTAATTATATTCCAGTGATGGCTTTCCTTTTTTGGATCCATTTTTTCGCAGAATTCTGCCCATTTTTCTTGTTTGAATATCCAAATTTCTTGTTCTATTTTGTGACTAATTTCAATAAGTTCCTTTATGACTTCTTCTGTTTTATTTGGTTTAAGAAGTTCATTTTTATTGTCTCTCTCTGCAATCATTGCCTCGATATTGTGGTCCTTCCAGTAAAGTATTCACAGGTCTTTACGTCTACCTCTAGGTATTGATACTTTTGCAGCTTTGGATATGTTCGAAGATAATTTTTCCAATTTTTTGTCAATCGTTCTGTGATTTAATTCTTCGTTGCACAGTTCTTCAAGCTTTTCTGTGAATTTTTTTTCCAGTGTTCTTTTATTCTGTTGGAAATTCTCAATTTTGAATTTTAGGGTTGTTAAAATTGGTCTGTGGTCACTGATTGCACTTTTCAGAATTTTTCCTTGTGTTGTGGGTGCGATGTTGTAATTTATCGCTGTGATGTCTATTGCGGATTCTGTGACTGTGGACTTGGATAGATAGGTGTTCTTTTCGTTATTTAACGGTGTAAGTTCGAGGTCGGTTAGCATGTCCTCAACCTGCTGACCTTTGTTATCCTGGACAGGTGATCCCCAAGTTGGTCTTTCGGCGTTAAAATCACCAAGTATGATTGCGATATCCGAAGACGCTTCACTTAATGTCTCTATCAGGCCTGTATTGATGCTAGTATTATCGTGGTGATAAACATTTATGATTGGAATTGTTTTATCTGTAAGATAGATTTCTATTGCTTGAGCTTCTGTCGTGCTTTCTCTAGGCTTACTCTGATTATAGGCGATTTCCTTAAATTTGATTTCTAGAGTTTTAATCAAAACGGCAAGTCCTCCTCCGAACTTTCCCGGTCTGTCCATTCGTAGTGTTGTATAATCTTTGATATTGAATCTCAGATTCTGATTCAATTTTGTCTCCTGAGGACAATTAATATGTACATTGTTGTCACAGAGAAGACAAGTTAGCTCTTTATTTTCCTCTGGGTACCATTTATATTGAGTTGTAGTAGATTGAATTGTGTCCTCGTAGTAGATTTCTCATCATGAGCTCGAGCTTCAGCTCCTGACGCGGCGGTTACCCCGGACGCGGTAGCATTACTGGAGATAGCGGTAGTCAGCGGTAAAGGACCAATGAGTTGCTACTCTCTAAAGCGATTGATTAAAAGTTTTGAGGAAACTGGATCTCTGGAAGCAAAACCTCGGAGTGGAAGACCATCGACATGCAAGTCAGTGGCTGTTACGGTTTTGCAGAATGCTGAAGCTATTGAAACGTTATCCACGTATGGAGAAATAAGTGCTAGACAAGTTTCTCGACAAACGGGGATTTCGCATAGAACAGTTTGGAGAGATCACACATTTAGAATTTTTCTATGAAAATATCCTAACAAAATTCAAAGTTTTCACGAGTTGAAAGTCAGCGATTTTGAGAAGCGTCAAGAATTCGCTGCATGGGTTTTCCGGCAAATAGATATTGATGAAAACTGGCTGTCAAATGTTCTAAGAACAGATGATGCTCACCTTTATCTAAAGGGAGAATTTAACATTCAAAACTGCCTCATTTTGGCAACAGAAAACCCTAGGATTTTTACAGAAATACCACTTCATCAGCCCAGAGTTACAGTTTTGTGTGGGTTCACTTCTTTTTTATTTTTGGGCCAATTTTCTTTGAAAAAACCAATGGAAGAACTTTAAAAACCGTTTTTGTAACTGGTGAACGTTATGTTCAACTTTTGAGAGAAAGGGTTATACCCATATTGCAGGACAGACAAGCACTAAGCGAAATAACATTCATGCAAGATGGAGGACCTCCTCATATCTCCCGCGGTGCCAAACAATTGCTGAAGGATACGTTCGGTGAAATTCGTTGATAAGTCGCCACTTTATATACCAGTGGCCTCCAATATCACCAGACTTGACGCCTTACAATTTCGGTTATGGGGGTACATTAAGTCGCGTTTTTATCGATGCCGGCCTACCACATTGGCCATGTTGAAGGCTTCTATCAGATGGCACGTTTTATAAATTTCAACTATTCAATTGTGACCATTCTGTCATCTATCGTCTGCAGGCGGTGTTTGAGAATGAAGGGCGCCACATTGAGAAAGAATTGTGACCTAATACAAGAGAGAAGGCAGTTACCTCATGTGTTATATTTTGCAGCTCTTTGTTTTGGGTTATGGGAATAATAAATGCTGTCCTCACATCTTGACTCTTTTTTTTCTGTAAACAGTAATTCTTTTGTTTGTCATTTGCCCACATTTTATATTATGTCGTGCAGGCCAAAGTGTTATAACTTCTCGAATAACACTGGTATAACCAATTTTACCCCTTATGTTTAGTTTATCGCTTTTCGCTCATTAGAAGAAATAGCATAAGGAATAATCTCTGTATCCCCCCCAACCTTATATATTTTGCGCAAAAATTAATACAAAATGATTTTACTACCACGTTTTTCAACGCAAAAGGTCGATTTAAAAATGATTTTTTTTGAGGGGATACATTTTCAAAATTATGTACAGTATAATAAACAATGATAACATTTGACAAACCCATAGGATATTTGGAATAAAGTACGACAAATATATTTTGTCACTCCCCTCTATATTTCATTTTTGGATCATGAAAAATATCCAGTTAAAAAGTCAAGTGTCGACAATTAGTCAAAAAACTATACATTCTTTATAGCACGAAATCCTATTAGTAGTGCCATCATAATTTTTGGTACCATATTAACATTTAAAAAATCGTGTATTGATATCAGTAGTTATTTTCAAACATTCAATTTATTTCACAAAACTCCATCTAAAATATAAATATTTTTTGATACATGTTTTAATTTGCATATACCTATTTTACATATCTCAGATTGAATTTAAAAATCGTCAACCAAATATTCTAACTTTTGGCGAAATGGTGTTTTATTAATTTATCATTTGATATTATTAGGGTTCTTTCCTGGTATTCAAAAAGGAAAAATACGTGTCGTTCAGTTATATTTTTCAATTTATCAAACAATTTGGCCGCTGAATCTTTGATTCTGGTAGAGCGCCATCTCTAGCGAAAAAAGTTGTAACTAAAATCAATTTCGAATTTGATTATTTGCCATAAAAAATCCCATTGCATCCTGAACACAATGGTGTTTACCGCATTGCTCTAGCGCAGATATTCGCGGAGTTATTAATTTTTAAAGTTGTGCGGGACTTTTGGATCACCCTGTATTACGGTTGAAATAATTTAAAATACAAAGTAAATGGGGGAAATTTGTGCATGAAAAAAATTATTCAATACCTTTTTTTATTTCAATACATCAATAACATTTTATTCAATCCAATATATGCCTTTTTACTATCTAATGATTTAAGTATGGATTGTTCTATTTTCAGAATAATTATAATATGTTTACGAACTTTTGGGACAAACTTGTACTTGTAGATATACGCCTTGGTAGACGCCATGACATCATCATCCAGGCCATGTCCGAAGATCCAGCCCTGCAGGTCAGGGGGCCGCTGGTGAATGTCTTCGGGATGAGAGGACAGGACCAGTACTGGTGTATCGGTGACAGGTCGCCGACCCACAGGACTGTTGGGCCGAGGCTGGGTGAGCTGATTGGGGCAAGGCGTGCATCTCAAACCTCACAAGCAATAAGAGACGATTTTTCTCCAAGCAACTTTAGATATTTTATACACTAGTTTCCGCTTTTTTACTTTACTCAAGATCCTTTCTTAACCCAATACTGCTTCTTTGGTGGAAATTTGTTAACTGTGAGATCACATATACAGTTAAACCTATCTATAGCACCCCTCTTGGGACTCACCAAAATAGGATGCTATAGAGAGGGGGTGCTTTAGACAGGTCACTTTTAATGTAAATCGCATCGAACTATGTATTTAAATTCGGGCGCTATAGAGAGGGAGGCGCTGTAGACAGGTTTAACTGTATTGTGGTTTTACTGTCCATCGGTGAAGGCTGCTGTAGGAAGACTGAGACCAAGTTATTGGCGTGACACGGTGGTCGCTAATGGCACAGACATCCGCTGGCGTGCGTCCTCCAGTAATATACACGTATTTCCCTCGCGTGCACCATCCGCTCTCAGCCAACCTACACGTCAAAGAAACTATCTCCTTCCAACCTGCTGTAATATAGAAGACCAGCTTTCTCAACCTTTCTTTTTTTCTTTGTACCTTGGACTAGCACAGGGGTCGGCTAAATTTTGAGTCGGAAGAGACAAAAATTGCAATTTACAAAATTTCAGAATTTTTAAAGAGCCACATTTTTTTTTCTTGCCCAACCATAAATAGTACTCAAAATTTTAAACTATTATAGACGCGTATGATTCTTTTTAAAAATAATCATATGCGTCTATAATAGTTTCGAATTTTGATAACAGATTGCGCGCTAATGCATCATAATAAATAGTACTGGCATAAATAATATTTATGAATGGAACTATATAAAGAGCCGCAGCTTAACATCCAAAGAGCCGCATGTGGCTCGCAGTTTGCAGACCCCTGGACAATGGATATATCTTTCGTTAATGTACCTTCAAACTGGTGCCAACCTGTAACTTCCCTAGCAACATTTTGTCTTGAAAATCTTTCAAACTAAAAATTTGTCAAAAATAAAAAAAGAATGTCAGTATTGAATTGAAAAAAAAAACCTGAAAAATATTAAATTAAAAAAAATCTCCTCTACGTTTTATATATCATATATAATAGGTATTCCTACAAATAATATAAGTTTCAATGTGTGAAGATAAAACAATTTGCTGTACATAGGGTTAAAGAAGTACAAAGAAAAATAAATTTGATTTACCAATAAAAGAAAGTTCTTCAATATTAGGAAATAACAATATAAAATTGTATATATATTCCGATAGATGGTGCTAAGCTATCAGCAAAGTTTAGCTGCAAGAATGAAAGATGCTTCATGACATCTTTATGCTTGAGTAGTTGTGTTGTAGATACATGTACATTGTAGAGCTCGTATTGTAGATTTTAGGTACATAAAAGAAAGTTTTAGGCTTACATGCATATCAAGTATTTCTTTTTTAAAAAGATTTTTATTAATATAAAGCAATAAAAGTACTAAAAGAGATTATGTCCATAGTTTGCTTAAATACCATTTCATACCATTTTAAGATTCCACCATTCAGTGCTGCATATATAAGCAGAATGATCCATTACAGTATTAGAGCTCTATAGAAGCGGTCTGGTAGATTAAATTGGTGAAACCGCTGGGAGGGTTGATCATTAATGAGCCAAGCCAATATTTGTTTCATCGCAGTGAGGACAGTAGAAGTATTATTGGTGTGTGAAAGAAACCTTCACGTCTAAATGTTTTCATTTGCTAAAGGTTCTTAAATTGTTGCAGTTTCTGGATGGATGAAGACGTTGTAACAAAACACTGCCTGTCAGGGGATGCTCTTTTTGAGATGATGCAGATTATTTCTTTTAAAGTTTTTGAAACCAGCCGGATGTTGGAATATAACAACCTTTTGTTCTTCATCTCAAAAGCTTCATTTGTGCTTCCTTGATAACTTCACCTGAATATGGGTTCTTTTCTGGATCCTTTATGCTTAGGGAGGGAGGTATGAAACTGTTTTCTTCGCAACTCCTATTGAATATGAGGTGTTTCCTCTATTTTGCTAGGGATACAGATTTCCTACGGATAATATTCATATATCGAATCATCATGTGGTACAGGCCATGATAATCATGGTGGTTAGAAGTAAGCGACTGCTTTTACTGTAGGTGCACCATATGTATACACATGTGAAAGCAGTTCGACACAAATGTGCCAGAGCCGCTGGTACACTATCATAGTATACATTGATAGCTTTATCTAGGGCTGTAAAACTAACTCCACTTCGAACAGTTCCGTCCATGTTCCTTCAAATGCCACTCAATAGAGAAACTAACCTTTAGCAGTAACCATTTAATCGGCTTATCCTTATATCCATATCCTTATATCCTTATATCTATAAAAATGAAATCCAAAATCGATGTTTGTTATCGCGTTGCGCAAAATCTACAGAATCAATCATTATGAAATTTCGCATGTAGGTAGCTGAAGAATTCGTTTAACATAAAGGATATTCAAAAAACTAAAAACGTTAATGAGCTTTTTAAAAAATATAAAACCAAAAAGCGTTGGTTCCAGCCTTTTACCGCTTTGTGGCAGCACTGGTCGCGACGATAAATAAATTTGATTGATTAATAATTAACACGTGGTTTGTTTACACGATGAATGTTAGTTTGTTCACACGATGATTGTTTTTAAAAGGTAAGATTATCCAATCGCCGTGAAACTTCAGGAAATTATTTACTATACTACTGGGAAGATATCTGGTTTGAATTCGATTTGAAATAAATATTCTTTGCAATTTTATTTGCAAATTTACTACTTTCACTCGCAAGCAGCGCCTCTCGCGGCCTCAGGTGAAATTATATTTATAAATTGTAAAAATGCTAAAATGTGTTCCAAGTATAATAAATTTAATTTGAAATATAGTAATATAATATTCCAAAGACGTTGTAGAAAAACTTGGCATTTCAATATTAATATATATTTAAAGAAAATATTGTAACGTTTTTGTGTTAAATGTTAAAATATTGTAATATATTTTTACATTGTTAATTTAATTTTCTGTTGTTTTATAATAATGAAGATGCGAATTTAATTGTTGTTGTTGTTTTTAATCGTTTGTTTATATAATAAATTTACATTGTATGTGATGAGGATAACAAAAATGAATTTTTAAATTAATATACATTATTCATTGAGAAAAAAAGAAATAATTAATTATAAAATCAACAAACGTGACAATAGCTTATTTAAAATATAATTATGTTCATAAAAAAATTATGTTTCAAAAATATATTTGTGATGTTCTATTTTAGAAGAACGAGTTTTACGAGACATGAGAAGCTTCATAGCAAAAGAAACTCTAACTTTATTATTTTTCCTACCTATATATATACATCGCGCTTCTCGCGGACATGCAAATATATCATCCTTTCATAAGAAACAAAATGTAAAAATATATAAAACAGAACAATACTATGCAAATATCTCGAGGTATGCGACAGACTCCCCCTCCATGACTTCTCATCACTCCTGTGATGGGACTCCTGGTGGTCTATGATGAAATTGTCCTCCGGCCACTTGGTGATGGTTATATCCTGCGTGAATGTCTCTTCGATGAATTCAGTATGTATTTCACAAGCAGAGTTAAATTCTCGCATTTCATTATGGGTCCAAATTAGCTGAGAAACATTCTCGTAAAAAATATTCGGATTAGGACCATCATTCTCTACAAGTTGAGATATCTCAAAATCTTTCAACTTGGCCATGCAGTTGTTGGTTGGGATTTCATAATTCTCTCCTCCAATGTCGTAGTTCAAAACCCTTTGAGCAGTCGGTCGTATCGGAATATTTCTGGGACTTATTTCATTGTGAACCAACCCGATGTTTTGCTCAGCATGACTCATCAAAATACAAATCTGACAAAGAATGCTCAATAATTGTTCTGGCAAAAGTTTTCCATTTTCCAATACTTTCTTTAGAGATTTCCCTCCATATTCAGGATGAAAAACGACAAAATGAGATAAATTCATATCATTCAAATCTAAATTATTATTCTTTTCACTATCTTCAATAATATTTGAAAAACATTTAGATCCCAAATCACGAACAATCCAAAAATCTTTAGGATAACAAAGATTGGCTTGAGCACTACCCTGTAAGGTTCTTAAAGCATCAAAAATATTTATTTCCTTTTTAATCGTTCTAGGAGAAATATAAGACCAATTTTTTATACGATCAATATTTGGGTTCCTATATTCAGAAATCTGTTCAACTCTATAAACAGAAGATCCGCCATTATCAGTAACATCCCTCAAAAAACATTTTGGCCATGTGCCTTTTCCAACAGGGACTAACTTTCTACCCCAGAAGAGCTCATCAAATCCCATTTTCCTAACAATACCTGCCATTTTATTTTTAAAAGCATCGCTTCGTTCGATTTCATCCCATCTACATTCATGACCATCAATAATATAAGATGCAGGAAGAAGTTCATCATCTTTTATAATAATTTCTTCAATTATATGGATTTTACCATCTTCTTTATCTCCGTCTTTAGAATTCACTTTATCAGGTTTCTGAAGAGGCTCCATAGTGTAAGGGATGCAATTGTCCTCCAGCCACCCGGTGATGGTGATTCTGTTATTCCAGGGGGTGGAGAGGCTCAACTCCTTTGGAGGTGCTTCTTCGCCGGTACCAGTCTTTGGTTCCTTTTCGCCAGTACCAGACTCCTTAGTAGGTTCTATTTCGCCAGTACCAGACTCCTCAGTAGGCCCTTGTTCCCCAGTAACAGACTCCTTAGTAGGTTCTTTTTCTTCCGCACCATTATCAGGTTCTGTAGAATCTTTAGGCTCCATTCCACTATCAGCAATAACATCTACCTCTTTCGTAAGAGGCTCTGAACTTTCAGTTTCTAGAACTGACTTTTTATCAACTTGAGCTTTTTCACTTTCTTCAACTTCAACAGACTTTTTTTCAACTTCAACCTTTTCACTTTCATCTGCTTCAACGGATTTTTTTCACAACTTCGGCTTTTTCACTTTCTTCCGTTTCTACAACTGAATTTTTTTCAACTTGAGCTTTTTGACTTTCTTCAAATTCTACAACAGACTTTTCCTCAACTTCTTCTTCATCTTCTTCTTCATCTACCATTTCATTTTGTTCATAGAAATCCTCTTCATCTACCATTTCATTCTTCTTTTCAAGAAGCAAGTCCATCATCAAGCGTTGCTGGTCCGCCATCAAGCGCTGCTGGTCCGCCATCGCCCTGATGAGGCTTTCAATGGTCGAATTTGAGGATCCTGTCGGCTGCGCCATATTGTGATGTTCTATTTTAGAAGAACGAGTTTTACGAGACATGAGAAGCTTCATAGCAAAAAAAACTCTAACTTTATTATTTTTCCTACCTATATATATACATCGCGCTTCTCGCGGACATGCAAATATATCATCCTTTCATAAGAAACAAAATGTAAAAATATATAAAACAGAACAATACTATGCAAATATCTCGAGGTATGCGACAATATTCAAACGCATATAACAATATTTATATACGATAATAAATCTATATATAGGTGGATTGGATGTTTTCTAGAATCGTTTTAACAAATGTTCGTTAGGCAAACTTTTACTCGGGTAAAAACCGGGCGAAGCCGGGTACATTCGCTGAATACAGTTATTTACAAATGTTCGTTAGTGGCAAGATACTATTCCTCCAACTTCAAATTACCGAGTGGACCAATTAATATTGATTTTATTCAACTTATCGAGTATTTTTGAAGGGACCTGGAAAAAAATTCAAATTACACAGGTCTACAAAAAAAACCTTTTTTTTTTCACAAGAGAACCTGATGGTGTTTCTAGTGTAACTTTTCATGCTGAACTCAAAAATCTAATCAGAAATTTCCCATCACCCATGGTTTTTGCCTGACGGTCTTTTTTTAGTATTGGGATAAATACATGCATCCAACATGAAAGAGACTTACGAAAACATGAAATTGTTTTTGAAAAAGATAGAATATGAAAGATACGGTTGGAAAATATGCAGCGATTTGAAAGTCGTTGCTCTCTTGCGTGGATTACAGCTTGGATATACAAATTTTGTTGTTTTCTGTGTGAGTGGGATAGCAGAGATAGGGAAAGGCATTACATTAAAAAAAATCTGGCCAAACCGTAAAATCTTTACTCCAGGATATAAAAATATTGCAAATCTACCCCTGATCGATTCAGAAAATATTTACTTACCACCATTACATATTAAACTGGGATTAATGAAGAACTTTGTCAAGGCAATGGATCGAAATGCCAGTGGATTTGCCTACCTAAAACAAATTTTTTCTAGTATAAGTGAAGCGAAGATTAAAGAAGGCATTTTCGTTGGACCTCAGATTCGAGAATTGCAGCAGGATAGAAATTTTCAAAATAGTTTGAATGAAGTTGAAGCAGCAGCATGGAATTCTTTTAGAAACGTTTGCAAAAACTTCTTAGGAAGTGTCAAGGTTGAAAATTACCGAGACATAGTTAATGATCTGTTGCTTTCCTACAAGGCACTGGGATGTAACATGTCCCTCAAGATCCATTTCCTGCATTCACATCTAGATTTCTTTCCAGACAATCTTGGCGCAGTTAGCGATGAGCATGGTGAGAGGTTTCATCAAGATATATCAATCATGGAGAAGCGGTACCAAGGTAAATGGAGTCCCGCTATGCTTGCCGACTACTGCTGGACACTCAAGAGGAATCTACCACAAGCAAAGTATAGAAGAAAATCCACTGTCACTGCTTTTCAATAAATAAATATGTTTCGTTTATATATGCCTATATATTAACAATATTTCCAAATTTCAAGTAGGTGTATCTCAGAAATATTGCGTAATAGAAAAAACTAATGGTATATTTGGATTCAGGACATGTAGATAAGATGCTATTTCTTTGTGGACAAAGAAAAATATTTTTTGGTAAACCAGTTACGTGACATTGTTTGCATTTTTTACTGTATTTATCCCAATACTAAAAAGGACCGTCACGCAAAAACCATAGGTGATGGGAAATTTCTGATTATATTTTTGAGTTCAGCATGAAAAGTTACACTAGAAACATAATCAGGTTCTCTTGTGCAAAAATGTTGTTGACCAGTGTTATCGAGAGTATAGACAAGTGTAGATTCAGTAGGGATTGGATGTTTGCTAGAAGCGTTTTAACAAATGTTCGTTAGGCAAACATTTACTCGGGTAAAAATCGGGCGAAGCCGGGAACATATATACATGTTTGTCGGCTATGCACGTCCTCAATATGTAACTAAGCTCGCTGAAATTTGAACAGGACAGAGAGTTAAATCTGGAAGAGTTTTTTGTCGCGCTTTAACCAAGAAAAATATAATAACTAGGTACTGAGCAACAATATATTTTTAGTCAGAAATGATGAGAACAATATTGCTGTATCATGCTTGTTGCATAAACAAAATTCTTTAGGGGAATATTCACTGAGGCAGTCCACGGGCGGAGCCAGATAATCATTTTTAGTAGGCAGGAACAAAATTCTACCAGCGAAACATTCACTCAAACAGAAAACACACGAAGCCAGGTTATCTCTATATATAAAATATCGTTTCTTGGCCTTTTGGCTAAGATCATGTAGTATATCTCTAGATATTTTTATTTATATATATATATATTTTTTAAAATCTATTCAGTAGAGAGAGTGGTTATGTTTGTTCGAAAAATATATTTTATATATTATTTAAATATATAATGTAACGAATATTATTATCATAATATTCTGTGTTTCATTCATTATTATCCGAGTGGAAGTTTGCTTAACGAATATTATTCCGGAACACACAGAATATTATGATAATAATGATAATAATAATCGTTACATTATATATTTAAATAATATATAAAATATATTTTTCGAGCAAACATATCCACTCTCTCTACTGAATAGATTTTTAAAAAGATATATATAAATAAAAATATCTAGAGATATACTACATGATCTTAGCCAAAAGGCCGATAAACGATATTTTATATATAGAGATTACCTGGCTTCGTGTGTCTTCTGCTCGAGTGAATGTTTCGCTGGTAGAATTTTGTTTCAGCCTACTAAAATTTATTATCTAGCTTCGCCCGTGGTCTTCTTTGTTGAATATTCCCCTAAAGAATTTGTTTTATGTCAATCAAGCATGATACAGGAATATTGTCATTTCTGACTAAAAAATAATTGTTGCTCAGTACTTGGTTAATTATAATTTTTCTTGGTTAAAAGTGCGACAAAAAGCTCTTCCAGATATATTTCTCTGTCCTGTTCAAATTTCAGTGATATTAGTTACATATTAAGGGCGTGCATAGCCGACAGACACATATATATATAGATGGAAAATTTGCCGGGAGGAAATTAATCCATGGAAGCAATGGTCGCCTCTCCCGTCAAAATAAACGTCAGAATCTGACGCCATCTACTGACCGTCGCCGCAACTAGCGGCATCGGGTCGGTGACAAAGACACAACACCAACTTTGGAAAACTGATAAGCGTCCACCTAGAGACCATGGTTTCGGGCTAATGGCCCTCGTCAGTCTAGGGCGGACTTTATTCCATGAGATCCACACGGGATCTAATGGAATCCTCACAATCTACCAAAGAGGTGTTTTGCTAGCAATGTGGCTGGGCCAAATCTATTGGAAAACGTAGATGGAAAATTTGGCCCAGCCACATTGCCAGCAAAACACCTCTTTGGTAGATTGTGAGGATTCCATTAGATCCCGTGTGGATCTCATGGAATAAAGTCCACCCTAGACTGACGAGGGCCATTAGCCCGAAACCATGGTCTCTAGGTGGACGCTTAACAGTTTGCCAAAGTTGGTGTTGTAGCTTTGTCACCGACCCGATGCCGCTAGTTGCGGCGACGGTCAATAGATGGCGTCAGATTATGACGTTTATTTTGACGGGAGAGGCGACCATTGCTTCCACATATATATATGTTCCTGGCTTCGTCCGGTTTTTACGCGAGTAAAAGTTTGCCAAAAAGACATTTGTTAAAACGATTCTAGAAAACATCCAATCCACGTATATATAGATTTATAAACATATAAAATATTGTTATAGGCGTTTAAATATATTTTTGAAACACATAATTCTTTCGAAAACATTTATTAAATTTTAAATAATATATTTTCTTTAAATATATATTAACTAGCCGAATGACCCGGGCAACGCCCGGGTTTTACCCGATTAAATGTTTTTATTCAAATACTATTCGTTACAATTATAAATTGGCGTCGTGGATGTCACTCTTGTGAAACGTTCCGCTCCAAACTTTGTGTCTGAGAAGCGATATTTTTATAGAAAGATGATCTGGCTTTTGTTTTCTGCTCGAATGAATGTTTTTCTGTTAGAATTTTGTTCCTGCGTACAAAATAATGAACTGGTTTCACCCGTGGTCTCTGCTTTTTGGAATTTTTCCCGATATAATTTTGTATCTGATAATCAAACATGATTGTTAGAAGTCGTAACATACAATATGTAAATATCTTTTTTGAATGTATGACTAGGAATGCAGATTTCTATTGAATGTATAAATTATTATGTAAATTTCCCCTTGAATGTATATAACTTAGCCGTGTTGTTCAAATAAAGAGTTTCTTTTAGTAGAGCGAGAGCTTTACGGGTGTAGCCGCTGGGTTTTGTCTACGTTATTTTCTTTCTTGCTTGATCACCCGAGGCAGTCCAAACTATATCAAGACTTTGGGTAAAAGTCTTACTTGTTAAGAGGAGGTTTCTTTAATTTGACCTCGCGTACCTTAACATTTAGTGGCGTCCCCGGGCGGGCTGCATGGGCTGGTCAAGTTAAGAAGCTCAAGGGTAAAGAAGCTGAAGAAGCTCAAGGGTAAAGAAGCTGAAGAAGCTCAAGGGAACAGAAGCTGAAGAAGCTCAGGGGAACAGAAGCTGAAGAAGCTCAGGGGAACAGAAGCTGAAGAAGCTCAGGGGAACAGAAGCTGAAGAAGCTCAGGGGAACAGAAGCTGAAGAAGCTCAAGGGAACAGAAGCTGAAGAAGCTCAAGGGAACAGAAGCTGAAGAAGCTCAAGGGAACAGAAGCTGAAGAAGCTCAGGGGAACAGAAGCTGAAGAAGCTCAAGGGAACAGAAGCTGAAGAAGCTCAGGGGAACAGAAGCTGAAGAAGCTCAAGGGAACAGAAGCTGAAGAAGCTCAAGGGAACAGAAGCTGAAGAAGCTCAAGGGAACAGAAGCTGAAGAAGCTCAGGGGAACAGAAGCTGAAGAAGCTCAGGGGAACAGAAGTTAAAGAAGCTCAAGGGAACAGAAGCTGAAGAAGCTCAGGGGAACAGAAGCTGAAGAAGCTCAAGGGAACAGAAGCTGAAGAAGCTCAAGGGAACTGAAGCTGAAGAAGCTCAGTGAAACAGAAGCTGAAGAAGCTCAGGGGAACAGAAGTTAAAGAAGCTCAGGGGAACAGAAGCTGAAGAGGCTCAAGGGAACAGAAGCTGAAGAAGCTCAAGGGAACAGAAGCTGAAGAAGCTCAGGGGAACAGAAGCTGAAGAAGCTCAGGGGAGCAGAAGCTGAAGAAGCTCAAGGGAACAGAAGCTGAAGAAGCTCAAGGGAACAGAAGCTGAAGAAGCTCAGGGGAACAGAAGCTGAAGAAGCTCAGGGGAACAGAAGCTGAAGAAGCTCAAGAGAAAAGAAGCTAAGGAAGCTCAAGGGAAAAGAAGCTAAAGAAGCTCAAGGGAAAAGAAGCTAAAGAAGCTCAGGGGAAAAGAAGCTAAAGAAGCTCAAGGGAAAAGAAGCTAAGGTAAATCTGGGAAGACAAAACTAAAACTAGCGAGGCTAAAATGGAGGAGGTGAACAAAAGACGTCGTAGGGCGGCGAGAGGTCACTTCACAAGATTAATTAATGATTTGGATATCGAACTGAAAAAGCCTTCAATTGATAGTATAAGGGTGGATGCAAAATTCGATAGGATAGAGGTTCTCTATGGAGAACTTGTGAATCTAAACGTGCTATGCCAGTCAGTCCTATTAGCCAAAGATGAGACTACTGATGAAGAAGTCTCTAGGGAATTTCAGGAATGTGAAAAATACATCTGGGAGAAATTTATTATGGAGCGAAGAGTTAGGACTTTGCGTGAGCAGGGGAAAGATGTTCTTTCTACTGTTGGTGGAAATAGAGATGCAGATTTAAAGAATAAGGGAGATCTACAAAAATTTAAGGGCAACCCAGGGGATTGGCTCTCAAGGTGGGGGCAATTTGATAAAATTAATGCTAATGGAAAATATGAAGATGTAGATTTAAAGAATAAGGAAGATTCTGAAGCTGAGTCCAAAGGCGATAGAATAAGGGATTCAGAAGCAGAGCCTAAGGGTGAGGAAGTGAAGGATTCTGAAGCGAAGCCTAAGGGCGCAGGAGTAAAGGATTCTGAAGCGAAGCCTAAGGGCGAAGGCGTAAAGGATTCTGAAACGAAGCCTAAGGACGAAGGAATGAAAGATTCTGAAGATCGGCCTAAGGGCGACGGAATAAAGGATTCTGATAAAGTGAATTCTAAAGACGGAGATGAAGTAAAGGAATCTGAAGGTCAAAAAGCAGGAGATGAAGTAAAGGAATCTGAAGGTCAAAAAGCAGGAGATGAAGGCGACGGAAAAAAGGATTCTGAGGCTGAGCTCAAAGGCGGAGTAAAGGATTCAAGGGTGGCAGAAGAAAAGCTAGATGCAGAACAGGGTACTGATTTAAAGGTGGAAGAAAAGCTAGATGTAGAACAGGGTACTGATTCAAAGGTGGAAGAAAAGCTAGATGCAGAACAGGGTACTGATTTAAAGGTGGAAGAAAAGCTAGATGTAGAACAGGGTACTGATTCAAAGGTGGCAGAAGAAAAGTTAAATGTAGAACAGGGTACTGATTCAAGGGTGGCAAAAGAAAGGCTAGATGCAGAACAGGGTACTGATTTAAAGGTGGAAGAAAAGCTAGATGTAGAACAGGGTACTGATTCAAAGGTGGAAGAGAAGCTATATGCAGAACAGGGTACTGATTTAAAGGTGGAAGAAAAGCTAGATGTAGAACAGGGTACTGATTCAAAGGTGGCAGAAGAAAAGTTAAATGTAGAACAGGGTACTGATTCAAGGGTGGCAAAAGAAACGTTAGATGTAGAACAGGGTACTGATTCAAAGGTGGAAGAGAAGCTAGATGCAGAACAGGGTACTGATTCAAAGGTGGAGGAAGAAAACCTAGATGCAGAACAAGGTACTGAATCAAAGATGGAAAAAGGGATTATTGATGCAAAGGATTGGTTGAAGGAAGGGTTCATCGGGGGAGTTGATGAAAATCCACCTGAAGTAAAAGGACACTATTTGCCCCGTCACCTTTTGTTAAAGAGTGAGTCCAAAACGATGCCTATACGGCCAGTGTTTGACGACGCTTCCTGTCGAGGACGCAACGGACTATCCTTGAGGCGATATTTGAAGAGGAGACCCATTCTACTGAGGAGAATCCCGGAAATAAGGATAAAATATCGGGAGAATAAGTTCGGAATTTTGGCCGACATGAGAAGGTATTTCCGGTTGATGGCCATCAAGGAAAATGATTGGGACTACCTCAGATTTCTTTGGGAGAAAAAAATGGACAACTGATGGTTTTGGGCGGAAAATGGTGGTAGTGGCGTTTTTGGTTGAGTGCCCCGTGCCTCAAAAATCCGGAAGAAAAAGTCAAAGGTGTCTACAGGGAAGACACAGGTGTCCGGAAGAAAAGACGAAGATGTCTACAGAGGTAAGACGACGCCTCTTCGTCCTGTTTTCGATGCTTCCAACGCTGATTCCAAGAGGGCCTCTGCCACTTCCTCCCAAAACAAGAAGTCAAGGATAAAATCCATGGACCTGGATGTTGAAGCCGTGGTGTATAGTCTTTCAGTGACAGAGCTGGGAAGGCTTGATTTCGGAACAGTTAATTGGAAGCAGGAAGAATGAATCCAATTCGGACGATTCTATGTCATCCCATACGAAAGAAGGCGATATACGTGTAGCATGGTATCCTGATGGTAGAGAAGAAATTCCATACGAGAGGAGACTACGACTATTGGATAGAAATGTCAAAGTGGGTGAAGTCGTTTCAAAATCTGAAGGTGGTCAATTTTGGAATCTGTCGGAAGATTGATGTAGAGGTTACTGTTCAAGTAGTTGGAGCGAACAGAATCATTGCCAATATACCTGATGTAGATCTGGAACCATTGGAAGAATTGAGTATTGACCAAAGGGTAATATACAAAGGTTACTAGGAGCTGTAGATAAAATTAAAAGCGTCTAAAGGAAGGACAAAGGTGTCTACAGAGAAGTGCTGTCTCCCGAGTAATAGGTGGCGGGAAGACCTGGTAGAGCTGGACAGCCTCCTTTGAGAGAGAGGACAAGATGGTGGCTCAGGACAAACTGGATAGAGAGATAAATAGGTGGCGGGTTTTCGTGAGAAACCGAGTCAAGGGAATTAAAGTTAGAGCAGATGGCAGTGTCGAGACTCTCAAGTGGAAGGCTACTTGGTGAAATTCTTTCAAAATCTGAAAGCAGAAGCATAATGAGATTTGATGAGCTCTTCTGGGGTAGAAAGTTAGTTCCTGTTGGAAAAGGCACATGGCCAAAAATGTTTTTGAGGGATGTTACGGATAATGGCGGATCTCCTGTTTATAGAATTGAACATATTTCTGAATATAGGAACCCTAATATTGATCATGGAGAAAGTTGGTCTTGTATTTCTCCTGGAGCGATTAAAAGGGAAATACATATTTTTAATGTTTTAAGAACCTTACAAGGTGGTGCTCAAGCCAACCTTTGTTATCCTGAAGATTTTTGGATTGATCGTGATTTGGAATCTAAATATTTTTCAAATATTATTGAAGATAGCGAAAAGGATAATAATTTGGATTTGAATTATATGAATTTATCTTATTTTGTAGTTTTTCGTTCTGAATATGGAGGGAAATCTCTAGGGAAAATATTGGAAAATGGAAAACCTTTGCCAGAACGATTAATGAGCATTTTTTGTCAGATTTGTATTTCGGTGAGTCATGCTGAGCAAAACATCGGGTTGGTTCACAGTGATATAAGTCCCAGAGATATCTTGATACGGCCAACTTCTCAAAAGGTTTTGAACTACGACATTGAGGGAGAGAATTATGAAATCCCAACCAACAACTGCATTGCCAAGTTGAAAGATTTTGAGATATCTCGACTCGTAAAGAATGATAGTCCAATTCCGAATGTTTTTTACGAGAATGGTTCTCAGCTAATTTGGACCCATAATGAAATGCGAGAATTTAACTCTGCTTTTAAAATACGTACTGAATTCATTGATGAGATATTTGGGGAAAATTTTGATTGAAGGAATTAATTCAAAGAACCAAGGCTAAAATGGCGAACAATATTTTTAGACAGGCATCATCAAAACATATATCTCTGGACGCTTATGGGGCAATCTCCGGTGGTGTGTATGGAGAGGGTGCCGCAGTGTGCCGAGGAGAAGATGGTTTTCCTGGTTAAGAGCCTGGGCTCCCTGCAACGGTGTCCCACCTACCAGGATCCCCCCATCACGGTGAAACGGATTTTTTCTTTCTTGTTTTACAAAAAAGAAAGGTGGGGGTATGTTAGAAGTCGTAACATACAATATGTAAATATCTTTTTTGAATGTATGACTAGGAATGCAGATTTCTATTGAATGTATAAATTATTATGTAAATTTCCCCTTGAATGTATATAACTTAGCCGTGTTGTTCAAATAAAGAGTTTCTTTTAGTAGAGCGAGAGCTTTACGGGTGTAGCCGCTGGGTTTTGTCTACGTTATTTTCTTTCTTGCTTGATCACCCGAGGCAGTCCAAACTATATCAAGACTTTGGGTAAAAGTCTTACTTGTTAAGAGGAAGTTTCTTTAATTTGACCTCGCGTACCTTAACAATGATACAGCAATATCGTCATCATCATTTTCTGACTAAAAATATATAGTTTTAATAATTGATTTATATATATTTTTAAATAGCCTATCGTCTTCCCCGTATTTTTTTACCTATGTATGGAAATTTTGGTTTGAATTAGTGAACTACTGCGAATTTGTATACGGACATACAGACAGACATACAAACATTCATTTTTATATATATAGAGAAGAGATATTGAAATGCAAAGTTTTTTTACAACGTCATTGTAATATTATATTACTAAATCCTCTAATTAAATATTGAATTTATTATACTTGGAACACATTTTAGCATTTTTACAATTTTTAAATGTAATTTCTTCAGACCGCGAGAGGCGCTGCTTGCGAGTGAAAGTAGAAAATTTGCAAATAAAATTGCAGAGAATATTTATTTCAAATCGACTTCAAACCAGAAACCTTCCCAGTAGTATAGTAAATAATTTCCTAAAGTTTCAAGGCGATTGGATAATCTTACCTTTTTAAAAACATTCATCGTGTAAACAAACCACGTGTAAATTTATTAACCAATCAAATTCATTTATCATCGCGACCAGTGCTGCGCCAAGCGGTAAAAGGCTGGAACTAACGCTTTTTGGTTTTACATTTTTAAAAAAGCACATTAACCTTTTAGTTTTTTTAATAGTCTATATGTTGAACGAAATCTTTAGCTACCAAGATGCGAAATTTCATAATGATTGATTCTGTAGATTTTGCGCAACGCGATAACAAACATCGATTTTGGATTTCATTTTTATAGATATAAGGAAGGATATAAAGGAAGGAAAGGAAGGAAGGATATAAAATATATTTTTCGAACAAACATAACCACTCTCTCTACTGAATAGATTTTAAAAAAGATATATAAAAATAAATATACTAGATATACTACATGATCTTAGCCAAAAGGCCGAGAAACGATATTTTATATATAGAGATAACCTGGCTTCGTGTGTTTTCTGCTTGAGTGAATGTTTCGCTGGTAGAATTTTGTTCCTGCCTACTAAAAATTATTATCTGGCTCCGCCCGTGGACTGCTTTAGTGAATATTCCCCTAAAGAATTTTGTTTATGCAATCAAGCATGATACAGCAATATTGTTTTCATCATTTCTGACTAAAAAATATATTGTTGCTCAGTACCTGGTTATTATAATTTTTCTTGGTTAAAGCGCGACAAAAAAAAAAAACTCTTCCAGATTTAATTCTCTGTCCTGTTCAAATTTCAGCGAGATTAGTTACATATTGAGGGCGTGCATAGCCGACAAACATATATATATATATGTTCCCGGCTTCGCCCGAATTTTACCCGAGTAAAAGTTTGTCTAACAAACATTTATTAAAACGATTCTAGCAAACACCCAATCCCTACTGAATCTATACTTGTCTATACTCTCGATAATTTGAAAATTATCCCGGTCCCTTGAAAAATACTCGATAAGTTGGAAAAAATCAGAATTAATTGGTCCACTCGGTAATTTGAAGTTGTAGGAATAGTATCTTGCCAAAAACGAAGATTTGTAAATAACTGTATTCAGCGAATGTACCCGGCTTCGCCCGGTTTTTATCCGAGTAAAAGTTTGCCTAACGAATATTTGTTAAAACGATTCTAGAAAACATCCAATCCACCTATATATTGATTTATAAACGTATATAAATATTGTTATATGCGTTTAAATATATTTTTCAAGCACATAATTTTTTGAAAACATTTATTATATCTATATCTCTATATATATGAAAGTCAATGTCTGTCTGTTTCGCGATAAACTCAAAAACTACTGAACCAATTGGTACCAAATTTTGCATGTCGCTTTTTTAAACCTGAGGAAAATTTTCGGCTGCATTTTGATTAGTATTTTTGGCTATTTCTTTTTTCATTTGAAGAACTTTTTTTTACGCGGACTAATCCGGAATGGAATGAATACCTAAATATGGCCATTTTTTTAAAACATCGGTGGTTCAGTGGTAGAATGCTCGCCTGCCACGCGGGCGGCCCGGGTTCGATTCCCGGCCGATGCATTTTTTTTACAATTTTTAAAACTCATTTATATTATATCTTATATATATATATATATATGAATGTATGTATGTCTGTTTGTTGGTTTGAATGCCCTGTATACAAATTCGCAGTAGTTCACTAATTCAAACCAAAATTTCCATACATAGGTAAAAAATAACGGGGATGACGATAGGCTATTTTAAAAAATATATAAATCAATTATAAAAACTATATATTCAAATTATTCTACTTAGCTCACGAGCAGCGCCCTCTAGAACGCGGGCGATCTGCCGGCGGCGCGCGCCCGTTGGCTGCCGGCGAGCACGTGACTTCCCTGCCCCCCCCCCCCCCCCCCGCCCCCCCGTCGAGAAAATGTAATCGTCCGGCTGCCGGCCGGTTGGACAGTCCAAGTTCCCACCGACCAATCAGAGGGATCAAGAGGTCCTGGCGCGCGGGGGCAGAGTTGGTGACGCAGAAAAAAGCCTCGCGGATGACCTCCGGGAACTACGTCTATCTTCCATATGTAATATACATTTAATCGTGTAAACCCGGGCGTTGCCCGGGTCATTCGTCTAGCATAATATAAATATATATTATTATATTAACTATATTAATTAAATCAAATACCTAAACACTAATATAATACAATTTTTGCCATCACACACACTTTTTTCCTGTAGTTTATGTGTTACTTCTGTATTGCTATTCTATGGCACTTCTAATATTTATTATTGATGTACTCTCAGTATGAAGGAAATTGCAATCGGGGGAATTCTCGGGCGAAGCCGGGTCATACGTCTAGTCTATATATATAAAATTGAATGTCTGTCTGTACTCTATAGATTCAAAAACCATACATCCAATCGCCGTGAAATATTGGGATATTTTAGGTATATCACCGGGAAGGTTTTTGAAAACTAATTTCATGAATATCTTGAATATCCTTAGAGTTATTTGCAGATTTGTAGATTTAACTCGCAAGCAGCGCCCCCATTGTGACGATGATAACAAGTTTTCTTATCACTAAGTTTGTTATCTTAAATATTATTTATCAAAAGTAAGATTATCTCAGGATGACACGGCAATTTATTTGAGACAAGAATAATGATACAATTCCAAGGCGAAGATACTATTCCTTTAACTTCCAATTACCGAGGGAACCAATTAATATTGATTTTATTCAACTTATCGAGTATTTTTCAAGGGACCGGGAAAATTGTTCACTAGATGAAACGATGATTTTGTAATGTAGAAAATTAGGAAAGACAAAATTCAGGATGACACGGCACACAGGGACCGGGAAAAAATGTTCACTTTATCGAGAGATTCAAATTTACGAGTTTCAAATTATCAAAATATATCTATTATTTTTTTTATAAGTTTATAGAGAATTGTTTCAACAAATGTTCGTTAGACAAACTTTTACTCGGGTAAAACCCGGGCGAAGCCGGGTACATCCGCTAGTCTATATTAATAAAATGGAAATTTCATAAGTGGTGTTCGCTAAAAACTTTCGTTACAATGCATCAATTTCGACCAAATTTTCAACATTTATGTAAAACGAGATGGAGCAGGTTTTGCTTAACATCAAAATATTTTTCCTAACTTTAACATACATAACTTTGCTCTTATCGATAAAATACAAAAAAAATTCAACAGAGTTAAAGTGTTTACACTTTCAAAAGTGTTTACTTTGCGCTTCTTGCAAAATTAGTTCTAATCTTTTTTTATATATATATATATTTTATATTTTAATTTTAATAATAACTTTTATACATGGTAAGATACTTTTATTTTATAGTTTTCATATTTTATACCGAAAAAAGTTGAAGCCTTACTTGATGAGATCAATTTTATATTTTCTAACTTAGGTGGTTAGTATTTTTATAAGACTAAGGTAATTTATTTTATTTTTTACAAATTTAGGGTTATTTCTATTTTTTTCACTGAAAAGCTTGAAATTTCATTCATGTGCTCAATTTTATGTCTTTTTTGAGGACCTTAACAAATTTTTTAATTAATTGTTTAGATATTTTAATAACAGAATTATTTATGGTGTTTTCCACTTATATGGGTTGTTTTGTAAAAAAAATTGGGTTATTTCTCTTTTTTTTTCACTAAAAAGCTTGAAATTTCATTAATGTGCTCAATTTTATGTCTTTTTTGAGGACCTTAACAAAATTTTAATTAATTGCTTAGATACTTTAAAAGTAGATTATTTATGGTGTTTTCAACATATATGGGTTGTTTTGTAAACAAATTTTGGATTATTTCTATTTTTTTTTCACAAAGATGCAAGATATTTTATTGGTATTGTTGTGGCTTGAATGTTCAGTAAATGATATAAAGAAGCATTTTACCACTTGACTTGAATTATTTGATTTATTTGAGTTTTAGTGTTAGGAGTAGCTACAACAATAGTTATCTAAAAAAGAGTCTTTTCTTTGCCTGATAGAAATTTACATATCTTACTGAATCATCAACAATAAACAAAAATTGAAATTTTAAAGGATTTACAATTATTTACATATAAGAATAGATATTAAAAAATTGCTTAATACAAAATTTAATTTAAAGAAAAATCCGACTTCCAAAATTATATCACAGGATCCAACATACTCCCCCGGCTGGGAAGAGATGACCAGAAAATAAAAATAAAAAAAAAAGAGTTCCAATAGTATAGATGCTGGACTAATTGATTCCGACTATGTAGCTAAGATTACAATTTTCATTGTTTGAAAGGTAATGGAATCAGCTTTGTAATGGGTCTCTTGAAGACTCCTTTTGAAGTCTTTATCTGGACTACCCTGACATTCTTGTCCTCTCCTGGAAATATCTCCTGAATCCTAGCCAAAGGCCAGTGAAGTGGAGATATTTGAGCCTCTTTGAGGTAAACTAGTTGACCTATTTGGATATTGTCTTGTTTGATTCGCCATTTACCACGGCCTTGGAGGTTGCTCAGATATTCCTTGGACCATCTTGACCAGAATGAGTTTTTTAGTTTTTGAATCAGCTTCCATCTTGTTTGTAAGTTTAAGACTTCAGAGTTTGAGGTTGGAATTTCTGAAAACGAAGATCCTATTAAGAAATGAGCTGGTGTCAAGGCCTCATAATCATTGGGATCACTACTTAGAGGGGCCAGTGGTCTTGAATTTAGGCAAGATTCTATCTGAATAATCAAAGTGTTCATTTCTTCATAATTCAGGGTTGTTGATTTAAAGGTTTGGACCAAGTGTGATTTCACACTTTTGATTCCGGCTTCCCAAAGGCCACCAAAGTGAGGTCCACCTGGGGGGATGAAATGCCAAGTGATTAATTCCTCTGTAACCAATCTTTGCACTGATTGAGAGTTCAATAATTGAAACTGAGTGCGGAAAAAATTGGATGCTCCTTTAAAATTGGTAGCATTATCTGAGTAAATGTCAGAGGGCTTCCCTCTTCTGGCCATGAATCTTCTCAACGAGGCCATGAATGAATCAGTTGATAAACTTGTTGTCAATTCTAAATGAATGGCCTTAGTAGTAAAGCAAATGAATAGTACAATGTAAGATTTGCTTATTGTTTTAGATCTGCCCAGGCTTCTCTTTATTAAGAATGGTCCTGTAAGATCAATGCCAGTCTTTGAGAATGGCCTTGATGGGATGATTCTTTCCGGAGGTAGATTTCCCATGATTTGATGAATGGTAGTAGATTCAAATTTTAAACAAATCAGACATTTTTTAATGATTTTTTTGACTGGCATCTCTTGCTCCCAAAATCCAATAATTTTTTCTGAGTATTGACAATACAAGTTGAGGTCCTGCATGTAGGTATTTCCTGTGAATATCCTCGATTATAAGATTGGTGATGTGGTGATTCTTCGGTAGTAAGAGAGGGAATTTTTGATTTTCATTTAAATAGGAATACTTGAGTCTACCTCCAACTCTTAGAAGTCCTTGAGTGTCTAAAAAGGGATTTAGAGAAGTTAGCTTGTTGGACAGAGGTAGTTGCTTGTTTGACTTCAGTAATTTTATTTCCGTGCAGAATTCAACTTGCTGGATTGATTTGACTAAGACTTGAATTGCCTTTGTTAATTCTCTTGTTGTCAAAGGTCCTTTCTGACGAATTGGATCAAAGAGGAGGCAATTGTAGTAGAATCTCCAACACCAAGCTGTTATTCGGATCAATTTGGTCATTGTGGAATACCTTTCAATGAATTCTAGATTTAAAATAGTTTCTGAATTTTGAATTAAGGTTGTTTGATCCGACACTTGACCTTCACCGACTTCTTCTTGAATGATATTGAGGTTTACTTGGGTTGGTGAAGAAGGAATATATCGAACATTATTTTCTTGAAGCCAAATAGGACCCCCGCCACCAAATTCTATGATTGACCAAGTCTTGAGGCATGATTCCTCTGGATGCGCAATCAGCTGGATTATCTTGACTGGATACATGGAACCAATCAGTGATTTGAGTCAAATTTTGAATTGACGACACTCTGTTCGAAACAAAGGCTTTCCATCTGCTGGCATCTGATCTTATCCAATCTATGCAGATTTGTGAATCAGTCCACAAAAAGGTTTTGTCAGGTTGAAAAGGAAATGATTCAAGAATGACTTGATTCAGTTGAGCCAAAAGCAATGCTGCACTTAGTTCAAGTCTTGGAATTGTAATGGTCTTTAATGGTGCAACCTTAGTTTTTGAGGTTATCAGAATAATTTTGATCTTTTGATTTTTGAATCTAGTTTTCAAGTAAAAAACTGCTGAATACGCATTAAGGGATGCATCACAAAATTCATGTAGTTGTAATTCTTCTATTTCAGAAGATGAGCTGTTCAGGTATCTTGGTATTTTGATTTCCTTTAGGCACGATAGTTGAGTTTGGAATTTATTCCAATTTGACTTTATATCTGATTCAATTGGTTCATCCCATGAAGTTTTCCTCTTCCAAAGCTGTTGTATCATAATTTTCAGCAGAACAGTCGTGGGGGAAAGGAGACCAAGTGGATCATAAATTTTGGCTTTTGTTGCAGAATATTTTACCTTTATGGCCTTTGTTTCAGAATCTGCTATTTTCTCATCTTTAGCTTTTGCCTCAATAGTTTCAGAATATCTGACTTTATCAGCCACTTTAGAATCTTCAACTTTATTTGTTTTAGTTTTCTCTTCTGAATTGTTCACAGATTCATAACCTTTAATTGCAGTCTCAGAATCCTTCACTCCATCGCCCTTAGGCTTCGCTTCAGAATCCTTTACGCCTTCGCCCTTTGGCTCCGCTTCAGAATCCTTTACGCCTTCGCCCTCAATGTCTCTTTTGAGGTTTGACTTGAATAAAATCTCACAGGCATTCTTTGTACCCACCTGGGCCTTAGAAATTGGGACATCTTCAAGTTCCCAGAATTTTCTTATGCTGGAATCGAGTTCAGTGGTACAGTGATTGATTACCGAAGTATTCGACTTAATATTTGAATGGATTCTCCCAGAAACAAGCCAACCTAACTTGGTATTAAGTGCTATAGGATGGTGCTTTAAATCTGTTTTATGACCTAGAATGATTTCTACAAAGTTATCTGCACCCAAAATTAGGTCTATGGGCTTGGTGACATAGAATTATGGGTCTGCCAAGAGCAAATTTTCTAAATGAGGAAAGTCTGCTGACTGAATTTGGAAGTTTGGAAGGTCTGCAGTTACCTTCCCAACCACAAATGCTCTGGCAGAAAATAATTGATCATTATGATGTGGGGTGAACTCTATTTCAACCTGCGATGTTGTCCTGTTGACAACAATGTCACCTACACCTTTTAGTGTATAAGAATTTTTCATTTTTTCAAGTCCCAACTTGTGGCAACATTGTTCTGAAATTAGGCATATTTGGGACCCATAGTCCACTAATGCTCTACATAGCACAAATGAGCCATCCTTCGCCTTGACTTTAATAAGGGCTGTTGACAGTAGAATATTTGTTTCCGTTTCCAAAGGCATCACATTACAGATGGTATTTGTTGAAATCAACATCTCTTGAGAGGTTGTTGGTTGTGGAATGGATGGTTCAGAGTTGTATTCATGCAGAAGAGTATGATGGTTCTGCTTGCAGTTTTTACATCTTGATGTGATGAGACATTTGGATATCTCATGATTTGCTCTAAGGCAATTTTGACAAAGTTTATGTTTTTTAACTAATTCCCATTTTTTAGGCAAGGGAAGATTTATGAATCTATGGCAGTCATTTAGTTTATGAATTTGATGACATAAAATACAATTTTGACCTTTGTTGACATAAAGGCCGTGAGCCATCATATTTTTGCTAGAGGTTTTTTGTTCCTGGAATAAAGGAATTCTCATACCTTGCAGGCTTTTAGCATGTTTTTCTAAAAAATTCACAAAGTTTTCAAATGTTGGATATTCTTCATTTTGAAGGGTTAATTCCCATTCTTTCCTGAGGGCTTCACCAATTCTTTTTTCAAAAAAATTGATCAGGATTAGAGCTGTTAATGTGTTTTTCTCAAGTCCTAGCACTGAGAGATTTCTAATGCCTTCATTGCAAACATCAAGGATTTCATAGAGAGAACCAGTTGTAATAGATTTTAATGGCCTTATGGAGAATATTTTGTTGATTTGTGAAAAAGCCAATTCTCTTCTGTTATTAAATCTATTGCATAAGGTATCCCATGCTTGCTGGTAGTTTCTGTCAGAAATGGGAAAACCCCGAATCAACTTTTCCGCAGGACCCTTAACTGATGCATTTAGATATTGAAATTTTTGTATTTTAGTTAGTGTTTGATTTGAATTAATGGTGGAGTTAAATATTTCTCTAAAACTAAGCCAATTGGCTGAATCACCATTGAAAATGGGTAAATTTATCTTAGGTAAATTGACATTGGATTCGGGCAGTTGTTTATCACTATGAGTATTTTCTTTGGTTTCAATCAAAGATAAAGCTTCTTCAATAGACACCAACATATTAAAAATATCATCTTTGGCTTTTGAATAATCCTCATATTGTGTCTCATCTAACTCTGATTCTAATAATGTGTTGACAATTTGATTTAGGCTAATTTTCCTTTCATTAACTTCTTGTTGGAATAGCTTTAATCTATGTATATTTTTGGATTCTACAATAGATTTATTCCTTGATTCCAGATCCTTTATTTCCTGAATAATAAAGTTGAATTTATGCCGAATTTTAACTTCTGATTTAGGCATGACTTTATTTTAATAATTTTAAGTTTTCAAATGGCTTACCTTAATTTTTTAAAGAATCCGGCTCGAGGGACCATACTGTTGTGGCTTGAATGTTCAGTAAATGATATAAAGAAGCATTTTACCACTTGACTTGAATTATTTGATTTATTTGAGTTTTAGAGTTAGGAGTAGCTACAACAATAGTTATCTAAAAAAGAGTCTTTTCTTTGCCTGATAGAAATTTACATATCTTACTGAATCATCAACAATATACAAAAATTGAAATTTTAAGGGATTTACAATTATTTACATATAAGAATAGATATTAAAAAAATTAATTTAAAGAAAAATCCGACTTCCAAAATTATATCACAGGATCCAACAGGTATGTTTATGTGATTGTCATTATGAGGCCCTTCTCAAATATTTTTAAGAAATTTTTATTTACTCTTATTTAGATCTTTCAAATACAAATTATTTGTGGTATTTATAACATATAGGCGTTGTCTTTTTTTTAAAAATTTGGGTTTTTTTATTATTAATCGCAGAAAAGAGCAAGCAATTTCATTGTGTTCAATTATGGGTCATTTTGAGGTCCTTTTGTAAATTTTCTTATGGAATTTTTTAATTATTGCTTTGATCTTTTAAATACAGTTTATTTATTATATTTTCTACATATATGGGTTGTATCTAAAAATAGGTTATTTATATTTTTAAATAAGCAAGGGATTTCTTTTACGGATTCATTTATTTGTCTTTTTGAAGTCCTTTTTCAAAATTTTTTAAAGATATTTTAATTTATTTGATTAAATATTTTATATTTAGATTATTTATAGTTTTTTAACATATAGGGGTTTTATTTTGTATTTTAGAAAATTATTTCTATTTTTTTACCTCTAAAAAGCATGCTTTTTAATTGCCGTATCCAGCGGTTGGTCTATTTTTGAAGCTTTTTAATGATAACTGGTTTTGTACATTAATTTTTTGATAATATATAATATTATGATTTCAGTTTTTAAAAATATTTTTAACATATCTGAAGGTTATTTTTTGAATTAAAAATTTAAAAATTTTGATTTTTACCTCAAAAAGACAGGAAATTTCATTTATTTGTCTTTTTGAAGTCCTTTTTCAAAATTTTTTAAAAGATATTTTAATTTATTTGATTAAATATTTTATATTTAGATTATTTAGGTTTTTTGACATATAGGGGTTGTATTTTGTATTTTAGAAAATTATTTCTATTTTTTACCTCAAAAAAAGCATGCTTTTTCATTGCCGTATCCAGCGGTTGGTCTATTTTTGAAGCTTTTTGATGATAACTGGTTTTGTACATTAATTTTTTGGTATTTTTTAATATTATGATTTTAGTTTTTTGAAATCTTTTTAACATATCTGAAGGTTATTTTGAATAAAACATTTAAAAATTTTGATTTTTACCTCAAAAAGACAGGAAATTTTTATGCTTTGTTTAGAAATTGCTGGTTTTGAAGCTTTTGTTATTAATCTCAATCTAAATTTTTTTTCAGAATATGCCTCGCCACAGCCGACGTTTACTTGGTAGGAATACGGCTGCTTCCAGGAGATATAGGAATGCTAGAGCTATTGAGACACAACTTCAAAGTGAGACGCGTCGTGCGCTTCGCCGTCTTAGGTATTCTGAAGCCCGCGTCGCAGCTACACAAACTATGCAAGTTCCTGTTCAGCGTATTCAGCTTTGAACTAATACGCCGTTTTCAGGTTTGCAGTATAATGCCCATATTGATTATAAAGCTGATTCATCTGTCGATATAGGCCAAATGTCTCGGGTATGCCAGTTTTGCTCTGCTTTGAGATTTAAAGATGATGTAATGTAATAGAGACAAAATAAACCTCATCCTACCTAATATACATTACTTCTGAGGATTAAAGATTTTGATTTGTGTTGAGAATTTTGCATGCATTTCTCTATTTCTTTTCTTATCTTGCAAAGCTAATGGATTGTTTAGGTTGCTTATTTTTGACTCGCCAATTTGTTTAGTGATAAAGTGGTATAGCGTTCTTTTTCAGAGCATCACCCTACAAAAAAATTACCTGACCTTTCCTAATATTCAGATAGATTTATTATATCGAAATGCTAGACTACAAACATTCACTCGAGTAAAACCCGGGAGGAGCCGGGTACACCCGCTAGTATATATATAAAAATGAATGTATGTGTGTCTGTCCTTTATGCCTGACCAAACCACTCATTGGAACGCCATGAAACTTTGGGAAGTTATTTAGTATAGTACTGGAAAGGTTTCTAGTAAATAAAATTTTGAAATAACTTTTCGCCTAAAAATAATCAAGATAAATATTCTAGTAAATAAAATTTTATTGCCCTCTATCGTTAAAATTTTACACAAATAAATATTCTAATTTATCTGTTATTATTCAACAATCTGCTCTAAATATTATCATCATCACGATGATTTTGTAATGTAGAAAATTAGGAAAGACAAAATTCAGGATGACACGGCAATTTATTTGAGACAAGAATAATGATACAATTCCAAGGCAAGATACTATTCCTTTAACTTCCAATTACCGAGGGAACCAATTAATATTGATTTTATTCAACTTATCGAGTATTTTTAAAGGGACCGGGGAAAAATGTTCACTTCATCGAGAGATTCGTTAGACAACCCTTTACTCGGGTAAAACCCGGGCGAAGCCGGGTACGTACGCTAGTAGATATATAAAGAAGGCATATCCTGACCAGGAGCACATGTGCTTTTTAGATAGCAGACCTGACCTATTTATTTTTTATTTTTTTCTATTATTATTTCACATATAGATATATATTGACATTTATATATATAAAGAGATATAAATTATGATCTCAGCCAAAGGCCGATAAACGATATTTTATATACAGAGATGACCTGGCTTCGTGTGTCTTCTGCTCGAATGAATGTTTTTCTGTTAAAATTTTGTTCTTACCTACAAAAAATGGTGATCTGGCTTCGCCCGTGGTCTGTTTTATGGAATTTTTCCCTGGATAATTTTGTTTAAAAAAAAATTGTTTTTCGCTAAAAATGATGTGGATATGTGATCGTTGGATGCAGGAAGGTACAACGGACCGCATCCACCTCAGTGCACCACTTCACGTGCTGACAGGCAAATTGTGCGCATGGCAGGGACAGATCGCTCAGTCATATCACGAACCGTAGCACAGTACATTCAGTCTGTAACGCATCATCCAGTGTCTGCGCGTACCATTCGACGCCGGTTACAGCAGAGTGGTTGTCCGCAAGACGTCCATTGCTTTGTCTATCCTTGACGCAGAACCACAGACATCTCCACCGCCAATGGTGCGATGAAAGAAGGATGTGAACGACAGAATGGAATGAAATTGTCTTACTGTCGAGTCAAGCTTCTGTCTGCAACACCACGATGGTCGGATTCGAGTCTGGAGACACCGTGGAGAGAGGATGCTGAACAGCTGCGTTATGCACCGCCACTCTGGTCCTGCACCGGATATTATGGTATCGGGCGGTATTGGATATCACTCTCGCACTCCTCTAGTACGCATTGCCGGTACTTTAAACAGCCAACGCTACATCTCCGAGGTGTTGGAGCCAGTTTTCCTTCCTTACCTTCATAGCTTGCCCACAGCCATATTTCAACGGGATAATGCGCGACCACACGTGGAACGCATTGTCCAAAGATTCTTCGTCAATCGTCAGATTGAATTGCTTCCCTGGCCGGCTCTCTCTCCGGAACTTTCTCCGATAGAAAAAATGCAGTCCATGGTTGCTCAACGATGGACCCAGATTATATTCCCTGCTGCCACACCAGATCAACTTTGGCAACGTGTGGATTCTCCAAGATTATCAATTATAAGCCATAATTCCCAACTGATTAGACTTAGAATTTGTTCCCCCTTCAGAAATAGTGCGTCCGTTTTGAACTGGTGCCTTCAACTTTTTCAATAGATGACTATTTATTATTTCACATGGCTTACCAACCATTAAACCCTCTTGGCCTTTTAATGAGGCATCTCTTTCTTGGAACCTCGTCATTTGTAAATCAAGTCATTCATCATAGACATACTCAGTCTATCTTTGAGGCAGTCTCTTCTTTTGAGACTGAGACCCATAAATGACAAAAGTTTCTGTCTACGGAGTACAACAAATATAGACACACGTGTAGACAAAATTAGTACAAAGGTGAAACTGCTGCTCTCAATTCCCTCTCTCGAATACTTCCTTTCGACCTGGAAATCGCGGCTAAAACCTAGCTGTACATGAAAAAGTATGGATTGATTGACGCCGAGGTTGCACTCAATTTTGTGTAAATCAGCAGCACCGCTTATGAGAGAGGATACTGATGCAGAGAAACGAAGAGAGGGTGATACAAATGATATTTGAGAAAATAATATTTACTAAGATTGTGTGTCACAAAAGATTATCTCATGAAAATGAAAACTGGCAAACAAAGAATTGTGCAAGATTACAGCACATAGCAAATCCTACAGATGGTGATTTCATTTTTAGAAAATCGCGGTATAAGTTATTAATTATTTATTATTAAGCTTAATTTTTCATTGTATTATAGGGATATGAAACTTGATCTCTCTGTATCAAGAAATAGACAATTTTAGCGGCTTGGGAGAAAGGTATATTTTATTAGGTCAATAAGTGTTTAGGGTCTATTTATCTTGACATTTTTCGTTGAATGTGCGAAGAGTCAATGCTTGTGCGATAAAGGCATTGTCAATGCTAATCAAATTTTATTTCTCTCGCGGGTTTGGTAGCTAGGTTTTGGTTCAAGTTGTACAAAAATATAAAGCTTCCCCTTATACCTTTTAAATCTGAGGCAGGATTTGCCCGTTTGATAGTACCAAGCACCCGAGGATGAATGTTCTATAATTAAAAGTGGCATTTTTACAGTGAATAGAGGATGGTTTCATCTTTATCCGATTCACAAAAAAAAAAAAAAAAAAAAGAACGTTGTTTTCTCGATTTTACCAATTTGAAAGCTTTTTAAGAAAGCGAGGATTTCTTTAAATGTTCTAGAATTAATAATTAAAACTTTTGCCCTTTAAGGGAGTGTTTTATTCCTTGAATACTTTTCGAGAAAAATATGTTTCTGTATCCATTTAGATCCTCGCAAACAAAAAATAATGATTAATTAGGCTAGGTTTTGGTTCAAGTTGTACAAAAATATAAAGCTTCCCCTTATACCTTTTAAATCTGAGGCAGGATTTGCCCGTTTGATAATACCAAGCACCCGAGGATGAATGTTCTATAATTAAAAGTGGCATTTTTACAGTGAATAGAGGATGGTTTCATCTTTATCCGATTCACCAAAAAAAAAAAAAAGAACGTTGTGTTCTCTATTTTACCAATTTGAAAGCTTTTTAAGAAAGCGAGGATTTCTTTAAATGTTCTAGAATTAATAATTAAAACTTTTGCCCTTTAAGGGTTCAGATTCACAAAAAAAAAAAAAAAAAGAAAGTTGATTTCTCTATTTTACTAATTCTGCTCGAAAACGCCTTCATCCAAGTGTGGCCAGTCACTAGACCTACTGCACAGTGAGATTAAGGGTAAATAATTTTTTTTACCCCATAAAGGTAATGGCGAAAGGCTAAACTTTTAAAAATGAAAAATGTGATTCAAATATTGTCTATATATAGAAGAGGTTCGAGAAAATCTGCAACATTCTTTGTTTTAGAATCATTCAAGTAGTAGCACAGGTTAGGTCCTGTTGTTGGAGGGGAGATAGAGAGGATAATCTAAAAGAGAGGGACTAGGACGAGGTTCAAAAGGAATAAGTTGGTGAATAGCAGTTGAATTGCGAATAAATATCGCATTTGGCTTGTATGGTCAAGTAAATCGGCAGTAATATTGCTAAAGACAATAAAGATGCAGCGATAGTGGTCCTAAAAGCTCTGCACATTTTAACAGGAATATCCTTTGTGTACTGTGAAATATAATTTTGGTTTACTGGTTTATATTGGGCAATCTAAATGGACTGGGGAGTGAAATACAAAGGAAGAATACTTACGTGTACAATGCTCTCATGGACTTAAATTCAAAGTCAAAGTTAGCATTAACAACAGCTTTGAGCCTAGGGATGAGTGCCCTGATGCGGTTGCAGGTTACCTGCACATGTGCAAATGTTAATTTCTGATCGCAACAACTCCAAGGATCTTGATTCGTTTTGCCCTTTAATTTAAATATAATTTATTGTGATATGCCGAATTGTTAAAGTGATTCTACATCTAGGGTTGTAGACAATCATTGCCTTGCATTTGGCAGCATTTAATTCGAGGGAGGTTTCATCGCACCATTGTGAAATCAATCCGATGTACTTCTGAGCCCAGTGAAGTTGCTTGTTTCGATGGCCGCCCACTAATAGCAATATATCATCGGCGTAGGTCTGTATGAACACGAAGCATACAGATTTTAGGATAAGCAAGTCGTTTAAGGCTATGTTTCAGAAAAAGGGTTCGAGTACAAATCCTTGAGGACACCCTAGCTCTACATTATTGTCCACAAAACATTCATTCTCTTCCATGTAGACTTTCCTGCCACTCAAGAAGACTTCAGTTGAGTGGAAGAGGTTTTCTGGACAGCTGGCATTACAAAGCTCTTTTAGGAAACTAGCAAGACATTGACAAATACTCCTTTTATACCAAATGATATAAATAATTAATGTTAATAGGTGTCGAATGATTTCCAAAGATTTTCCTTAAGGTAAAGGAGTGTTGATGTGGTTGAGCGAGTTGGTCTAAATCCGAATTGAAAAGGCGATAATTGACCGAGTCTCTTTGCCTTCCATGCTTGTCTTGCCAATAAAAGTCTTTCTAAAAGTTTTCCAAATCCTGAAAGCAAGGTAATTGGGCGATGGGATGATGAGTTGCTTCCCCCAGTTGGTTTTGGAATGAGTTTCACAAGACTTTCTTTCCAAAGACTTGGGAAATACTTTGAATCTTATTATAGAGTTTCAAAAGAAGTATTTAAAATTTCTAGTAGTTACAATCAAAATGGTGGGAATGACTTTCATACCTGGGCTCGTCGGGATGCGCATCTTATTTAGGCCTCCCTGCAACCCGCTGCTGGTAACACTAGGATCAGACTTGGTCGCTGGTGTGTGATGCATCTTTTTTGCATTTGGTGGAATGGGGTCATAGAGTAGTCATCAAGAGCTCGCATGAGAGTATCCCTCGGATTAACCTGTCACCATCTGGGAGAGAGGCATGGCAATACCCCAAGGAGAGGCGACGTTGTTTGAGCAAAAGCGACGCAATTCCCGTGTCTTGACTTTTCTCCTTCCCTTTTGATATAGATACTTTTTCAAGAGGGTATTTTGATTTCTTCTTTTCACGACGTGCTCTAACTCTAGCCATCTTCAGTGCGGTTAGATCCTGTTTCCACCAGGATATTGTTCAATATGTATGAATCTTAGATCGTGTAGGAATCGTTCGTATGCACGACTGGAATGTGGCTTTATTGAAGACTAATATGACGTAATCAATATTTTTTGGTTTTTACATATCACAGTAGTTTTTCGATAAGTTATTTGCTCGTTTTAAAATAATCGATGAATCTGTTTTAGTATACTTTTGATAATTTTAAGTTACATAACATTATGGAGTAAAGCTTAAAGGCTTACTATTCACTTGGTTGTCCGAATTTTTGGAAGGGAATATGTTGAACCTGTGATAATATAGTAATCTGACGAGTCATGCACTATGGTTTTCCAGTCTTTAATCATGCCTGCTAAGCTAACAGTACAACAGGTCGATTCGGCACCATTCTCGCCTTGTGTGATCAGGAGATCGCTAAGGTATAAAAATATCTTCTAGATAGATTTTAAAAGTTTATGCAGTACTGATTTCGTGAGGATCATCAAAACGAGTGGTCAATAAAGTCTTCACAAAAGAGAATTTCGTCAAATCTTAGTGTACTTATATCGTCCTTAATTTTCCCTAGAAAACTTGTGGAATCTATAGATTGAGCGAGATAAACAATACAAACTAGAACAAGAAGATCTTGCCATTCAACCATAATATTGAAAACATGACTGTTGGACAAATGCAATAAATGTACAATTTTAGACTGGTGTTCAGCACAATTGTCAAGCAGTCCAACTCGTTATTTTTATACTTTGCCATGAGCTATATGATCATGTCCTATAGGACGAAGCGACACAACTTTTCCTCTAGTGACTGGAAGTTCCTGTAGAAACCATGTGATTGAAAATAAATTTAGATGAAATTTTCGTATGTTCAATTGTGCGTATATAATATGCGCGACTATTCACGATGTTATTATTTGACAAAATGCCTCTTGTTTCTTTCTAATTTTCCAGCATGTCATTGAATATTAGCGTTATGGACTTGTCATCTATGACACCGCAGTTTCTTGCTGATGTTGAAACAATCGGTTGTTAAATGCTCCTCAGCACAGTGTGATCATCTTCTTTCCCGTAGCTTTCTATTCTTCTATACTTACCACACATTAAACAAGGAAAGATTTCCTGGACTGCTTTAGTGAATATTCCCCTAAATAATTTTGTTTATGCGATCAAGCATGATACAGCAATATTGTCACAAAGTATTTTTATTCAACTATTTTGTAGATATGTAAATGCTCTAACTAGTTTTCTATTAATTCATTTTTTTGTTTGGGTCTATGTAAATATTTGAGAATTAGTTTTTATTATTAGGCTGACTGTCTAGAGTAAGATAAATAAAGCATATAGTTGTTGTCGGCTTTTTCTATTTGACAGTGTGTTGAATAAAACTTACTTTTGAGTTTGCTTCGTTATTCCGTGGCTTACCAGCGACAGAATTAAAGAAAAGATCTTAACAATTTGGTGGAGATGCTGGGTAAAGCCTTGAAAAAAAATAAAGAAAGAAAAACGGCTGATCCCATAAATTTAAGAAGAAGTCTCAGATTGAAGGGTTTACCACCCGAGCCCGAACTTCATCAAACAAGGCCAATCATGCTAAAGAGCGAATCGGGAGAAGAAACTCCAGCTCAAGTCCCCTCAGCATACTTCTCGTTGCAGCAACCAAGATGCCCTTCTACCTTTTCCGGAGATGGAAGTGAAGACGCACAAAGGTGGTTAAAGGATTACAAGCGCATAGCTCAATATAACACATGGGACAATCCTATGTGTTTGGCGAATGCCATATTCTTTTTGGCCGGAACTGCACGGCAGTGGTATGAGAATAATGAAGATGTTCTAACATCCTGGGAGGTTTTTCAGAGGGCTCTCGGCGAAACCTTCCGACAACAGGAAGAAGATATAAAGAAGGCTGAGGGTCTTCTGAAAATTAGAGCACAGAAGGCAAACGAATCCTCTGAATCTTACATTCAAGACGTGCTTTATTTGTGCCAATTGATTGATCCCCGGATGGACAATGAAACCAAGTTAGGACACTTAATGAAAGGAGTGGCGAAAGACGTATATCAAATACTGATTGCCAGGGACGTTGATAATGTGGAACAGTTCTTGAGGCAGTGCAGAAAAATAGAATTATTAAAGAAACGAAGAATAACGACAAAAAATTTGAGAGACTCCCAAATGTGGCTTCCATTGGCTTGCGAGGAAGACGATCTTTCTTCTTTGATTAGAAGGATCGTCCAAGAGGAAGTTCAGAGAGCCTTTGCTCAGCCCATGCATGCCACAGATTCCCTAGAGGAAATAATAAGGGAAGAGGTAAAGAAGAATCTGGCACCGATTTCCAGGGGACCACTACAAGTCGTATGATGAAACAACCTAGACCAGCCCCAACGTATGATCAACCTGGAAGAACTTTTTACAACTCTTCCGCTAGTTTGCCCAAAGCCCGGGAATGGCGTACACCGGATGACAGACCAGTATGCTTCCATTGTGGGCGACCTGGCCACGTCGTCAGGTATTGTCGAGAGAGACGACAAATATTCGCCAATGCTCGCACAAGGAGAGATGCTAGAAGACCAGTGACATTGGGAGACTATGTGCCAAATGCGGACGGAACGGGTTCATGGTCACCCCCTAATCGTGGACTTAGGAGTGACTCCCCCTACCCAGGGAGAGAGCGATCCACAGGACGTCGAACATCAAGATCGCCTGCTAGGATGAAGAGCCGCTCATCTTTAAGAGGAAATGAGGGAAACTAGATCCCGCGACCTGCGTAGGAGGTAAGGCCGCACAAATTTCAAATCCTCCGACGACGACTGTTGCCAAACTAAAGAAGAACTTTATAACCGTAACTATAAATGGAACTGAAGTACTAGCCTTGGTGGACTCTAGAGCTGACTATTCAGTTATATCAGAAGATTTCCGTTGCCGCATAAGAACCCCTATGTTATCGAGTAAAGGACCAATTATAAGGGTAGCTAACTCCAAATGCGTCAGGGCTTTAGGAAAGTGTGTCTTAAGAATTAAAGTAAATGAACTAACCCAACCATTCGAGTTCCTTGTACTTTCACAGTGCAGTCATTGTGTGATCCTTGGCTGGGATTTTCTCAAACTAACTCAGGCTGAGATTAACTGCGAGCACGATGAACTCTACCTGAAGGACGCCCCGATGAAAGAGGAACCCCATCCAGTGGACACCTTTCATACCTTGAAGGATAACATTATTCCACCTAACTCAATCAAACAGATAACGGTTGTCTGTAGCGACGTCCCGGGAGTTCAGGAAGTTGCTATTACGTGTTCTAAGGGTCTAACGTTGGAAAAGGAAATAGTTATTCCTGCCTCTATTGTTAGTCTCAACCACGGAAGGGGCAAGGTTTGGGTGGTGAATGGGACTAACTATGCTAAGATCATCCCTGAAGGTATGAAAGTGGCTGAATTATCTATTATAGACAACAGCTATGTATGCTGCTTGGATGGAGACGACGATTATCTTAACCAGAAAGAAGACAAGTGCAGCACACAAAACACTGGAGACTTGGATAGGCTTGTGTCTCTTATGGATACTGACCTATCTCATGAAGACAGGAACCGACTACTTGATGTCCTTAGGAGGTTCATAGGCGTATTTGAGCTCCAGAAGGCAGGCCCAAAAAGAACATCTTTGGACGTTAAACATCGCATTGACACAGGAGATCATGCTCCTATTAGGCAACGACCCTATCGAGTGTCACCTTATGAAAGGGGCGTTATTCAAACAGAAGTGGACAAGATGCTCAAATCAGGAATAGTAAAACCATCGGATAGTCCCTGGTCATCTCCTGTCGTTTTAGTTAAAAAAAGTAGGGAACCTGGAGGTTCTGCGTGGACTACCGCCGCCTAAATAAAATAACCAGAATGGACGTATATCCGTTACCCAGAATTGACGACACCCTCGACTCTTTAAAGGGAGCTTCTGTCTTCTCTACCATGAACTTGAAATCAGGGTATTGGCAGATCGAAGTCGACGAAGCTGACCGTGAAAAGACTGCTTTCGTAACCCCAGACGGCCTCTTCAAATTTAAAGTGATGCCCTTCGGGTTGTGTAATGCCCCCGCGACCTTTGAAAGAATAATGGACAACCTTCTACGTGGAGTTAAGTGGAACATCTGTCTCTGCTATCTGGATGACATCATAGTGTTTTCTAAAACAATGGAAGAGCATATACTGCGATTGGAAATGGTGCTGAACTGTCTTTCAAAAGCAGGTCTCATACTTAATTTGGAAAAATGTCATTTTGGATCTAGACGTATGAAGGTTTTGGGGCACTTAATAGATGGAGATGGGATTTATCCGGACCCAGACAAAGTAGAAGCAGTGAGGAATTTTCCAAGACCAAAGAATGTATCCGAAGTCAGAAGCTTTTTGGGTCTCTGTTCCTACTATCGACGATTCATCAAGAGCTTTGCTGACATAACAGGGCCGCTGACGAATTACTAAAGAAAGGAAAACAATTCAGTTGGAATGACAGACAAGAAGATTCGTTCGATAATTTAAATCGGCATTGACTTCTGAACCTGTATTGGGCCACTTCAATGAGGCCGCGCCAATTTACGTCCATACCGATCCGAGTGGCTTTGGTATTAGTTCTGTTTTGGTACAGCTAAGGGATGGGTGTGAATAGCCAATTGCATATGCATCCCGAACACTGTCCAAATCGGAGAAAAACTATTCAACAACAGAAAAGGAGTGTTTGGAAGTGGTCTGGTCAATCTGCCAATTTCGACCTTACTTGTTTGGGCGCCCTTTTTCTGTTGTGACCGACCACCATTCTTTGTGCTGGTTAGCGAATTTGAAAGACTCTTCTAGACGTCTGGCCAGTTGGGCTCTGCGCCTCCAAGAATATGAGGTCGCTGTCTGTTATAAAAATAGTCGCAAGCACAAGGATGCCGACTGCCTTTCTAGAAGCCCTCTACCAGATACTGCGGAAGAAACAGAGGAAGATATACTTTGTCCGGCGGTGTTGTGTGATATTGAAAAGGAGCAGCAACGAGATCCATCATTAACAAAAATAATTGAAAATTGTGGAGACCCGAATTATAAAAGATTTGTCATTATCAACAACATACTTTACAAGAAAAATTATGATCCCTTGGGACGACCTTGGTTGCTGGTGGTTCCGAGGACTTTACGTCTAGAGGTCCTTAGATCATCCCATGATGCCCCTACAGCCGGACACCTTGGATTGCCAAAACGTATGACAGAAAACGCAGGAGATTCTTTTGGCCTGGTCTTTATAGAAGTGTTCGGAAATCTTAAGCCTATAGCCCCTGTTTCCATTCCCTTCCAGAAGATAGGCATGGACTTGCTGGGGAGATTCCCTCCGGCTAAGGATGGCAACCGCTGAGTGATCGTTTGTACAGATTACCTTACGAAATACGCAGTAACAAAAGCCATACCGACCGGAGGAGCTGTTGAGGTTGCGAAGTTTATGGTGAACGACGTTGTCCTCAAGCATGGAGCTCCTCGAGAACTGATTACGGACCGGGGACGATCATACCAAGCCAAAGTCGTCAACGAACTAACAAAAATGTGTGGAATGTCGCATTACTTTACAACGGCCTATCACCCCCAAACCAATGTCTTGACTGAACGATTAAATAATACCCTGGTTCACATGCTCTCGATGTACGTAGACGTGGACCAAAAGAACTGGGACTCTGTTTTACCTTTTATCACCTTTGCCTATAATACAGCAAGGTAAAAAACTACCGGTTTCTCACCCATCTTTTTGGTACATGGTCGAGAGGCGGAGACAATGCTGGACGCTCTGTTTCCCTACCAGCCGGATTATGAGGAGAACGAGCATATAAGTCATTTGATGATGAACGCTGAAGAAGCACGGCAGCTAGCCCGCTTACAAGCACTCAATGCGCAGGACATAGATGAAGAACTTTATGATTCAAGGCATAAGCCCGTCTATTACGACGTCGGCGACCTTGTTTGGGTCTTCACACCGGTGCGCAAAGTAGGCTTATCAGAGAAGCTCCTAAAGAAATATTTTGGTCCATACCGAATAACAAAGAAATTATCAGATGTCAACTACGAAGTTACAACGGTGGATGAATCTCGGAGAAATGCCAGGTACAAAGATGTTGTACATGTCCTACGAATGGAGCCTTACAAAGATCCTAAACCCAGAACGATGAATATCTGGAGACTGTGTGTGTTTCTACGGATGAATTTAAACATCGGGACGATGGTCTTCCAAAGAGAGAGTAATGTAAAAGTATTTTAATTCAACTATTTTGTAGATATGTAAGTGTTCTAACTAGTTTTCTACTAATTTATTTTTTTTTGTTTGGGTCTATGTAAATATTTGAGAATTAGTTTTTATTATTAGGCTGACTGTCTAGAGTAAGATAAATAAATCATATAGTTGTTGTCGGCTTTTTCTATTTGACAGTGTGTTGAATAAAATTTACTTTTGAGTTTGCTTTGTGATTCCGTGGCTTACCAGCGACAGAATTAATAAAAGGTCGTAACAATATTGTCATCATCATTTCTCACTAAAAAAAATATTGTTGTTCAGTACCTGGTTAATTATAATTTTTCTTGGTTAAACCAGACAAAAAAACTCTTCCAGATTTAACTCTCTGTCCTGTTCAAATTTCAGCGAGATTAGTTACATATTGAGGGCGTGCATAGCCAACAAACATATATATATATATGTTCCCAGCTTCGCCCGATTTTTACCCGAGTAAAAGTTTGCCTAACGAACATTTGTTAAAACGATTCTAGCAAACATCCAATCCCTATACTGAATCTACACTTGTCTATACTCTCGATAATTTGAAATTTTTTCCAGGTCCCTTTAAAAAAACTCGATAAGTTGAATAAAATCAATATTAATTGGTCCACTCGGTAATTTGAAGTTGAAGGAATAGTATCTTGCCACAAACGAACATTTGTAAATAACTGTATTCAGCGAATGTACCCGGCTTCGCCCGGTTTTTACCCGAGTAAAAGTTTGCCTAAAGAACATTTGTTAAAACGATTCTAGAAAACATCCAATCCACCTATATATAGATTTATAAACGTATATAAATATTGTTATATGCGTTTGAATATATTTTTGAAGCATAATTTTTTTATAAACATAATTATATTTCAAATAAGCTATTGTCACGTTTGTTGATTTTATAATTAACTAGCCGAATGACCCGGGCAACACCTGGGTTTTACCCAATTAAATGTTTTTATTCAAATACTATTCGTAACAATTATAAATTGGCGCCGTGGATGTCACTCTTGTGGAAGGTCCCGCTCCAAACTTTGTGTCTGAGAAGCGATATTTTTATAGAGAGATGGTCTGTATTTGTGTCTTCTGCTCGAATGAATGTTTTTCTGTTAGAATTTTGTTCCTGCATACTAAAAATGAACTGGCTTCACCCTTGGTCTCCGCTTTTTGGATTTTTTCCCGATATAATTTTGAATCTGATAATTATCAGATATTTGATTATAAGCAAACCTGATACAGCAATATTATCATCATCATTTTCTAACTAAAAACAACTATTTTTGCCCAGAACCTATCAATTTCAAATTTTCTTGGCTAAAAATCCGATAATTTTTTTCTTTCAGATTTTTCTCTATGTCCTGTTAAACACGTTTTCAATGTACATTAGGTCAGCTGATATTACCTCCCATCTTCACCGCTAGAGGCGCTGCTTGCGAGCGAAAGGGCAAATTTGCAACGCAATTTGCAAATAACCTGAAGAATATTCGAGATAGAGACCTTAAATTTTCAATATAAGTTTTTCCAGATTCTACTCTATATACTGTTAAAATTTCAGTCAGATTAGTTAGGTATTGTGGACGTGTATAACCGACATAGGAACAAACACACATACATACATACACTGACTTATATATATATAGGGACTAGCGGATGTGTACCCGGCTTCGCCCGGGTTTATCTGAGTGAAAGTTTGCCTAACGGATATTATTTGTTGGGAGAATCTTAATAAATTAGTCTCTATTAAAACTTAAAACTTCTTTATTGAAGGCACAAAAAACAATGACTATAATTAAAACTAAATACTCTTACACCTTAACGTCTCCTCATATACTATCTCCCACCCTTACTCAAAGAAATACACATATTTATATACATACAACACCACAGAATAAATTAGTTCACAGATTAATTAAATCATAGAATGAAAATGAATATTTTAAATGATAAACATCAACAAATCTCCCCTTCAAATTTTCAATTTTCATTCCTCAAAAAATAACTCCACCACTTATGCAGTTTTTAAGCTTGACAGCATCCACAGTCTTGGTGAGATGGTCCGCTTTCATTTCTTCTGAAGGGATATGCAAAACTTCAATTTCTTCATCTTCTACAATTTGTCTTATGAAGGGACACTTTCTATTCAAGTACTTCGTACTTGCTTTCATATTTTTTGACTTAATCATAGATATGGCATTCTGGCTGTCACAATAAACAGTAATTTGATCTTTCAAACTAATCTTCCTTTCTCTAATAATGTTACGCGTCCAAATTAATTCTTTAATTCCTTCAGATAAGGCTTCTAATTCACTCTCTGCAGTTGACAAGGCAACAGATCTTTGTTTATTACTCTTCCAATTAAGTAAGTTGTTTCCCATTTCTATAACAAAACCAGAATACGATCTCGCATCAGCTGTTCTGTCCCAACTCGCATCAGTATAAGTCACAATACTTGAATCTCCCCTAGAGTAAATCAATTCATAATTCATAGTTCCCTTCAAATATCTTAATATTTTCTTCAATCCATTCATGTGAACCTCTCTAGGATCTTTATTAAATCTACTCATATTGCTTATAGCATAACATATGTCCGGTCTTGTTCTAGTTGCTATGTAAATTAACTTTCCAACAATTTCTTGATAGTATTTTTGATCAATCGATTTACTATTTTCAAATAAATCATAATTTGTAGAAATGCATAACGGAGTTTTCGAAGGATTGCAATCACGCAAATTATAGGCTTCCAATATTTCTCCAATATATTTCTTTTGATTTATAAAAATGCTATCATCCCTATACTCAAATTACATTCCAAGAAAGTTTTTTGCAGCTCCTAAATCCGTGATATCTATCTCTCTTTTTATCTTTTTCCAAATATTTTCCTCAAAATCGTCACCAGATCCTACACTTAGTATGTCATCTACATGAATTCCCAAATATAAGAAATGATTTTTAAAATTGCAATAATATAAACATGGATCATTCGCAGATTGTTTCATTCCGGCATTGGTTAATAATTCATCTAATTTCTTATTCCTCATTCTACTCGCTTGTTTTAGGCCATAAATACTTTTCATCAGATAACAAATCTTATTGTTTCTCTTTTCAAATCCAGGAGGTTGAAGCATAAAAATTTCCTCCTCTAAATCACCATATAAAAAAGCTGTTTGAACGTCCTTTTGCTGAGGAATAACTTTTTTCATTGCAGCTATTTTTATTAGAATTCTTATGGTCTCAGGTCTTATTGTTGGAGAATAAATTTCGTGGTAATCACTACCCAGTATTTGATCATATCCTGTAGCTACTAGCCTCGCTTTGAAGTTTTTAATTGATCCATCACTATTTTTCTTAATTGAAAAAATCCACTTACTTTTGATCAATTTTTTATCTTTAGGCTTATCTATTAATCTCCAAACTTTTAAATTAGTAATCCTTTTTGCATCTCATCTTCCATGGCTTTAATCCATTGCTCTCTATTATCAGAATTAAGTGCTTCTTGGTAATCCCTTGGACATTTAATCTCATAAGTTCTATCAGAAACATTTTCCTTATTCTTTATTAGTCTTAATCTTTCAGATCTCCTCACACCCTTTTTTATAAGTTCTTCTTCCTCGGTTTCTCTCAGACGAAGATCTCGTTCTTCTCTCATTTCTCTCGTCATTCCTGGTTCTGGTCCTCTTCTACGTGGAGTAATTATTTCATCAGGAGGTATTTCATCTATTTCACTCAAATCTATATCATTATCATCTTGAGGAATATGCTCATCATCGATGTTAAAGTTTTCTACTCGGTCTTCTCTATTATCACCAGAGTCTTCATTCCTGTGAGAAATCAAATTTTGGTCTTCTCTACTAAAAAAGAAAAGTTCATTTTCATCAAGATTTCTACCACTATTATTCATTAAATAATATCCTAACTTAGCTTCATTAAATTTAACATCTGATTCTTCAAGAATTTCATCCATTTCTGGTAAATATATTCTATAGCCTTTTCTTATCATACTGTATCCCATCATGATCCCTTTATGAGCTTTTGGTTCCATCTTCTTTCTCTTTTCTTTCCTAATATGAACATAAGCTTCTTTTCCGAACCTTTTTAAATAAACAATATTTGGTTTCCATCCCTTGTATATCTCGAAAGGAGTTGTATTCATTTCTTTGATTTTAATTCTATTATTTATATGAACAGCCACTTTAACACTTTCGCTCCAAAATTTTATAGGTAATTCAGAATCAATTAGCATGGTTCTTGCTGACTCAACTATGGTTCTATTAAATCTTTCGGCTTTTCCATTACTTTCAGGAGTATAAGCAGTAGTGAATTCTTGTTTGATGCCCTCACTAGATAACCATCGCCTCAAATAATTTGAAACATATTCTCCTCCATTATCATTTCGAATCCTCTTTACTTTCTTTCCAGTCTGTCTTTCTTCTTGCATAATCAAGTTTATTATGGAATCTGCTGTTTGAGATTTATTAGCAATTGGTATAACGAAAGTAAAATTACTATAGTCATCAACAATAGTGATGAAATACTTATATCCAAATGAATCATTCAAAGGTCCAACTATGTCGGTATGCCATAGATCCAAAATATCTTCCGATTGTTTATATTGAATACTTTTGTAAGATTTTCTATGTAATTTTCCCAATGTACAAGATTCGCAATTCCCTTTGTTATTATGTAAATTTTTCAATCCTAATACAGTTGAATTATCATACATTTCTTTCAATTTCTGAAAATTTACATGAGCAAGTCTTTGATGCCATAGCATATCATCTACTTCTGCTTTTCTAGCGATTTCCATATTTAGGATTCCTTCAACTTCAAATTTATCACCATTTCTCCTTGCCTCATATAAAATCTCACCATCTTTACCTATTACCTCACTTTATATTTACTAAATAATACACCAAAATCATGATCCACAATTTTTGCAACTGATAATAAACTTTCTCTCAAATCAGGCACATGCAAAACATTTTCAAATTTTATGAATCCCTCATTTACATTCGACTTCATTCTTATAGCTCCAATTCCCGATGATTTCATCACTGCACCCTTCTCAGCTGTTGCTATAATTCTCTCCTCCTCTTCATACTCTATAAATAATTCTTTCCCACTAACCATATGGCTAGAGGCTCCAGAATCCATTGTCCATCTTATTTTTTCATCCCCTTGATCTTCCTCTTCGTAATTGTCTTCATTTGTTTCTATCACATGACTTGTAGATTCTCTATAATTTTTCTTGTTTATTCCTCTCTTAGGCCCATTATAATTATGCTCTGCATGCTCTTCACTTCTATTCTTTCTACATATTGCCGATTTATGACCAAATCCTCCACATTTAAAACATTTGATCTTGTTTCTACACTCTCTAGAAATATGTCCCATCATTCCACATTTATAACATTTAATAAATTTTCTTCTTTCCGTCCAGCCTTCTTTAGCTTTTGATGCAATTTCCGTTTGCTGTTTTTCTTCCTTTCTATGTTTTAATTTTTCCTCTGTTTCCTTCAGGATTTGTCTTATTGTGTTCATATTATTTTGCCTGTCAGATTTTATAATTTTTATGTCAAAATCAAATTCAACTCTCAAACCTTCCAAAACGAAGCAAATTAATTCTCTATCTCTTATTTCATCTCCTGCTTGAATGCTTCTGCTCTTTATAATCATTGCTCTATTTAAGTAATCATCAACCGTTTCATCTTCCTTCATTTTTAATTTTGATAATTCTATTCTATTTTTCATCTGCAAGTCTTCATTTTTTGATGCCATTTCTTCCCCAATTATATTCCATAATCTCTTGGCACTTTTTTCGCTCGAGTATTTTAGCACTTGAGTGTCATTCATTGTTCTGTTCATCAAATTTCTTGCAATGGCATTGTCATCATCCCAGTCTTCACAGATTTTCATTTTTTCATCAAATTTTTTATCTGTTTCTATTGGCTTTTCAACTTCTTCTCCTTCTATAATTCTTCTCCATAATTTTAATCCTCGTAATTCACTTTCAATTCTATTTGCCCAGATCAAGTAGTTTTTGTCAGATAATTTTTCTATTGGAGATAAGTTAAAATTTTGCATCTTTTCTTTTTTTTTCTAAAAATTATTCAATCAATCTTGATTTGCATCAATTTAAATTCACCCGCTCTCTGCTACCAATTGTTGGGAGAATCTTAATAAATTAGTCTCTATTAAAACTTAAAACTTCTTTATTGAAGGCACAAATAAAAATGACTATAATTAAAACTAAATACTCTTACACCTTAACGTCTCCTCATATACTATCTCCCACCCTTACTCAAAGAAATACACATTTTTATATACATACAACACCACAGAATAAATTAGTTCACAGATTAATTAAATCATAGAATGAAAATGAATATTTTAAATGATAAACATCAACATTATTGATGATAATATTCCGGAACACACAGAATATTATGATAATAATGAAAATAATATTCGTTACATTATTATTATTAAAATATACATTTATCAGAGTCATCAACAATCAATAATTCTGTCACTGTTTGCTTTTGTGAATGGAATGAATACCCAAATATGGCCATTTCTTATAAGCATCGGTGGTTCAGTGGCGACAATGTTCGCCTGCCACCCGGGTTCATTCCCGGCTGATGCATTTTTTTTTTTTTACAATTTTAAAAACTCAAGCAGGTTTTGCTTAACATCAAAATATATTTCCTAACATTAACATGCGTAACTTCGCTGTTATCGATTAAATAAAAAAAATCAACAGAGTTAATTTTATTTATATATTTAAATACAAAATTAAATTTCAACAGAGTTAATTTTTTACATACTAGCTAATAATCTCAATCTAAAAAATATTCAAAACAAGCAATTTTAAGATAACACCATATGTAAAACAGTCGGCCAAGAAAACAACAACGATATTACATCTTTCTCACATATTCACACACAATCTTGATTAATAATTAAAACTAATCTTTAACATTGTTTATTATACTTCAACTTTTATTTCTACATTTGTTTTTAAATACCCAATTGTTTTATCATGTTTCTAATTTCGCCTAACAAATATACAAATTTATAGTGACCAACATATGCAAATTTTATCTTTGTTTTTATTTAACTTGATATCGTAAACATAACATCCATTGTAAGCATTTTTCTGTTCACCTTCCGTGGTTTCTCTTTTCTCTGATAGTTTTTAGGTGTAGTATATTTTCTTAATACTAGACTACAAACATTCCCTCGAGAAAAACCTGGGCGAAGCCGGGTACATCCGCTAGTATATTATATAAATATATAATGTAACGAATATTATTATCATAATATTCTGTGTGTTTCGGAATATTATTCTCAATAATATTCGTTAGGCAAACTTTCACCCGGATAAAACCGGGCGAAGCCAGGTACACATCCGCTAGTTTTTTATATAAACAAACGATAATAAACAATGTAATTTGCATCTTCATTATTATAAAACAACAACAAATTAAATTAACAATGTAAAAATATATTTTAACACTACATTTTAACATTCAGCACAAAAACATTACAATAATTTTTCAGATATATATTAATAGTAAAATTCCAAGTTTTTTTTATGTCATTGGAATATTATATTACTAAATTCTCAAATTATATTTATTATACTTGGAACACATTTTAAGCATTGTTACAATTTATAAATATAATTAAACCAGATACCGCGAGAGGCGCTGCTTGCGAGTGAAAGTAGAAAATTTGCAAATAAATTTGCAAAGAATATATTTTTCAAATCAAATTCAACCCAGAAACCTTCCCAATGGTATAGTAAATAACTTCCTAAAGTGTCACGGCGATTGGATAATCTTGCCTTTTAAAAACATTCATTGTGTAAACAAACTAACATTCACCGTGTAAACAAACCACGTGTAAATTATTAACCAATCAAATTCATTTATCGTCACGACCAGTGCTGCGCCCAAGCGGTAAAAGGCTGGAACTAACGCCTTTTAGTTTTATATTTTTCAAAAAAGCACATTAACCTTTTTAATTTTTTGAATACCCTATATGTTAAACGAAATCTTCATCTACCTACATGCGAAATTACATAATGATTTATTCTGTAGATATTGCGCAACGCGATAACAAACATCGATTTTGGATTTCATTTTTATAGATATAAAATAAAATAAAATAAGGAAGGATATATATATATACGTTCCCGGTTTCGCCCGGTTTTCCCCCGAGTGAAAGTTTGCCTAACGAACATTTGGTAAAACGATACTAGCAAACATCCAATCCTAACTGAATCTATACTTGTCTATACTCTCGATAATTTGAAAATTTTTCCCGGTCTCTTGAAAAAATACACGATAAGTTGAATAAAATCAATATTAATAGGTCCACTCGGTAATTTGAAGTTGAAGGTATAGTTTCTTGTTACAAACGAAGATTTGTAAATAACTGTATTCAGCGAATATACCCGGCTTCGCCCGGTTTTATCCCAAAAAAAAATTGCCTAATGAACATTTGTTAAAACGATTCTAGAAAACATCCAATCCACCTATATATAGATTAATAAACGTATATAAATATTGTTATATGCGTTTAAATATATTTTGAAACACATAATTTTTAGAACATTTATTTAATTTTGAATAAGATATTCTCACGTTTGTGAATTTTATAATTAACTAGCCGAATGACCCAGGCAACGCCCGGGTTTTACCCGATTAAATGTTTTTATTCAAATACTCTTCGTAACAATTATGAATTGACGTCGTGGATGTCACTCTTGTGAAACGTCCCGCTCCAAACTTTGTGTTTTTTAAATAAAAAATATGTAAATTCCACAACGATATTTTAAAATTCTATTATTTCGATTTTCAAATACTATTCGTTACAATTATAAATTGGTGCCATGGATGTCACTCTTGTGAAACGTTCCGCTCCAAACTTTGTTTCTGAGAAGCGATATTTTTATAGACAGATGATCTGGCTTTGTGTCTTCTGCTCGAATGAATGTTTTTCTGTTAAAATTTTGTTCCTGAATATTAAAAATGAACTGGTTTTACCCGTGGTCTCTGCTTTTTGGATTTTTTTCCCCATATAATTTTGTATCTGATAATCAAACCTGATACAGCAATATTGTCATCATCATTTTCTGACTAAAAAACAACTATTTTTGCCCAGAACCTGTCAATTTAAATTTTTCTTGGATAAAAATCTGATAAATATCTTTTCCATATTTTTCTCTATGTCCTGTTAAAACACGTTTTACATGTCTATTAGGTCAGCTGATATTACCTCCCATCTTCACCGTTAGAGGCGCTGCTTGCGAGCGAAAGGGCAAATTTGCAACGATATTTGCAAATAACTCGAAGAATATTCTGGATAGAGACCTGTAATTTTCGCTAAAGGTTTGCCCAGATTTTACTATATATTCCGTTGAAATTTCAGTCAGATTAGTTACGTATTGTGGACGTGTATAGCCGACATAGGAACAAACATACATACATACACTGACTTTTATACATATAGGGATTATACCTCTTTTTTTTCTCAATGAATTATGAATATTAATTTCAAATTTCATTTTTTTTATCATCATCACATACAATGTAATCCCTATATATATAAAAGTCAGTGTATGTATGTATGTATGTGTGTTTGTTCCTATGTCGGCTATACACTCCAAAAAACGTAATTAATCTGACTCAAATTTTAACAGTATAAAGAGTTAACTATTGAAAAACTTATAGTGAATGTTTAAGGTCTCTATATAGAATATTTTTCGAGTTATTTGCAAATTTGCGTGGATATTTGCCCTTTAGCTCGCAAGCAGCGCCTCTAGCGGTGAAGATGAGAGGTAATATCAGCTGACCTAATGTACATGTAAAACGTGTTTTAACAGGACACAGAGAAAAATCTGGAAGAGATATTTATCGCATTTTTAGCCAACAAAAATTGAAATTGACAGGTTCTGGGCAAAAATAGTTGGTTTTTAGTCAGAAAATGATTATGACAATATTGCTTTATCATGTGTGATTATCAGATACAAAATTATATTGGGGAAAATATTCCAAAATTCAGAGACCACGGGTGAAACCAGTTCATTTTTAGTATGCAGGAACAAAATTCTAACAGAAAAACATTCATTCAAGCAGAAGCCACAATGTCAGATCACCTCTCTATAAAAATATCGCTTCTCAGACACAAAGTTTGGAGCGGGACGTTTCACAAGAGTGACATCCACGGAGCCAATTTAAACTTGTAACGGATAGTATTTGAATAAAAACATTCAATCGGGTAAAACTCGGACGTTGCCCGGGTCATTCGGCTAGTTTTTTTTATATAAACAAAAAAAAAACGATTTACATCTTAATTATTATAAAACAACAACAAATCAAATTAACAATGTAAAAATATATTTCAACATTCTAACATCTAACACAAAAACGTTACAATATTTTCTTTAAATATATATTAATATTAAAATGCCAAGTTTTTCTACAACGTCTTTGGAATATTATATTACTATATTTCTAATTAAATTTATTATACTTGGAACACATTTTGGAATTTTTACAATTTATAAATGTTATTTCACCAGACGCCGCGAGAGGCGCTGCTTGCGAATGAAAGTAGAAAATTTGCAAAGAATATTTATTTCATATCAAATTCAAACCAGAAACCTTTCCAGTAGTATAGTAAATAGCTTCCTAAAGTTTCACGGCGATTGGATAATCTAACCTTTTAAAAACATTCATCGTGTAAACAAACTACGTGTACAATTATTAACCAATCAAATTCATTTATCTACGCGACCAATGCTGCGCCCAAGCGGTAAAAGGCTGGAACTAACGCTTTTTGGTTTCACATTTTTCAAAAAAAGCCCATTAACCTTTTTAGATTTTGAATAGCCTATATGTTAAACGAAATCTTCAGCTACCTACATACGAAATTTCATAATGATTGATTCTGTAGATTTTGCGCAACGCGATAGCAAACATCGATTTTGGATTTCATTTTTATAGATATAAAGGATATATATATATATGAGGAAACACAGTCCAATCAATGAAAAAGAACATATATCTAGAATAAACTCATAGAAAAATGCAATTAAAGATTAAAACAATACTCAAGTCGCTCACTATATATTTTATTATTTACATGAAGGAAATACATTACAAAAGCAGTATTAAGAATTAGCTATAAGGCAACAAGATGAACAATATCATAATGGTACAAAGAAATTCCTGTAAGGCGCCATCCAAACACAAACAAAAACTTAATATTCTTCTTGGAAGAGGCTTTTCATTGGAGAATGGATTAAGGAAAGTAATTTCACCAAGTTGGACGTTAGTGATAGGTTGGCTGTACAAGAGGTCGCTAGGGCCGAATGGTCTGGAAGGCCATATGTTCCTAGGATGTAGAAGAGGTAGGATGGCAACGGATGAAATCCCTTGCAGCAGCCAACCTCTCGGCCCAAGTAGGATGGGTGTCTCGCCAGCATTGAAAGATGGAAAGATTATCATCAATTTTGTTTTCTTCTTCGCATTTCTCGGCCCACGCCCTCACGTCACATCCAGCTTCATGTGCCAACTCCATGGCTAACTGATCGGCTTCGAGCTCAAAAGCCCTTTGGAACCTATATACCAATACCATCATTAAATAAATATTGAGTAAAAGAAAATAAAGGGCAACACCTCTGCCCCAAAACACACCTATAATAATAGAGGTAGGAATTACTTTTAAATGAAAACTTCCTAATACCAATTCATAACCTCTCGTAAAGTGTTCAAGTATTGAATGAGACAACTCGTGAGCCAGGATTATGAAATTCTGGTCGAAATTGTCCAATGTATCTTCGACATACTGTGAGCCAAAAACTATATATTTGCCATATTGATATCCAGCACCGAATTCTTTCTTTGACAACCTGATCTCAATATCTCGTAAGCAAGACCCTACTTTCTCCCCGTTTTTCTCTAACATGAGTTGGATCATTTTTTCCTTTATTTTGAAGAAAGGATGGTCAGGTTCTACCTCTTTAGTATCACGGCAAACGAAGTCTCTGCGGTCAACGACCATGTATTTTAAAAGAGTAGAATATGTTTTGTTGGTGAATGGTACATCCTTTCTGAAAGCGTAATAAATCCCAATATATGACCCATATAAGACAAAAAGTCCAATAGCAGCATTTCTAAGTGTAAAAGGCTTGAAAGGTGAAATCAAACTTTTTCCTGCATTTTTCCCTACCTCAGCAAATTTCTTCAATGAGGTAATGGTCCTGGGAAGTTTTCTCAAGAGTTGCATATCTAATTCAATTAGTGAGAAATATCTCTATCTTGATGCAAACCGTATTTCTAGAGGGTACGAGAGTCGCAGGGAATATATATTTTATCTTAATGCAATCTGGATTCCTGGAGCGAAGAATATCTGGGGGAAGGAACACAAGCAATCGAAGGCCGATATCTAGTGAGATTAATAACCCAGGTTTCTGGAGTTTGAGTCCAGTGAGAGTTAAGTACCTAATCTACATAAAACAGAATACAGGTTACCTTGAGAGAGATATACAGAATTACATTTAAAATATCACTGAAAAATATTCGATAAAATATATGAATTTTAAATTTAATAGATAATATTCCGTTTCGATTGCAGTTGAACACAAGATTCTTTTAACTTTCTCATTCCTCTTATATTTAAAAAAAGAACCCTCCACAACTCATCCCTGTAAAAGACTATATTCAAATAATGCTGATTTTCTCATACCTTACAACAACCTTTGTGAGAGTATGACAAAATGGCCCGATAGTAAAATTGACAAAATATCAATTTAAAAGGATTTGTCAAATTTTAGAAAAATTCCCTCCAGAGAGGACCTTTGCTATTTAACAAGGAAATTTCATAACTATGAAAAATCCTACTCAGATTGGAGCTTTTGGTGTTTACAATTGTGGACAAAAGCTGCCCTCTCTGTGTTTTGTCCCTATTTTATTTTTTAAGAAAATACATATATGATTTTTTAAAATATATTTTAAATCTGCCAACCACGGCCACCTAGAAATATAATATTTGGAACTTTTGCCTTGCATCAAAGGATTGTACACAGCACACTTTTATGTGGTCTGGAAAAACATATATTTTTCAAATGGCCCTGATAATCCAAAGGAAATATAGAAGCTAGCCAATTCTCGACAACTGAAGAATCTGAAGTTTTGCAGTTAAAAAAGTAATGCATGTAAAATTATTCAGGTAATTTTTTTAAAAGAGATCAATTTTGTATTTTTATACAGTGGACCCTCGGTTTGCGAGCATAATCCGTTCCAGAGCCATGCTCGTACTCCAAAACGCTCGTAGTGCGAAACTAATTTCTTATTTTTAATAATTGAAACTCGGGCAATTCTTCTTGCTACGAACAATTGCACAGTTTCCCACATTTTACATATTTCCCGAATCTGATCTGAAGGGGGGGATCCCAGTGAATTTTCATCCATCACGATTACGAGCAACCATCACGAGTTGCTCGTAATGCGAAATTTCACTCGTAATCCGAGGTAAAATTTTCAAAAAATTGTGCTCGTACTGCGAAAAGCTCGTACTCCGAGGTGCTCGTAAACCGAGGGTCCACTGTATATATCTATATTAATAAAATGGAAATTTCATGAGTGGACATCACTAAAAACTTTCGTTACAATGCATCAATTTCAACCAAATTTTCAACATTTATGTAAAACGAGATGGAGTAGGTTTTGCTTAACATCAAAATATATTTCCTAACATTAACATGCGTAACTTCGCTGTTATCGATTAAATACAAAAAAAATCAACAGAGTTAATTTTATTTATATATAAATACAAAATTAAATTTCAACAGAGTTAATTTTTTTACATACTAGCTAATAATCTCAATCTAAAAAATATTCAAAACAAGCAATTTTAAGATAACACCATATGTAAAACAGTCGGCCAAGAAAACAACAACGATATTACATCTTTCTCACATATTCACACACAATCTTGATTAATAATTAAAACTAATCTTTAACATTGTTTATTATACTTCAACTTTTATTTCTACATTTGTTTTTAAATACCCAATTGTTTTATCATGTTTCTAATTTCGCCTAACAAATATACAAATTTATAGTGACCAACATATGCAAATTTTATCGTTGTTTTTATTTAACTTGATATCGTAAACATAACATCCATTGTAAGCATTTTTCTGTTCACCTTCCGTGGTTTCTCTTTTCACTGATAGTTTTTAGGTGTAGTATATTTTCTTATTACTAGACTACAAACATTCCCTCGAGAAAAACCTGGGCGAAGCCGGGTACATCCGCTAGTATTATCTATTATTATATAGCAACTCTCTTCTACTTTATGTGACATTTTTAGAACCTTTGTTATATTTTTAAGACTGTTTTTGTGAAATCCATTTCAAAATTACTTTATTAGATACCGCTCAACAAGAGCAACCTATTTTATGAAATTTGCAACAATGAATGTGAAGGTTATTCACCTATTAAACAAGATGTTAACGCGGGATTCAATCCCTGTTCATGACTGTCGGGAATCGAGGGTGTCACCCACTCGTCCACCGACTCTTTTTTTTTTTTTTTTGTAAAATATTTTTCTTAATATTTCTACAAAAATATTTAAGTGAATATTATAACCATTTACAAAGCTATATTTTGCAAAGCGTTTTTCCTTACATCCCCTTATATGTGAAAAAATATAATAATAAAAAAGGTCAGGTGTTGGTATTCAAATGAAAAATGGCATATCCTGACCACGTTCACATGAACTTTTAGATGGCAGAGCGCCATCTAGTGGAACAGAAATCAACTAAACGTTGATTTAGCCTGTTCCCTAATATTTGGCCAACCCATTTTCTTGATAAATCAAGAAAAGTCAACCACGAACGCGTTTCAGACTGTTGATCCTCGTCAGTGTGGTGCAGACTGTACCTCTATGACCTCAAATATTTTGGTCCCAGAGGCTTCCTGAGAAATCAAGAATTGGGCATTTAAGGCCAAACTTGCGTAAATACGCTAAACATGTGAAAAATAATAATAAAAAAGACTAACATACCGAAACTCGTTCGTGTTTGACTATATATTATACTAGCCGAATGACCCGGAAAACGCCTGGGTTTTACCCGATTAAATGCTTTTATTCAAATACTATCGTTACAATTATAAATTGGCGCCGTGGATGTCATTCTTGTGAAACGTCCCGATCCAAACTTTGTGTCTGAGAAGCGATATTTTTATAAAGAGATGATCTGGCTTTGTGTCTTCTGCTCGAATGGATGTTTTTCTGTTAGAATTTTGTTCCTGCATACTAAAAATGAACTGGCTTCACCCGTAGTCTCTGCTTTTTGGAATTTTTCCGGATATAATTTTGTATCTGATAATCAAATATGATACAGCAATATTGTCATCATCATTTTCTGAATAAAAAACAACTACTTTTTTCCCAGAACCTGTCAATTTATTTTTACTGACTAAAAATCTGAAAAATATATTTTCCAGATTTTTCTCTATGTCCTGTTAAAACACGTTTCACATGTCCATTAGGTCAGCTGATATTACCTCCCATCTACACCGCTAGAGGCGCTGCTTGCGAGCGAAAGGGGAAATTTGCCACACAATTTGCAAATAGCTTGTATACATACTTGTATACTTGTGCACATAGACCATAAATCTTAACATAGACAGGAAAAGCACATATATTTTAAAAATATAAATGAGTTTTAAAAATTGTAAAAAAAAAAAATGCATCGGCCAGGAATCGAACCCGGGACGCCCGCGTGGCAGGCGAGCATTCTACCACTGAAACAAAAGCAAACAGTGACAGAATTGTTGATGACTCTGATACTTGTATTATAACTAGCCGAATGACCCGGGCAACGCCCGGGGTTTATCCAATTAAATGCTTTTATTCAAATACTATTCGTTACAATTATAAATTGGCGCCGTGGATGTCATTCTTGTATAATATATAAATGAGTTTTAAAAATTGTAAAAAAAAAGAAATGCATCAGCCGGGAATCGAACCCGGGCCGCCCGCGTGGCAGGCGAGCATTCTACCACTGAACCACCGATGGTAATAAGAAATGGCCATAATTGGGTAATTATTCCATTCACAAAAGCAAAAGGTGACAGAATTGATTAAGAAAGGGCAATGCCCGGGTTTTACCCCATTAAATGCTTTTATTCAAATACTATTCGTTACAATTATAAATTTGCGCCGTGGATGTCATTCTTGTGAAACGTCCCGCTCCAAACTTTGTGTCTGAGAAGCGATATTTTTATAAAGAGATGATCTGGCTTTGTGTCTTCTGCTCGAATGAATGTTTTTCTGTTAGAATTTTGTTCCTGCATACTAAAAATGAACTGGCTTCACCCGTAGTCTCTGCTTTTTGGAATTTTTCCGGATATAATTTTGTATCTGATAATCAAATATGATACAGCAATATTGTCATAATCATTTTCTGAATAAAAAACAACTACTTTTTCCCAGAACCTGTCAATTTATTTTTCCTGACTAAAAATCCGAAAAATATATTTTCCAGATTTTTCTCTATGTCCTGTTAAAATACGTTTTACATGTCCATTAGGTCAGCTGATATTACCTCCCATCTTCACCGCTAGAGGCGCTGCTTGCGAGCGAAAGGGGAAATTTGCCACGCAATTTGCAAATAACTTGTATACATACTTGTATACTTGTGTACATAGACCATAAATCTGTACATAGACAGGAAAAGCACATATGCTTCGGCTCGAAAATGCATCGGCCAGGAATCGAACCCGGGGCGCCCGCGTGGCAGGCGAGCATTCTACCACTGAACCAAAAGCAAACGGTGACAGAATTAAGAAAGAATTGTGCATGACGCTGATAACTGTATTTATTAATAATATTGAAAACTTGAATATTTCTATATTTAAAAATATATATATTGTCGCGTATAAGGCCTCAAAATAGCTACAACCTCCGCCAATAGATGGCGCTTTCGCCTGTTTCCGATCTGAAACTGGTGTGGGAATCGCCGACTGCTGTGGTCCTGTTTCCTGGGGAAAATATATGTAAATAGATGTTCATATTTGGCCCAGGAGGAGGCGTAATGTGAATACCCATTGTATGTTATTCCATTTTTATGTAATGTTTAGTAGTAAATGACATTAAAAAGAGTAGTGTTTAAAGTCTCCGTGTCGGTTGCTGTTGTTACTCTCGCCATCGCTGCAGCTACTACTCTTCTGGTAAGGCTCTCGTGTCCCCCCACCAGTGGTAAGGCCGAGAGATACTGCCAGAGGAAAGAAGTACCACTGGAGAGGTGGTTCTCAGGACGTCTTTGGGTGGCCTGCAGGGAAGAGCTGCAGACGAAGGCAACGGGAGGAAGCGGCGTTGTCGCAAAGAACCGGAGGGGTCACGCGCGACAATATTTTATTTTTATTCATTGATATTTTTACTTTTGGTTATTATCGTTTTTAGAATGACTTTCAGTTTTTTTTTAATATACGTAGTTAGCATATCTTACTTTTTGAACCACTAATATAGGATTAACTTTATAAATTCTATATAATGTGAAAATAACTAATGTGTAATATTTCTTGAAGTAATTGGAATAAAAGCTACTTGACGGTAAATAATTATTACTTTTTTTTTATCACGACTGCACCTCAACCCTTTATCTTATCGATCCTTTGTCTTATCAACCCTTTATCTAACAACAAACAAATTATTCATAACATATATATATATATGAAAAACAATAGAAAAAAAAGATAAGTGGGACAGGTGTTGATATTGAAAATAACGAAGGCATCTCCTGACCACGAGTACATGCGCTTTTTAGATTGCTAAACGTTTATTTAGCTTGATCCGTGATATTTGGCCAACCCAATTTCTTGATAAATCAAGAAAAGCCATCCACGAACGCGTTTCGCGCTGTTGGCGCTCTTCAGCGTGGAGTAGGCTTTAACCACTGCGACCAAAAAGATTTTTACAGTGAGTTACAGTTAGAGTGGTTACAGCCTACTCCACGCTGACGAGGGCCAACAGCGCGAAACGCGTTCGAGGATGGCTTTTCTTGATTTATCAAGAAATGGGTTGGCCAAATATCACGGATCAAGCTAAATAAACGTTTAGTTTATTTTTGCTCCACTAGATGGCGCTCTGCCATCTAAAAAGCACATGTGCTCGTGGTCAGGATATGCCTTCATTATTTTTAATATCAACACCTGACCCACTTATCTTTTATTTTTTTTTCTATTGTTTTTTTCATGTGTTAAGCGTCTTTACGCAAATTTGGCCTTAAATACCCATTTCTTGATTTCTCAAGAAGCCTCTGGGACCAAAAATCTTTTTGGTCGTAGTGGTTACAGCCTACTCCACGCTGACGAGCGCCAACAGCCCGAAACGCATTCGTGGATAACTTTTCTTGATTTATCAAGAAATTGGGTTGGCCAAATATCACGGAGCAAGTTAAATAAACGTTTAGTTTATTTTTGCTTTACTAGATGGCGCTCTGCCATCTAAAAATCACATGTGCTCGTGGTCAGGAGATCCCTTCTTTATTTTTAAATATAAATATATATATTAAGAAAAAGGCATCGCCTTATCGTGCAGCTGAAAGTTGCTGATGGCTTGCGCCATCTTTCGGAAAATAAATAGAAACTATTCGTTTATTTTAAAGTTTCAGTTGCACCTTAAGGAGATGTCTTTTTCTTAATTTATCCCTGAACAATTTAACATTTGTATTATTTTTCATATATAAATATATACTAGTGAATATATCTGGCTTCGCCCGGTTTGTTCTACCCGAGTGAAGTTTGCCTAACAAACATTTGTTAAGCATATTCGCACCCACTCCCTATTGTAAAGATAAATTGTATTTGTTATTTTCTCCAACAAAAGAAAATTGAGAAATTTTGAATGTAGATAACTGAATATATAGATTAACATATAATAAACTAGAAAATGGTATATGCATTATGATATTATATCATTAAGCCTCTTATCAGTATATATAACTGGCCGAATGACCCGGGCAACGCTCGGCTTTTACCCGATTAAATGTTTTATTCAAATACTATTCGTTACAATTATAAATTGGAGCCGTGGATGTCACTCTTGTGAAACGTCCCGCTCCAAACTTTACATGTACATTAGGTCAGCTGGTATTACCCCTCATTTTCACCGCTAGAGGCGCGAGCGAAAGAGCAAATTTGCAAATAACACGACGGATATTCGGGATAGAGACCTGAAATTTTCACTAAGAGTTTTTCCAGATTCTACTTTATATACTGTTAAAATATCAGTCATATTAGTTACGTATTGTGGACGTGTATAGTTGACAAACATACATACATACATACGCTGACTTTTATATATATATAGGGATAATAATAAAAATGAGTTTTAAAAATTGTAAAAAAAAAAAAATGCATCGGCCGGGAATCGAACCCAGGCCGCCCGCGTGGCAGGCGAGCATTCTGCCAATGAACCACCGATGCTTATAAGAAATGGCCCTATTTGGGTATTTATTCCATTCACAAAAGCAAACGATGACAGAAATGTTGATGACTCTGATACTTGTATTTATAATTATGTTAGCATAATGAATTAGTCAGTATTCCCATGGTCTTCAGTGAAGAGGTGTGAATTGACTTTTTGAAAATATACATAATTATAAAGATAGAAGCTTCTATGGAAATAAATAAAATAAGCCGAAATAGCTCAGTTAGGAGAGCGTTAGACTGAATATCTAAAGGTCCCTGGTTCGATCCCGGGTTTCGGCATCTTTTTGTAATTTTTAAATTTCTACTTACCGTAACTTGACACGTGACTTAACGTGACCGAATTGTGCATGACGCTGATAACTGTATTAAATATAATCCAAATTGTGCCTTATCACACACTATTTATTTATTTGGATTAGGTCTTATTACCTTGTGTTTATAATCTACTAGCCGAATGACCCGGGCAACGCCCGTGTTTTACCCGATTGAATGTTTTTATTCAAATACTATTTGTTACAATTATAAATTGGAGCCGTGGATGTCACTCTTGTGAAACGTCCCGCTCCAAACTTTACATGTACATTAGGTCAGCTGGTATTACCCCTCATTTTCACCGCTAGAGGCGCGAGCGAATTGACTTTTTGTAAATATACATAATTATAAAGATAGAAGCTTCTATAGAAGATAATGATCATAATGATGATGCGCGCGCATCCGTGACAGCGGCCGATGAGGAATTGAGGAAAGACGGTCGTGACTATATATGTTGACTAGACGAATGCCCCGGGCAACGCCCGGGTTTTACCCGAGTGCGTGTATATTTTAAAAATGTTTTAATTAAAATACTATTCGTTACAATTATAAATTGGCGCCGTGGATGTCTCTTTTGTGAAACGTCCCGCCCCAAACTGTGTGTGTCTTGAAAATATAGAAATAAAAATGTGAACGGAAAAATATGCCCAGGGTAGCCTAGTGGTCATGGTATCTGCCCGGTAAGCGGAAGGTCGTGGGTTCGATTCCCATCCCTTGACACTTTTTTTATTTTATCCATTCTGACCAAAATCTATCCGTGAATTTCACACAGTGAACTTCACACAGAGAGAATAAGGCAATTATATAAGTAGATAATCCAAATTGTGCCTTATCACACACTATTTTTTTATTTGGCCTTATTACCTTGTGTTTATAATCTATGACGTAATACCGGCGGCGCGCGCCCGTTGGCTGCCGGCGAGCACGTGACCTCCCTGTGCGCGCGCATCCGTGACAGAACCGGCCCATGACGGTCGTGACTATATATATACTAGACGAATGACCCGGGCAACGCCCGTGTTTTACCCGATTGAATGTTTTTATTCAAATACTATTTGTTACAATTATAAATTGGAGCCGTGGATGTCACTCTTGTGAAACGTCCCGCTCCAAACTTTACATGTACATTAGGTCAGCTGGTATTACGCCTCATTTTCACCGCTAGAGGCGCGAGCGAATTGACTTTTTGTAAATATACATAATTATAAAGATAGAAGCTTCTATAGAAGATAATGATCATAATGATGATGCGCGCGCATCCGTGACAGCGATGAGGTATTGAGGAAAGACGGTCGTGACTATATATTAATGACGAATGACCCGGGCAACGCCCGGGTTTTACCCGATTAAATGTTTTTATTCAAATACTATTCGTTACAATTAAAAATTGGCGCCGTGGATGTCACACTTGTGAAACGTCCCGCTGCAAACTTTGTGTCTGAGAAGCGATATTTTTATAGAAAGATGATCTGGCTTTTGTTTTCTGCTCGAATGAATGTTTTTCTGTTAAAATTTTGTTCCTGCGTACAAAATAATGAACTGGTTTCACCCGTGGTCTCTGCTTTTTGGAATTTTTCCCGATATAATTTTGTATCTGATAATCAAACATGATACAGCAATATCGTCATCATCATTTTCTGACTAAAAATATATAGTTTTAATAATTGATTTATATATATTTTTAAATAGCCTATTGTCTTCCCCGTATTTTTTAACTATGTATGGAAATTTTGGTTTGAATTAGTGAACTACTGCGAATTTGTATACCGGACATACAAACAAACATACAAACAGACAAACATTCATTTTTATATATATAGAGATTTACTCTTCATTGTTGGCTTTTTATATTATATTTACTCTTCATTGTTGGCTTTTTATCTTACATTCACTCTGTTGGCTTTTTATATTACATTTACTCTTCATTGTTGGCTTTTTATCTTACATTCACTCTTCATTGTTGGCTTTTTATATTATATTTACTCTTCATTGTTGGCTTTTTATCTTACATTCATTCTTCAAGGTTGGCTTTATATATTACATTCACTCTTCATTGTTGGGTTTTTATCTTACATTCACTCTGTTGGCTTTTTATATTACATTTACTCTTCATTGTTGGCTTTTTATCTTACATTCACTCTTCATTGTTGACTTTTTATATTATATTTACTCTTCATTGTTGGCTTTTTATCTTACATTCATTCTTCATTGTTGGCTTTTTATATTAAATTTACTATTCATTGTTGGCTTTTTATATTACATTCACTCTTCATTGTTGGCTTTATATCTTACATTCATTCTTCATTGTTGGCTTTTTATATTACATTTACTCTTCATTGTTGCCTTTTTATCTTACATTCGCTCTTCATTGTTGGCTTTTTATATTATATTTACTCTTCATTGTTGGCTTTTTATCTTACATTTATTCTTCATTGTTGGCTTTTTATATTACATTTACTCTTCATTGTTGGCTTTTTATCTTACATTCATTCTTCATTGTTTGCTTTTTATATCATATTTACTCTTCATTGTTGGCTTTTTATCTTACATTCATTCTTCATTGTTGGCTTTTTATATTATATTTACTCTTCATTGTTGGCTTTTTATCTTACATTCATTCTTCATTGTTGGCTTTTTATATCATATTTACTCTTCATTGTTGGCTTTTTATCTTACATTCATTCTTCATTGTTGGCTTTTTATATTATACTAATGATGATGCGCGCGCATCCGTGACATGAGGAATTGAGGAATTGATTGACGGTGGAAAGACGGTCGTGACTATATATGTTGATGGATGGATAATAATAATAATATAATAATAATAATATTAATAATAATAATAATTATTATTATTATTATTATTATTATCATTAGATAATGATAATGATCATAATGATGATGCGCGCGCATCCGTGACAGAACCGGCCGGCCCATGACGGTCGTGACTATATATATATTAATTAATAATAATAATAATAATATAATAATAATCTTTATTATTATCATTAGATAATGATAATGATCATAATGATGATGCGCGCGCATCCGTGACACGATTGACGGTGGAAAGACGGTCGTGACTATATATGTTGATAATAATAATAATAATAATAATATAATAATAATAATTATTATTATTATCATTAGATAATGATAATGATCATAATGATGATGCGCGCGCATACGTGACATGAGGAATTGAGGAATTGATTGACGGTGGAAAGACGGTCGTGACTATATATGTTGATAATAATAATAATAATTATTATTATTATCATTAGATAATGATAATGATCATAATGATGATGCGCGCTCATCCGTGACATGAGGAATTGAGGACTTGATTGACGGTGGAAAGACGGTTGTTAAAACTATTTTACTGATCCCTACTCTTGTACATAGAATGAAAGACTTAGGTGAAGGGAGACGAGGGGAAAAGTTGAAAGAAAGGGTCAAAACATCTACATAGTCGGGGAAACTCCCAGCTGGAACCGATCAGGACAAAGGTCGGTCGAGGCCCGGGGAGGCAAAGTCAAGTGGACGTCTGGAATTTTGTTTGGTTGTTCTGCGAGCCCCGGGACGGGGGCCATGTGGCGTCATCTTTTTTTTTCTTAGTTAGCAGCAGCGGACCAGGCGGAGAAGACGCGCCTGAGAAGTATCCTACAAGCAGCGTCTTGTGGACGGAAAGACGTCTGAGGAGTATCCTACAAGCAGCGCCTTGTGGACGGAAAGGACGCCTTGGAGTATCCCACAAGCAGAGTCTCGTGGACGGAAAGGACGTCTTGGAGTATCCCTCAAGCGGCAACTTGAGGACGGAAAGGACGCCTTGGACATCGCACGAGCCGCGACAAGCCGAGCCAAGCGAGCGACGGTGCTGCCACCCGAGGTACTGTGTGAACACAAAGCTCGACACCTCCCTGCCATTTATTTTTATCTCCCTTCCCTAAGATTAGTTAATTTTAACTTTTTTTTGCTTAACCTTGTTTTTTATGCATAATTCTTTATATATAAGTATAATTTTGCTTAACCTTTTTTCTTGTTTTATGCATAATTCTTTATATATAAGTATAATAGTTTTTGCCCCTTTTAATTTTTAAATAAAACCTTTTATTATACTGTGTAAGTGTGCATTTATTTCCCCCATTGTTTTTCCTTTCAATCGATCACCCTTTTTTTTTTTTTTTTAACCAACAAGAACATTTTGGTGAGCCGGACGTGATCGATTTAAAGGAGATATGGAGGAAATGGATTCAATTAAAAAGCGCAGAAAAGCCATAAGAGGTACTTTCACTAGAATTATTAATGAAATAAATGGGGAATTTGAAAAGTCTCAAATTGATAGGAATGATATTTATTCTAAGTTTAATAGACTAGAGTCTTATTACACGAAACTTGTAGATCTAAACGAAAAATATCAGGCTTTATTGGTAGTGAAAGAAGGGATTACAGAGGAAAGTATTGATAGGGAATGGCAAGAATGCGATAAATATGAAGAGGAAAAGTTTGATATTCAACAGAAAGTCAGTGTATTACGGAATCACGATAAAGAGGAAACAATCCCGATTGCTATAGCGAGGACACTGTAATAAATGTGAAATTACCAGAGTTAGCCCTAAAAACCTATGATGGCTCTCTGGAAGGTTGGTTGCCTTGGTGGGCGCAGTTTTCGAAAATTCACGAAAATAAGAATTTATTCGATAGCGACCGGTTTTTATATTTGCGTCAAGCAATTGTACCAAATTCAGAAGCCTATCGTGTTGTAGCAAGCTATCCCGTTACAGGCGCCAACTAGGTTTTGGCAGTACAAGCCCTACAGGAGCGATTCGGTGACCCGAATATACTGACAGAACTGTATGTCAGACGTCTATTGAATTCGGTTATATCTAATGTAAAGAAAGAAAATAGAAATTTAAGCAGTCTGTACGACGAACTGTGCAGTCACCTCCGGTCGTTAGAGACATTGGGCATTGATCCCCAGTTGTCGGGTATTTTTTTATACCTTCTTGTCGAGTCTTCATTACCTTCGGATATTTTGAAAATATGGCACAGGCATCCTTCTTCGGGTTATGGTCTGGAGTTAGCAAAACGGGAAGAGTCAGATAAAGGGGTTGGAGGAGCTCAAGAAAGGCTCAGGTTATTATTGGACTTTCTAAAAGCCGAAGTAAGGAGTGCTCAACGGCTGAAATTTGTGGAAAAAGGCTTTAAGCAGGAGGAACCCTATAAAAGGTCTTACAATGATGGGACCAGAACAAGGAGCAATTTCAGACCCGCCACTGTGTCTAGTCTGTTTGGAGGGCGAACTAATATAAAATGCTTCTTTTGTGAAAGAACAAATCATGCGAGTCATCAATGCCGTTCCATAATGAAAATGTCTCCGGGAGAGAGAAATGATAAAATACGTAGTGCCCATCTATGTTTCAAATGCTTAAGAAAGGGACACATACAGAGTCAGTGCCGAGAACAATTGAAGTGCAAAAACTGTGGGAGAAAAGTGGAAGTCAGTTTTCGTATATCAAACAGTCGTTAGTCTGGAGTATAGGCATAGAAAGAAAAGGCGAAATAACCATAGCTAAAAGTCTTTTTGGAGGTAATAAGATTGGTGAAGAAAAGCACGGTAAATTTATGTTAGAATTAGAGAATTTAGGTAATAAAAGAGATGTGATCCATATTGAGGCGCTGGATCAACGTAAAATTTGCGACGCCATACCACCTTTGCCAAAAGGAGACTGGTTAGAAAAATTGAAGATTAAGGGCATAATATTGTCTCAGGACAATTTTAAGGGACAAGAGATTGACATATTGATTGGTGCTAACTATCTAGGTATGATTTTGACAGGAAAAATAGTTCAAGTTGAAGCAGATTTAACTGCGGTGGAAACGAAATTAGGTTGGACACTAATGGGCAATTCGCCAATTATTGATAGCAATGACAATGTGCAGCAGACTTTGAATCTGCTAACAACGCGATGCGATTTAAAGGATTTGTGGGATCTAGAAGTACTAGGCATTAGGGATCCTGTTGAAACTTGCTCCAAAGAGACCAGATACCAGGAAATAAAAGAAAAGTTTATAACAAAAATTCAAAGACAAAGTGATCAGAGATATTCTGTAGGTCTACCTTGGAAGGTAGAAAAGGAGTCAATCCCCAGCAATCTTGACATAGCGATAAAAAGGTTAGATATAAGCACTAAGAAAATGACCTCACAGAATAAGTTGACCGAATATAGTCAGATCTTTAGAGACTGGCTGACTGAAGGACTCATTGAAAGAGTCGAGGAAAATCCTCTCGAGAGAAGAGGCTACTATTTACCTCACCGCCCTGTGTACAAGATGGAATCTAAAACGACGCCCATACGTCCGGTTTTCGATGCTTCTTGTCTAGGTCATAATGGACTATCTTTGAATCAATGTTTAGAAAAGGGACCGAATTTATTGGAAAGAATCCCTGAAATGATGATAAAATTTCGGGAAAATAAATTTGGAGTCACGGCAGATATAAGAAAAGCATTCCAGATGGTGGCGATTGAAGAATCTGAACGGAACTACCTTAGATTCCTTTGGTGGGAAAAGGAGAGCGATAGAGAACTAATAGCTTACAGGCATAAGAGACTTGTATTTGGCTTAAACTGTAGTCCTTTTGTGCTGAACGCCGTAATAGAATACCATCTTCAATCAATAAGAGGCCCACTTGTTCAATGGGCAAAGATTTTAGCTCAATCCTTCTACATGGACAATTGTATTACCTCGCTGGAAACAAAGCAAGAAGTGCAGGAATTTCAAAAGACCGCAATTGAAATTATGGACAGGGCTAAAATGGACTTACGAGAGTGGGAATATTCTCTGGAGGAAAACCCTGAAAAGGGGACTTGTACAAAAATATTGGGTGTTGTTTGGAATAAAATGGAAGATTCATTAAAATGCGAACTCCCTGACAATTTGAGTCTTCAACCCAAATTAACGAAAAGGTTGGTACTGTCCATGGTTCAGCGGATATTTGATCCACTTGGATTTTGCGCTCCAGTATTCTTGCCACCAAAGTTGTTACTGCAGCGATCATGGGGGCTGAAACTAGGTTGGGATACACCTCTACCCGAAAGTATGGCCCAGGAATTTCGAACCTGGTTGGATCAAATAAAATTCATAGAGTTAATAAAGATACCGAGATATATGTGGAATGATCTCATTTTCCCTACAGAAGTTCATATCTTTTGTGACGCTAGTCAAAGAGGCTATGGAGCTGTAGCCTATTTAAGGAGCGAAACGGGACGAGAAAATACTCTAACTTTGATTTGGAGCAAAGTCAGATTAGCTCCTATGAAGAGTATTACGATCCCTCGCTTGGAATTAATGGCCATGGTACTAGGAGCTAGACTAGCCAATACAATCAAAGCTGCCTTGAAGAGAAAATGTGAAACAACTCTTTGGTCTGACTCTACTACCGCGCTAAGTTGGATAAAGAAAGAAATTGAGTGGAGAGTTTTCGTGAGAAACCGAGTCAGAGAAATACAAGCCACTACCAATTTGAACGATTGGAGGTTCGTTCCTAGTCAGTTGAACCCGGCCGATCTTCTGTCTCGAGGTTGCCCTCCAAGCCAGTTTGTGCAAAGCAGATGGTGGGAGGGCCCCGAATGGTTGAAAAAACCTAAAGAATTCTGGCCCAATCCAGAGTTCTCGATAAATCCAAAAGAAATAAAGGTTGAAGAAAACATTATGAAAACCAACATTAATTTGAACATCGATTATAAAGACTGGATACTGACAAGGAGGTCTAATTACTCTCTCAACATCAGGGTAATGTCCTATGTTTTAAGATTTTTAGGGAAACTTAAAAAACAGTCAACTGAAACAAGACCTTTGAAAGTTTCAGAATTAGACTTGGCAGAAAAAAAGCTTATCCGGATGATTCAGGAGAAAGTCTCCATAGAGAAATCGAATGCAACCAAGAGTTTTAAAATATTAAAAAACACTGACGGACTTTGGTGTGTAGAAAGCAAACTTTTACATGGACAGGTCCCAGAAGAATTTAAAACTCCTATCATTCTACCAGGCGACCATCCCTTCGTAGAGCAACTTATATGGGAAGTGCACCTGAAGAATGGACATGTAGGCGTGCAATTCATTTTATCAAAGCTGAGAGAGAAATTTTGGATAATCAGGGGAAGGAAAACGATAAAGAAAATTATCAGTAAGTGCATTGCTTGCAAGAGACTTAAAGAAAAGTCTCTGCAAAGACCAATGGCAGTTTTGCCAGAAAACAGAATTGGACTGGGCAAACCCTTCCAAATTACAGGAGTTGATTTATTAGGCCCTCTTCATTTGAAAGAAGGTGGGAAAGTGTGGGTAGCCGCCTTTACTTGCGCCGTCTATCGCGCTATTCATCTGGAGTTGGTGAAGAGTTTAGAGACAGGAGTCTTCATGATGGCCCTCCATAGGTTTATTTGTCGGAGAGGGCGCCCCGAGAAAATATATAGCGACAATGGCACCAATTTCGCAAAACTTAATAGAATATTCAAGAGATTGGATTGGACTAGAATTGAAAGGGAAACCTCAATTAAAAGGATACAATGGATTTTTATCCCTCCTTCTGCTCCTTGGTGGGGAGGATTTTGGGAAAGAATGGTTAGGACAATAAAGGAAATGTTGATAAAGATGCTAGGTCACAGGAAGCTGAAATATGTACAACTGCAGACTGCCCTTTGTGAAATCGAATCTATCATTAATAATCGACCCCTCACTTATGTCTCTGAAGACGACAATGATCTAAAACCGTTAACTCCTAATGAGTTTTTACAAAATGGTCCAGAGTCTAGCTTTCCTGAATTTGAAAATTTAAAGCCAGAAATGTTGCACACTAGATACAGAGAGTTAGGTCAACTGAAGAGAGAATTAAAGCAGAGATTCTTAAAGGAATATCTAGGCGCGCTGATTCAGAAATCCGAAAATATTGATAGAAGACAGTTGAAAGTAGGAGACGTTGTACTGATCGGGCAAGAAAATCTTAAAAGAATGTTTTGGCCTAAAGGGCGAATAGTAAATCTCATACCAGGTAAAGATGGAATAGTGAGAGTGGCTCATGTTAAAACATCCACAGGAACCTTGATCAGGGCTCTACAACGCTTACACCCTCTTGAAATATCCTCGAATGTTAAAACGATTCAAATGGACAATTCGAATACCGAACCCCAATCTGATGCATTTTTAGGAAATAGGCCCAATATTGAATCCAGGGACTCTAGAAATAGATATGGTAGGGTAATCAGAAAGCCTGCAAGGTATGACTCGAAGGACTAGTGAAAGTACCTGTATGAGGAAAAAAAAAGTGTAATATGTGTATTCTTTTATGTGTATTTTATGTAATGTAATAGGCATATCTACTCTTGTGTGTATTGTGTATTTATATGCTCTTTTGTCTTATACTTAATTTTGACTTCTTTCAGAGCCAAATTTTGTGGGAGAATGTTAAAACTATTTTACCGATCCCTACTTTTGTACATAGAATGAAAGACTTAGGTGAAGGGGGAGACGAGGGGAAAAGTTGAAAGAAAGGGTCAAAACATCTACATAGTCGGTGAAACTCCCAGCTGGAACCGATCAGGACAAAGGTCGGTCGAGGCCCGGGGAGGCAAAGTCAAGTGGACGTCTGGAATTTTGTTTGGTTGTTCTGCGAGCCCCGGGGCGGGGGCCATGTGGCGTCATCTTTTTTTTTTTTCTTAGTTAGCAGCAGCGGACCAGGCGGAGCAGACGCGCCTGAGAAGTATCCTACAAGAAGCGTCTTGTGGACGGAAAGACGTCTGAGGAGTATCCTACAAGCAGCGTCTTGTGGACGGAAAGGACGCCTTGGAGTATCCCACAAGCAGAGTCTCGTGGACGGAAAGGACGTCTTGGAGTATCCCTCAAGCGGCAACTTGAGGACGGAAAGGACGCCTTGGACATCGCACGAGCCGCGACAAGCCGAGCCAAGCGAGCGACGGTGCTGCCACCCGAGGTACTGTGTGAACACAAAGCTCGACACCTCCCTGCCATTTATTTTTATCTCCCTTCCCTAAGATTAGTTAATTTTAACTTTTTTTTGCTTAACCTTGTTTCTTGTTTTTTATGCATAATTCTTTATATATAAGTATAATTTTGCTTAACCTTTTTTCTTGTTTTATGCATAATTCTTTATATATAAGTATAATAGTTTTTTGCCCCTTTTAATTTTTAAATAAAACCTTTTATTATACTGTGTAAGTGTGCATTTATTTCCCCCATTGTTTTTCCTTTCAATCGATCACCCTTTTTTTTTTAAACGAACACGAACAGATGGTCGTGACTATATATGTTGATAATAATAATAATAATAATAATAATATAATAATAATTATTATTATTATTATCATTAGAAAATGATAATGATCATAATGATGATGCGCGCGCATCCGTGACATGAGGAATTGAGGAATTGATTGACGGTGGAAAGACGGTCGTGACTATATATGTTGACTAGACGAATGGCCCGGGCAACGCCCGGGTTTTACCCGAGTGCGTATATATTTTTAAAATGTTTTAATTAAAATACTATTCGTTACAATTATAAATTGGCGCCGTGGATGTCTCTCTTATGAAACGCCCCGCCCCAAACTGTGTGTGTCTTGAAAATATAAAAATAAAAATGTGAACGGAAAAATATGTCCAGGGTAGCCTAGTGGTCATGGCATCTGCCCGGTAAGCGGAAGGTCGTGGTTTCGATCCCCACCCCTTGACACTTTTTTTATTTTATCCATTCTGACCAAAATCTATCCGTGAACTTCACACAGTGAACTTCACACAGACAGAATAAGGCAATTATATAAGTATATAATCCAAATTGTGCCTTATCACACACTATTTTTTATTTGGCCTTATTACCTTGTGTTTATAATCTATGACGTAATGCCGGCGGCGCGCCCGTTGGCTGCCGGCGAGCACGTGACCTCCCTGTGCGCGCGCATCCGTGACAGCGATGAGGAATTGAGGAAAGATGGTCGTGACTATATATATTAATAATAATAATATAATAATAATAATTATTATTATTATCATTAGATAATGATAATGATCATAATGATGATGCGCGCGCATCCGTGACAGCGATGAGGAATTGATTGAGGAAAGACGGTCGTGACTATATATGTTGATAATAATAATAATAATAATATAATAATAATTATAATTATTATTATTATCATTAGATAATGATAATGATCATAATGATGATGCGCGCGCATCCGTGACATGACGGTGGAAAGACGGTCGTGACTATATATGTTGATAATAATAATATAATAATAATAATTATTATTATTATCATTAGATAATGATAATGATCATAATGATGATGCGCACGCATCCGTGACATGACGGTGGAAAGACGGTCGTGACTATATATGTTGATGAAACGTCCCGCTCCAAACTTTACATGTACATTAGGTCAGATGGTATTACCCCTCATTTTCACCGCTAGAGGCGCGAGCGAATTGACTTTTTGTAAATATACATAATTATAAAGATAGAAGCTTCTATAGAAGATAATGATCATAATGATGATGCGCGCGCATCCGTGACATGAGGAATTGAGGAAAGACGGTCGTGACTATATATATTAATAATAATAATAAAATAATATAATAATAATAATAATTATTATTATTATCATTAGATAATGATAATGATCATAATGATGATGCGCGCGCATCCGTGACATGATTGACGGTGGAAAGATGGTCGTGACTATATATGTTGATAATAATAATAAAAATAATATAATAATAATAATTATTATTATTATTATCATTAGATAATGAAAATGATCATAATGATGATGCGCGCGCATCCGTGACATGATTGACGGTGGAAAGACGGTCGTGACTATATATGTTGATAATAAAAATAATTTACTAAGAGAACAACTTGATGAGGGAAGATACTCTTTAAAGATACTCTTCCCTCATCAAGTTGTTCTCTTAGTAAATATTAGTGAAGGGATTATTGTTTCAACAAAATAAAAATAATATAATAATAATTATTATTATTATTATTATCATTAGATAATGATAATGATCATAATGATGATGCGCGCGCATCCGTGACAGCGGCCGATGAGGAATTGAGGAAAGACGGTCGTGACTATATATATTTATACAATAATAATAATAATAATTATCAATAAATAATGATCATAATGATGATGCGCGCGCATCCGTGACAGAGGCCGATGAGGAATAAGGAAAGACGGTCGTGACTATATATAGTAATAATAATAATAATTATTATTATTATTAATATTTTTATTATTATCATTAGATAATGATAATGATCATAATGATGATGCGCGCGCATCCGTGACAGCGGCCGATGAGGAATTGAGGAAAGACGGTCGTGACTATATATATTTATAATAATTCCAATTAAAATATCATTATTACTATTTATCATCTTGATTTTGAGTATTTTTTAAAAGCATTTTATAAATTTTACTATTTAGCAACTCTTATCCGATAACAAAGCACCTGTCAAAGGACATTTTGGCTCTGCAATTAGGTGTTGTTATTTACAGGAAGAAATTGTCGCGAATCTGTCCAACCGTGTCGGGATGTAGCTCATCTACGAGAAAAACTAGATCTCCAGTCTTTATCGGCTCCGTCTGGTGATGCCATTTGCTTCTTGTCATGAGCTTGGGAATGTAATTCCTAGTCCATTTGATCCAGAACTCGTTAGTCAAATGCCAAGTCGCGATTGTTTGCCTCGATTAACTTCGGAATGGAGGGACCAGCATCGTTAGCCCCACGAAGAAAATGATTCGGAGTGAGTGAGTCTTCCTCGGTAGGATCACTTGAGACCTAGGTTAATGGACAGCTGTTAATGTTGTTCTCCGCTGACTTGAGGGCTGTGAGTAAAGTTGTATCTTTTGGATTTACCTCATTAAGCGTCGCGCGCAGACATTTCTTCACTGATTTAATGAGACGCTCCCAAGCTCCTCCAAAGTGCGGTGCCATAGGTGGGTTAAATTTCCATTTGACGGGGCCGAACCTTCCACTGGCAGCCATCACTTCAAAGTCTATTTCACTAGCCGCAAGCTTGAGCTCCTTACTTGCTCCCCCAAAGTTGGTCCCGTTGTCGCTATAGATGGTGTCAGGCCTTCCGCGAGTGTCGATAAACTGGGAAAGCCCCATCATGAATTCGTCTGTACTCAAGGCGTGCACCACTTCCAGATGGATGACTCGAGTGACGAGGCACGTGAAATGATAACCCATCGCTTCTCATGTTGCCTTCCAACAGTCACAGTAAATGGTCCAAAGGCGTCTAGCCCAGTGAACGTGAATGGGCGCTGGTAGGCGGCAAGTCTGTAGTGTGGGAGTTGGCCCATCTCCGGAATCACTGGTGAAGCCCTAGAAAGTCTGCACCCAGGACACTTCCGTATTGTTCGTAGAACCGTCTGCCTTCCATCTATGATTCAGAATCTCCCACGGAGTTTGTTCAGCAATGTTTCTGGACCTTGGTGGGCACATCGCTCGTGCTCGGCCTGATGAGTAACTACGTGACGTGGTGATCGGAAGGGAGAATTGCAGGTGTATTCTGCTCTGCTGGAACCTTGTTGGCTTGGAGAATGCGACTTTTGAGGCAAATAGTCCCGTTAATGAGGCATGGAGAAAGTCGTGCTATTTTCGCTTTCTTCACGATTCTACCCTCTGCAAGCTCTGCAATTTCTCTTGGAAATGACTCAGTCTGCACCCACTGCACAAGTGTCGTTACTGCTTACCTGTATTCTTCGGGCCTGACAGTGAAGCTGTGCTGCCGTACTTTATTATTTTTCATGGCAGCTTTCCATGGTGGATTCAACTCACCGCCTTTGTGGAAGGTCTTCTTGTACCAGAATTGGGCGGCCTTTTGAACTGCCGCGGCTCGACAGACTAATCGGTTGAGGGAGCTGAAATCTTCAAGATTCAAGAGTCGTGTCAAAGGACGGCGGAGTCTTGACCTCTTCCTTTGTGTCTTGTCCCTCCAGAGTTTGGCTGCTTTCCAAACCACCATTACACAACATTCGATATCCGCAAAGGTTTCAAACTTCTTCTCAGGTAACAGGCGTTGACTAATTTTCCTTATCAGCTTGCCTGATTCCCGTCCGCACTCTACGTCTGAAGACGGGCTGACTCTGGAATCGTCTCCAAGCTTTAGCATCCGAGTCGCTAAAATAATTCCTAAGTCTTTTCCTTTTGCTTCCTTGGGCCACTCCTCTTCTAATCTTTTAATGAATTCTAGCCCAGTGTACCACATGTCCGTAGGTTCAAATGAAATCTCTGTTTCAAATCTGGTCGCTATATCAGCAGGATTCTCGCTTGTTTGAACCCATCTCCAGTCGGTTCCTTTTGTCGCTTCCTGGATCTCGCCGACTCTGTTAGCCACAAACTCCTTGTAGCGTCCTGCTTCAGAGCGGATCCAGGCCAGAACCGTCTTGGAGTCGCTCCAAAAAACCTCCCTGTCTACTTTTGGAAGTCACAGTTCGGAGCGAAGAAGGACAGCGAATCTCGTTCCCAGCACGCAGCCTTGCAGCTTCAATTTTGGTATGATAAGCTTCTTCAATGGGGCTACTCTTGCTTTGGATCCAAAGAGAGGTGTAGTAATGTTTCCATTTCTCGTTTCCACTCGCAGGTAGGTTACAGCGGAGAAAGCTTCTTGGCTGGCATCAACGAATGTGTGGACCTCCACTTGTCGAATGATACTTCTGCTGAGCAGGTCTGGATGGTAGCACCGTGGCACTTGAATGAGATGAATTTCTTTAAGCTTACTGAGCCACAGTTTCCACGCTGCATAGATGTCTAGGGTAAGTTCCTCATCCCATCCAATACCAGCAATCCACGTTCATTAAAGAATAATGATTCCCTTTATTTTGAAATGGTTGACCAAGCCAAGGGGATCATAGACACTCATCACGAAACTGCATGCCTGACGTTTTGTAGGTACCGCTCCTTCCAGGATCTCTGGGGGCACCTTATTAAGTCCGAATTTGAATCCAAATATATTCTTCGTTGGATCCCACCACATACCGAGCACGTTTCCTGCGGGAATGACGAACTTCTGTTTCAAAGATTTCACCCCTTTTGCACGAATCTCTTCTGGGATTGACTCAATGACTACTCTGGAGTTGCTGTTAAACTTGCATAGGTGGAATCCTCCAGCTGCATTCACCTCAGAGAATTCTCTTCTCAAGTCCATGCAGTTCTCTTCTGAATCTGCACACATCAGGCAGTCATCAACGTAGAAATCGCTCACAATCGCGTGCGCCAATTCATGATTTACCAGCTCATGCTGCATGGCGTTTTCATTCTTCACGTGGATTGCTGAACACGGTGAGGAAGTGGCCCCAAAGATCAAGACTTGCATTTCGTAATGATCCGGTTCTATCGACGTATTCATGTTTCTCCATAGAAAACGCTGACTGCATTGGTCTTCTTTGATGACGCGAACGCGATGAAACATGTCCGTAATATCTCCAGTTAGCGCGAAATTGTGAACTTTAAAGTTGCACAGGACTGATGTGAGTGGGCGATTTAAGTCTGGTCCTTTTGAAAGAGCTTCGTTCAAAGACACGCCATTCGATCTTGCTGCAGCATCAAAGACAAGGCGTAGCCTTCCCGGCTTATTTGGGTTGGTGACGCCAAAATGGAGAATGTACAACGTCCGCTCACTTCCTTTAGTGACTTCAATGCTGTCCAGCTTTCGAATGCACCCTTTCTCCATATATTCATCAAACTTCGCTTTATACGCCGCTAGAAGTAACGGATCTTTTGCAAGCTTTCTTTCCGTATGGCCAAGAGCCATTTGATAGTTCTCGGGTAGCGTACCCTCTGCGCCACGCCTAAGTAGACCTGTCTCCCAACATGCTCCGGTCCTCTTGGTCGTCTTCTGCAGGCTGTCGTACGCGCGTCCTTCAACTTGGTTCATGCCCTGCCACCTGGTTCTCGGGATAACTCCAAAGTTCTCAGTGGAAAATGATGACTTGATCAATTCATGGAGATCATTATCGTTAACTGGTTCTGAAACTGTGTAGTTGACGCATCCCTGTGTCTCCATTAGGTCATCAAATTTTCCTCCAACAGTCCATCCCAGCGGTATTTTCCATCCGATTGGAGCGTCGGGAGAACCCAAGGCAAGCTCGCGATGAAGAATTAGCCTCAGATTGTTTATTCCGATAATCAGCTTAGGAACAACGTTCTTTAGGTCTCGGGCTTTGACCTTGTTTAGATGTAGCCATTTATGACGAATTTTCTCGATTGAAATCGGGTACGGTTTCATCTTTAGACTACTCACAGTAACTGCGTTTTGCATTGGAAGGTACGGAGCTCCACCGAATGTTCCAGCTACCTCACAGTTGACCACTACAGCGTTCGGCTCCATTATCGTTTCTCCACTGGCTGTACCGTAGCTATAGTGATTACTTTTCCCTTCCAGGCCAACGTTGTCTGCTAAACCTTTTGAGATGAGGGTTCGGCTGGCTCCGGTTTCCAGTAAAGCGTATGTCCTATGTTTTCCTCCGGGAACTTTGATGACAATAGGAATTATCGGTAGCGGACCGTCGCATACTTTTATCACTGCTTCTCCGTTAACAACAGTAATGTTCACTGAACCGCTCGTAGGATTAGCTTGCTGGCTTGAGCTGAGTTTTGAAGTCTCCTGACTGGAATTTTCTCCCTGTGGGGCGGAGTAGTTGTGAAGCGAACGGTGATGTATCTTCTCACATAGGTTAATGTCACAGATCTCTTTTTTGAGACACTGCCATGATCGATGGCGTTCCTGGCGCAGACATGAAGTGTACACCGATGGTCGCGTACGCTTGATGATCTTCCACTTTTGATTCAAATCTAGGTCTTTCCACCTGTCGCACTTTTTTAATATGTGTCGATCTGAGCATGCTGGACAGGAATAATGCTTATTCTTTTCTGTACCTTCACCAGCAGCGACGTTAACAACGCCCAGCCCCTGCTTGGGACGATATTTCTTCTCGTCGGAAGCTGCCTTCATGGTCTCTGGCTCTACCCATCTGATTGCAAGTTTTGATTTGAAGTCTACCAGTTGAAGAATTCAAATAACGTTTTCTGCCTAATCGATGTTAAAATCCAGGCATACCATTGCTCTTTCATTTCCGCAGGAAGCTTCCTCGTTAAGGTGTCCAGGAGCTCGATGCTGTCCAGGTATTGTGGCTGTGCGAGCATCATTCAGCTTGAGATTAATCCTTTGACACTAATGTTTAGACCTAGAATAGTGTCAGGCTTTTGTACTGAAAGCTGAGGGCAGTCTTGTGCAGTTCTGAGAAGGTTCTTAATGATAAACCTGGGCTGTCCAAACCGTTGTTCTAACGCCTCCATAATTAGTTTAACATTAGCCACGTAGGGGATTAAATGCTTGACATGATCGCAGGCTTTCCCCGAGAGAGCCTTCCGAAGTCTAATAAGATTTTGGGAGTCACTGATGTGGTACTCGCTAGTGGTTCTATTGAATTCTTCTTCGAACTCAATCCACCTTTGTACCGCTCCGTCAAAACGCGGTAAAGTCGTGTCTCCCATTGTTGAATTCACAATCACCTTCTGTTGCTGTTGAAGCACCTTCGTGAATACGTCCACAGGCTTATCGACGCTGTCTGTAGCTGGTGCCCGTGGGTCAGTTGGAACGGGGGAGGTGAATTGTTAACCCACTCCTGAGCTCGTAATCCTGCTTGCGGTGATCCATCCACGGCTTCCTCCTCTGAAGACAAGTCTTGATCAGAGCCTTCTTGGATAGCTAGAAGCTTTGAATCCTTTTCATTTTTGAGAAGGGCGAGCTAAATTCCAGTGTTTCAAGGCCCTGATCTCTTGCCTCATTTTCAGATCGGTTTCTATGATCATTACTTCTAGCTCTTCCTTCTTGTGTCGGATTTCTGGAGTAAGGTCTTCACTTTATTTGAGTCTGGCGAGCTCCCGCCTTGACCTATCAAGGTACATCTGAGTCTCGCACATCTTGATTTCATGTTGATCTTTTTCCTTCATCTTATTCAGAATCTCACGATCGGCATCAACTTCTGCCTTCTTCATCAGCACCACGGACTTAGTTGAACTTCCGCTTTTGAAAGAACTTGCCTTTCTTGAAGGCGTCTTTTGCTTTGTTGACGCTGCTGGGTCAACCTCCATCTCATCTTTGAGGAATGCGAGCTGTCCTAAGTACGTCTTTGCTTTTGCTCCAGTACTAGATGGACTTCCTAGCTTCTTGTATTCCATGCGGGATGGTTCATGGCGACTTATAGCAGCACCAATCTTGGGAATTCCGTTGTTTTCCATAATGAGACAACAATTGGTCTTTTCAAAGTTCAGTTATTATTTTCAAAATCAGTAAGCCTGGACGTCCGTCAAGGAGCGTGTCCAACCGATAAACTCGAATAACTTTCCAAGAACTTGAACTTTAAATTAACCGGTGACCAAAGTTTCATCCGGCTCGAGGGACCAGTGATGTAGGATTGCGAGTGTAGGGTCACTCCCACACTACAGACTTGCCGCCTACCAGCGCCCATTCACGTTCACTGGGCTAGACGCCTTTGGGCCATTTACTGTGACTGTCGGAAGGCAACATGAGAAGCGATGGGTTATCATTTTCACGTGCCTCGTCACTCGAGCCATCCATCTGGAAGTGGTGCAGGCCTTGAGTACAGACGAATTCATTATGGGGCTTTCCCGGTTTATCTTTAGCTCACCGAGTCCCTTTTTTATAACTCGGTATTCACCCGGTATCAAGAGTATTTTGGAGCTCTCTGAATAAATTAACAATCTTCTCTTTATATTATATATAAACTAGTAGATGTGTACCCGGCTTCGCCCGGGTTTTATCCGAGTGGAAGTTTGCCTAACGAATATTATTGATAATAATATTTCGGAACACACAGAATATTATAATAATAATGATAATAATATTTGTTACATTATATATTTATATAATATATAAAATTTATTTTTCGAGCAAACATATCCACTCTCTCTACTGAATAAAGTTTTAAAAAGATATATATAAATAAAAATATCCAGAAATTTACTACAAGATCTTAGCCAAAAGGTCGAGAAACGATATTTTATATATAGAGATTACCTGGCTTCGTGTGTCTTCTGCTCGAGTGAATGTTTCGTTGGTAGAATTTTGTTCCTGCCTACTAAAAATTATTATCTGGCTTCGCCCGGGGTGTGCTTTAGTGAATATTCTCCTAAAGAATTTTGTTTATCTCAATCAAGAATGATACGGCAATATTGTCATCATCATTTCTGACTAAAATATATTGTTCTTTAGTACCTGGTTAATTATAATTTTTCTTGTTTAAATCGCGACAAAAAACTCTTCCAGATTTAACTCTCTGTCCTGTTCAAATTTCAGCGAGATTAGTTACATATTGAGGGCGTGCATAGCCGACAAACATGTATATATGTTCCCAGCTTCGCCCGGTTTTACCCGAGTAAAGGTTTGCCTAACGAACATTTGTTAAAACGATTCTAGCAAATATCCAATCCTTAATGAATCTGAATTGTCTATACTCTCGATAATTTGAAAATTTTTCCCGGTTCCTTTAAAAATACTCGATAAGTTGAATAAAATCAATATTAATTGGTCCACTCGGTAATTTGAGTTTGAAGGAATAGTATCTTGCCACAAACGAACATTTGTAAATAACTTTATTTAGCGAATGTACCCGGCTTCGCCCGGTTTTTATCCGAGTAAAAGTTTGCCGAACGAACATTTGTTAAAACGATTCTATAAAACATCCAAACCACCTATATATTGATTTATAAACGTATATAAATATAAATATTGTTATATACATTTAAACATATTTTTAAACACATAATATTTTGAAAACATTTATTATATTTTATATAAGATATTGTCACTTTTGTGAATTTTCTAATTAATTATTTCTTTTTTTTTCTCAATGAATTATATATATTACTAGCGGATGTACCCGGCTTCGCCCGGGTTATACCCGAGTAAAGGTTTGTCTAACGAACATTTGTTAAAACAATTCTCTATAAACTTATAAAAAAATAATATATATATTTTGATAATTTGAAACTCGTAAATTTGAATCTCTCGATAACGTGAACATTTTTCCCGGTCCCTGTGTGCCGTGTCATCCTGAATTTTGTCTTTACTAATTTTCTACATTAAAAAATCATCGTTTTATCTAGTGAACATTTTTTCCCGGTCTATGTGTGCCGTGTCATCCTGAATTTTGTCTTTCCTAATTTTCTACATTACAAAATCATCGTTTTATCTAGTGAACATTTTTTCCCGGTCCCTGTGTGCCGTGTCATCCTGAATTTTGTCTTTCCTAATTTTCTACATTACAAAATCATCGTTTTATCTAGTGAACATTTTTTCCCGGTCCCTTGAAAGATACTCGATAAGTTGAATAAAATCAATATTAATTGGTTCCCTCGGTAATTGGAAGTTAAAGGAATAGTATCTTTGCCTTGGAATTGTATCATTATTCTTGTCTCAAATAAATTGCCGTGTCATCCTGAGATAATCTTACTTTTGATAAATAATCTTTAAGATAATGAATTTAGTGATAATAAAACTTATAGATAAAAGAACTTGTTAACATCGTCGCAATGGTGGCGCTGCTTGTGAGTTAAATCTACAAATCTGCAAATAACTCTAAGGATATTCAATAAATTATTTTTCAGAAACCTTCCCAGTACTATGCTAAATAACTTCCCAAAGTTTCATGGCATTCCAATGAGTGGTTTGGTCAGGCATAAAGGACAGACAGACACACATACATTCATTTTTATATATATCGATTTTAAAAATACATTTATGTTATCATCATCACATACAATGTATTTTTTTTATATAAACAAACGATAATAAACAGCAACAACAATGGAATTTGCATCATCATTATTATAAAGCAACAACAAATTAAATTAACAATGTAAAAATATATTTTAACATTACATTTTAACATTTAACACAAAAAAAAACGTTACAATATTTTCTTTAAATATATATTAATATTAAAATGCCAAGTTTTTTTTACGTCATTGGAATATTATATTACTAAATTCTCAAATTAAGTTTATTATATTTGGAACATATTTTAAACATTGTTACAATTTATAAATATAATTTCACCAGATGCTGCGAGAGGCGCTGCTTGCGAGTGAAAGTAGAAATTTTGCAAATAAAATTGCAAATAATATTTATTTCAAATCCAATTCAAACCAGAAACCTTCCCAGTAGTATAGTAAATAACTTCCTAAAGTTCCAATGGCGATTGGATAATCTTACCTTTTAAAAACATCCATCGTGTGAACAAACTAACATTCATCGTGTAAACAAACCACGTGTAAATTATTAACCAATCAAATTCATTTATCGTCGCGACCAGTGCTGCGCCCAAGCGTTAAAGGCTGGAACTAACGCTTTTTGGTTTTATATTTTTTTAAAAAGCACCTTTACCTTTTTAGTTTTTTGAATAGCCTTATGTTAAACGAAATCTTCAGCTACCTACAAGCGAAATTTCATAATGATTTATTCTGTAGATTTTGCGCAACGCGATAACAAACATCGATTTTGGATTTCATTTTTTCTCCCGTCACAATAGACGTCAAAACTAGACGCCATCTATTGACCGTCACCGCAAATACACTGGTGTCCAAAGAATAAGAAACTTTTGTTTTTTAATGATATGTTTTAAAATATACAACGCTAAAAGCTAAAAGGTAATTTAATTAGATATTTTAAGTCGTAGAATTTATTTATCGCAACCATTCGATTCGGTAAAATTGAAAATATGCAAATTTTTGCTTGTCTTTATAAGTGTGCTATTTGGCGTGTCGTTTACCCCACATCCAACACACACACATCTAAGATTATAATTTTATTTAATCCTTAGTTAATTATGAGTTTACGAAAAATTTTAGCAGATGATTTAAAATGGAAAGCTGTTGGAAGAATGGAGGTAGGGCAATCACAAGCTGAAGTAGCAAAATGGCTAAATGTGAATAAATCTGTGGTCAGCAAAATATGGAAACAGTTCATTGAGACAGGAACCATCAAAATAAAAGAAGGTTCTGGTAGAAAAAGAAAAACAGCTACCTCTGAAGACCGTTATCTGGTCGTAACTGCCAAGCGCCATAGGGAGATGACAGCTATTCAACTCTCTAATGAACTCCCAAGTGCTACTGGAACGAGAATATCAAGACAAACTGTTTACCAAAGGCTTCACGAAGGTGCTCTTTATGCAAGACGACCAATGGTCTGTATCCCTTTAACCTCTGCTCACAGGAGAGCCCGCTTGAATTGGTGCTTGGAACATCACGCCTGGACTCATGATCAGTGGGCCAATGTTCTCTTCAGTGACGAGTCAAGATTTAGTTTAAACACAAATTCTCGACGAGGTTTCATCTGGAGGGAGCCTGGAACCCGCTATCATCCCAGTAACATCAGGGAAATAGACAGTTTTAGAGGGGGCAGTCTCTTAGTCTGGGCTGGCATCAGTTCTAGCAGACGCACACCCCTCCACATTTTTTCTCGGGGCACTTTAACTGCCCAAAGGTATTGAGACCTATCTAAGACCTTATAGAGATCAAATTGGTCACAATTTAATTTTTATGGACGATAATGCTCGCCCGCATAGGGCTAGGCTAGTCAATGAATATCTCCAGAGTGAGAATATTCGAAGGATGGATTGGCCAGCCAGATCTCCGGACCTGAATCCAATAGAGCATGTGTGGGATGCTCTAGGGAGGCGTATTAGAGCTCGTCACCCCTCTCCCAGAACCCTCGTTGAGCTAAGAACTGCTCTATTGGAGGAGTGGGGTTTACTACCCCTGGACCTCCTCCAAAGCCTGGTAAACAGTATGAGGGCTCGCTGTGAGACCTTGATAGCTGTTAGAGGTGATCATTCTCCCTATTGATATCTTATTTCTTTAAGATCTGGAACCTTAGCTTTGGGTATGTTGGTAATAATTTGCATTTTTCATAATTTCAAATATATTTTTTTAATTTTCATATAGCTAGTCAATTTCTCCATAGTTTAAACTATTTGTATACTAAATTTTATATTTGTTAATAAATTAGCTTTTGAGAAATTTCAATATTGGTTAAGTTTCTTATTTTTTTGACACCAGTGTATATATATATGGTGTACTATTTATTCAGCCGCTGATTGGTTCTCTCATGCTTTTTCCTATTTCTCTCTCCCCGTTTTACGTTAAAGATACATATATGAACAATTATTCTGAATTTTGGTTTAGATACATTCGAATTTATCCGTGATGTTATGGTCAATGCTGTTATATATTTAAAATGATTTTTCTGTTTTTATCATTTATTTATTTCGTTCAGAAGAACTTATTCAATGTATTTACATATTCACAAAGTTGCATATTTTGGTTCGGAGTTTCTGTTATTTTATCTCTTCTTTTTGACATTGTAGAGGGTAAACCTGGCTTCTTTAATGTTTTCGTGATATTTTTATAGTTTATAAACTATGAAATTTATTTTATGGAGTATTCTACTATGGTTTATTAAACATATTTCAACACATTTGAGGTGTTCATCACTAGGAATCGTTCTTTAGCGGGAAACATTGCGAATGTTGAATTTCCTTCTAGAACCTGAGATACAAGTCCCCAAAGTTTGAAAAAGGTTTCTGAGAATCTTAACGTGTCTTAACATTGGGATAATATCGTGAGTTCATTTCGTTTTGTTTCCCTCATCTACCAGCCAATCCCCACAAACATGACACTCAGCCAGATTTACATAAAGCTCTTGGCCTCCAAATCATTGAAGAAAAAGTTCCTTCTTCGGCATCACAATCTACACTGACGGTAGTCAACTTGAAACTGGACTGTGTGGAAATGTAATTGTCTGTTCATCTACGGACAATGACTTTTCATAATAGTTTCAAGGTTTTCCCACTATATACTAAGTGCAATTCCCAATCTGCACCCCAAACAACAATTTTGATTGTATTGTCTCATCCATTGATGAGTTCTATTCATGCCCAGCAGACACCATCAAAAGTCTCAAGCTCTACAAGCCTAATACCCTAATATGATTGAGTGAAGATAAGAAGAAAAGAAGATTTCGTTTTGTGTGAAAATCTATTTCGGAATAGGTATGGCCCGCACGCTTCGTATTTCTTTTGACATTTGTTATAGTAAACTCAGAAATTAACATTTAATATTGGATTCAATCATGCTTTTAAATTTGTAGTCACAGAGCTTCTCTTTGAATGCTGGGGAAGCCTTCGGAAGGTGAATGATGCCAGCAGGAGATTACTTCCCGTCAGTGCTGACAGCACAGTATGGAAATCTCTAAGACCTTCAGACATAGGTACTGGAGTATTGTCGCGGCGCCACTCAAGGTCTTTCCAATCTTATCTTCTTCGATAGGGGACGTGTGTAGAACTATTCTCTGCATCTTCCTAGAGCTATATATAGATTATCTACCCTATTTACATACTCTAGTATATATACATACTCTAGTATACACACTCTATCTGTACTGTTGTGTGAAGAGCTATTCTCTGCATATTCCCAGAGCTATATATAGATCATCTACCCTATTTACATACTCTAGTATATATACATACTCTAGTATACACACTCTATCTGCACTGTTGTGGGTAGATCTATCCACTGCATCTTCCCAGAGCTATATATAGATTATCTACCCTATTTACATACTCTAGTATACATACTCTATCTGCACTGTTGTGTGTAGAACTATCCACTGCATCTTC
>CP092866.1:105126424-105217199 GCA_030710605.1 Cordylochernes scorpioides | reverse complement strand
CCCTGGGCACTTTTATTTTTCCGTTCATCATTACTTTTCACAATTCATCCTTTAATACTAAATCCCTAAGGATATAAATAGTCGTTATTTCTCCTTAAAATAAAATTATGATCGACGTCGTTATGCAATCATAAGCCGCATTATATTGTATTATAAAACATAACAATGGAAGAGAAAGAATCATTATGTAACTAGGGGTAATCATCTATATATCTATATACAATCATGATATGGTGGAGAGACATACCAAATACTGTGTACATCTCTTCTAGTCATCTTATTTATCATTTTATAACAATATTTTCTGTTGAAATCTAGAACTGGTAGTACAAATCTCATCGGTAAATGGATAAGCAAGAAGCTTGTAAATCTTTACTTGTTTCGGTTATATATAGGGGAATGTAAGAGATGTTTTACTATTATATATATGTGTGTTTAAAATAATGAGAACATTTTCTGACAAGGAGCACATGTGCTTTTTAGATGGCAGAGCGCCATCTAGTGGAACAGAAATCAACTAAACATTGATTTATCTTTTTCCCTGATATTTGGCCAACCCAATTTCTTGATAAATCAAGAAAAGCTATCCACGAACGCGTTTCGCGCTGTTGGCGCTTGTCAGCGTGGAGCAGGCTGTACCACTGCGACCATATATATATATTTTTATTTTTTTTTTAATATTGTTTTTTTCATATATGTGTGTGTAGTGATTAGTGAAGCAGGGTCAGATAAAACCGGGGTGCAAGCTAAAATTAGATATTTCTTCCCCCTCCAAACGTGTTAGCCAATTTACTATGACGTTTCATCATCTGATTGGTCCTCCAAATCAGGTGACCCTCAGGTCGAGGCCAGATGGTATAGGGGTAGCAGAAATTATCAGGTTTTAACAGGGGCATCAGTCAGAGTTTTCACGGTCAGCAGAGAGTGGACAGTTGACAGAGAGTGGACAGCAGAAGATGAGCAGCACCCACAGTCCAGTCCCGACTTCACGCTAGTGAATCTCGCATCTCCTTCAGGACTTTTCACCAACTTCCCGTCAAGCCTTGTGCACACCTCAAATCACCCATGGTTTAAGAACCACCTTATTTTCATCCTTTTTGTTTGGGAATTTCTTGTTTCCGAAATCCATTGGGTTTCCGTGTCTTCTTTAACAAAGGAGAAGCCGCTTGGCTATCAACTGCAGAAAACGAGAGGTAGGTCCTGATTGACTGTCTAGCTGGGGGGATATATTTCTCCTTTATTGGTGGACTTTAGATATCACGACATATATATATATATATATATATATATATATATATATATATATATATATATATATATATTTATTTATACTGTCTTCAAAGCTTATGTCCATTGGTTCCTTGAAAAAATTCAGCAAAATATCTTTAAATTGCGAATATATAAATAGAAGAGCGTAAAATAATATTAAAGTGATATAGTAGATTGTGATGCGAAACCTTTGGGAGCGCTCAAATTCTGTGATAGTGTTTTAGAGAAACATCTGAATACCAGTGCAGGTCTATATACAAAATTCTAAACGATATATTCCTCATTGCAGTAAGGACCGTATGGAATTTTTGTTCTCAAAAGGAAACGTTCATCTAGAAAATTGGACTTGTAGAGTAGGTTCGTACAATTCCATCTTGTGTGAGGATATAGGTCAGCCTAGCAGTTTCCACGCTTCCACAGAAGCAGCCCAAGATAAGAATTTAGTAGTTTCCTGTATCCCGAGATATAGTTTCCTATTTTTACATTCTCCGGCTTACTCGAAATGTTATTTTTGGAATCCGTGATAAATAAAAATAGAAATAGTAGATTCCAAGTTTAGCTAATGATTTATACATTCAAAATTGGAAGATTTATTCTGTCTATAGTGTTTCTTTGATGTTTATTAACACAAGTTTTCTATTGTGAATAGTGATCTTTCTTTTTATTTTTCTATGGTAGTCTGGAAACCTATTCGCCAGAGTTCTGTAGACAGTGATTCTGTTCAGCTATTGGCCAGTTTTTATATTTGGTGATATGGACGACCTTTGGTGATATCATGTCAATTATTTGAATTCTCCTCCTTCCTCTTCTTCCAGTGTTATGTAGCTCCAGTAGACAGTGATCTCTCCATTCTGTTAAGCTATTGGCCAGTTGTTATATTTGGTGATATGGACGACCTTTGGTGATATCATGTCAATTATTTGGATTCTCCTCCTTCCTCTTCTTCCAGTGTTCTGTGGCTCCAGTAGACAGTGATCTCTCCATTCTGTTCAGCTATTGGCCAGTTGTTATATTTGGTGATATGGACGACCTTTGGTGATATCATGTCAGTTATTTGGATTCTCCTCCTTCCTCTTCTTCCAGTGTTCTGTAGCTCCAGTAGACAGTGATCTCTCCATTCTGTTCAGCTATTGGCCAGTTGTTATATTTGGTGATATGGACGACCTTTGGTGATATCATGTCAATTATTTGAATTCTCCTCCTTCCTCTTCTTCCAGTGTTCTGTAGCTCCAGTAGACAGTGATCTCTCCATTCTGTTCAGCTATTGGCCAGTTGTTATATTTGGTGATATGGACGACCTTTGGTGATATCATGTCAATTATTTGGATTCTCCTCCTTCCTCTTCTTCCAGTGTTCTGTGGCTCCAGTAGACAGTGATCTCTCCATTCTGTTCAGCTATTGGCCTGTTGTTATATTTGGTGATATGGACGACCTTTGGTGATATCATGTCAATTATTTGGATTCTCCTCCTTCCTCTTCTTCCAGTGTTCTGTAACTCCAGTAGACAGTGATCTCTCCATTCTGTTCAGCTATTGGCCAGTTGTTATATTTGGTGATATGGACGACCTTTGGTGATATCATGTCAATTATTTGGATTCTCCTCCTTCCTCTTCTTCCAGTGTTCTGTAACTCCAGTAGACAGTGATCTCTCCATTCTGTTCAGCTATTGGCCTGTTGTTATATTTGGTGATATGGACGACCTTTTGGGATATCATGTCAATTATTTGGATTCTCCTCCTTCCTCTTCTTCCAGTGTTCTGTAGCCCCAGTAGAAAGTGATCTCTCCATTCTGTTCAGCTCTTGGCCTGTTGTTTGATTTGGTGATATGGACGACCTTTGGTGATATCATGTCAATTATTTGGATTCTCCTCCTTCCTCTTCTTCCAGTGTTCTGTAGCTCCAGTAGACAGTGATCTCTCCATTCTGTTCAGCTATTGGCCAGTTGTTATATTTGGTGATATGGACGACCTTTGATGACATCATGTCAGTTATTTGGATTCTCCTCCTTCCTCTTCTTCCAGTGTTCTATAGCTCCAGTAGACAGTGATCTATCCATTCTGTTCAGCTATTGGCCAGTTGTTATATTTGGGGATATGGACGACCTTTGGTGATATCATGTCAGTTATTTGGATTCTCCTCCTTTCTTATCATTCCGATTCCAGACGCGCCATCTTTTAAAACGTTATGTATCAAATACGTCATTTTTCCAATGTCTCCTTGCCAACATTTTCTTATTTCCTAAAAATTTTTGTCATCTTTCTCCAAGGTCTATATCCAAACATACTGGATAGCTTATATATATATATATAATAGATATATAATATATCTCAAAAAGAAAATGTATTTAGGAATTAAAAATTACATATAAAATGTATAGTAGAAACATCGTCAAAATGATTCTACCAGTTTACAGGTGATACGTGATCTATGGTTTGTGCATTTATTCAAACGTCTGTATTGTGCTTGCAACTCTATAAAATATAATCTAAAAATAAAGTGGATACTTTGGCAAGGCGGACTTAATCCAGGGTAGATGGAATCAGAACTAGCTATTCGTCCTACGAGGAAAAGACAAATCATTTCAAACCAAAAGCGGATGGAAAACTTTTCATAGACCTTGATCGGCAACTTATCTGACACCTATTTTATTCAGAGAATTCTATACACGTCAGCTATCAAGTTACATCATGGAAAGTTTTCTTACTTGTGTAAATGATCTTTCATGATGACTTCTCTTTTCAATTTATTTGAAATAAGACAAAGAATTTCTAGAATGAGAGCGTTGATTTATATTTACTCACTATTCTCTACCTTTTTCACAAAAATCAAACTTCTACTGGCCTTACTGCGATTAAAAAATATTAGGAGGGTTTGGTTCATCAGTGGTGAACCCTCCCAGTGGTTTCGCCAATTTAATCTACCAGAAGGCTTTTTAAAGCTCTAATACTATATTGGATCATTCTGCTTTTATATGCTGCACTGAAGAGTGGAATCTCAGAAATGGTATTCAGGCAAACTATGGACATAAGTTTATAGGACAGTAGAATTACGTATGAATATTTGCATTGAGCAATGCTCACTACTGATGAACCAAGCCCTCCCAATATTTTTTCATCACAGTAAGGACAGTAGAAGTTTGATTTTAGTGAAAAAGAGGCATTCATGCTTAAATACTTTAATTTCTTATGTTCAAATGGCGCGTTATGGCTTTAAATCAATTCTCTACCTTATTGCCCAAAGAAAGAGAACAGAGAGATATAGGTACTCTAGCCTAAGGAAATAAAGGTTATATCTCCACCACACTATTCAACAACAGACATACCTTTAACACCCCAATACCAAATTACCAGGCTGCAATATAAATCTAATTACCAAGAACACATTTATTCCTCTTTAAAAAAACGCAATTTATTTATTATCCCTGTACAAAACGTCGAGATGATTGATAAAACCACAACACCAGCTTGGGAAAAATCAGACAAAAGCCAGTCTGTATACCATAGTTTCGGGTTATGACCCTTATCAGTACAGGGGCGGCTTCGGTTTCATAACATCCTACGAGATAAGTGATGAAATCTGTCGAATTGGCCAAAAGGTGTTTAAGGCTAGAATATCTGTGGGATACTGTGTAAGACTGCGGGATACTGTGGGATACTGTGTAAGACTGCGGGATACTGTGGGATACTGTGTAAGACTGCGGGATACTGTGGGATACTGTGTAAGACTTCGGGATACTGTGGGATACTGTGTAAGACTGCGGGATACTGTGGGATACTGTGTAAGACTTCGGGATACTGTGGGATACTGTGTAAGACTGCGGGATACTGTGGGATACTGTGTAAGACTTCGGGATACTGTGGGATACTGTGTAAGACTGCGGGATACTGTGGGATACTGTGTAAGACTTCGGGATACTGTGGGATACTGTGTAAGACTGCGGGATACTGTGGGATACTGTGTAAGACTTCGGGATACTGTGTAAGACTGCGGGATACTGTGGGATACTGTGTAAGACTGCGGGATACTGTGGGATACTGTGTAAGACTGCGGGATACTGTGGGATACTGTGTAAGACTTCGGGATACTGTGTAAGACTGCGGGATACTGTGGGATACTGTGTAAGACTGCGGGATACTGTGGGATACTGTGTAAGACTGCGGGATACTGTGGGATACTGTGTAAGACTGCGGGATACTGTGGGATACTGTGTAAGACTTCGGGATACTGTGTAAGACTGCGGGATACTGTGGGATACTGTGTAAGACTGCGGGAGGATGGTACACATGTACCAAAGGATATACTCTGGTATACAATTTGACAAATCTGGTTTCCGTAGTTCTGTACAGAGGTGACATTGTTTTGAAAATTAGAAACTATTATCAGTATCACTATAAAAGGAAAACAAAAAAAATGCAATATAACAGCGGTTATGGTAGATTAAACTGTCGAAAGCACTGGGAGGGTTCACCACTGATGAGCCAGGCCATCACATTAGTTTTTTTCATTGCAGTAAGGGCAGTAGAAATGGTTTAATTTTTGAAAGAATCATACGGGTCTATAATAATATAGGTCTATAATAATAGTTTATAATTTTCATAACAGATGGCGCGCTAATACATTGTTTTGAGGAATTTAAAAGAGAGAGAGATTAATCTTTTGGTACATTAAGACCATCCTACCTCAATATTGTACAGGCTTGTTCGGAGGTACATACACTAGAATAGGAACGATACAGAGAAGGTTAGCATGGCCCCTGCGCAAGAATAACATGAAAAATCGTGAAGCGTTTCTCCTGGTATTTTTCATTATAAATCAAATTTTTATATTCAATATTCTCTTATAAATGGGGATCAGATGAATTAAAAAATAGTATGAAAAACAATAGAAAAAAAAGTGGGTCAGGTGTTGATATTAAAAATAGTATGTAAATATAATTCAGAATATGATATATCTTTCTAATTTGTAATCACACTGATGTACATGTAAGCCGTACTACATTTCATACCACGGCTTGGGGCATACTACGATAACGATTGGTTCACTAGGGAGTAATAACATTGTGTCCCGAGTGGAGGGCGTTAAGACATCAGTGAATAGCTCTGCTATCAACAACAACAACACGCCACGTCGCTGATAACATCTCTCGACAACATCATAACCACACATTGCTTCCACTTTAATTAACTTCTTATAATTATAAGGAGATAACGTGTCATCTGCATATAAGAAATGGAAGCATTTAGGCACGAATGTTTCTTTTTTAATGTAAATCAAACTTCTACTGTCTTACTGCGATAAAAAAAATATATTGGGAGGGTTTGGCTTATCAATGGTAAACCCTCCCAGCGATTTTGCCAATTTAATCTACCAGGCCGCTTCTTAGAGATCTAATATTGTATTGGACGATTCTGCTAATATATGCTGTAATGAAGGGTGTAATATTATAACTGGTATTTAAGCAAACTATGGACATAAGTTTTTGGACAGCAGAATTACATATAAATATTTGTGTGAGCAATAGTTACCCAGAATTATTTGAAAAAGTAAAAATTAAAACAGGTAAATAGTTTCTTTTTATTTATATTGCAAGCTTTCGAGCAATTATACTGCTCTTCAACGGGCGGATATTCTTTGTACAAACACTAAATAAAATATATACACTGTAAAATTGAAAACTTTTTGTTATTAGCATGTGCTCTCGCGGGCGTGCATCAGACTGTTTCCAGCTAAAGTGATAGATATTATACTGGGATTAAATATATTTACATTCTAATAATTATTAATATTCAGATTATTTGTCAAGGATATTGTTATATTGGGTTGGGAGGTCGATTTTTCTATTAATGCTATTTATTTTTGATGATACCAGTGCTTCTAGAAATAATCGTTGTTGCTTTCTTTCTATGTCTTGATAATGGGCTATTACTTGTTGGAGATTAAATGTGTGTCCAGTGGTGCTGGTGTGTTGATATATTAAGGATCTATTGTCTTTGTATCTTATGTTTCTTTCGTGTTCTTTTAGTCTGGTCTCTATTGTCTTACTGGTTTCTCCTACATATGTGGCATTACATTGGTTACATTTGACAGAGTATATTGCATTAGATTTAGATAGGGGATTGGAACTAATATTTTTGGTAATTGGGTTTCTCAGCAAGGAGCCGAGATTGGCATGGGTGCTAAAATAAGTGGATATACCATATTTATTTAACTTATGAGCTATTGTAGTATTGACTTTAGAATAAGGAATGGTACAATGTGTTCGGTATGTTTTGGGTTGGCGGGAGAAGTTTGGACAATAGAGACCAGACTAAAAGAACACGAAAGAAACATAAGATACAAAGACAATAGATCCTTAATATATCAACACACCAGCACCACTGGACACACATTTAATCTCCAACAAGTAATAGCCCATTATCAAGACATAGAAAGAAAGCAACAACGATTATTTCTAGAAGCACTGGTATCATCAAAAATAAATAGCATTAATAGAAAAATCGACCTCCCAACCCAATATAACAATATCCTTGACAAATAATCTGAATATTAATAATTATTAGAATGTAAATATATTTAATCCCAGTATAATATCTATCACTTTAGCTGGAAACAGTCTGATGCACGCCCGCGAGAGCACATGCTAATAACAAAAAGTTTTCAATTTTACAGTGTATATATTTTATTTAGTGTTTGTACAAAGAATATCCGCCCGTTGAAGAGCAGTATAATTGCTCGAAAGCTTGCAATATAAATAAAAAGAAACTATTTACCTGTTTTAATTTTTACTTTTTCATATAAATATTTGCATCGAGAATTGCTCTTCGGCAAACAATAAATATATGGCCAGTTAGACATAAATTAATTATAAGGCAATAAAGTACCATCTATTGTTGCACCAGGTTGCGGCTTGGCAGACTCTTCAAACTTGGTTCTCTCCTGTGCTGGGTCTTGTATCTTACAGTTCATTAGCCATGATGCAACACTATATATATGACATATCTCTATGCCCCTACACAGAACAGTAGCTTTACTCACCCAAGATAGAGAACATTGCGACTGCTGTGATAGAGATGTATGCAGACATCTGAGGCTCTTCATTGGACATGACAACAACAACATCAACCATCTCAAGTACCCAGAGCAGCAGCTTTACACACCCAAGATAGAGAACATTGCGACTGCTGTGATAGAGATGTATGCAGACATCTGAGGCTCTTCATTAGACATGACAACAACAACATCAACCATCTCAAGTACCCAGAGCAGCAGCTTTACTCACCCAAGATAGAGAACATTGCGACTGATGTGATAGAGATGTATGCAGACATCTGAGGCTCTTCATTGGACATGACAACAACAACATCAACCATCTCAAGTACCCAGAGCAGCAGCTTTACTCACCCAAGATAGAGAACATTGCGACTGCTGTTATAGAGATGTACGGAGACATCTGAGGCTCTTCATTAGACATGACAACAACAACAACATCAACCATCTCAAGTACCCAGAGCAGCAGCTTTACTCACCCAAGATAGAGAACATTGCGACTGCTGTGATAGAGATGTACGGAGACATCTGAGGCTCTTCATTAGACATGACAACAACAACATCAACCATCTCAAGTACCCAAAGCAGCAACATTACACACCCAAGATAGAAAACATTGCGACTGCTGTGATAGAGATGTATGCAGACATCTGAGGCTCTTCATTAGACATGACAACAACAACATCAACCATCTCAAGTACCCAGAGCAGCAGCTTTATTCACCCAAGATAGAGGACATTGCGACTGCTGTGATAGAGATGTATGGGGACATCTGAGGCTTCTCATTGGACATGCCAACAACAACATCAACCTTCTCAAGTACCCAGAGCAGCAGCTTTACTCACCCAAGATAGAGAACATTGCGACTGCTGTGATAGAGATGTATGCAGACATCTGAGGCTCTTCATTGGACATGACAACAACAACATCAACCATCTCAAGTACCCAGAGCAGCAGCTTTACTCACCCAAGATAGAGAACATTGCGGCTGCTGTGATAGAGATGTATGCAGACATCTGAGGCTCTTCATTAGACATGACAACAACAACATCAACCATCTCAAGTACCCAGAGAAGCAGGACATTGCGACTGCTGTGATAGAGATGTACGGAGACATCTGAGGCTCTTAATTGGACATGACAACAACAACAACATCAACCATCTCAAGTACCCAGAGCAGCAGCTTTACTCACCCAAGATAGAGAACATTGCGACTGCTGTGATAGAGATGTACGGAGACATCTGATGCTCTTCATTAGACATGACAACAACAACATCAACCATCTCAAGTACCCAAAGCAGCAACATTACACACCCAAGACAGAAAACATTGCGACTGCTGTGATAGAGATGTATGCAGACATCTGAGGCTCTTCATTAGACATGACAACAACAACATCAACCATCTCAAGTACCCAGAGCAGCAGCCTTATTCACCCAAGATAGAGGACATTGCGACTGCTGTGATAGAGATGTATGCAGACATCTGAGGCTCTTCATTGGACATGAAAACAACAACATCAACCATCTCAAGTACCCAGAGCAGCAGCTTTACTCACCCAAGATAGAGGACATTGCGACTGCTGTGATAGAGATGTATGGGGACATCTGAGGCTTCTCATTGGACATGCCAACAACAACATCAACCATCTCAAGTACCCAGAGCAGCAGCTTCACACACCCAAGATAGAGGACATTGCGACTGCTGTGATAGAGATGTATGCAGACATCTGAGGCTCTTCATTGGACATGACAGCAACAACAACAACCATCTCAAGTACCCAGAGCAGCAGCTTTACTCACCCAAGATGGAGAACATTGCGACTGCTGTGATAGAGATGTATGCAGACATCTGAGGCTCTTCATTAGACATCACAACAACAACATCAACCATCTCAAGTACCCAGAGCAGCAGCTTTACTCACCCAAGATAGAGAACATTGCGACTGCTGTGATAGAGATGTATGCAGACATCTGAGGCTCTTCATTGGACATGACAACAACAACATCAACCATCTCAAGTACCCAGAGCAGCAGCTTTACTCACCCAAGATAGAGAACATTGCGACTGCTGTGATAGAGATGTACGGAGACATCTGAGGCTCTTCATTAGACATGACAACAACAACATCAACCATCTCAAGTACCCAGAGCAGCAGCTTTACACACCCAAGAAAGAGGACATTGCGACTGCTGTGATAGAGATGTATGCAGACATCTGAGGCTCTTCATTCGACATGACAACAACAACATCAACCATCTCAAGTACCCAGAACAGCAGCTTTACTCACCCAAGATAGAGGACATTGCGACTGCTGTGACAGAGATGTCTGGAGACATCTGAGACTTTTAATTGGACACGACAACAACAACATTATCTCTATGCCCTCCTAAAATACGAAAATGTTTCTTTTTAACTTCTTATAAGTCGAAAATACAACAAAGTAGGAAAATGTACCACATTACTATAACACACTCCTAAATCGTGCAATTGAACTTGATAATGGTATGCACCATCTATATATAATATATAATATATAACAATAAAGAATAAATAGATATATAACATTTATTCCAGAATATAGATTATTAGTATTCCGTAGAATAAATAAATCAACGTATAGTACAAACTGATTCGAATGGATATTGCCGCAAGCCATCATTACATTTACTGTTGTAAGTGCATAGTCGAACTGCTTTTCACATGTGTAGACATGTGGTGTACTTACAGTAAAAGCAGTCGCCTACTTCTACCTACCATGATTATCATGGCCTGTACCACATGTACTAGGGATAAGCAAAAAAAAAAAAAACATTTACCGTATACAAAATCGTGGTAGGCTTTTACTTAAAAGTTTAAATGTTCTCTCTTAATTATTGTCCAACAGTCAATAAATAAACAGGGCTAACAAAAAGTCGACTTTTTATTTTTAAAGACGACCCTCCCCCATTTGGACATAATAATAAAAGAAAAATAAAATAAAAACGCCTGAATATCAAACAGGATTGGAAGAATGTGCACTCGCCAGTAAAAGAAATAAAGACATATTGATGAAATGGAAGACTGGACCATTCCAATAGGAAAGAGACCACACACACACACACAGGTTCCACACACACACAAGAGGAATTTAAAAAAAGATTAGATCTGCCATTGATGTAGAAGAGAATAGCAAAAATCCAGGAAAACCCACTGGCGAACTTACATTACAAACTGTCCTGATGATTTATTATAGGAAGACCTCCACGTAACGACCCATAAAATGACTTGGAGATAGAGGAAACTTTAAGGAAAGTGTTATATGTCTGGGAATATATACATTTTTATATAAAAAATTCCAGGAAGCAATTTAACTGGTTGTCGTTATATAAGGTTTCAAAATAATGGTTATGTCGATTTATCGAGGAACCCAACAAGAACAATACAACAATTACTGAATGGGATTTTAACTAGATAGCGAATCTCACCAAGAATAAACCTTCAAATTCAGACTGTACAGGTAATCGATACACTTAACACAATAGCCCGTAGCACATGGGACTGAGAACTTAGTTGTCATAGCTAAACCGAAATAAATCGACAAAGTGTAATGATTTCACTATATTGGAACAGAAAATAGCAATTATATCTTCTTTTTTTATCACCCAATCACGATAACAATTGTATTAAATGCAGAGATTTTTGAGATTCTGCAACTAGGCCAAAAGTCATCGAACATAGGAGCGACGGGGTCAATACAGAAGACCATCCATGTCAAATTATAATTTGATCAGCACCTCAAGTCAGAAACTGATGCATTATCAAAAACATCTTTTTCAGTGTAGACCAGTGTTATCAAATAAAATTGCGGTCACGTTCAGATTCTATGAAACAAATCCAACTTGGATTCCTGCGAGTCCAGAATGAATTTCAAAATTATGAAGTTTGTGGCACCTCTCCAGCCCTGCCTATAAATGTTTCAATCATCGAGATTTGTTAATAAACTTCAGAGTCCCCCTCAATAGTCATGTGCGGGTTGAATTCCAATTTATATATCATTATTAATATCATCCCATAGGGGAGAAGTCCGACCACACCCTTGGACCCTTGGAATATTCGACCAAATTCTTGTTCAAGGTGACTAACGTTGCAACGGCACCTATTTCCCAATGAAGAACAAAACCGATATCTCCAGTAATGTCCGGGGTAACGTCAGGACCTGCAGCCCAGGATCCTGATGAGAAATCTACTACGAGGACAATCAGCTCGATATAAATGGCTCCCAGAGGAAAACTGTAGAGCTGACTTGTCTTCTCCGTGACAACAATGTCCATATTTCTACAGGAGATAAAACTGTGCGCCAGAGCCAACTTTCTTGTTTAGTCCTGGGTCTGTGAGCGAGCAAGCTATCAGAGGAGGGAAGTTGAGTTCCAGTTTACTCGCACATAAGGTTAGATGTCCCTTCGGCCGCCGTGGAATGGACGATAACAACATTCGCCTGACCGACCCGAAGGAAAGGACATATCATGACTTTATCATTACCACAAAAGTGTAAGCACTGACCCCCAGTACTGTTTAGTCACTAGCTATGTCCTCGCAACAACGCCGTTAGTAGAACTGGAACGAAGGCAAGTCATCCCGCGCGGCTCGCCATCTCGAACACCTGTTACACACAGCAGCCTAGAATCCAGACCTCATGGTCAACATATTTGTCACCGAGTCTATTCTTTATCTTTTGTCTTCACCTGGTATGTAATGTTTTATTGATTTTAATTTTTTATTGATATTTCTCTCTCTCTTAATACTTAAATTTGCCTTTTTAAAAATCTATAAATGAGTAAGTTCAGGTGAAAATATAATCTTCAGGAACTATATCACAACACGGTGTGTAATTCACAACCATATAAAGTGGCTGAAGACGCAATAAAAATATTATAAAATGGATGACAAGGTTCCAGAGTAAAGTTGGGGAAAGAGGGGTGGACTCCAGCTGTCATATGTGAGGCGCCAAAAACAGCATTCCTGTGTGGGGGAGGACAGAGAGTCTGGTCGCATCTGCGGCAAGTAGAATACGTGGGAAGTTGTCTCCGGACGTGTGGATGATCCTACAAGACGGTGCAAGTGTAATACAAAACAATAACCCACCATCTATAATATAGCAAATGAAAACATTAAGACGCGAGTGTTTATTTCACATATAAATCAAATATTTCTGTCCTTACTGATGAAAAATATTGAGAGGGTTTTTCTCATCAGTGGTGGACCCTCCTAGTGGGTTCACCACTTTAACCCATCAAACAATTATTATATCTGTGAAGATATAATACAAAAGTGAAATTGAACAGAATTCAGGTGGATAAATTAAGACATCTCCTGATCTTTTATAGAGTAGAGTGTATATATTTCGAAAACACAAAGCACCATCTATAATATACCAAATGAAAACATTAGGATGCGAGGGTTTCTTTCACATATAAATCAAATTTTTCTGTCCTTACTGATGAAAAATATTGAGAGGGCTTGGCTCATCAGTGGTGAAACCGCTGGGAGGGTTCATCATTGATGAGCCAATCACTCTCAATATTTTTTTATCGTAGTGAAGACAGTAGAAATTTGATTTATATGTGAAAATAAACCCTCGCATCCTAATGTGTTTTTTTGCTATTGTAACATGCTTTGTGTTTATTTGTGTACAATATTTGATTATTCTTTGATTTTTCTTTATGGTTGAGCAGTCGGCAACACTGTACTTTTCTTTTGGTAATTTTGCATAAGTTTGTTTTGTTGATATATATCTATTGAATAACCTTGTTTTGGAATCGGGTTAAATAAAGGAAAACAAGGTATTTTAACTATCTCTTATTTTTAAACTAGCGGATGTACCCGGCTTCGCCCGGGTTTTACCCGAGTAAAGGTTTGTCTAACGAATCTCTCGATAAAGTGAACATTTTTTTCCGGTCCCTTGAAAAATACACGATAAGTTGAATAAAATCAATATTAATTGGTTCCCTCGGTAATTGGAAGTTAAAGGAATAGTATCTTGCCTTGGAATTGTATCATTATTCTTGTATCGATGTACCCGGCTTCGCCCGGGTTTTACCCGAGTAAAGGTTTGTCTAACGCAAGCATGTCAAACTCAAATCCTAACACGGGCCAAATAAAAAAGTAATAAGATTATGTGGGCCGCAAAAAAAGAAAACAAGTAATTAAATTTTCATAGTAACATTTATGTAGGTTTATTTTAAAAAATACTAATAAGAAAAAAGAAAGTAAAGTTAATATTTTCTCCCTGATATTTGGCATCTCTTTTCTGCTACCATCTTTCCTACTTCGGGGGAAATCTTGTTCGCAGTGATTAATTTTAAAACTGACCCAAGGTGAACGTCAGTAATTCTCGATCTGATTGGAGACTTATTTCCTTTCATAAGTGAAAATAACTGCTCGCACCGATAAGTACTTCCAAACATGGACATAATTTCATATACTAATTTTCGAGTGTTTCAAATCTGGCTGGCAAATATTTGTAAAATTCAGAAACGCCAACTTCAATGAATTTTGCCTTTAAATCTGAATCGCACTGGATATCTATTACCTCTATTTGCACATGATTAGGTACTGATTCTATATTTATCGAGAAAATCGAAGAAAACAAAGTAAACTTGCCTTCCAAAGATTTGAAATCAGAAAACCTTGTTTCAAATTCATTTCTAAGACTTAAAATTTTTTCCGCATATTTTTGATACGATGCAGTTTCACCTAAACTTGATTTGTACATGTTGCATGTCGGAAAGTGCATTAAATCTTCGTTTTTCAACTGCTTTTCCCAAAGAACTAGCTTACATTTGAATGCATTAACTTGGTCACACATGTTGGTAATGATCTGATCCTTTCCTTGCAGTTTCAAATTTAAATCCAACAAGTGTTTTGTTATGTCAACCATGAAGGAAAAATCTTGCAACCATACTTGATCAGAAAACAAAGTGATGTCTTGATTCTTGGTTATTAAAAACTGACATATTTCTTCCTTCAAGTCCCAAAATTGTTTGAGAACCTTGGAGCATGATAGCCAACGTACCTCGGTATATTATGATAAACCTGAATATTCGCTTTCTAAATCAGTTAAGAACAGAGAGAACTGTCGCTGATTTAAACCTCGAGATCTTATGAAATTGATGAATTTTTTGATAGGTGTCAACACATTTTCCATTTTTATTACCTTCGTACATAATACTTCCTGATGTATAATGCAATGCGTATGATGAATATTGGAACCATCAGAAATTTCACCTAGTTTTTTTCGCAGTAATGCTACGAAACCGTTGGTTTTTCCAGTCATTGAAGGAGCTCCATCTGTTGCTACAGAAGTCAATTTTGATTGAGGTAAATTGTATTTTTGCAGAAGATCATAAACGCAATTAAATATATCTTCTCCTGTAGTAGTGCCATGCATCGGTACTAGTTCCAATAATTCCTCAAAAATGTTGAAATCCGAGTCGCAAGCTCGAAAAAAAAAAAAAAAACAGCTAACTGAGCTACGCCCCCAATGTCCGTACTCTCATCACAGGCAATGGAAAATGCTTCGAAACAAGATGATTTTTCTTTTATCTGATCATTTAAATTTCTGGCCATATCAGTAACTCTTTCCACAACGGTATTTCGAGACAAAGTTATTGCTTGAAACGTCTTCACACTTCCAGGAGAAACAATTTCTGCAGCTTTAATTAAACATTCCTTGATGAAATCACCTTCAGTAAAAGGTTTTGAGTGTTTAGCTATCATCTCCGATAAAACGTAGCTTGCATGCACCGCCGCTTCACTCTCTTGTGATACTTTAGTAAACATAAACTGTTGTTTTTTCATTCCCAAATTGAACTCTTTTAACTTTTCTTGTCTCATTAAACCTTCGTAGGTATCATATTTTGATTTATGTTGTTCATAATGACGTTTAATGTTATATAATTTTGGTACACTAATAGCATTATTACAAATCAAGCAGATGATTTTATCTTTTACTTCAGAGCAAAAATACTTTAATTCCCACTTTTCTTGAAAATTCCTATGTTCGTCAGCAATTTTTCGTTTAGTTTTACTGCCACTTGGTTTTGATGAAGACATATTGAATACAAAGGTCTGAAAAAAATTAGTAATCCTAACACAAAATAATAAAACGTTTTAATTAATATTTTAAATTTTTTTTTAAAATTAATATTTTTTAACTTACCAGACACAGAATAACTGCATAAATTATTTAACGTAACTTTAATTTTTTTTTTCTAGTACTCCGAAAGAATATTTTCTTTAAACTTTAAGGCACACAATACTTATGGCGATGTACATACGTTATGTATAAAAAGAGATGAAATCCTCTGAATAATGTAAGTATAAGAGTTCAAGGCATGCGAGGATGCGTTTCTTAAAGATTTTAATATGGGCGAGCTTTCGGGTTATCAACCCTTCTACAGGACAACATATCTGAGTAAAAGTGCATCTTATATACATATCCATATTGAGAAAATTAGCATATATACAAGAAAACTATAAACATATTAACATAATTGGTGAAAAAGTAAAAATAAGAGAAAGCTGCGTGTTCTGAGTATGCTAAGAAGTAAAATCAAAAATAGTTGTACAAAAGGATACGGTTGAATTTAAGACTGCAATAGTAAAACGATCCAAAATAAAATAAAATAAAACGCTCTAGCAATGGTCACCTAAGGTACACTATGGCACTCTTTCGATACTTCTCAACCACAGGCATATTACTCAGGAATCACGAACAAATACAGAAGGTTGGTCGTCGAGGCGTTGCTCTCTTTAAGACATAACAGTATTAACAGACATATAGACATCCCCGATATATACAATGCAATATTGCCATAGTGTACCTTAGGTGACCATTGCTAGAGCGTTTTATTTTATTTTATTTTGGATCGTTTTACTATTGCAGTCTTAAATTCAACCGTATCCTTTTGTACAACTATTTTTGATTTTACTTCTTAGCATACTCAGAACACGCAGCTTTCTCTTATTTTTACTTTTTCACCAATTATGTTAATATGTTTATAGTTTTCTTGTATATATGCTAATTTTCTCAATATGGATATGTATATAAGATGCACTTTTACTCAGATATGTTGTCCTGTAGAAGGGTTGATAACCCGAAAGCTCGCCCATATTAAAATCTTTAAGAAACGCATCCTCGCATGCCTTGAACTCTTATACTTATACGTTATGTATGTAGGTATAAACGACTTACGACTTATGTAAGGCGACCAGTGGTTCGTTATTAATAAATAAATTATGTATAATTACAATTTTTAAAAATTAGGCTACAAATTTTTATTATTATTTTTTTTAATTTATAAAAAATTTTAAATTAAAATATATTGTCTGGTGGGCCGCAAATTTATTCGTTGTGGGCCGCATGAGGCCCGCGGGCCGCGAGTTTGACATGCTTGGTCTAACGAATCTCTCGATAAAGTGAACATTTTTTCCCGGTCCCTTGAAAAATACTCGATAAGTTTAATAAAATCAATATTAATTGGTTCCCTCGGTAATTGGAAGTAAAAGGAATAGTATCTTGCCTTGAAATTGTATCATTATTCTTGTCTCAAATAAATTGCCGTGTCATCCTGAATTTTGTCTTTCCTAATTTTCCTCATTACAAAATCATCGTATCATCATGATAATATTTAGAGCAGATTGTTGAATTATAACAGATAAATTAGAATAATTATCTTGATTATTTTTAGGCGAAAAGTTATTTCAAAAATTTTATTTGCTAGAAACCTTCCCAGTACTATACTAAATAACTTCCCAAAGTTTCATGGCGTTCCAATGAGTAGTTTGGTCAGGCATAAAGGACAAACAGACACACATACATTCATTTTTATATATATAGACTAGCGGATGTGCCCGGATTCGCCCTGGTTTTACCCGAGTGAATGTTTGTTTAACGAACATTTGTTAAAACAATTCTCTATAAACTTATAAAACGTACTCGGCTTCGCCCGGGGTTTTACCCGAGTAAAGGTTTGTCTAGCGAACATTTGTTAAAACAATTCTCTAAAAACTTATTTAAAAAAAAAGATATATTTTGATAATTTGAAACTCGTAAATTTGAATCTCTCGATAAAGTGAACATTTTTTCCCGGTCCCTGTGTGCCGTGTCATCCTGAATTTTGTCTTTCCTAATTTTCTACATTAGAAAATCATAGTTTTATCTAGTGAACATTTTTTCCCGTGTCACATTGCCGTGTCATCCTGAGATAATCTTACTTTTGATAAATAATATTTAAGATAACAAACTTAGTGATAAGAAAACTTGTTATCATCGTCACATTGGGGGCACTGCTTGCGAGTTAAATCTACAAATCTGCAAATAACTCTAAGGATATTCAAGATATTCATGAAATTATTTTTCCAAAACCTTCCCGGTGATATACCTAATAATATCCCAAAATTTCACGGCGATTGGATGTATGGTTTTTGAATCTATAGAGTACAGACAAACAGACAGACAGACAGACATTCAATTTTATATATATAGACTAGACGTATGACCCGGCTTCGCGCGAGAATTCCCCCGATTGCAATTTCCTTCATACTGAAAGTACAGGGTGATCCAAAAGTCCCGCACAACTTTAAAAATTAATAACTCCGCGAATATTTGCGCTAGAGCAATGCGGTAAACACCATTGTATTCAGGATGCAATGGGATTTTTTTATGGCAAATAATGTAAAATTCGAAATTGATTTTAGTTACAATTTTATTCGCCAGATGGCGCTCTACCAGAATCAGAGATTCAGCGGCCAAATTGTTTGATAAATTGAAAAATATAACTGATCGACACGTATTTTTCCTTTTTGAATACCAGGAAAGAACCCTAATAATATCAAATAACAAATTAATAAAACACCACTTTGCCAAAAGTATGAAGAATTGTTTAACGATTTTAAATACAATCAGAGATATGTAAAATAGGTAAATGCAAATTAAAACATGTAGCAAAAATATTTATTTTTATATGAGGTTTTGTGAAATAGATTGAATGTTTGAAAAACACTGTTGATATCAATACACGAATTTTTGAAATGTTAATATAGTACCAAAAATTATGATGGCACTATTAATAGGATTTCTTGCTATAAGAAATGTATAGTTTCTTGACTGATTGGCGACCCTTGACTATTTAACTGGATATTTGTCATGATCCAACAAATGAAATATAGAGGGGAGTGACAAAATATATTTGTCGTACTTTATTCCAAATATCCTATGGGCTTGTCAAATGTTATCATTGTTTATTATACTGTACACAATTTTAAAAATGTGTCCCCTCAAATAAAAATAAATTTTAAATCGACCTTTTGCGTTGAAAAACGTGGTAGTAAAATCATTTTGTATTATTTTTTTTCACAAAATTTCTAAAGTTATTGGTGTACAGAAAATATTCCTTATGCTACATGTATTTCTTATGTATGTATTTCTATGTTATCTATCATCTATTATCTATGTATTTCTTCTAATGAGCGAAAAACTAAACATAAGGGGTAAAGTTGTGTGTACCAGTGTTATTCGAGAAGTTATAACACTCTGGTTTGCACGACATAATATGTGAGCAAATGACAAACAAAATATTACTGTTCACAAAAGAAAGAGTCAAGATGTGAGAACAGCATTTATTATCCCCATATCCCAACACAAAGAGCTGCAAAATATTGATAGATAATATAATACATGGAGGCTTATACAACACATGAGGTAACTGCCTTCTCTCTTGTATTAGGTCACAATCCTTGCTCAATGTGGCACCCTTCATTCTCAATCACCGCCTGCAGACGATAAATGACAGAATGGACAGCATTAAATAACATATCTGTTAAATTGATAAAGCGTGCCATCTGATAGAAGCCTTCAACATGGCCAATGTGGTAGGCCAGCATCGATAAACACACGATTTAATGTATCCCCATAAACAAAAATCGCAAGGCGTCAAGTCTGTTGATCTTGGAGGCCACTGGTATATAAAGTGGCGACCTATCACACGATTTTCACCGAACGTATCCTTCAGCAATTGTTTGGCACCTCGGGAGAGATGAGGAGGTCCTCCATCTTTCATGAATGTTATTTCGCTTAGTGCTTTTACCCTGCAATATGGGAATACCCTTTTCTCATAACGTTCACCAGTTACAAAAACGGTTTTAAAAGTTCTTCCATTGATTTTTCAAAGAAAAATGACCCAATAATAAAAGAAGTGAACCCACACAAAACTGTAACTCTAGGCTGGTAAAGTGGCATTTCTGTGAAAATCCTAGGGTTTTCTGTTGCCCAAATGCGGCTGCTTTGAATGTTAAATTCTCCGTTTAGAGAAAAGTGAGCATCATCTGTCCACAGAACATTCGACAGCCAGTTTTCATCAATATCAATTTGCCGGAAAACCCATGCAGCGAATTCTTGACGCATCTCAAAATCGCCAACTTTCAGCTCGTGAAATCTTTGCATTTTGTATGGGCACACACAATAGAGACATTAAGTTAAGCGTCTTCGGATATCACAATCATACTTCGGCGAATTTAACGCCAAAAGTTCAATTCGGGGATCACCTGTCCAGGATAACAAAAGTCAGTAGGTTGAGGACATGCTAACCGACCTCGACCTTACACCGTTAAATAACGGAGAGAGCACCTATCTATCTAAGTCCACAGGCACAGAATCCGCAATAGACATCACAGCGATAAATTACAACATCGCACCCACAACACAATGGAAAATCCTGAGAGGTGCAATCAGTGACCACAGACCAATTTTAACAACCCCAAACTTCAAAATTGAGAATGTCCATTAGAATAAAAGAACATAGAACTTTAGGAAAGCCGACTTGAAAAAATTCACAGAAAAGCTTGAAGAACTGTGCAACGAAAAATTGAATTACAGAACGCTTGACAAAAGCTTGGAAAAATTCTCTTCGAACATTTAAAAAGCTGCAAAAGTGCATCGATAACTAGAGGTAGACGTAAAGACCTGTGGATACCTTACTGGAAGGACCACAACATCGAGGCAATGATTTTAGAGAGAGAGACAATATCAATGGACTTCTTAAAACAAATAAAACAGAAAGGAACTCATTGAAATTATTCACAAAAATTAACAAGAAATTTGGATATTCAAACAAGAAAAATGGCAGAATTCTGCGAAAAAAAATGGATCCAAGAAAGGACAGCCAACACTGGAATATAATTAGAGTGTTAGAGAACAATCAAAACCAACACTAATCCTCCAATACTCTAACCGATATGAATAGAACAGCGAGAACGAGAACAAACAGATGACTAACATAATTGCTGAATATCTTTCAAGCACTTCCATACTCAACTATACGAATGAAGACAGGACTCTAAAAATAATATAAACCAGTTAGTTAAACAAGCAAGAAACTTCTATCAACAAGATATTTTCTCGAGAGACTTCACACTGAATGAGCTAAACTCATCAATAAAAAAATCCAAGAGGTCACCAAGAGATAATCTAATCTTTGGTCAAATGATTAAACACTTTGAAGTCAAAGCTAATAATCAACTCCTACGAATACTGAACATTTCATGGCAAACTGGTAAACTACCAAAGAATTGGAAGATATCAATTATAGTGCCAATACTGAAGCCAAACAAAGATGCCAAGGAATACAAGAACTATCGGCCAATTGCTCTCGCCAGCATACTTTGTAAAATACCAGAACGAATTATCCACTCTAGGCTCATAGTCTGGCTCACTAACAATAATAAAATAAACCTCTACCAAACTGCCTATAGATCCCAGCACTGTACGACTGATCAACTGTTCTACTTCTGTCAATCAATAATAGATTCTTTCCAGGAAAAACCGCCAAAGAAGACCACGACTATATTCCTTGATATGACCTCAGCTTTTGATCGAGTGTGGAGGGAGAAATTACGTGAAAAGCTGCACAATATCGGAGTAAGAGGAAAAACCTTAATCTGGATTGCAGACTTCTTAAGGGGAAGAAGGTTAAAGGTTCGGGTCAATGGAGAATTTCCCAAGGAAGGAATAACATGGGCTGGTGTAACTCAGGGATCTGTGCTCAGTCCTCTACTCTATCTTCTATATATTAACGACATCCATCCTTACCTCACTGAAGACACAAAGGTTGCCTGTTATGCAGATGATATAGCCATATGGCACACAAGTAGCAGCATAGAAAAATCGTAAAAAAATACTGAACACATCAATGAGAGGACTGGAAAAGTGGGCAATGGAACTCCAAATGACCATAAATCCAATAAAACCAAACCTATACGTCTTCTCCACTCACAGGGAAAAAGGCATAAATATAACCACAAAATAAGCATAAACAAACAAATAATTGATAAAATTAGAAATCCATAATACCTAGGTGTGATACTGCAGTCCTGGATCTTTCAAGTTGGTCTCGAGGACCACGCCATCACCATCTCCTAAGCGGCGAAGTACGCGATCTACGTATTCATCGTAGATCGCAAAATGCGTGGTGTCGCTGGAGACCCACTGGCGATTCTCCACCAAAGTCTGCAGCGCTGGCAGAAGCGCCATATTCATTGTACATAGTGTATATAATGCATATTATCTTTTTTTAATAGTGCAGACTGTGCATGTATTGACAAGATGTCAACAAAATTATTTTGATTATTATTGATGAGGAATTGGAATTTTCACAACACATAATTAGCACCTCAAATAGAGCTATCAGAAAACTAAACATTCTGAGAAGGCTATGTGGAACAAATTGGGGGGCAAAACCCAGATTTCTCAGAACAAGATATACCACCTTAATAAGGCCGATAATGGAATATGCCACACCGGTCTGGGCTCCCTCAAGCTCATCACTAAAAGTAAGACTAGACAGTGTTCAAGCAAAAGCGGCCAAAATAATCACTGGTGCTGTTTCATCCACCAACAATGAGAAAATTCAGAGAGAATGTGTTATAGACCTACTCGCTCGAAAGCAGAAGACAAAATAAAAACAACTTGGATCGGCACTTCCGAAACGAGGAACCAGAGGACGAGATCTCTCTGACCACTTGTGGTTTGGTAGATCCGCCCTTTTCTGAGAATGAGGTGAAACTGACGGCTTTCAAGTTCGGGAAAAGGAAATCTCCTGGTCCCGAAGGGATCGATAACACGGTCGTGAAAGCCCTGGTAAGGATGCACCCATCGCCTCTTTCCGGGTTATTCAATAGGTGCCTGGACACTGGTACATTTCCTGAGGCATGGAAGGTTGCCCTAGTAGTGCTTCTCGAAAAGTCTGGTAGAAAGGGTAATTCTCCTAATGATTATCGTCCGCTTTCTTTACTAGCGTGTCTAGGTATGGTCCTGGATAGCCTACTAGCTCAGCGACTGAAGCATTGGCTAGAGAGTAATGAACTCCTTTCCTCTTTCCAACATGGTTTTAGGGAAGGGATGTCCACAACCACAGCTCTGAACGGGGTGTTAGAGGGGGTTGAGATGGGCTTAAATAAGGGTGCTTGGGTTCTTTTCGTGGCCCTGGACATTGATGGCGCGTTCAACTCCATGAGCTGGAACAAGCTAATGAGAAATTTGATGGAAATGGGTTGTCCTGATAATTTGTGCAGCTTGGTTCGTGACTTCCTGAGGGATAGACGGATTAGCCTCAGTTTTGGTGGGCGGAAGTTGGAAAGAAACTGTGCTAGGGGTTGCCCCCAGGGCTCTTGCTGCGGACCTATTCTGTGGAATATCCTGGTAAACACCGTTTTCCAGGAGGAGCTCCCTGAGGGAGCCAGGCTGGTTCTCTATGCTGACGACCAGTTCCTCATCATTGAGGCTGCTTCGAGAGCGAAGGCTGAGAAGTGTGTTGGAACTTCTCTCCAAATTATCTCGATCTGGGCCCATGACTCTGGCCTTAAGTTCAATGTCTCCAAAACAAAAGCCCTCAGCTTTAAGCCTAGGGACATAAGAACTAAAAGGAAAGGGATCAAATGGGAACACAAGCCGGCTATTCGGATGGAAGGACGGAGGGTAGCGTTGGTCAATAGGATGACCATTCTGGGGGTGGTCATTGATGAAAAGATGGGTTGGCAATACCAGCCGAAGGAGATGGTGGCGAGAGGCAGGGAGGCGTTTGCAGGCCTGTCCTGGTTGGCTCTCAACAGGGGGGGGGGGGGGGAGAGAGAAGGAGGGTACTATTTTTAGGAACCTCTGCCTCTCCTGTGTCAAGCCAATCTTGCTATATGCTTCCGGCGCTTGGTGGCGCCGAAACAGGGATCAGAAGGTGGCAACAACTCTAGAGAGAATGCAGAGGACAGCGGCACTCAGAATCACAGGGGGATATCGCACTACCAGCAGTGAGGCCTTTTTGGTCCTCGCTGGGCTTATTCCCCTGGGATTGAAACTAGAGGAGGAGACCATCAGACAGAAGATCTGGGAGAACAGGGAAGATGCCCTGGGACTTGAAGCGGGGGCCCTGGAATCGAAGAGGGATCCAAGGAAGCCTCCGCAGTGGTTGCCAAAGTGGAATTGGAGTCCTGGAGGGCCGACAGGGATTGGCACGGAGGTTTTCACTGATTGTAGTAAGTCTGGAACCAATATTGGAGCTGGGGTAGTGATATTCACTAATGAAGAGCTGATCTTCCAAGAAATTTTAACACTCAGAGTGGACGAATTGGTCTTTTCAGCCGAGCTGGTTGCGATCAGGGTAGCCCTCAGAGTGTGTGCCGAGAAGAACTTCAGCCCGGACCGCCTCTATTCAGATTGTGTGTCGGCCCTCGTCGCCATCAATCTGGAGAAAGGGCAACTCGCGCATCAAATAATCCAGGAGCTGGAGATGATGACGCGGGCTCCGGAGCTCCCTTGGTTTAGGAGACACAGCCTCATCGAAGGTAATGAGTTCGCAGACAGGATCGCTAAGGCAGGATGCTTTAGAGGTAGATCACTGAGGACCCCAGTGACCAAGAAAGAAGTTTATAGGAGTATCAGGGGGCACGTACAGGACTTATGGTTGGACAGATGGAGGAACAGTGTGAAGGGGAGAGAGGTATTCAATGGGGTAACAACACCCAAGTACCTCTGTAAGGTAATGTCCCACAAACTCACAAACTCATTAGGGTAGTTCGGGACATGGGCTCTTCCCCAAGTCTCCACAGAATTAAAATTAAGAGAAACCCTGATTGCGTCTATGGAGAAAGGGATATGAATGCACGCCATTACGTCTTGGATTGTCCAAGGGTAGTGGGTGTGCAGGAAGAGAGAAGGAGGGCGAGGGGCGCGATCGAGAGTAAGCTGCTGAGAAATCACAGCAAGCTTCTTGAGAAAGCCCACGACGTGGCAGCTGAGCTTTTCCTCAGCTGTGAGTGAACAGAGTCGACCGGGGGATGCCTCCCCGCGGTCCCTGCTGGACACAGTAGATAGTTCCTATTTTGCTGTGATTAAAGGCCACCGGTATAGAAATCCTTCCAGACACGTTGTCTGGGAGGTGGTGTTTCCAGGTACAATGTCCAAGCACTAGCTTGGATACCGTTACTTGGCTTATGAGTTGAACAGAATAGCAGCGAAGGGCATGCTTCGCATGCCGACTTGTGGACCTAAAGGTCTGGGTGGCCATCTGCTTCTAGGGTATACCAACTGTGCTTAGGTGGGATCCTCCAGTTCTTGTTTATTTTGGCTACTGTTTCTATTTCTTTAAAAGTAAGTTTATTTTTCTGTAGCAAGGGTTCTTTTGTGCCTTTTTTCGCTAGCGCATCAGCAGCTTCATTGCCTTCAATGCTAACATGTAAGGGTATCCATTGAAGGTGAATTTTTGAGGTATTGAGAGTTTTTGGAGATCCCAATTATGTTCCTGCTTACTTTGTCTCTAAGATCCCCTGTGTGACTCAAGTGTTGTATGGCACTTCTACTATCAGTAAGAATCCATATATCGTGATGTTTAATGTTTCTGGTGGATTTTAAGACTTCATAGATGGCTATAAGTTCTGATCTGAAGACTGAGCAAAATTCTGGGTTTCTTCTGTTTATTTTTTCATTGCTATTTGTGGTTTTAATGAGAGAGCCACTGCCAGTGTGTCCCAACTCGTCTCTGCTACCATCGGTATAGATAGTTATTGAATTTTTAGGAATTTTATTAATTATTTCTAATGATAATTGTTTTAAGTATTCTGGATTTTGGTATTGTCTGTTGGTGGGTTCATTTAAAGTGGCATTAAAAATATCATTTTGGTAGTGGTTCGCATGAAGATATTTTTCAGCTAAATAATATTTTTCCACTTTATATTTTAAAAATCCATTTCTTTTGGCCAGGTGGAGAGGGCCTTCTTTTTTGAATCTTATATTGGGTTCCCAATGAAGTATGTAATTGAAAGTTCTGTGTTTGTTTTCATAACTCTTGATTTTGTTTATATATTTTGGCAGATTGTAGCTTATTCTATCCTTCAAGGGCATAATGTCTGCCTCGTAAAGTACAATATTATTAGGGCAGGTTTTTCGAAGACCTGTAATATTTCTGGCTGCACTTAGTTGTATCCTTTCCAGTGATTTTAGATTTGTTTCAGATGCTGTACCATAGATTTGATATCCATATTCCAAGATAGGTCTCATTAGAGATGTGTAAGTTAATTTTAGTGTTGTTGCTTCAGCTCCCCACTCTTCCTGAAATATATTTCAAGATTTTTAGTCGGTCTCTTCATTTTCTAACAACTCCTTCAATATGCTTACTGGTTTTAATTTCTGGATCCAGGGTGTAGCCGAGATATTTAGGATGTTTATTATATTGTAATTGTTGTTCTTTCAGAATAATATTTGGTCTTATTTTGTATAGTTTCTTATCGGTAGTAAAAAGACAGGTTTCAGATTCTTGGGGGTTAAATTCTAATTCATTTTTATTAGCAAATTTTTCTAGGTGGAGAAGAGTCTTGTTCAAATCTCTTTCAGCTTTTTTCCAGTTAGTGTTACTGCTCCATAGAATAATGTCATCAGCGAAAAGTCCAATATTGGTTTTATTTGAAAATTTTCTTCTATGCCTGCAATAAATAGGGTGAAGAGAGTTGGGCTAAGGATTGATCCTTGTGGTAATCCTTGGTACAATTTGAAGGTTTTAGATAGAGTGCCATTATATTTGACCCTGATTTATATATTTTTAAGGGAATCATTTATCCAAGTGATAGCTTTTCCATCAATTTTGAAATGTTTGTATAATTTTGTAATTAACTTGTTTTTCCATACCTTATCAAAAGCTTGTGTAAGGTCTAAAAAGCAGCTATGGTGTGGTTAGTTGGTTTTTTTTGTTTTGTGCATCTTTTACCTTTTGTGTGAAAAATAAGAGTTGGTCTATTGTCCCATGTACTTTCCTAAATCCATATTGTTCTTCTGGTAAGAGATTTCTTGTGTCGGGGTGGTAGGTGAGTCTCGTCTGAGTATAATTTTTTCCATTAATTTGCAGCAAATATTTGTTAGGGAGATAGGTCGGTAGTTTTTTGGGTCATCAGCAGATTTGTCAAGTTTTTTTAATGGGAATTATTGTTGCATTTTTACAGTCTTGAGGCAATTTTCCAGTTTTCCAGGAGTTATTGAAAATATTAAGAAGTCTTTCTTTGCCAATTTTGCCCAAGTTTGATATCATTCGGCCATGGATTCCATCTGGCCCAGGAGTCTTGTTTAGGTCAGTGTTTTCTAATGCAAAATCTAGCTTTTTCATATTGATTTTTTTCATGGAAAATATTATGAGTGCTGGTGACATTTTACAGTCATGAATAATCTTGCGGGCCTTTTTCAACCTTGATTTTACTACTTATTTGATATGAATTACCTAAAAGATTGGCAGCAATTTTGTCATTAGTTGCTGGTGTACTATCTGTATTCTTAATCATATTTGTGTTTTCAGTTTTTGGCTGGGCTCTGTCAATTTGTTTTGCCAAATTCCAAAGTTTTGTATTTGGGTTTCTTTGGTTCAGGTTTTCACAAGTTTGTTTCCATTTTTTCCTTTTCACATTTACGTATAATCTTTTTATTTTTGCAATCACAATGTTCAGTTCAGTTATACAATTTGTTTGGTTTTGGGTGCACTTTTTTGTAGTTCATTTCTTTTAGTTATAAGGGTTTGAATATTTTTTGCCTGGTGTGTATAATTTGGAATCCATTTCTTAATATTTCCTCTTGGTATTGAAACTGTGGCTGCTTTAATAATGGTGTTTTCGAAAGATATCATATTAGCCTTTTTGAAGTTCCAGAATTTTTCTTAATTGAGCTAGTTTTGGGGTCTTGGTGCTAATTTCTATCAAATTAGGCAAATGATCACTTCCAAAACCTTTTAATATTTGCTATTTGCATTTGTGGAAAATGTCAGGATAGTAAAAACTTATATCAAGGGCTTGTGCAGTATTATAGCTTGTAGGAATGATGGGTAGGATTCCCATCATTTAAGCACATGAAGGCATTGTCGTCAAATATGTTTGATAGTATTTTGCCTCTTGGGTTTGGCGTAGGACATCCCCATAGTTGATGTTTGGCATTAAGGTCACCTACAATAATAGTGTTGTCTGTAAGAAATTGAGCCATTGTTCCATCGTCAATAAATGTATTGTTTGTAGGGTGATAAATATTGTATTTGTTGATGGCTTTGTTTTGATTGAGGTAGACTTTGATACCTTGGGCTTCGAGGTCTAATGTGTTTGTAATATTAACGGCTATGTCCTCATAGTACAAATTCTTGATTAAAAATGCTAGGCCACGCCCTTTAACAGCATATACAGATGGATCTTCAGACCTTACCCTGAGTAATGGAGGGGCCGGAATTAACATAATACAGCAAGATGGAACAAACATCAAAATCAAAGAAGGAGCAGGACAGATTTCGTCAAACTTCACTTGTGAACTGACAGCTATCTGGAAAGCTCTTGATTTATGCCTTAACCAGCCATCCCTGCATCAAGCAGAAGGAAATTTAATATACAGCGACTCCATATCCGCTCTAGAAGCAATTCAGAAGGGCAATACTAGAATCACACAGAAAATACACTCGTTACTTACCCAACTGGAATCATTGTAGAATAACTGCATTCTACAATGGATTCCTGCCCGTGTTGAGATCGGGGTAATGAAATGGCAGATGAATTGGCAAAGGAAGCCAGAAAGCTGAGCCAAAATAAAGAACAAATGTCAGTATTTGACGCTGATGCTTTGGCAAAATACAAGATAATTAAACAAAAAATAAGAAAAGATCAAATATGTGAAATAAACTCTGAGAGAAAACTGACAAAAACTATAAGACTTAGAACAAAACATTATAAAGGAATGAAAATACATCCAGATGGCACAAGAACCTATAGAACATGCAACAACTGTCCTGGTGTGGAACTAACACCTACCCACATATTCTCATTCCCGCAGCCTTGCAGAAAATTGACATAGACCCAGAGCAGCAGCTTTAATACATCCAAGATAGTGGACATTGCTGCTGCTGCTGTGATAGAAATGCATGGAGACATCTGAGGCTATTTATTGGACACGACAAAAACAACAACGGCATTCCAGAGTAAAATAAATTATCAGAGATAGATACATATTTTTTAAAAGAATTAAAATAAACATAATCGATACTGAGTGAGAGTTGAATTAAAAATATTAGAAATTTATTATCTTCGGAAACAAACCTTATCTAAAATATCAATTTTCTTTTTGCTACATGTTTTAATTTGCATTTACCTATTTTACATATCTCTGATTGTATTTGAAAATCGTTAACCAATTCTTCATACTTTTGGCAAAGTGGTGTTTTATTAATTTGTTATTTGATATTATTAGGGTTCTTTCCTGGTATTCAAAAAGGAAAAATACGTGTCGATCAGTTATATTTTTCAATTTATCAAACAATTTGGCCGCTGAATCTCTGATTCTGGTAGTGCGCCATCTGGCGAATAAAATTGTAACTAAAATCAATTTCGAATTTTTCATTATTTGCCATAAAAAATCCCATTGCATCCTGAATACAATGGTGTTTACCGCATTGCTCTAGCGCAAATATTCGGGGAGTTATTAATTTTTAAAGTTGTGCGGGACTTTTGGATCACCCTGTACATCAATAATAAATATTAGAAGTGCCATAGAATAGCAATACAGAAGTAACACATAAACTACAGGAAAAAAAGTGTGTGTGATGGCAAAAATTGTATTATATTAGTGTTTAGGTATTTGATTTAATTAATATAGTTGATATAATAATATCTATATATATAAAAATGAATGTTTGTATGTCTGTTTGTTGGTTTGTATGTCCGGTATACAAATTCGCAGTAGTTCACTAATTCAAACCAAAATTTCCATACATAGGTAAAAAAATACGGGGAAGACGATAGGCTATTTTAAAAAATATATAAATAAATTATTAAAACTATATATTCAAATTATTCTACTTAGCTCACGGACAGCGCCCTCTATCAAAGATTAGATTAAATTATGCTGATGCAAACAAATAGATAATGCTAATAACAAACAATTATTAAAAAAATTCTTATCTAAATATATATCACTCGGGTAGATATGCACACGGGTCAATCCCGGGGCGAGCCCGGGGCACCAGTCTAGTATATTATATAAATGAGTTTTAAAAATTGTAAAAAAAAAATGCATCGGCCGGGAATCGAACCCGGGCCACCCGCGTGGCAGGCGAGCATTCTACCAGTGAACCACCGATGCTTATAAAAAATGGCCATATTTGGGTATTCATTCCATTCCGGATTACTCCGCGTAAAAAAAAGTTCTTCAAATGAAAAAAAAGAAATAGCCAAAAATACTAATCAAAATGTAGCCGAAAATTTTCCTCAGTTTTATAAAAAGCGACATGCAAAATTTGGTACCAATTGGTTCAGTAGTTTTTGAGTTTATCGCGAAACAGACAGACAGACATTGACTTATATATATATATATATATAGAGATATATAGATAGGAAGCGTTAAAGCTATTGGTAAGACAAAGGCGGGGATGTACTACTCAGAAGGTTTATTTGGTGCAGTGCTGTTCTCCAGTCCAGGATGGTCATGATGTTCGGGGTCTCGCCGTTGTAGGAGGGGTTGGAGCTGTATCTGGGCATTTCTCTACCGCCAGGTCAAAATCAAAACAGGACGAAGATTAATTTATTCCTGGCATGTTGTATTTAACACATTGCTGTGAAACGGTAGTCAATGGTCAAATACAATTTATTCCCTTCAAATCTGTGGGGCTGTTTCTCTGCTAAAAGTAATTAAAAAATAAACAAAAATTAAAATAAAATTTGTACTGCTCCCGTGTACCATCGGTCGACTACTTGTTGGCACACAACAATATATTTCGAAATTCAACAACCTGGACTTAAATGAGACATAATTATAGTGAGGAATAGAGAAAACCAATTTTTAAATAATAATAATAAAAAAGCGTGTAAATTCTTCTTTCTGTTTGATATAGTATTTCAACTGAGAAGCCGGGAGAGGAGCTGCGTAGAGATTGACGTCATTCCTTCTATAAAGGGGGGAGGGGGGGTAGTTCAATGTCGGCTGCCCGTAAATAGCTTGTTTACCTGTCGTCGTCTGCTGCTAAATTAGAACTTAGTCTTTTGGTCCTTTTGTTCTACGCACATTATTTGCATATTGCACTCCAGACCTATTATCTTTTTGTTACGTCACTACTACTATATGGCTGATTATTTACATATATATTGAGTGTAATAGTATATTTTATTTATCTCTTTTGTAAAATCAAGAATTTATTTTATACTTTAATGTGTAGATAAAGCTAACACTGGGTCACAAATTACAATAAGCTAAATAAGAGAAATGCAAACGGTAAATATCTCTGAAATTTCTCGAAATACCTCGAATCCAATATTTTCTTGGATTTGCTATTTACTCCATATATGCAACTTTTCTTCAGAATTAGATATTTGCATATTGTAAGACTATCTAATACACATGTGCATATTTCTCCTTGTTCCACTACTCATGTGAATTTATGCAATTAACTATGATGAATTACGTATATCCAGGAATATGTAGCCACTGGACATGCGTCGGACCTGGAGGCTGTTGTTGGGTTCAGTGCTGCCTGGAGTATAGGAGCTCCATCTATGCTTTCTTCCTGTGGTGAATCTGTATAAGATCCTGGAGGCTGTTGTTGGGTTCTGTGCTGCCTAGAGTATAGGAGCTCCATCTATGCTTCCTTCCTGTGGTGAATCTGTATAAGATCCTGGAGGCTGTTGTTGGGTTCTGTGCTGCCTAGAGTATAGGAGCTCCATCTGTGCTTCCTTCCTGTGGTGAATCTGTATAAGATCCTGGAGGCTGTTGTTGGGTTCTGTGCTGCCTAGAGTATAGGAGCTCCATCTATGCTTCCTTCCTGTAGTGAATCTGTATAAGACCCTGGAGGATGTTGTTGGGTTCAGTGCTGCCTAGAGTATAGGAGCTCCATCTATGCTTCCTTCCTGTAGTGAAACTGTATAAGACCCTGGAGGCTGTTGTTGGGTTCAGTGCTGCCTAGAGTATCGGAGCTCCATCTATGCTTTCTTCCTGTAGTGAATCTGTATAAGACCCTGGAGGCTGTTGTTGGGTTCAGTGCTGCCTAGAGTATAGGAGCTCCATCTATGCTTTCTTCCTGTAGTGAATCTGTATAAGACCCTGGAGGCTGTTGTTGGGTTCTGTGCTGCCTATAGTATAGGAGCTCCATCTATGCTTTCTTCCTGTAGTGTATAAGACCGGTGGTGTTAATAAAGCTGCATATTTCCCGGAATACTCTAATTATATACCTATAATCATATCAACAAATTCATTAAATTTCTATATTGCCGTATTTGTCATTACTTTTAACAACAACAATATTGTAGCAAAGTATTTATTATCATTTCATGTACAGAATATTGATGTTTATATATTGTATTACTCTGTGTAAACATCCTCATTGCTTCTCTTTTATTTTACCAATTTTAGTTTGTGTTTGTGACTTAAATAAATTTCGTTACAATATGATGAATAAACATATTTTAAAATAGAATTAGTTAGATAAAAAATTCATTCGGGCCGAGAGAGAAAACATGTATATATCCGAGAGTCATTCCTATAGGTAAATATAAAGCATAGATATACAAAGTTGGAGTGATGGATCCTATTGTTTATATTTTTTATTAAATTCAATGGGGGGTCGGTGGAAGGCTGGTTAAACCGTTTGGTTTTCGACCACTACGACCCGGGTTCGATTCCCGCATTGGGCACTTTTTTCCGTAAAAAAAAAAAAAAAAAAAAAATTCTCCAATGGCCCCCGATTCTTGCAAAAGTCCAACCCCACCAGCGAGTGCAAGTAACCAAACGGGGCTCTGGCACATTTGTAAGTGCAAAGTCGAACTGCTTTTCACATGTGCAGACATGTGGTGCACTTACAGTAAAAGCAGTCGCTAACTACCCACCATGATTATCATGGCCTGTACCACGTGTACTAGAGATAAGAAAAAAAAATTATAAAAAACACTTTAAAAAAAGATTTTATTTAAAATGCACTAAAAATAACAAAATAAATATTTCTGAAGTATTGCTTTTTTTTCTGAAGGTACCATTTAACAAATAAAATAATAGACTTAGAAATAAAGCGGTGGGGGATGATAATCATTTATGCAGCAAATAGGTATAAATTTAATGAAGGGCATAATCTTGCTTATCATTTGATTCATATAAAATCACATTGATCTCAAATTTATTATTATTGTACCCCACCGCTTTTATTTCTAAGTCTATTATTTTATTTGTTAAATGGTACCTTCAGAAAAAAAAGCAATACTTCAGAAATATTTATTTTGTTATTTTTAGTGCATTTTAAATAAAGCTTTTTTTAAAAAGTGTTTTTATAATTAATTATTCACGCTATTTTTAGTCGTATATATGCCAGTCCAAAAAAAAAAGCCTTATCACTGAGACGACGTTGGCCTTAAATAGCTGCAAGCCTGCTCGTAGCAGATTGGTCAATTCCTCGTGGGAGGTCGGAAGTGACGTAAGCAAAATCCGTTACTAACAGAACTGCTTCTCTTTGCTTTTGGGAACCCTAAATTTATTGAATTATATTACAAAGTTAGAGACACCCAGTGGATTATTGTTAGGGGATAATTGGTACATATAAAATTTGAATTATAATTAAACAATTGATTAAATAGTTAAAAGTAACAACATACTAATTGAAAAAGGGGAACTATTTAAAAAGGTGTCGTGAAATGTATGGTGGTATATTGTTACACACACACCTATATATATATGTATAATGAATATAAATATATGCGTGATGATATTGGAATAAGATGACTAAATTATAACAGATAAAATTAATATATTTGTTGGCTTTTCTCATTTATTTGCTTGTAATTCCAAGGACGTTTTAGATAGGAATCTGAATATTTGGATTTCTAATTCCTTCCATGTCTTGAACATTTATTGAAAAAATCCTTTCGCAACCTCCAGCATTTTCCGAGTAGATATAATGCAACACATAACATTAAAAAAAAAAGAAACATAGATAATGATTCATTTCTCGCCTTCCCGACCACCCAGAAGTCTGAAAATTAGTAGACTTGCATTTTTAATTGGACTGAGCGAGTTTTGTGAGTTTCATTATTCTATATGGTCTGGAAGCATATTAAATTTAAATATACAAAATTTGAGAGCAAATTTGGAAATTTGTCCGTTCTTGGCCAACCTGACAACCCAAAAGTCTGAAAATTGGTCAGCTAGCATTGTCATCAGGTTTGAACATGTGTATCAAATTTCATATTTTTAGGTGCCCTATAAGTATATTAAAAAATGATTACAAGATTTGGCGACAGACATCCAGACAGTCAGACATGGAGGCAAGTGTTAAATAAAAGCTTTAAAAAAACATTAAATTCAATTTTATAAATGTAATCTCTTGAATCAATATTAAAATATTAACATTAGGCCTCCAGGGAAAATTTTACAACCTTTTCCAAAAGCTAGAGATATTTATAAATAAAATATTTGTAAAAAAAACTTTTCCATGGAGATCTAATGTTTGTGTTTTAAAATTCAATTTTATTCATGAAAATTAAGCCAAAATCTCTAAATTTAATTGTACAATATTAATATTTAATATGCAAATTTTAAAGCAGTCAACACGTATGTAAATTTTCATAGTTAAAAGCCCATCTCTCTAGTACAAAAAAAATCTTAATAAATAGTTATTCAAAGTCAAGTGGTTAGATGATTCTTTATATTTTCTACTAAACATTCAAGCCACAACAAATAGTATAAAGTATCAAATTTTATATTTGAGTTGAATTCGTTTTTTTTTTGCTTATCTCTAGTACACGTGGTACAGACCATGATAATCATGGTGGGTAGAGGTGATGACTGTTTTTTACTGTAAGTGCACTACATGCCTACACATGTGAAAAGCTGTTCGACTTTGCACTTACAAATGTGCCAGAGCCCCGTTTGTTTACTTGCACTCGCTGGTGGGATTGGACTTTTACAAGAATCGGGGGCCATTGGATCATTTTTGTTTTTTAATCAGAAAAAAGTGCCCAATGCAGGAATCGAACCCGGGTCGTAGCGGTCGAAAACCATACGGTTTAGACCATCCTATCACCGACCCCGTTAAAAAAATTAAAGGTACTTTCGCTTTATTATATTAAAAAAAAAAAAAGGTTAGATATACCGTGCAAATGGGACAACAGACACAAGGTCTCGACATGGCTTACCTTGGGTAATTTCTCATTCTTTGAATTAGCTAGTGTTACGAAAAGGTTTTTTTTTTCTGTGTCAGTTTCAATATCTTGCGAATTTCCCTTTAAATTAGGCTTGTACTGACGAAGGCCAGAGACCGAAATTACGGTGTTCAGGTGGGCTGGTTTCCTGTGTTGGCTAAAGATGATGTTGGGGTGAGTTCTCCGACCTCATTCTTGTAGATTCCCTCGAAGTCCAAGACTATAGAATTGACAATAATTTAATTTTGAAGAAGGAATAAAAGTTTTCGGAGACGAGTTTCTTTGTGCTGTATAATCGGCAAGCTTTCGGACTATGACCTCCTTCAACAGGCAACTTTCCAAGAAACTAGAGGATAATATACAGTTACACCTGTATATAGCGCCCCCTCTTGGGACTCACCATCCTTGTCAAGGGGAGTGCTAACTGTCTCTCCTTTTTTCCAACACACTAGTGATGATAAATAATGAGTCTCAACACCAGTTTTAGCAAATTAAGACCAAAAACCAACCTGTATACCATGATGTATACCATGATATATACCGTGATATATACCATGATATATACCATGATATATACCGTGATGTATACCATGATATATACCATGATATATACCGTGATGTATACCGTGATGTATACCGTGATATATACCATGATATATACCGTGATGTATACCGTGATGTATACCGTGATATATACCATGATATATACCGTGATGTATACCGTGATATATACCGTGATATATACCATGATATATACCGTGATGTATACCATGATATATACCATGATATATACCATGATATATACCGTGATGTATACCGTGATGTATACCATGATATATTCCGTGATATATACCGTGATGTATACCGTGATATATACCATGATATATACCGTGATATATACCGTGATGTATACCGTGATACATACCATGATATATACCGTGATGTATACCATGATATATACCGTGATATATACCATGATATATACCGTGATATATACCGTGATGTATACCATGATATATACCGTGATATATACCATGATATATACCGTGATGTATACCATGATATATACCGTGATATATACCGTGATATATACCGTGATGTATACCTTGATATATACCATGATGTATACCGTGATATATACCGTGATGTATACCATGATATATACCGTGATATATACCGTGATATATACCGTGATGTATACCATGATATATACCGTGATATATACCGTGATATATACCGTGATGTATACCGTGATATATACCGTGATATATACCGTGATATATACCGTGATGTATACCGTGATATATACCATGATATATACCGTGATATATACCGTGATGTATACCATGATATATACCGTGATATATACCGTGATGTATACCATGATATATACCGTGATATATACCGTGATGTATACCGTGATGTATACCATGATATATACCGTGATATATACCGTGATGTATACCGTGATATATATCGTGATGTATACCGTGATGTATACCGTGATGTATACCGTGATATATACCGTGATGTATACCGTGATGTATACCGTGATGTATACCATGATATATACCGTGATGTATACCGTGATGTATACCATGATATATACCATGATATATACCGTGATGTATACCGTGATGTATACCGTGATATATACCGTGATATATACCGTGATGTATACCGTGATGTATACCGTGATGTATACCGTGATATATACCGTGATATATACCGTGATGTATACCGTGATATATACCGTGATGTATACCGTGATATATACCGTGATATATACCGTGATATATACCGTGATGTATACCGTGATATATACCGTGATGTATACCGTGATGTATACCATGATGTATACCGTGATATATACCGTGATGTATACCGTGATGTATACCATGATATATACCATGATATATACCGTGATGTATACCGTGATGTATACCGTGATATATACCGTGATGCATCGTTCTGATGTATATTTTAAGGAGAGATTCCTCTTTAGGTAAGTGAATATCATCTTTTCTGCAACATTATGTTAGATATAAATGTAGAAATAAAAACAATTAGCATTTACCAAAAATAAGAAAACAAATATATGAGAACTTTAAAACAGATACAGTTAAACCTGTCTATAGCGCCCCCTCTTGGGACTCACCAAAATAGAGTGCTATAGAGAAGGGGTGCTATAGACAGGTCACTTTTAATGTAAATTGCATCGTACTATGTATTTAAAATCGGGCGCTATAGAGAGGAAGGCGCTATTTAGAGGGGGGCGCTATAGACAGGTTTAACGGTATATACATGTAAATATTTACACAATTATAAATTTTCTTAATGAAATGAATAATTATTATGAAAAAAAATATTTTTATCTACGTATACAAATTAGTTTTGAGATAAGGAAGACTGCCAAAAATGCAGGCAAAATCCATTTTCTTGTAATAATTTAATTGTATTAGATCCAAGTATTTTAATTTCCAGTAATGTATATTAAATTTAATACCTTTTGTAGATATATTTTGAATTATATAGCAACAACTATATTTTAATAAACTGCTAATTTATTATGTTATTTGTAGATATATTCTAAATTATATAGCAACAACTATATTTTAATAAACTGCTAATTTATTATGTTATTTGTAGATATATTTTAAATTATATAGCAACAACTATATTTTAAGAAACTGCTAATTTATTATGTTAATTTTACATATATTGTCACACATTCATTTCTTTTATACAAAGTTCTCTGTTCTCGTTTTTTATCTTTCTCTCTTTCTCCTTGTTAATATCATATGACTATTCTCTATGGCCTAAAATTATTGTAAATATATGTATAGAGAATTGTCAGTGTGTTGTAGTGTCATGTATGTCAGCTCAAGTGTCCATAGGGGGACATAACGCTTTAAATTGAAATAAATAAGTCAATTTTAACGGGAAATGTAGACTGTGTGTGCACTACGCTCGTATACAGGAGTTTTGTAACTACAGCTCGGTGCATTGTTGGACTTTGATAGAACGTTATCCCGCTTATTACACTTATTCTTCCTAATTCCCGTACCTATTGTCTTTTGAATACCTCCATATAACCAGGTTCAGAATTGTTGTTCTATACATGTATGTTCATGTCAAATAATATTACAAGTGTACAATATTTTAGGGGGTCGGTGGAAGGGTGGGTAAACCGTTAGATTTAGACCCCTACGACCCGGGGTCGAATCCCGCATTGGGAACTTTTTGTAATTTAAAAAAATGCTTCAATGTGGCCTCTGATTATTGCTAAAGTCCAACCCCACCAGCGAGTGCAAGTAAACAAACGGGGCTCTGGTACATTTGTAAGTGCAAAAGTCGAACGGCTTTTTACATGTGTAGATATGTGGTGCACTTACAGTAAAAGCAGTCGCCATCTTCTACCCCACATAATTATCATGGCCTGTACTAGGAACACCACGTAATAAAAAAACAATATTTTAACTATCAACTAACCCCCCTATAAAGCTACATTTTTACAATAACTATATTCAATAGTATACAGGGGTTACGATGATATAAAATGGTAAGAAAATGCTTTCGATCATTGATATACAAAATAAACTGTTCCTTTAATGTTTCTGGCAAGTTTTTCAGCCACGATCTCTTCAATAAGCCAATCCTTGTTGTGGATTATCATTCATCCGTAACGATCGTTTGTATGGCAATTTGAGAATGTAAGATACTTTATTGGTCAATGCTTAAATAAGAGAAAAATAAATAAACAAACATGATACAGGGGAATATATTCAGTAATATGTACGATTTTCTTCAGCGAGAGAGGCTACACCACCTTGAAAGTGCTTCTCAAGACATGGAAGAGGTCTTCTTGAATCTTCCTCAGTTCTTGCCTGAGAAAATATAAGGTTGTCCCAAAAGTTCGTTAAACATATTTATTTTTAAAATTTTACACAAATGAGAGGGTTCACTACTGATGAGCCAAGCCCTCTCATTCATTAAATCATATCATTGCAGTAAGGTCTGTAGAGATTTAAAAAAGAAACGCATTGCCAGTAAATTTATTTGTGTAAAATTTTAACGATAGAGGGCAATAAAATTTAATTTACTAATATATTTATTTTTATATTTTACAAGTGTTTACGAACTTTTGGGACAACCTTGTAATTCTGAAACTTGTCCCACCTGCTGATTGGCCACCCTTGATATAGAACATCAGAGATTAAATCATCCTTCTATAAGAATTCTGTTATAATTTAACCAAGGTTACCAATATTACCAAGATTTTCCTAAAAGTTCGTATACACTTACAAACTATAAATCATAATTATAATATTAGATAGTAAAAAGGCATATATTGGATTCCACAAAAGATTTATTTGCCAATAGTTCGGTTGGCTAAACGCCAACCTTTATCGAGGCATTACATTTTTGTATACACAAACTCAGCGCCGCATAGTGTTATAATACATAGTGATCCAAAAGTCCCGCACAACTTTAAAAATTAATAACTCCGCGAATATTTGCGCTAGAGCAATGCGGTTAACACCATTGTGTTCAGGATGCAATGGGATTTTTTATGGAAAATAATGAAAAATTCGAAATTGATTTTAGTTACAACTTTATTCGCTAGAAGGCGCCCTTCCAGAATCAGCGATTCAGCGGCCAAATTGTTTGATAAATTGAAAAATATAACTGAACGACACGTATTTTTACTTTTTGAATACCAGGAAAGAACCCTAATAATATCAAATGATAAATTAATAAAACACCATTTCGCCAAAAGTTAGAAGAAATGGTTAACGATTTTTAAATACAATCTGAGATATGTAAAATAGGTATATGCAAATTAAAACATGTAGCAAAAAAAAAAGAAAACCTGATATTTTAGATGCGGTTTGCTGGAATCCTCTCAGCTATTTATATTTCGCAAATAATATTTTTTTATTTTTTAAAATTCAACTCTCTCTCAGTATCGATTATATTTATTTTAATTCATTTGAAAAATATTTATCTATCTCTGATGATTTATTTTACTCTGGAATGCCGTTTTTGTCGTGTCCAATAAAGAGCCTCAGATTCTTTTCGTTTGGCCAACAAAAAATGTCCAATTTATATACACATATATTCTTAAATAATGAGACTTTAAAGAATGCAAATAATCTTCATCTATTTACATACACAACACATCTCCCCCCTTAATAATACTCCAGCCGGACTAGGGGTTTCCTGGCTCTCTGAGGTCTAGAACTGCGGACGGGCACTTGCACAGCGGCAGCCTCCCGTTTAGGAGTGCAAGAGGGCACGTGCACAGCAACAGGCCCTGGTATAGGAGTGCAAGAGGGTACGTGCACAGAAGCAGTCTCCTCCTTGTTTCCTGATGTAACCTCTGGAACCTCCTCTTCACTTTATTTCTGACTTCCACCTACAGGCTTCTCTCCTGATGTTCGAGGAAGTATCATTTTTTTTGTCTCCACTTGTTTCTTTCTCACAGGTCGCAATTGATTGATATGCCTCTTATACACGACGCCCTCGCAACTTATAAGGTAGTGACGGTAGCTCAATAATTCCAAAATGGTACCTTTTTACCGTTTAGGTCCAGTTACATAGTTGCGGAAATAAACCTCGCAACCTGTAGTAAACTGCTCCTGCCTTCTTACGGCCTCATGAAATACCTCTCGCGGATTTCCCATCTTGGTATTAAATTCGAGAATCTTGATCTTAAACTTCTCTTCATTAGCAGTTCCGCTGGGGAATTCCTTTATTACAGTTTGGGGGAATGCTCTATGAGCAAATAGGAAACTTTGTAGATTCGTCTCCAAAGGTTTCTCAAAAGGTTTTTAAACTCTCTTACATATCTCTCAGCTAAACCATTTGTACTAGGATTATACGGACTGGTCTTAGTGTGCCGTATACCATTCATTTTGGTAAATTGCTCGAATTCACCGGAGACAAACTGTCTTCCGTTATCTGTAACAAAAAATTAGGGCAATCCAATTCTGGCGAGAATTTCTCTAAGATGACTTATAATCGTTTTTTCTGGTAATATATTTGATGATAAAAATTTCTATCCACTTTGAGTATGCGTCCACGAGAACCAAAAACATTCTTCCCATGAACGGACCCGCTAGATCAAGATGAAGTCGCTGCCACGGTTTTTCGGGCCAAGTCCATTCCGAGATGGTAGCCGGGGGCATGCTTGCTGATTCTTGGCATACTCTACATTCTCTAGTTAACTCCTCGATGTTACTGTCTATGCCTGGCCACCAGAAAATATTCATTTTAACAATCCCCATGTTTATTTCATGCAAGTCATTTAAAATTAAAGATCTTAATTTTGGGGAATTACCCCTCTTTCACGCCATTGAAGACAACCAAACTCCAAACTTAATTCCTCATTGATCTTATAATGAGGAGCTAGTGGGTTTTCTCTCGGTACCCATGTGAATTTCCAGAGTTGCCTTCTCTAACATTCCTTAATACTATAGACAGTATTTTATCTAGGGGCGTCTCATTAGCCACCTCCATAAAAGAGAACGGTACCTCATTCGACTTCCTAAGAAGAAGTACCTGGTCTTCATCAAGAGACTCCCTGACACTCGATTCTAATGGAAGACGTGACAATGCGTCAACATTGGAATTATCACTAGTTTTTTGAAATTCCACGGTATAATTAAATGCAGCTAATTTTAAGGACCATCTTTTAATACTGGATGATGCACATATGGGAATTGGTTTATCAGGTGAAAATATATGAATTAAGGGTCGGTTGTCTGTGACCAATACACATTTTCGTCCCGGTAAGTATTGTCTGAATTTCTCAACGCCAAAGGTTATGCTCAACGCTTTCTTTTCTAGTTGAGAGAAACGTTTTTTCCGCTTCAGTTAATGTTCTAGAAGCAAAGGCTATAGGGTATTCTTCCTTTCTATCATTTCTATGACTCAGAATTACGCCTAGTCCATAGTCCATTAATAATGATTTACATTTTTTAAATAACATTCGATATCTTTTCGTCCAATTCCATCTACAATTTTTATTCAAAAGTTGATAGAATAGCGCTAAAATGTTTGCTATATTCTTTATGAATCTATAATAATAAATTAAGAGTCCTATGAAAGATCTCAATTGCGAAACATTCTTTAGGTTCAGGCGCCTCTATCACTGCTTTAATTTTATTTTCTAAGGGATGCAGTCCATATTTATCCATTTTAAACCCTAAATATTCCACCGATTTCTTTTTAAATTTACATTTATATCTGTTTAACTTTAAACCCTTTTCTAGCAATCATCTAAACACTAGATCCAACTTTTGTTCATGATCTTCAAAGTCTTTTCCTGCAACCAAAATATCATCTATGTAGCAGGCCACACCTGGCAAATCAGAAAATAGGCCTTCCATAATCCTCTGAAATTTATTTGGTGCTACCGCTACGTCATATGGTAGTATTTTATAAGAAAACAACCTCTTTGTTGTGTTTATATCAACAAAAATTTGTGGCTTCTTCCGCTAACATTACTTGTAAGTAAGCCTGTGATAGGTATAGAGTCGAAAGTACTGTGCTTGTAGATAATTTTGAAAAGATCTCATCGATCGATGGAATGGGATACCTATCTAATTCTATTGCTTTATTAGCTGTACATTTAAAATCACCACATATCCTCACACTACCATCCTTTTTTGATGCCGGTAATATTGGAGCGGTCCAATATGCATGAACTATAGGTTATAAAATGCAAGAATTCACTAAACGATCAATTTCATTCTCTACTTTGGTTTTTAGAGAGAAAGGTAAACTTCTGGCCTTACAAAACACAGGAGTCACATCCTTTTTTAAATTGAAATTTATTCTAACGTCCTTTAGAGACAGCCCAAATCTTTGTTAAACAAATCTGCATACCTATCCATCAAATTTTTATATATTTAAATATATTTCTATTATATTCATTATTTAAAATTTTAATGCTAAACAATATAGAATATTCAAGTTTCAACTGTTTAAGCCATTCTCTTCCTAATAAAATTACCTGGATTTTTTCATTTACAACTATTAATCTTAATTAATGGTTGGCTTCTTTTACAAAAACATTTCTTTTATCTATAATCTCTATTGATTTACCACAAAAGGATTTTAATCTTATATTTGTTGGAAATAATCTTTTACCTTGCCAATAATTCTTATAAATATCTTTAGGTATTAACGTAACTGGACTTCCTGTATCTATTGTAAAGCACAAAGAATAATCATCTACTGTTAAATTTATTGTGGCATCAGTTTCGCCCTGTACAGAATATATAGAGTCCTCTAGTACAAATTTACATCCCCACATTCTTTTACTAGCTTTGCAGACCCTACTTAAATGACCCAGTTTATTACATTTTAAAACAAGTCTTTGTTCTATGAGGTAAAACAGATGCCACGTGTGAATGTCTTTCAGCACATCTATAACACACTATTTTGCCTTTGCCTGAAAGGCCTATACTGCGCCGTACTATTATTGTACTCACCCTTTTTATCCTTTCAATTCACAGGGGATATCTTGGCCACTAATTTATCTTGTAATTCTCTTGTATTTATTTCGGCCAGTTCGAACGAAATCGCCACTGCAAAAACTTTATCCAGGGTGACATCGTCGTGCTCTTGTAGTAGCTTCTTTTGCAGGCTTTCCGACTTGATTCCAGCCACAAAACGGTCTCGCATCATGGTTCCCAACATATCGACGAAATTACAATTTATTGCCAAATGTTTCAATTCTCTAAGATATTCCGAAATTGATTCTCCTTCCTGTTGAATTCTCTTTAAAAATCTGCATCGCTGTGGTATCACTTTCTTCTTTGGATCCAAATGCAGCTTAATTATTTGAATGATAGTATCATAGGGTTGATCTTTCATTAGACCAGGAAGTAAATGTTGTTTCCCTGCTTCAAAGTTTCAGAATCTGGTAGCGAGGTAAAAATCAGCACTTTAATCTCCTCCTTCAGATGCCAAAAAGAAAGCCTCAATTTTTTTTACAAAAAGATCGAAGTGTCCTCCACTGGGCTATAGCATCTAAAAGGTACTATTAACTTTGAACTTGTCATGCTGATCTTTTCTACTCCTTTGTTTTCTTGATCCAGATAGTTTAAAAGATGTAATCTTAACCCATTATCCTATTTTTCCTCTTCATAATCCGAGAGTGAGATTTGTTTAAAAGATGTAGTTATTATACTTGCATAGACGCCGTTTTCCTCAGCTTTTTACTGGCTCTGTAGATCGCGTATCCTCGTCGCACTTTTGTTGTGTCGTAATTAGACGTACAAGATCTCAAACTTGACCATGGCCAACAACAAATGTCAAATTTATATATACATATATTTTTACATAATGAGGCTTTAAATAATACAAATAATATTCATATATTTACATAAACAACAGTTAATATATATAATGAGAAGAGTAGAAGACTGAGCACTGATCCCTGAGGTACACCAGCCCATGTTCTTCGGTCCTTGGAAAATGTTCCATTGACCCGAACCTTTATCCTTCTTCCCCTTAAGAAGTCTGCAATCCAGATTGAGGTTTTTCCTCTTACTCCGATGTTGTGCAGTCTTTCAAATAATTTCTACACTCGATCAAAAGCTGAGGTCATATCCAGGAATACGGCCGTTGTCTTCTTTGGCGGTTTTTCCTAGAAATCTATTATTGATTGACAGAAGTAGAACAATTTATCAGTTATACAGTGTCTGGATCTTTAGGCAATTTGGTAGAAGTTTATTTTATTATTGTTAGTGAGCCAGACTATGAGCCTAGAGTGGATAATTCATTCTGTTATTTTACAAAGTATGCTGGTAAGAGCAATTGGCCGATAGTTCTTGCATTCCTTAGCATCTTTGTTTGGTTTCAGTATTGGCACTATAATTGATATCTTCCAATTCTTTGGTAGTTTACCAGTTTGCCATGAAATGTTCAGTATTCGTAGGAGTTGATTTTTAGCTTCGTCTCCAAAGTGTTTAATTATTTGACCAAAGATTAGAGCATCTCCAGGTGACATCTTTGATTTAACTTTCCTATTGATGAATTAAGCTCATTCAGTGTGAAGTCTCCCGAGTAAATATCTTGTTGATGGTAATTTCTTGCTTGTTTAACTAACTTGTTTATATTATTTTTTAGAGTCCTGCCTTCATTCGAATAGCTGAGTCTGGAAGTGCTTGAAAGATATTCAGCAATTATGTCAGCCATCTGTTCGTTCTCGCTATTCATATCGGTTAGAGTATTGGAGGATTAGTGTTGGTTTTGATTGTTTTATAACACTAATTATATTCCAGTGATGGCTTTCCTTTTTTGGATCCATTTTTTCGCAGAATTCTGCCCATTTTTCTTGTTTGAATATCCAAATTTCTTGTTCTATTTTGTGACTAATTTCAATAAGTTCCTTTATGACTTCTTCTGTTTTATTTGGTTTAAGAAGTTCATTTTTATTGTCTCTCTCTGCAATCATTGCCTCGATATTGTGGTCCTTCCAGTAAAGTATTCACAGGTCTTTACGTCTACCTCTAGGTATTGATACTTTTGCAGCTTTGGATATGTTCGAAGAGAATTTTTCCAATTTTTTTGTCAATCGTTCTGTGATTTAATTCTTCGTTGCACAGTTCTTCAAGCTTTTCTGTGAATTTTTTTTCTCCAGTGTTCTTTTATTCTGTTGGAAATTCTCAATTTTGAATTTTAGGGTTGTTAAAATTGGTCTGTGGTCACTGATTGCACTTTTCAGAATTTTTCCTTGTGTTGTGGGTGCGATGTTGTAATTTATCGCTGTGATGTCTATTGCGGATTCTGTGACTGTGGACTTGGATAGATAGGTGTTCTTTTCGTTATTTAACGGTGTAAGTTCGAGGTCGGTTAGCATGTCCTCAACCTGCTGACCTTTGTTATCCTGGACAGGTGATCCCCAAGTTGGTCTTTCGGCGTTAAAATCACCAAGTATGATTGCGATATCCGAAGACGCTTCACTTAATGTCTCTATCAGGCCTGTATTGATGCTAGTATTATCGTGGTGATAAACATTTATGATTGGAATTGTTTTATCTGTAAGATAGATTTCTATTGCTTGAGCTTCTGTCGTGCTTTAGGCTTACTCTGATTATAGGCGATTTCCTTAAATTTGATTTCTAGAGTTTTAATCAAAACGGCAAGTCCTCCTCCGAACTTTCCCGGTCTGTCCATTCGTAGTGTTGTATAATCTTTGATATTGAATCTCAGATTCTGATTCAATTTTGTCTCCTGAGGACAATTAATATGTACATTGTTGTCACAGAGAAGACAAGTTAGCTCTTTATTTTCCTCTGGGTACCATTTATATTGAGTTGTAGTAGATTGAATTGTGTCCTCGTAGTAGATTTCTCATCATGAGCTCGAGCTTCTGCTCCTGACGCGGCGGTTACCCCGGACGCGGTAGCATTACTGGAGATAGCGGTAGTCAGCGGTAAAGGACCAATGAGTTGCTACTCTCTAAAGCGATTGATTAAAAGTTTTGAGGAAACTGGATCTCTGGAAGCAAAACCTCGGAGTGGAAGACCATCGACATGCAAGTCAGTGGCTGTTACGGTTTTGCAGAATGCTGAAGCTATTGAAACGTTATCCACGTATGGAGAAGTAAGTGCTAGACAAGTTTCTCGACAAACGGGGATTTCGTATAGAACAGTTTGGAGAGATCACACATTTAGAATTTTTCTATGAAAATATCCTAACAAAATTCAAAGTTTTCACGAGTTGAAAGTCAGCGATTTTGAGAAGCGTCAAGAATTCGCTGCATGGGTTTTCCGGCAAATAGATATTGATGAAAACTGGCTGTCAAATGTTCTAAGAACAGATGATGCTCACCTTTATCTAAAGGAGAATTTAACATTCAAAACTGCCTCATTTTGGCAACAGAAACCCCTAGGATTTTTACAGAAATACCACTTCATCAGCCCAGAGTTACAGTTTTGTGTGGGTTCACTTCTTTTTTATTTTTGGGCCAATTTTCTTTGAAAAAACCAATGGAAGAACTTTAAAAACCGTTTTTGTAACTGGTGAACGTTATGTTCAACTTTTGAGAGAAAGGGTTATACCCATATTGCAGGACAGACAAGCACTAAGCGAAATAACATTCATGCAAGATGGAGGACCTCCTCATATCTCCCGCGGTGCCAAACAATTGCTGAAGGATACGTTCGGTGAAATTCGTTGATAAGTCGCCACTTTATATACCAGTGGCCTCCAATATCACCAGACTTGACGCCTTACAATTTCGGTTATGGGGGTACATTAAGTCGCGTTTTTATCGATGCCGGCCTACCACATTGGCCATGTTGAAGGCTTCTATCAGATGGCACGTTTTATAAATTTCAACTATTCAATTGTGACCATTCTGTCATCTATCGTCTGCAGGCGGTGTTTGAGAATGAAGGGCGCCACATTGAGCAAGAATTGTGACCTAATACAAGAGAGAAGGCAGTTACCTCATGTGTTATATTTTGCAGCTCTTTGTTTTGGGTTATGGGAATAATAAATGCTGTCCTCACATCTTGACTCTTTTTTTCTGTAAACAGTAATTCTTTTGTTTGTCATTTGCCCACATTTTATATTATGTCGTGCAGGCTAAAGTGTTATAACTTCTCGAATAACACTGGTATATCCAATTTTACCCCTTATGTTTAGTTTATCGCTTTTCGCTCATTAGAAGAAATAGCATAAGGAATAATCTCTGTATCCCCCCCAACCTTAGATATTTTGCGCAAAAATTAATACAAAATGATTTTACTACCACGTTTTTCAACGCAAAAGGTCGATTTAAAAATGATTTTTTTTGAGGGGATACATTTTCAAAATTATGTACAGTATAATAAACAATGATAACATTTGACAAACCCATAGGATATTTGGAATAAAGTACGCCAAATATATTTTGTCACTCCCCTCTATATTTCATTTTTGGATCATGAAAAATATCCAGTTAAATAGTCAAGTGTCGACAATTAGTCAAAAAACTATACATTCTTTATAGCACGAAATGCTATTAGTAGTGCCATCATAATTTTTGGTACCATATTAACATTTAAAAAATCGTGTATTGATATCAGTAGTTATTTTCAAACATTCAATTTATTTCACAAAACTCCATCTAAAATATAAATATTTTTTGATACATGTTTTAAATTGCATATACCTATTTTACATATCTCAGATTGAATTTAAAAATCGTCAACCAAATATTCTAACTTTTGGCGAAATGGTGTTTTATTAATTTATCATTTGATATTATTAGGGTTCTTTCCTGGTATTCAAAAAGGAAAAATACGTGTCGTTCAGTTATATTTTTCAATTTATCAAACAATTTGGCCGCTGAATATTTGATTCTGGTAGAGCGCCATCTAGCGAAAAAAGTTGTAACTATAATCAATTTCGAATTTGATTATTTGCCATAAAAAATCCCATTGCATCCTGAACACAATGGTGTTTACCGCATTGCTCTAGCGCAGATATTCGCGGAGTTATTAATTTTTAAAGTTGTGCGGGACTTTTGGATCACCCTGTATTACGGTTGAAATAATTTAAAATACAAAGTAAATGGGGGAAATTTGTGCATGAAAAAAATTATTCAATACCTTTTTTTATTTCAATACATCAATAACATTTTATTCAATCTAATATATGCCTTTTTACTATCTAATGATTTAAGTATGGATTACTCTATTTTCAGATAATTATAATATGTTTACGAACTTTTGGGACAAACTTGTACTTGTAGATATACGCCTTGGTAGACGCCATGACATCATCATCCAGGCCATGTCCGAAGATCCAGCCCTGCAGGTCAGGGGGCCGCTGGTGAATGTCTTCGGGATGAGAGGACAGGACCAGTACTGGTGTATCGGTGACAGGTCGCCGGACCCACAGGACTGTTGGGCCGAGGCTGGGTGAGCTGATTGGGGCAAGGCGTGCATCTCAAACCTCACAAGCAATAAGAGACGATTTTTCTCCAAGCAACTTTAGATATTTTATACACTAGTTTCCGCTTTTTTACTTTACTCAAGATCCTTTCTTAACCCAATACTGCTTCTTTGGTGGAAAGTTGTTAACTGTGAGATCACATATACAGTTAAACCTATCTATAGCACCCCTCTTGGGACTCACCAAAATAGGATGCTATAGAGAGGGGGTGCTTTAGACAGGTCACTTTTAATGTAAATCGCATCGAACTATGTATTTAAATTCGGGCGCTATAGAGAGGGAGGCGCTGTAGACAGGTTTAACTGTATTGTGGTTTTACTGTCCATCGGTGAAGGCTGCTGTAGGAAGACTGAGACCAAGTTATTGGCGTGACACGGTGGTCGCTAATGGCACAGACATCCGCTGGCGTGTGTCCTCCAGTAATATACACGTATTTCCCTCGCGTGCACCATCCGCTCTCAGCCAACCTACACGTCAAAGAAACTATCTCCTTCCAACCTGCTGTAATAAAGAAGACCAGAATTTCTCAACCTTTCTTTTTTTCTTTGTACCTTGGACTAGCACAGGGGTCGGCTAAATTTTGAGTCGGAAGAGTCAAAAATTGTAATTTACAAAATTTCAGAATTTTTAAAGAGCCACAATTTTTTTTTCTTGCCCAACCATAAATAGTACTCAAAATTTTAAACTATTATAGACGCGTATGATTCTTTTAAAAAATAATCATACGCGTCTATAATAGTTTCGAATTTTGATAACAGATGGCGCGCTAATGCATCATAATAAATAGTACTAGCATAAATAATATTTATGAATGGAACTATATAAAGAGCCGCAGCTTCACATCCAAAGAGCCGCATGTGGCTCGCAGTTTGCAGACCCCTGCACAATGGATACACTGCGTGACATTGAAAATGGAACACCAAGAAATAGTGGCCAGAAAGTGATGAAACTCGGCAGACAGAGAGAGACAGGGACGAACAATAAGTGATCTTTATTTCAAAATGATAGTCATAATACAGAGCGAGAACGGCGTCGGCTTAGTAGCAAGTAGGACCACCGCGGACGGCGATGCACGCAGCAACACGTCTAGGTAGAGAGTCAATCAGAGTACGGATGGCGTCCTGAGGGATGGCTCTCCATTCCCTCTCAACCATTTGCCACAGTTCGTCTTCTGAACGCGGCTGTGGCAAGGCATGCAAACGGCGTCCAATGATGTCCCAGACGTGCTCGATTGGTGAGAGATCAGGAGAGTACGGTGGCCAGGGAAGCATCTGTACATCTTGCAGAGCTTGTTGGCTGATGCGAGCAGTGTGCGGTCGGGCGTTATCCTGCTGATAAAGGGCATTGGGTACCCCCTGAAGGTAGGGGAGTGTCACCGGTCGCATCACATCATCAACGTATCGTTGGGCCGTCATAGTGCCCTGAATACGAAGTAAAGGTGACCTGGAATCATACGCGATTGCGCCCCAAACCATGATTCCACGTTGTCGCACGGTGGGGCGTTCCACAATTGCTGCCGGATTGGACCTTTATCCACGTCGACGCCACACGCGTACACGGCGACTATCACTGGACAAGCAGAAACGCGACTCATCTGAGAACACGACCCTGTGCCATTCCGTCATCCACGTCGATCTAGCCCGGCACCATTCCAAACGTTGGCGCCTATTCGGTGGGGTCAATGGCAGTCTTCTTAGCGGACGGCATGAGTGCAAGCCATTAGCAACCAATCGACGGGAAATGGTTCTGGTCGAGAGATGGAATGATCTAGGGTGTCTTGCACATGTTGCAGGATGGCGGTACAAGTGGCTTGTGGGGCCGCCACTGCTTGTCGAAGGATACGCCGATCCACACGTGCTGACGTCACTCTGGTTGTACCGGCATTCCTATAAATTGCCACATTTCCTTGTTCCAACCATCTTCTCCACAGTCGGTGCACCGTGGACGCACCAAGGTGTGTATCAGCTGCGATTTGACGTATGGACCAACCTGCCCTTTTCAGTCCGATCACCATGCCCCTCGTAAAAGCGTCTGTCTGCTTGAACTACCTCCGTTTACGATGACCTGGCATTCTCTGTTATTACACGTGTCTTTTGACACAAGAACAAAATTTCTACAATGATTTTCCTTGAAGAAATAACGACACGAATACTGTCCTTTCTGCAAGTTCCTTCCCTTATATCTTACTCCATGTGCGCACGAGAGCTGCGCATTTTACATCATTTGCATAACTCGGTTAGGCGCGTCTACCCTGAAATTTGCATAATTTTCTGGCCACTATTTCTTGGTGTTCCATTTTCAATGTCACGCAGTGTATATACTTTTAGCCTGCTTTTGTTCTACTGCTGTGTGCGGTTGCTATTTTTTTGTCAACATATATATCCTTATATTTAATTATAATACTATATTTTAAAAAATCACTTATTTGGCTGTTCTTTTGCATCACCGACCCACAACATGATAGCAGAGCGTGGTTAGCTGCATAAAAAGAACAAAAGTAAGTGAAACCAATTTGGCGTCGTCTTCCCAAGCGCTTGCCCTGAACGTCGAGAAGCTCACCGGCAGCAATTATCGATCATGGAAATTTAACATGAATATGCTTCTGATCGAAAGAGGATTATGGGAATGTGTAATTAACGGAGAAACGTACGACGCTGATGAGGTACAAAGAAAATATGAGAAGACAAAAATTAAACAAGAAAATGCACTGGCAACGATTGCTCTATCAATTTATACAGAGCAACAAATACACGTTATCGACTGTAAGACTGCAAGTGAAGCCTGGACGACCCTGGAACAAATATTTGAACCGAAATCAATGGCGCGAATTCTTCAACTCAAGAAACAATTCTTGAACATCAAGTTCATCGAAGAAGAAAATATGATAAATTACCTATCAAGATTAAAGACCTGCAGTGATCATCTCAGAGAAGCGGGATGTGAAGCAAAGGATGAAGATCTGGCATACTCTATGCTAGCTGGACTACCAGACTCCTATGATGGGATTATAATGAACTTTGGAAACATGACGGATGATGAGTTCACATCATCCAAGGTAAGGCAGGTCCTGCTAACGGAACACGAGAGGAGAACAACCAGAAAAGAGGATTCATCCAAGGAGGTGCTACAGTTGAACAAGCATTAAAATAACAGCAGCACCGACAGTCGAAGAAAATGCTACCGATGCGGGAAGATCGGCCACATCGCCACCAACTGCCGAGGAATGAAGCAAACAACTATTAGGAACCGCGATAATCAGCATTATCAGAGGAAGGTAAACAAATCAGATAACTTCCTGGCTGCACTCAACCTAACGAGCGACGAGGATTCGTGGCTGCTGGACAGCAGAGCAACCAACCATGTATGCAGAAACAAAGATTGGTTCGTTGACCTTTGGGAGATGTCATCTGATCCTATCATGACTGCGAGTGGGACAACTGAGGCCGAAGGATATGGACACATATTTCTCCAGACGTCTATCCATAATGAAAGCATCGAAATCAAGCTAAACAATGTGTTATACGTCCCAAATGTGCGAAGGAATCTGCTGTCAGCCTCCAAGATAGAAGAAAACGGCAACCGTGTGACCTTTCGTAATATGGTAGCTCGCGTTTTCAACCCAGAAAACAGGATTATAGCGGAAGCGACAAATGTAAATGGCCTCTACATTGTGAAAGGTAAGACCTTAAACTCCAGTAAAACAGCATTTAATAGTGAAAGGGACCATTTTCAGAACAATTCCTTGAGAACGTGGCATCAAAGGTTATGCCATATTGACAGTAACGCCATTGAAAAGATGGCGCGGGAGGAGCTGGTAATAGGCTTAGAAATTTCCTCTAGAGACAAAGGCCTATGCGACGATTGTTGTATCGCCAAATCCACTAAAGCGTCACACAAAAACCTAGGCAATATTAGATCAAAACGGACCTTGGAGCTTAACCACATGATATTTGCGGTCCAATGCCAGGTAAAATCAACCGAAGGCAATAGATACTTTCTATCTTTTGTTGATGATTTCTCAAGAAGGATTACTGTGTATTTTCTGAAAAACAAAGATGAAGTATTAAAACATTTCGATATCTATAGAGCCACTGTAGAGAGACAAACTGGTAATAAAATTAAAGTGTTACGATCGGATAATGGACTTGAGTTTTGCAATAGAGATTTTCAAGACAAATTACAAAAACTAGGGATAAAGCATGAACGCACAAACGTGTATTCTCCGCAAATGAACGGTGTGGCAGAACGTGTAAATCGAACACTTTTAGATATGGCCCGCGCTTGTTTACATAGCGCTAATCTCCCCCAAAGATTTTGGGCAGAGGCGGTAAACACAGCTGCTTACATAAAAAACAAATGTTATAATAGTGCTCTAAAAGACAAAGTACCTGATGGACTTTGGTTAGAAAGAAATCCTAGTGTAAGACACCTAAAAGCAATTGGATGTTTGGCATATAGCCATATACCAAGAGAAAGAAGGCGAAAATTAGACCATCGGGCATGTAGATGTATTCTGGTAGGATACTCCACTCAAACACGTGGATATCGTCTCTGGTGCCCAGAATCACAAAAGGTGATTGAAACAAAACATGTTAGATTCGATGAGTCTAAAATTGGACTAGAGTGGACCAAAATAGTCGAAGAGACAGAACCGGAAAGGTACAACCACGTTTGGCTAGAACCTGAGACTAATTATGATAACGACCTAGAGAATGAATTACCGAGTAATTTGGATTCAGTGGGGGTAGAGGACACTCTACCACAACCCTCCACCTCCAAAAACATTGTTCGAAATCCATATGGGAGAAAAGGTAAACCAAGAGTAGAGTTAACTTTTTTAGATGTTACCGAGCCGCAAAGTTTTGAAGAGGCAGTCCAATTTACCGAAGCCGTGTATTGGAGAAAAGCAATGGAAGATGAGCTTTGAGTGCTTTAGGAACGAGGCACTTGGGAGTTATCAGCATTACCGCCGGAAAAGAAACCGATTAGCAGCAGATGGGTGTATAAGGTGAAGACAAATGAGAGCGGAAATGTAGAGCGTTTCAAAGCACGTTTAGTAGCTAGAGGCTTCTCACAGAAACAAGAAATCGATTTTCAGGAAACTTATGCACCTGTTATTAACTTAGCTGTAATCAGAGTTTTGATAACGTTAAGTTTGAACATGAAATGGTACAATAGACATCTCGACGTAGATAACGCTTATCTATATGGCGACTTAGAAGAAGAAATATACATGCTTTTGCCAGAAGGGATCGAGAGGAAAGATAACCAGGTTTACAAACTACTTCGACCTATTTACGGCTTGCGACAATCGGGGCGGAATTGGAATTTAACACTCGATCATGCTTTACAAGAAATGGGATTTACACGACTAGAATCTGTAATTGTATTTATACTTATCTGGATAAGGCAATTATTGCCGTTTATGTAGATGACTTGGCTTTATTTGGCGAGAGTGAAGAGATTTTGCGGAATATAGAACTGAAAATTAATGAAAGGTTCCGAGTTAAAAATTTGGGAGCGATCAGGAATTTCTTGGGAGTTCAGATTGACTATCCAGATGAGGAGACTGTAGTACTATCTCAAAGTACGTATGTTAAATCAATCTTACAAAAATTCAACATGATTGAATGTCGACCGGTATCCACACCGTTAGACATTAGTTTTCCAATCTCAAAAGGAGATTGCCCCACAGATGGAAAAGAGAAAGAGAGGATGAAAGTATTCCATATAGGGAACTAATCGGGACGCTCCTTTATCTTGCGAATTGTACTAGGCCTGACTTAATGTTTTCTGTTACGAGATTAGCTCAATTCGCCAGCAACCCTGGAGGTCGACATTGGCAAGCTGCCAGTGTTCCAAGTATAATAAATATAATTTGAGAATTTAGTAATATAATATTCCAATGACATAAAAAAAACTTGGAATTTTACTATTAATATATATCTGAAAAATTATTGTAACCTGTTTGTGCTGAATGTTAAAATGTAGCGTTAAAATATATTTTTACATTGTTAATTTAATTTGTTGTTATTTTATAATAATGAAGATGCAAATTACATTGTTGTTGTTTATTATCGTTTGTTTATATTAAAAACTAGCGGATGTGTACCTGGCTTCGCCCGGTTTTATCCGGGTGAAAGTTTGCCTAACGAATATTATTGAGAATAATATTCCGAAACACACAGAATATTATGATAATAATATTCGTTACATTATATATTTATATAATATATAAAATATATTTTTCGAGCAAACATATCCACTCTCTCTACTGAATAGATTTTAAAATATATATATATATATATATAAATATCTAGAGATATACTACATGAAACGATATTTTATATATAGAGAAAACCTGGCTTCGTGTGTCTTCTGCTCGAATGAATGTTTCGCTGGTAGAAATTTGTTCCTGCCTACTAAAAATTATTATCTGGCTTCGCCCGTGGTCTGCTTTAGTAAATATTATCCTAAATAATTTTGTTTATGTTAATCAAGCATGATACAGCAATATTATCATAATCATTTCTGACTAAGTCAGTATTTGGTTAATTATAATTTTCTTGTTTAAAAGTGCGACAAAAAAACTTCCGGATTTAACTCTCTGTCCTTTTCAAATTTAAGCGAGATTAGTTACATATTGAGGGCGTGCATAGCCGACAAACATATATATATATATATATGTTCCCCGTTTAGCCCGGTTTTTACCCGTGTAAAGGTTTGACCAACGAACATTTGTTTAAAACGATTCTAGCAAACATCCAATCCCTACTGAATCTATACTTGCCTATACTCTCGATAATTTGAAATTTTTTCCCGGTTCCTTGAAAAATAATCAATAAGTTGAATAAAATCAATATTAATTGATCCACTCGGTAATATGAAGTTGAAGGAATAGTATCTTGCCACAAACGAACATTTGTAGATAACTGTATTTAGCGAATGTACCCGGCTTCGCCCGGTTTTTACCCAAGTAAAAGTTTGCCTAACGAACATTTGTTAAAAACGATTCTAGAAAACAACCAATCCACTCATATATAGATTTATAAACGTATATTAATATTGTTATATGCGATTAAATATATATTTTGAAACACATAATTTTTTTGAAAACATTTATTAAATTTTAAATAAGATATTTTCTTTGAATATATATTAATATTGAAATGCCAAGTTTTTTTACAACGTCATTGGAATATTATATTGCTAAATCCTCAAATTAAATATTAAATTTATTATACTTGGAACACATTTTAGCATTTTTACAATTTATAAATGTAATTTCACCAGATGCAGCGAGAGGCGCTGCTTGCGAGTGAAAGTAGCTAATTTGTGCAAATAAAATTGCAAAGAATATTCATTTCAAATCAAATTTAAACCAGAAACCTTCCCAGTAGTATAGTAAATAACTTCCTAAAGTTTCGCGGCGATTGGATAATCTAACCTTTTAAAAACATTCATCGTGTAAACAAACTACGTGTAAAATTATTAACCAATCAAATTCTTTTATCGTCTCGACCAGTGCTGCGCCAAGCGGTAAAAGGCTGGAACTAACGCTTTTTGGTTTTACATTTGAAAAAAAGCACATCAACCTTTTTATTTTTTTTTTAAATAGCCTATATGTTAAACGAAACTTCAGCTGCCTACTTCCGAAATTTCATAATTATTGATTCTGTAGATTTTGCGCAACACGATAACAAACATCGATTTTGTATATTATTTTTATAGATATAAAGGATTTACAATGTATGTGATGATGATAACAAAAATGAATTTTTAAATTAATATATATAATTCGTTGAAAAAAAAAAGAAATAATTAATTATCAAATTCACAAAAGTGACAATATCTTATTTAAAATATAATAAATGTTTTTAAAATAATTATGTGTTCAAAAATATATTTAAACGCATATAACAATATTTATATACGTTTATAAATCAATATATAGATGGATTGGATGTTTTCTAGAATCGTTTTAACAAATGTTCGTTAGGCAAACTTTTACTCGGATAAAAACCGGGCAAGCTGGGTACATTCGCTAGATACAGTTATTCACAAATGTTCGTTTGTGGCAAAATACTATTCCTTCAACTTCAAATTACCGAGTGGACCAATTAATATTGATTTTATTAAACTTTTCGAGTATTTTTCAAGGGACCGGGAAAAAATTTCGAATTATCGAGAGTATAGACAAGTGTGTAGATTCAGTAGGAATTGGATATTTGCTAGAAACGTTTTAATAAATGTCTGTTAGGCAAACCTTTACTCGGGTAAAAACCGGGCGAAGCCGGGAACATATCTTTTCTTTATATCTGTGGCGACTACACTTTGAGCGCGAACTCGCAGGGGCAGTGGACAGCATCGGCAACCGCGAGCGTCAACCTGACTACGCATGCGCGCGGGACGTCATCAGAGACTCTGGCCACTGACGCGGTAAACATCTAGGCTAACTCCAACAGCCGTTGCTTCAACCGTTGCTTGGAATTTAGTTTCGTCGCGGGAGATCTCGGCTAGACCGAAAGCGGCTTCTAGCTGGCTTATCCACAGTTTAACGTTGTTGGGCCAGAATGGTGGTGCACGGAAAGCCAATCTTGATATTTGGGAGGGTGCCGTGGATGTTGGCCCTTCCGGATGTTCCGTAGTTGCGTCTTGCATTCTGGGGCTGTTGAAAGTTTCGTGGATGAAATAATAAAAATAATAAAATATAGAAGTGTGATTAAAATAACTTTTGAATCACGTCCGGCTCACCAATTTGTAGGATTGTTGCGTGATGTGTTGGTGTGGTTTGTGGAAAGGCTGCTCTCTGATAAAATTATAATTAAAATTAATTTATTTAAAGACGGAAATATAAAAATAGAAAAGAAGCAACGGTTGAAGTAACGGCCGTTGGAGTTAGCCTAGATGTTTACCGCGTCAGCGGCCAGAGTCTCTGATGACGTCCCGCGCGCATGCGTAGTCAGGTTGACGCTCGCGGTTGCCGATGCCGTCCACTGCCCCTGCGAGTTCGCGCTCGCTGAAGCAAAGTGTAGTCGCCACATATCTATAAAAATGAAATCCAAAATCGATGTTTGTTATCGCGTTGCGCAAAATCTACAGAATCAATCTTTATGAAAATTTGCATTTAGGTAGCTGAAGATTTCGTTTAACATATAGGCTATTCAAAAAACTAAAAATATTAATGTGCTTTTTACAAAAATTTAAAACCAAAAGCGTTAGTTCCAGCCTTTTACCGCTTGGCGCCGTATCGCGACGATAAATGAATTTGATTGGTTAATAATTTTACATGTAGTTTGTTAGTTTGTGTACACGATGAATGTTTTTAAAAGGTAAGATTATTCAATCGCCGTGAAACTTTAGGAAGTTATTTACTATACTACTGGGAACGTTTCTGATTTGAAATGAATATTCCTTGCAATTTTATTAGCAAATTTTCTACTTTCATTCGCAGGCAGCGCTTCTAGCGGCATCTGGTGAAATTAAATTTATAAATTGTATAAATGCTAAAATGTGTTTCACACAAGTATAATAAATCTAATATATAATTTGAGGATTTAGTAATATAAAATTCCAATGACGATGTAAAAAAACTTGGCATTTCAATATTAATAAATATTTAAAGAAAATATCTTATTTAAAATGTAATAAATGTTTTAAAAAAATATATGTTTCTCAAATATATATATATTTAGACGCATATAACAATATTTGTATATTTATATACGTTTATAAATCTATATATAGGTGGATTTAAGGTTTTCTAGAATCGTTTTAACAAGTGTTTGTTAGGCTAACTTTTACTTGGGTAAAAAAACCGTGCGAAGCCGCATACATTCGCTAAATACAGTTATCTACAGATGTTTCTTTGTGGCAAGATACTATTCCTTCAACTTCAAATTACCGAGTGTACCAATTAATATTGATTTTATTCAACTTATCGAGTACTTTTAAAAGTAAAACATTTCAAATTATTGAGGGAATAGACAAGTATAGATTCAGTAGGGATTAGATGTTTGCTACAATCGCTTTAACAAATGTTCGTTAGGCAAACTTTTACTAGGGTAAAATCCGGGCGAAGCGTGGAACATAAATATATATATATCATATATTTTAAAACTGTATAATAATGACACTTTTATAGTATATGCCACATATCTCCCAATTAGTTAGAGCCGATGCCTTAAAATATCCTACCTTCTATTAAAATGTATAGTTTCTATTTGCTACCACCTCCATATTTTGTATACATGCTATATCTTTATTAATATAAACTGTACACCCTCATTTGTATTTAAACTAAAAATAGTGACGTCTAAATAAAAATCCAAAGAGCGGTCAGCTGGGGACAGCTGGAGAGAGAGGAGGAAAATGGCAACGCCCAACCCATGTGGGGCCCCCAGGGACTCTTTAGAGACAACCCCTGTAAACAGGATAAGTTTTGGCAGGGGGCGGCAGATGTTTCAGGGGTGTTTCTCAGCAGTCGGCTTCAGCCTGTCTGTCTCGCACACTCTCTCCCTCCATTTCTCGGAGATAGCATCCAAGTTTGTGTAATGGCCTCTACCTCTGTCCCGTGGACTGTCCCCGATCACTCTCGGTGCTAACATCCAGCCCTGCCTCTGCTTCTTGTTGTCCGCGTGTGGGAAGCATATCAACACTCGCCTCACGTACACGACTGCCAGCTTATCCATACATCGACATTTGCAACAATATTACATATATGTTTGTCGGGTATGCACGCCCTCAATATGTAACTAATCTCGCTGAAATTAGAAAATGACAGAGAGTTAAATCTGGAAGAGTTTTTTTGTCGCACTTTTAACCAAGAAAAATTATAATTAACCAAGTACTGAGCAACAATATTTTTTTAGTCAGAAATCAAGATGACAATATTGCTGTATCATGCTTGATTGACATAAGCAAATTTTTTAGGGGAATATTCACTAAAGCAGACCACGGGCGAAGCCAGATAATAATTTTTAGTAGGCAGGAACAAAATTCTACCAGCGAAACATTCACTCGATCAGAAGACACCAGAAGCTAGGTCATCTCTGTATATAAAATATCGTTTCTCGGCCTTTTGGCTAAGATCATGTAGTATATATATCTATATATTCATTTATATATATATTTTTTTAAAAATCTATTCAGTAGAGAGAGTGGATATGTTTGATCGAAAAATATATTTTACTAGCGGATGTACCCGGCTTCGCCCAGGTTTTTCTCGAGGGAATGTTTGTAGTCTGGTAATAAGAAAATATACGTACACCTAAACACTATCAGAGAAAAGAGAAACCACGGAAGGTGAACAGAAAATGTTTACAATGAATGTATATGTTTACGATATCAAGTTAAATAAAAACAAAGGTAAAATTTGCATATGTTGGTCACTATAAATTTGCATATTTGTTAGGCGAAATTAGAAACATGATAAAACAATTGGGTATTTAAAAACAAATGTAGAAATAAAAGTTGAAAAATAATAAACAATGTTAAAGATTAGTTAATTATTAATTAAGATTATGTGTGAATATGTGAGAAAGATGTAATATCGTTGTTGTTTTTTAGATTGAGATTATTAGCTAGTATGTAAAAAAATTAACTCTGTTGATTTTTATTTTTGTATTTATATATAAATAGAATTAACTCTGTTTATTTTTTTTTGTATTTAATCGATAACAGCGAAGTTACGCATGTTAATGTTAGGAAATATATTTTGATATTAAGCAAAACCTGCTCCATCTCGTTTTACATAAATGTTGAAAATTTGGTTGAAATTGATGCATTGTAACGAAAGTTTTTAGTGATGTCCACTTATGAAATTTCCATTTTATTAATATAGATATATTATACTAGCCGAATAACCCGGGCAACGCCCGGATTCAACCCGATTAAATGCCCGATTATAAATTGGCGCCGTGGATGTCATTCTTGTGAAACGTCCCGCTCCAAACTTTGTGTCTGAGAAGTGATATTTTTATAAAGCGATGATCTGGCTTTGTGTCTTCTGCTCGAATGAATGTTTTTCTGTTAGAATTTTGTTCCTGCATACTAAAAATGAACTGGCTTCACCCGTGGTCTCTGCTTTTTGGAATTTTTCCGGATATAATTTTGTGTCTGATAATCAAATATGATACAGCAATATTGTCATAATCATTTTCTGACTAAAAAAAAAACAACTATTTTTGCCCAGAACCTGACAATTTAAATTTTTTTCGGCTAAAAATGCGACAAATATCCTTCCATATTTTTTCTATGTCTTGTTAAAACATGTTTTACATGTACATTAGGTCAGCAGATATTACCTCCCATCTTCACCGCTAGAGGCGCTGCTTGCGAGCGAAAGAGCAAATTTGCAACTCAAATTTGCAAATAACTCGAATAATATTCGGGATAGAGACCTGGAATATTCAATATAAGTTTTTCCAGATTCTACTATACATACTGCTAAAATTTCAGTCATATTAGTTACGTATTTTACGTATATTACGTAAAAGCATTCCATTCACAAAAGCAAACGATGACCGAATTGATGACTCTGATACTTGTATATTTTAATAATAATAATATAAATGAGTTTTTAAAATTGTAAAAAAAAAAAAAATGCATCAGCCGGGAATGAACCCGGGTGGCAGGCGAACATTGTCGCCACTGAACCACCGATGCTTATAAGAAATTACCATATTTGGGTATTCATTCCATTCACAAAAGCAAACAGTGACAGAATTATTGATTGTTGATGACTCTGATAAATGTATATTTTAATAATAATAATGTAACGAATATTATTTTCATTATTATCATAATATTCTGTGTGTTCCGGAATATTATTATCAATAATATCCGTTAGGCAAACTTTCACTCAGATAAAACCCGGGCGAAGCCGGGTACACATCCGCTAGTCCCTATATATATAAAAGTCAGTGTATGTATGTATGTATGTGTGTTTGTTCCTATGTCGGCTATACACGTCCACATTACGTAACTAATCTGACTGAAATTTTAACAGTATATAGAGTAGAATCTGGAAAAACTTATAGTGAAAATTTCAGGTCTCTATCTCGAATATTCTTCAGGTTATTTGCAAATTGCGTTGCAAATTTGCCCTTTCGCTCGCAAGCAGCGCCTCTAGCGGTGAAGATGGGAGGTAATATCAGCTGACCTAATGTACATTGAAAACGTGTTTTAACAGGACATAGAGAAAAATCTGAAAGAAAAAATTATCGGATTTTTAGCCAAGAAAATTTGAAATTGATAGGTTCTGGGCAAAAATAGTTGTTTTTAGTTAGAAAATGATGATGATAATATTGCTGTATCAGGTTTGCTTATAATCAAATATCTGATAATTATCAGATACAAAATTATATCGGGAAAAAATCCAAAAAGCGGAGACCAAGGGTGAAGCCAGTTCATTTTTAGTATGCAGGAACAAAATTCTAACAGAAAAACATTCATTCGAGCAGAAGACACAAATACAGACCATCTCTCTATAAAAATATCGCTTCTCAGACACAAAGTTTGGAGCGGGACCTTCCACAAGAGTGACATCCACGGCGCCAATTTATAATTGTTACGAATAGTATTTGAATAAAAACATTTAATTTGGTAAAACCCAGGTGTTGCCCGGGTCATTCGGCTAGTTAATTATAAAATCAACAAACGTGACAATAGCTTATTTAAAATATAATTATGTTTATAAAAAAATTATGCTTCAAAAATATATTCAAACGCATATAACAATATTTATATACGTTTATAAATCTATATATAGGTGGATTGGATGTTTTCTAGAATCGTTTTAACAAATGTTCTTTAGGCAAATCTGCCATAACTTCCTATCTTAAGTGTTTAGGAATCATCATAAGCCAGGGTCTTCCAGTTGTGCTATAGTTTTTCTTGTATAAGATGCCGTCGATAATGCTGAATTCCTTTCTGGTGTAACCTGAGTTTAAATTATCGATTATTTTAGCTAAATCCGGGTCTTTAGTCTGCTCTATATCGACGTTGGTTAGTGACATCACAGCACTTGGTTGATCGTTCTCAAGCGGGCTCCTTGACAGACAATCGGCATCCTTATGTTTGCGTCCGCTCTTGTAGATAACGGTCACGTCAAATTCTTGCAACTTCAGCGCCCACCTTGCCAAACGGCCAGAAGGATCTTTCTGTCCTACCAACCAACATAGAGAATGATGGTCAGTGACAACCGTGAATGGTCGACCAAACAAATATGGACGGAATTTGCTAATAGACCAGACTACAGCAAGGCATTATTTTTCTGTTGTAGAATAGTTATGTTCAGCCTTTGTCAAGCTTCTAGATGCATAAGCTATATGCCGCTCCTTTCCACCTTGTATTTGTAGAAGAACAGCTCCAATACCATGTCCGCTTGCATCCGTGTGTAGATGGGTATCAGCGGATTCATCAAAGTGTCCCAAGACAGGCTCTGAAATTAGAGCTGTTTTAAGGACTTCAAACGCTTTCTCTTGAGCTGCATCCCAATAGAATTGTTTTTCAGTCTTCAGTAGGTCATGCAAAGATCTAGCTTTGTCAGCAAAGTTTTAAATAAATCTTCGGTAATAGGAACATAATCCAAGAAAGCTCCTCAGTTCAGAGATATTCTTTGGCCTCGGAAATTTAGAGACGGCTTCAACTTTATCTGGATCTGGATGAATTCCATTGGCGTCAACAAGGTGTCCTAAAATCTTTATCCTCCTTGATCCAAAAAGACACTTTTGTGGTTCAAGCTTAGTCCAGCTTTCTGGATGCACCTTAATACAAGTTGTAGACGACGTAGATGTTCCTCAAAGGTAGGTGCGTAAACTACGATGTCGTCCAGGTAGGAAAGGCACATGTTCCATTTAAGACTGCCCAGAACACTATCTATCATCCTTTCAAACGTTGCTGGAGCGTTGCATAGACCGAAAGGCATTACTCGGAATTCATACAGCCCATCTGGAGTGATGAAGGCAGTTTTCTCCCTGTCTTTTTCGCCCACTTCAATCTGCCAATACCCGGACCGAAGATCCATCGTGGAGAAGTAACTAGAGCCAGCTAAACTGTCCAAGGCATCGTCAATGCGTGGCAGCGGGTAAACATCTTTTTTTGTTATTTTATTTAGTCGACGATAATCTACGCAGAATCTCCAGGTCCCATCTTTCTTTTGAACTAGAATAACTGGAGATGACAAAGGACTTTCAGAGGGCTTCACGATGTGATTTTCAATCATCTTGTTCCCTTCATCTTGAATTAGTCGTCGTTCACTTGGTGCTACTCTATAGGGCCGCTGTTTGATAGGAGAGTGGTCTCCTGTGTTTATCTTGTGCTTCACAGTACTGGTGGGCTTAATATGAGTTCCCCCAAAGTCAAATATGTCAATAAACTCGTCAAGGCATGAAACAAGCTGTAACCTTTGAATTTCAGACAGCCCTGGATCTAGAGTAAGGTTTATCTTCTGTGACCATTCACGTGACTTTAGCTGCGTTTCTTGTAACATATCGCTGGATTCGATAAGACTGCAGATATTTCCATTCTCATAACTTTCCATGGTGCACATATTCATTCCTGATGGAATCAGTTGCGGCCAAGACGCTCCATTCGCAACCCAAATGCTACCTCGGCCCTGTCGAAATGTAACCAATGAGTTTGGTATAAGAACTTCTTTTCTTAATAATAAGTCCTTAGAAGTTGAGACTAAAACATCTCTAACACCGCATACTTCTTCGTTTATCCACTGATCTTTTTTATTGATTTAGGCGGGATGACAAAGTCGTCGGAAGCAAACAATCTCTGGTTTTCCTCCTCTCGAGATTCCAGGACGGAGGTTTCCCCGAGATGGAGTTCATTTCTGCCACATCAATGACGGCTTCGGTGGCCTTGAAGAAGTCCCATCCGAATATAATGTCATGGCTGCATTCCACCATAACAACGAATTCAAAGGATATCTTCAGACCATTTTCAGGACACATTTTCCTAGGGTCTCTATTAAATTTTTATTTGCGGCTTTAAGAATGGGATCTGGTTCTTTGAAGAGAGGTGTCTTTAGTTCGCGTCGAAATTTGTCTGAAATAACAGAAAAGTCTGCTCCTGAATCCACCAATGCTTTAATTTTGCGTCCATTTATTTCGACCATAACAAAATTTTCTTTTAATTTAGAAGCGATATACTCTGGAGGATTTTCCTCAATGGCAACCTCACCCCCGGTAGAAGCCGCTCCACCTAGTTTTTCAAATTCTGAGGATTGGGAGAACGGCTGAAACGACGGGCTGGCGACTGGGATTGTCTTCGGGCTGGCGACCTTGCACGGCTTGGATGTGGGGAAGAGCTCGGGTAGAAGTACGTCGAGGTTTGGGGCGTTACATAGTCGTCGTCGGCGTCATATCTCGGGGGTCGACTCGAAAATCCAACATTTCTTCCTTCTCCGCCATTCCTTGACCTGGCTTCAGCGAAGACCTGCCGTCGTTCCCTACAATAACGGACGACATGTCCGGGTCGTCCGCAGTGGAAGCAGATTGGTTTGTCGTCGTAGGTTCTCCAATGTTCCGTCTTCCTGGGTTGGGTTGGTGGGTCGATATTATAGGGCGTGCGTGGTTGTTGTTATACCAGGTTGATTTGTGCTCTGGTAGGTTGGAGAACACGGCTGACTTCTTCCCTCACAGTCTGTTCCAGGGCGTTCACTTCTCGGAGAGGATTGACCACTTCAGGTGGTGAGAGGACCTTTTGTATTTCTTCTCTAACGATGCGGCGAATTAAGCCGGCCAAGTCGTCTGAGTCGTCAGCACATGAAATGGGCATTACGTTTGACAACCTGGCGAATCTCGTACGGCCGATCCTGCGCTGCTTGACGGTTGTTAGATGACTGCAAAACTTCAGGATTTCATCTACCGTCTGTATGTCTTTCGCCACCAATACCTGGTATGTGTCCTCCGAAATTCCCTTTATAATGTGAGCAACTATCTCACCTTTTTCCATGTGAGGGTTCACCTGGTGGCAGAGACTAAGAATCTCCTGGATATATGACTCGCTGGATTCCTCGGCCTTCTGTGCTCTTGACTTCAGAACTTCCTCGGCGCGTCGAGCAGAATCCTCCTGCAGTCCGAACACACCGCGGAATACGTCTTCAAAGCTTCTCCACGAGTTGAGTGATTCTTCGTTATTATCAAACCACCTTCCAGCAGTTCCGTTCAAGTAAAAGACGACGTTGGCAAGCTTCATGGTGTCGTCCCATCTGTTGTACTTCGACACTCTCTCGTACTCCTTCAACCACTGTCCAGGGTTTATATTTCCATCTCCAGAAAAGGTAGAAGGATCTCGTTGGCGCTGACAAGGGAGGTAGGATCCGTTAACAGTAGGTCTGTGGTCGTCTTCCATTTCTTTTCGTTGTGGCAAAGGTTGAAGAATTGGTTCACGTCCCTGTAGACGTCGACTTCTTCGAAGTTCCGTCACGTTACCCAGCGTCTTCGCCAAAATATGTCGCGGAGATAAATAAAGCAAGGGCAAATTTGGGAATAAATAATTTATTATAAGGGGTATTCATAGGGAGAGAGAGTTTTGTACAACTTACCCCAAGTTAAAAGTTAATCCTAATGACCGGTGTTAGCCACCGTCCCGTTTTCCTTATTTACAGATCAGCTTCCCAGAAGCCCCCACACCTGTGGTCCTCCCCCCGGGGTCCAGGGATGATTGACAGTTGTCCCATCTGGATGGAGCTACTTGACAATATAATAGATAATATTCCGGAACACACAGAATATTATGATAATAATGATAATAATATTCGTTACATTATATATTTAAATAATATATAAAATATATTTTTCGAGCAAACATATCCACTCTCTCTAATGAATAGATTTTTTAAAAGATATATATAAATAAAAATATCAAGAGATAAACTACACGATCTTAGCTAAAAGGCCGAGAAACGATATTTTATAAATAGAGATGACCTGGCATCGTGTGTCTTCTGCTCGAGTGAATGTTTCGCTGGTAGAATTCTGTTCCTGCCTACTAAAAATTATTATCTGGCTCCGCCCGTGGACTGCTTTAGTGAATATTCCCCTAAAGAATTTTGTTTATGCGATCAAGCATGATACAGCAATATTGTCACAAAGTATTCTAATTCAACTATTTTGTAGATATGTAAATATTCTAACTAGTTTTCTATTAATTCATTTTTTTTGTTTGGGTCTATGTAAATATTTGAGAATTAGTTTTTATTATTAGGCTGACTGTCTAGAGTAAGATAAATAAAGCATATAGTTGTTGTCGGCTTTTTCTATTTGACAGTGTGTTGAATAAAACTTACTTTTTTGAGTTTGCTTCGTGATTCCGTGGCTTACCAGCGACAGAATTAAAGAAAAGATCGCAACAATTTGGTGGAGATGCTGGGTAAAGCCTTGAAAAAAAATAAAGAAAGAAAAACGGCTGATCCCATAAATTTAAGAAGTCTCAGATTGAAGGGTTTTCCACCCGAGCCCGAACTTCATCAAACAAGGCCAATCATGCTAAAGTGCGAATCGGGAGAAGAAACTCCAGCTCAAGTCCCCTCAGCATACTTCTCGTTGCAGCAACCAAGATGCCCTTCTACCTTTTCCGGAGATGGAAGTGAAGACGCACAGAGGTGGTTAAAGGATTACAAGCGCATAGCTCAATATAACAGATGGGACAATCCTATGTGTTTGGCGAATGCCATATTCATTTTGATTTATGTTGTAAATAAACGATAAAAATAACTTTGACTTGTGCTTAACTAATAGGTAGAAAATCTTTTTTTTGAAAAATAATCTTTAAGATAATAAACCTAGTGATAATAAAACTTATAGATAAAAAAACTTGTTGGTAATCAAACTTATAGATAAAAAACCTTGTTGGTATTCAAACTTTTAGATAAAAAAAACTTAGATGTAATAAAACTTATCGGTAAATAAAAACACTATTTATAAACATTTTGGTAGAAAAACTTGCTTAAATATATGTTCAAAATAGTGTACTTAACTTGGATAATTTACGACTGACATTGGATTAAATTTAGGTACTTTAATTAAAACATAAGGATTAAATATGAAAATGTTTGACGCGCGTTTAAATGGCGTCGCTTATTCTTCTTGGTAAAAGTTCTTTCTGCTTTCTTTTTCCGCCGCGCATGCGCACCACCTCTGATACTGCGTCACCAACTCCGGAGGCGTACCGCTTCTCACCGGCGGTGGCGCCGCCAGAGGAGCTTAGCTAGATTTGGTTAATCTAGCCTCTCCATACTCCCGGCCGGGCCTGTGGTTAGGGTCAAATCACTCTGCACAGGCAAAACAGCTACCTTGTTCACTGGACGACGAAGTAGTCCTTTACCTGTACGCAATTCTACAGTTCTGACCAGCATATCTGGACCGTGGAAGGTTTTTGATACTCTACCAAGTATCCACGAAGGAGAACTGATGCTTTGTTCCATGATCAAGACCAAATCTCCAATTTTTACATTTGGTTTGGCTGATTTTCACTTTCTTCTTTTCTGGAGATTTATGACATATTCTTTTTTCCAACGCAAAATGAATATTTTTTTAAATTCTTGGATATGTTTCCATCTTGCCGATAGGTTAATACATAAATTTGCTTGCTGGTTGTCTGTTTCTGGTAAGTTAGATGTGCTTGGGCCTGAAAGGAAATGTGCTGGAGTTAGAGCTTCAAGATCATTAGGATCTTCACTTAAGGGGGTTAATGGTCTTTGATTTAGTGTTGCTTCAATCTGGGTGAGAAAAGTTGTGAGTTCTTCAAAGGTTAACAGTGATGATCCAATAACTTTCTTGAGTATCATTTTTACAGATTTTATGTTTGATTCCCAGATTCCCCCAAAATGGGGTGCATGGGGAGGCATAAAATGCCAATTAATCTCTGAATATGTTATGTAATCTTGTATTTCAGAAGCATGTAGCAATGCATATTGTTCATTGAGAAATTTAGCTGCTCCTTTAAAATTGGTTCCATTGTCAGAATATATATCTGAGGGAGTACCTCGTCTTGATGTAAATCTTCTTAATGCTGCGATAAATGAACCGGTTGAAAGATCTGACACTAATTCAAGATGAATCGCTTTTGTTGCAAAACATACGAAAAGGGCAATATAAGATTTTAGTTTAACTCGGGATCTTGGTAATCTGGGTTTTGTCAGTATTGGACCTGCTAGGTCAACACCTGTTCTTGCAAAGGCCCTAATATAGGTTGTTCTTGAAGAAGGCAATTCACCCATTAGTTGTGTATTAGGCCGAGCATTGACTTTGAAACACTGAACACAATTTTTCAAAATTTGTTTAACAAAAGATCTTCCATTAATTATCCAATATGTTCTCCTTAGAATTGAGCAGGTTAAGTTGAAACTTGAATGAAAATGTTCCTGGTGACATTGTCTTATGATGAGTTCAGTTACATGTGACTTGGGCGGAAGAATTATCGGATGTTTTTGGAATTCAGACAGAGAAGACAGTTTAAGCCTTCCTCCAACTCTTAGAATGCCATTTTGATCAATAAATGGATTTAAACATAAAAGTTTGTTGGTCTTTGGTAGTGCTTTAGAACTTAAAAGGGCATTAATTTCAACTGAGAAATAACATTCTTGGACAACTTTGGTTATTTTTAACTCTGATGATCTAATTTCTTTGGTTGTCAAAGTTCCACTAAATTTATTGGATGGATACCTAGAATTATTAATAAATCTTAAGCACCATGCTAGAGTTCTTTTCATTCTGCTATAAGAAGAAAATCTTGTAATAGAATCGGGTAAACTGTGTGATTTGACATCTTCCGCACTTGAATAGTGTATTTGAATTAGTTCTCCGTATGATTGCACAATTTCACTTTCTTCAACCACTGATTTCTTATTACTTAATATTTTTGAATCAAATGTAGTCAACCAGGAAGGTCCATTCCACCATAAATGGTGATCAACAAGCTTACTTGGCATTATTCCCCTGCTTGCACAATCTGCTGGATTTTCAACTCCTGGAACATGATGCCATTGATCAACTCTTGAAGTTTTTTGAATTTTCTCAACTCTGTTTGATATGTAAACCTTCCATTTTGAAGGATTGGATTGTATCCAACACAAAGTGATTTTAGAATCTGTCCAAAGAAAAGTCTCTTTTATCTGGAATGGAAGTGTTAACTTAATTGAATCAACTAGTTGACTCAACAGATGAGCTGCACAGAGTTCTAAGCATGGAAGAGTAGGGGCCTTGAGTGATGCAACTCTTGTTTTGGCTGCTAGAAGCTGGATCTTCACATCATTCTGTGTTTCACATCTCAGATAGCATACTGCAGCATAAGCCTTAGCTGAAGCATCAGCGAACCCATGAAGTTGCATCCGGACTTCATCCTCTTTAGGAATAACAGCTATATATCTGGGGATCATAACTTGAGATAAATATCCAATTTCTTTTTTAAACTGAGCCCATAGGGTTACTATATCATCAGGTAGATAATCATCCCAATCCAGTTGGAGCTTCCAAGCATCTTGCATTAATATTTTGAGTAAAATTATAGAAGGAGATATAATTCCTAAGGGATCAAAAAATTGAGCTATTACTGATAACAACTGCCTTTTTGTTTTTACATCCATGGTATCTTGTACCTTAACTTGAAAAACATCTTTAGTTGCATTCCAGATAAGTCCTAGTAGGTTTATAGTTAAGTCTTTTTCAATTGGAACCATACTGATATCATATTTATCTTCATTTGGAAGTGCTTCGAGGACTTTTGGAACATTTGAGGCCCATTTTCTTAAATGAAAACCTCCTCTCCTCATTATTTGATTTAACTGGATAATAAAATCTTTAGCTTCTTCTACAGAATTTGCTCCTGAGAGCATATCATCAACATAAAAATTGGTTAAAATTGCTTTAGATGCTTGAGGAAATTGTTTTTGTTCATCATAAGCTAATGTTTTCAAGGTCTTTATAGCTAGGTATGGTGCACTGGTTGTGCCGTAAGTCACTGTTGCTAATTGGTATTCTTTGATTGGTTCGTTAGGAGATGCTCGCCATAAAATTCTTTGAAAACAACAATCAGCTGGGTTTAACCTTATTTGCCGGTACATTTTTCTATGTCAGCAGTAAGTGCTATTGAATAGGTTCTAAACTTTATCAATATGTTGAAGATATCTTCTTGTAGTTTAGGACCACAATAAAGTAAGTCATTTAATGATAACCCAGTGCTAGTCTTTGCCGAAGCATCGAACACCACCCTGAGTTTTGTTGTTGTACTTTGATCTCTTAATACTGCATGATACGGCATATAATAAACTTGATGAGATGGTTGCTCTGGTTCAATTTCATTGATAACTTCCATATGGCCCAGATTTAGATATTCCTGCATGAATTCTCTCACATGTTGTGAATAAACAGGGTTTTGATGGAAGCGTCTTTCCAAAGAAAGGAATCTTCTTAAGGCTTGAGAATTTGAATCTCCTAATTGATAATTAATTTTATTATAGTTAAGCTTAAATGGCAATGAAACTACATATCTCCCATTTTCATCTCTGAATGTTGTATTTCTAAATATATTCTCACATTCTAATTCTTCTGTGTTCATTTCTTCCTTGTGCGTAGGAATGCTTTTTGCATCCCAAAATTTTTTAACAATATCATCTAGTTCAGCTGAAGAATGATTAATATGTATTTGTTGAATGGATGTGCTAGTAGTGTTATTGGGCATATTTGATCTACCTGAAATGATCCAACCTAACTTTGAATTCATAGCTGAGGGTGCATCTCTTGGACCCTTAATCAAACCTGGTTCAATAAGATATCTAAATATAAATCAGCTCCTATAATTATATCTATAGGTCTAGGAATATAAAATTCAGGATCAGCAAGTTTCAAATTATTTAAATGAGGCCAAACTGGGTTATTCGTATAAAAATTAGGTATTTTGTTCGATAAGTCTTTAACAATTAGAGCTTTAGTTTCAAACTTGAAATGATCATAAATGGAAGAAAGTTTTACCTTTATTATCTTATTAACTTGTGATTGCATGGTTGAATTAAATCCTGAAATTTTTACCTTTGTATGTTCTTGAGTTATATTTAATTTGTCTGCAAGTGTCTTAGTTATTAATGATTTTTGAGCACCCGAATCAATCAGGGCTCGGCACATTAGCTCATCATTATTTGGGTTAAAAACTTTTATTAAGGCTGTAGAGAGAAAAATATTTGTTTTTAAGATTGAAGTATTGTTAGATAGAACTGTGTGGTTTACTGTCTGATGTTGGTTTTGTTCTACACTTGTATTAGCTTGGTGTTCGGTAGTTGAAATAGGACCTTGCCGTCTTTGATAATTATAATGATGAAGGGTAGTATGGTGTTTTCTGTTGCAGACTTTACAAGTGGAAGTTATTTTACAATTATTGGCATAATGATTTACACCTAAGCAGTTTATACAAAGGTTTTTACTTCTTACAAATTTGATTCTATCATCTAAAGATAACTTAGCAAATTCTTGGCAGGTACCTAACTTATGAGATGAATTACAATAGGTGCATTTGATTATGTTAGTATTTACTTGATAAGTTTTAAAGGTCTTCCTAACATTATCTTCTTTAGGATATATTTTTCCATTAATGTGATCCAATCCCTTTCTATGCTTTTCTAAAAATGTTAATAAGTCTTGAAGAGTAGGAAATGTATTTTCCTTTAATGAAAGTTCAAAGTCCTTGTTCATGTTGCTATCAATTTTCTTTAAAATAAAAGTAGTGAGAAGCATGTTTCCTAATTGTTCTTCATCAATTCCTAACAATTCTAAATTTCTTAAGTTCAACTTAACAGTATCAATTAGTTCAATAATATTCCTTGAGTTGGTTACTTTTATATACTTGATATTCAGTATATTGTTACAGTATTTATAGGCTAGGTCTCTTGTACAGTGATATCTTTCATTGAGAGCAAGCCAAGCTTTATCAAAAGTGTCAGGAGTTAAAGAAAAACCCTTTATTATGCTAGCTGCATCTCCAGAAAGAGAACTTTGTAGATATTTAAACTTTTGAATATTATTTAAAGATGAATTGTTTATAATGGTATCTTCAAATGTGGTCTTAAAATCCAACCATTGATCAAGATCACCTTTAAAAGAGGGTAGAGAAAACTTAGGGAGATTAATTTTAGTTTCTTCCATCTTAGTATTTATATTTTCTTTTAATTCTAAATAATTTAATAAAATAGATTGTAATTCAGTTATATCTTTATTAGCTTCTCTTTATACATAGGTATATGTGATTCATGTTCATCAAAATCAACTAATGCAATCATATAATTTTCAATATTTTCTTTAATTTTGTTTATATTATCCAGTTGTACCTTTAAATAACCTTTATTTTGAGGTTCTACATTTTCTAATTCGATCTTTAGGTCATCAAGCTTCGATATTTCGAAATAGAATTTTTTAGATGTAACTTTACTTGTTTGTTTAGGCATCTTTATTTTATTTCTTTAATCCAATAGGTCGCCAATAATTATCCGGCTCGAGGGACCAGAATTTATGTTGTAGATAAACGATAAAAATAACTTTGACTTGTGCTTAACTAATAGGTAGAAAATCTTTCTTTTGAAAAATAATCTTTAAGATAATAAACCTAGTGATAATAAAACTTATAGATAAAAAAACTTGTTGGTAATCAAACTTATAGATAAAAAACCTTGTTGGTATTCAAACTTTTAGATAAAAAAAACTTAGATGTAATAAAACTTATCGGTAAATAAAAACACTATTTATAAACATTTTGGTAGAAAAACTTGCTTAAATATATGTTCAAAATAGTGTACTTAACTTGGATAATTTACGACTGACATTGGATTAAATTTAGGTACTTTAATTAAAACATAAGGATTAAATATGAAAATGTTTGACGCGCGTTTAAATGGCGTCGCTTATTCTTCTTGGTAAAAGTTCTTTCTGCTTTCTTTTTCCGCCGCGCATGCGCACCACCTCTGATACTGCGTCACCAACTCCGGAGGCGTACCGCTTCTCACCGGCGGTGGCGCCGCCAGAGGAGCTTAGCTAGATTTGGTTAATCTAGCCTCTCCAGCCGGAACCCCCCGGCAGTGGTATGAGAATAATGAAGATGTTCTAACATCCTGGGAGGTTTTTCAGAGGGCTCTCGGCGAAACCTTCCGACAACAGGAAGAAGAGATAAAGAAGGCTGAGGGTCTTCTGAAGATTAGAGCACAGAAGGCAAACGAATCCTCTGAATCTTACATTCAAGACGTGCTTTATTTGTGCCAATTGATTGATCCCCGGATGGACAATGAAACCAAGTTAGGACACTTAATAAAAGGAGTGGCGGAGGACGTATATCAAATACTGATTGCCAGGGACGTTGATAATGTGGAACAGTTCTTGAGGCAGTGCAGAAAAATAGAATTATTAAAGAAACGAAGAATAACGACAAAAAATATGAGAGACTCCCAAATGTGGCCTCCATTGGCTTGCGAGGAAGACGATCTTTCTTCTTTGATTAGAAGGATCGTCCAAGAGGAAGTTCAGAGAGCCTTTGCTCAGCCCATGCATGCCACAGATTCCCTAGAGGAAATAATAAGGGAAGAGGTAAAGAAGAATCTGGCACCGATTTCCAGGACCACTACAAGTCGTATGATGAAACAACCTAGACCAGCCCCAACGTATGATCAACCTGGAAGAACTTTTTACAACTCTTTCGCTAGTTTGCCCAAAGCCCGGGAATGGCGTACACCGGATGACAGACCAGTATGCTTCCATTGTGGGCGACCTGGCCACGTCGTCAGGTATTGTCGAGAGAGACGACAAATATTCGCCAATGCTCGCACAAGGAGAGATGCTAGAAGACCAGTGACATTGGGAGACTATGTGCCAAATGCGGACGGAACGGGTTCATGGTCACCCCCTAATCGTGGACTTTGGAGTGACTCCCCCTACCCAGGGAGAGAGCGATCCACAGGACGTCGAACATCAAGATCGCCTGCTAGGATGAAGAGCCGCTCATCTTTAAGAGGAAATGAGGTAAACTAGATCCCGCGACCTGCGTAGGAGGTAAGGCCGCACAAATTTCAAATCCTCCGACGACGACTGTTGCCAAACTAAAGAAGAACTTTATAACCGTAACTATAAATGGAACTGAAGTACTAGCCTTGGTGGACTCCGAATCCGACTATTCAGTTATTAAGAAGATTTCCGTTGCCGCATAAGAACACCTATGTTATCGAGTAAAGGACCAATTATAATGGAAGCTAACTCCAAATGCGTCAGGGCTTTAGGAAAGTGTGTCTTAAGAATTAAAGGGAATGAACTAACACAACCATTCGAGTTCCTTGTACTTTCACAGTGCAGTCATTGTGTGATCCTTGGTTGGGATTTTCTCAAACTAACTCAGGCTGAGATTAACTGCGAGCACGATGAACTCTACCTGAAGGACGCCCCGATGAAAGAGGAACCCCATCCAGTGGACACCTTTCATACCTTAAAGGATAACATTATTCCACCTAACTCAATCAAACAGATAACGGTTGTCTGTAGCGACGTCCCGGGAGTTCAGGAAGTTGCTATTACGTGTTCTAAGGGTCTAACGTTGGAAAAGGAAAGAGTTATTCCTGCCTCTATTGTTAGTCTCAACCACGGAAGGGGCAAGGTTTGGATGGTGAATGAGACTAACTATGCTAAGATCATCCCTGAAGGTATGAAAGTGGCTGAATTATCTATTATAGACAACAGCTATGTATGCTGCTTGGATGGAGACGACGATTATCTTAACCAGAAAGAAGACAAGTGCAGCACACAAAACACTGGAGACTTGGATAGGCTTGTGTCTCTTATGGATACTGACCTATCCCATGAAGACAGGAACCGACTACTTGATGTCCTTAGGAGGTTCATAGGCGTATTTGAGCTCCAGAAGGCAGGCCCAAAAAGAACATCTTTGGACGTTAAACATCGCATTGACACAGGAGATCATGCTCCTATTAGGCAACGACCCTATCGAGTGTCACCTTATGAAAGGGGCGTTATTCAAACAGAAGTGGACAAGATGTTCAAATCAGGAATAGTAAAACCATCGGATAGTCCCTGGTCATCTCCTGTCGTTTTAGTTAAAAAAAGTAGGGAACCTGGAGGTTCTGCGTGGACTACCGCCGCCTAAATAAAATAACCAGAAAGGACGTATATCCGTTACCCAGAATTGACGACACCCTCGACTCTTTAAAGGGAGCTTCTGTCTTCTCTACCATGAACTTGAAATCAGGGTATTGGCAGATCGAAGTCGACGAAGCTGACCGTGAAAAGACTGCTTTCGTAACCCCAGACGGCCTCTTCAAATTTAAAGTGATGCCCTTCGGGTTGTGTAATGCCCCCGCGACCTTTGAAAGAATAATGGACAACCTTCTACGTGGAGTTAAGTGGAACATCTGTCTCTGCTATCTGGATGACATCATAGTGTTTTCTAAAACAATGGAAGAGCATATACTGCGATTGGAAATGGTGCTGAACTGTCTTTCAAAAGCAGGTCTCATACTTAATTTGGAAAAATGTCATTTTGGATCTAGACGTATGAAGGTTTTGGGGCACTTAATAGATGGAGATGGGATTTATCCGGACCCAGACAAAGTAGAAGCAGTGAGGAATTTTCCAAGACCAAAGAATGTATCCGAAGTCAGAAGCTTTTTGGGTCTCTGTTCCTACTATCGACGATTCATCAAGAGCTTTGCTGACATAACAGGGCCGCTGACGAATTACTAAAGAAAGGAAAACAATTCAGTTGGAATGACAGACAAGAAGATTCGTTCGATAATTTAAATCGGCATTGACTTCTGAACCTGTATTGGGCCACTTCAATGAGGCCGCGCCAATTTACGTCCATACCGATCCGAGTGGCTTTGGTATTAGTTCTGTTTTGGTACAGCTAAGGGATGGGTGTGAATAGCCAATTGCATATGCATCCCGAACACTGTCCAAATCGGAGAAAAACTATTCAACAACAGAAAAGGAGTGTTTGGAAGTGGTCTGGTCAATCTGCCAATTTCGACCTTACTTGTTTGGGCGCCCTTTTTCTGTTGTGACCGACCACCATTCTTTGTGCTGGTTAGCGAATTTGAAAGACTCTTCTGGACGTCTGGCCAGATGGGCTCTGCGCCTCCAAGAATATGAGGTCGCTGTCTGTTATAAAAATAGTCGCAAGCACAAGGATGCCGACTGCCTTTCTAGAAGCCCTCTACCAGATACTGCGGAAGAAACAGAGGAAGATATACTTTGTCCGGCGGTGTTGTGTGATATTGAAAAGGAGCAGCAACGAGATCCATCATTAACAAAAATAATTGAAAATTGTGGAGACCCGAATTATAAAAGATTTGTCATTATCAACAACATACTTTACAAGAAAAATTATGATCCCTTGGGACGACCTTGGTTGCTGGTGGTTCCGAGGACTTTACGTCTAGAGGTCCTTAGATCATCCCATGATGCCCCTACAGCCGGACACCTTGGATTGCCAAAACGTATGACAGAAAACGCAGGAGATTCTTTTGGCCTGGTCTTTATAGAAGTGTTCGGAAATCTTAAGCCTATAGCCCCTGTTTCCATTCCCTTCCAGAAGATAGGCATGGACTTGCTGGGGAGATTCCCTCCGGCTAAGGATGGCAACCGCTGAGTGATCGTTTGTACAGATTACCTTACGAAATACGCAGTAACAAAAGCCATACCGACCGGAGGAGCTGTTGAGGTTGCGAAGTTTATGGTGAACGACGTTGTCCTCAAGCATGGAGCTCCTCGAGAACTGATTACGGACCGGGGACGATCATACCAAGCCAAAGTCGTCAACGAACTAACAAAAATGTGTGGAATGTCGCATTACTTTACAACGGCCTATCACCCCCAAACCAATGGCTTGACTGAACGATTAAATAAGACCCTGGTTGACATGCTCTCGATGTACGTAGACGTGGACCAAAAGAACTGGGACTCTGTTTTACCTTTTATCACCTTTGCCTATAATACAGCAAGGCAAAAAACTACCGGTTTCTCACCCATCTTTTTGGTACATGGTCGAGAGGCGGAGACAATGCTGGACGCTCTGTTTCCCTACCAGCCGGATTATGAGGAGAACGAGCATACAAGTCATTTGATGATGAACGCTGAAGAAGCACGGCAGCTAGCCCGCTTACAAGCACTCAATGCGCAGGACATAGATAAAGAACTTTATGATTCAAGGCATAAGCCCGTCTATTACGACGTCGGCGACCTTGTTTGGGTCTTCACACCGGTGCGCAAAGTAGGCTTATCAGAGAAGCTCCTAAAGAAATATTTTGGTCCATACCGAATAACAAAGAAATTATCAGATGTCAACTACGAAGTTACAACGGTGGATGAATCTCGGAGAAATGCCAGGTACAAAGATGTTGTACATGTCCTACGAATGGAGCCTTACAAAGATCCTGAAACCCAGAACGATGAATATCTGGAGACTGTGTGTGTTTCTACGGATGAATTTAAACATCGGGACGATGGTCTTCCAAAGAGAGATTAATGTACAAAGTATTTTAATTCAACTATTTTGTAGATATGTAAGTGTTCTAACTAGTTTTCTATTAATTTATTTTTTTTTGTTTGGGTCTATGTAAATATTTGAGAATTAGTTTTTATTATTAGGCTGACTGTCTAGAGTAAGATAAATAAATCATATAGTTGTTGTCGGCTTTTTCTATTTGACAGTCTGTTGAATAAAACTTACTTTTGAGTTTGCTTCGTGATTCCGTGGCTTACCAGCGACAGAATTAATAAAAGGTCGTAACAATATTGTCATCATCATTTCTCACTAAAAAAAATATTGTTGTTCAGTACCTGGTTAATTATAATTTTTCTTGGTTAAACCAGACAAAAAAACTCTTCCAGATTTAACTCTCTGTCCTGTTCAAATTTCAGCGAGATTAGTTACATATTGAGGGCGTGCATAGCCAACAAACATATATATATATATATATGTTCCCGGCTTCGCCCGATTTTTACCCGAGTAAAAGTTTGCCTAACGAACATTTGTTAAAACAATTCTAGCAAACATCCAATCCCTATACTGAATCTACACTTGTCTATACTCTCGATAATTTGAAATTTTTTCCAGGTCCCTTTAAAAAAACTCGATAAGTTGAATAAAATCAATATTAATTGGTCCACTCGGTAATTTGAAGTTGAAGGAATAGTATCTTGCCACAAACGAACATTTGTAAATAACTGTATTCAGCGAATGTACCCGGCTTCGCCCGGTTTTTACCCGAGTAAAAGTTTGCCTAAAGAACATTTGTTAAAACGATTCTAGAAAACATCCAATCCACCTATATATAGATTTATAAACGTATATAAATATTGTTATATGCGTTTGAATATATTTTTGAAGCATATTTTTTTTATAAACATAATTATATTTCAAATAAGCTATTGTCACGTTTGTTGATTTTATAATTAACTAGCCGAATGACCCGGGCAACACCTGGGTTTTACCCAATTAAATGTTTTTATTCAAATACTATTCGTAACAATTATAAATTGGGGCCGTGGATGTCACTCTTGTGGAAGGTCCCGCTCCAAACTTTGTGTCTGAGAAGCGATATTTTTATAGAGAGATGGTCTGTATTTGTGTCTTCTGCTCGAATGAATGTTTTTCTGTTAGAATTTTGTTCCTGCATACTAAAAATGAACTGGCTTCACCCTTGGTCTCCGCTTTTTGGATTTTTTCCCGATATAATTTTGTATCTGATAATTATCAGATATTTGATTATAAGCAAACCTGATACAGCAATATTATCATCATCATTTTCTAACTAAAAACAACTATTTTTGCCCAGAACCTATCAATTTCAAATTTTCTTGGCTAAAAATCCGATAATTTTTTCTTTCAGATTTTTCTCTATGTCCTGTTAAAACACGTTTTCAATGTACATTAGGTCAGCTGATATTACCTCCCATCTTCACCGCTAGAGGCGCTGCTTGCGAGCGAAAGGGCAAATTTGCAACGCAATTTGCAAATAACCTGAAGAATATTCGAGATAGAGACCTTAAATTTTCAATATAAGTTTTTCCAGATTCTACTCTCTATACTGTTAAAATTTCAGTCAGATTAGTTAGGTATTGTGGACGTGTATAACCGACATAGGAACAAACACACATACATACATACACTGACTTATATATATATAGGGACTAGCGGATGTGTACCCGGCTTCGCCCGGGTTTTATCTGAGTGGAAGTTTGCCTAACGGATATTATTTGTTGGGAGAATCTTAATAAATTAGTCTCTATTAAAACTTAAAACTTCTTTATTGAAGGCACAAAAAACAATGACTATAATTAAAACTAAATACTCTTACACCTTAACGTCTCCTCATATACTATCTCCCACCCTTACTCAAAGAAATACACATATTTATATACATACAACACCACAGAATAAATTAGTTCACAGATTAATTAAATCATAGAATGAAAATGAATATTTTAAATGATAAACATCAACAAATCTCCCCTTCAAATTTTCAATTTTCATTCCTCAAAAAATAACTCCACCACTTATGCAGTTTTTAAGCTTGACAGCATCCACAGTCTTGGTGAGATGGTCCGCTTTCATTTCTTCTGAAGGGATATGCAAAACTTCAATTTCTTCATCTTCTACAATTTGTCTTATGAAGTGACACTTTCTATTCAAGTACTTCGTACTTGCTTTCATATTTTTTGACTTAATCATAGATATGGCATTCTGGCTGTCACAATAAACAGTAATTTGATCTTTCAAACTAATCTTACTTTCTCTAATAATGTTACGCGTCCAAATTAATTCTTTAATTCCTTCAGATAAGGCTTCTAATTCACTCTCTGCAGTTGACAAGGCAACAGATCTTTGTTTATTACTCTTCCAATTAAGTAAGTTGTTTCCCATTTCTATAACAAAACCAGAATACGATCTCGCATCAGCTGTTCTGTCCCAACTCGCATCAGTATAAGTCACAATACTTGAATCTCCCCTAGAGTAAATCAATTCATAATTCATAGTTCCCTTCAAATATCTTAATATTTTCTTCAATCCATTCATGTGAACCTCTCTAGGATCTTTATTAAATCTACTCATATTGCTTATAGCATAACATATGTCCGGTCTTGTTCTAGTTGCTATGTAAATTAACTTTCCAACAATTTCTTGATAGTATTTTTGATCAATCGATTTACTATTTTCAAATAAATCATAATTTGTAGAAATGCATAACGGAGTTTTCGAAGGATTGCAATCACGCAAATTATAGGCTTCCAATATTTCTTCAATATATTTCTTTTGATTTATAAAAATGCTATCATCCCTATACTCAAATTCCATTCCAAGAAAGTTTTTTGCAGCTCCTAAATCCGTGATATCTATCTCTCTTTTATCTTTTTCCAAATATTTTCCTCAAAATCGTCACCAGATCCTACACTTAGTATGTCATCTACATGAATTCCCAGATATAAGAAATGATTTTTAAAATTGCAATAATATAAACATGGATCATTCGCAGATTGTTTCATTCCGGCATTGGTTAATAATTCATCTAATTTCTTATTCCTCATTCTACTCGCTTGTTTTAGGCCATAAATACTTTTCATCAGATAACAAATCTTATTGTTTCTCTTTTCAAATCCAGGAGGTTGAAGCATAAAAATTTCCTCCTCTAAATCACCATATAAAAAAGCTGTTTGAACGTCCTTTTGCTGAGGAATAACTTTTTTCATTGCAGCTATTTTTATTAGAATTCTTATGGTCTCAGGTCTTATTGTTGGAGAATAAATTTCGTGGTAATCACTACCCAGTATTTGATCATATCCTGTAGCTACTAGCCTCGCTTTGAAGTTTTTAATTGATCCATCACTATTTTTCTTAATTGAAAAAAATCCACTTACTTTTGATCAATTTTTTATCTTTAGGCTTATCTATTAATCTCCAAACTTTTAAATTAGTAATCCTTTGCATCTCATCTTCCATGGCTTTAATCCATTGCTCTCTATTATCAGAATTAAGTGCTTCTTGGTAATCCCTTGGACATTTAATCTCATAAGTTCTATCAGAAACATTTTCCTTATTCTTTATTAGTCTTAATCTTTCAGATCTCCTCACACCCTTTTTTATAAGTTCTTCTTCCTCGGTTTCTCTCAGACGAAGATCTCGTTCTTCTCTCATTTCTCTCGTCATTCCTGGTTCTGGTCCTCTTCTACGTGGAGTAATTATTTCATCAGGAGGTATTTCATCTATTTCACTCAAATCTATATCATTATCATCTTGAGGAATATGCTCATCATCGATGTTAAAGTTTTCTACTCGGTCTCCTCTATTATCACCAGAGTCTTCATTCCTGTGAGAAATCAAATTTTGGTCTTCTCTACTAAAAAGAAAAGTTCATTTTCATCAAGATTTCTACCACTATTATTCATTAAATAATATCCTAACTTAGCTTCATTAAATTTAACATCTGATACTTCAAGAATTTCATCCATTTCTGGTAAATATATTCTATAGCCTTTTCTTATCATACTGTATCCCATCATGATCCCTTTATGAGCTTTTGGTTCCATCTTCTTTCTCTTTTCTTTCCTAATATGAACATAAGCTTCGCTTCCGAACCTTTTTAAATAAACAATGTTTGGTTTCCATCCCTTGTATATCTCGAAAGGAGTTGTATTCATTTCTTTGATTTTAATTCTATTATTTATATGAACAGCCACTTTAACACTTTCGCTCCAAAATTTTATAGGTAATTCAGAATCAATTAGCATGGTTCTTGCTGACTCAACTATGGTTCTATTAAATCTTTCGGCTTTTCCATTACTTTCAGGAGTATAAGCAGTAGTGAATTCTTGTTTGATGCCCTTACTAGATAACCATCGCCTCAAATAATTTGAAACATATTCTCCTCCATTATCATTTCGAATCCTCTTTACTTTCTTTCCAGTCTGTCTTTCTTCTTGCATAATCAAGTTTATTATGGAATCTGCTGTTTGAGATTTATTAGCAATTGGTATAACGAAAGTAAAATTACTATAGTCATCAACAATAGTGATGAAATACTTATATCCAAATGAATCATTCAAAGGTCCAACTATGTCGGTATGCCATAGATCCAAAATATCTTCAGATTGTTTATATTGAATACTTTTTGTAAGATTTTCTATGTAATTTTCCCAATGTACAAGATTCGCAATTCCCTTTGTTATTATGTAAATTTTTCAATCCTAATACAGTTGAATTATCATACATTTCTTTCAATTTCTGAAAATTTACATGAGCAAGTCTTTGATGCCATAGCATATCATCTACTTCTGCTTTTCTAGCGATTTCCATATTTAATTTTCCTTCAACTTCAAATTTATCACCATTTCTCCTTGCCTCATATAAAATCTCACCATCTTTACCTATTACCTCACTTTATATTTACTAAATAATACACCAAAATCATGATCCACAATTTTTGCAACTGATAATAAACTTTCTCTCAAATCAGGCACATGCAAAACATTTTCAAATTTTATGAATCCCTCATTTACATTCGACTTCATTCTTATAGCTCCAATTCCCGATGATTTCATCACTGCACCCTTCTCAGCTGTTGCTATAATTCTCTCCTCCTCTTCATACTCTATAAATAATTCTTTCCCACTAACCATATGGCTAGAGGCTCCAGAATCCATTGTCCATCTTATTTTTTCATCCCCTTGATCTTCCTCTTCGTAATTGTCTTCATTTGTTTCTATCACATGACTTGTAGATTCTCTATAATTTTTCTTGTTTATTCCTCTCTTAGGCCCATTATAATTATGCTCTGCATGCTCTTCACTTCTATTCTTTCTACATATTGCCGATTTATGACCAAATCCTCCACATTTAAAACATTTGATCTTGTTTCTACACTCTCTAGAAATATGTCCCATCATTCCACATTTATAACATTTAATAAATTTTCTTCTTTCCGTCCAGCCTTCTTTAGCTTTTGATGCAATTTCCGTTTGCTGTTTTTCTTCCTTTCTATGTTTTAATTTTTCCTCTGTTTCCTTCAGGATTTGTCTTATTGTGTTCATATTATTTTGCCTGTCAGATTTTATAATTTTTATGTCAAAATCAAATTCAACTCTCAAACCTTCCAAAACGAAGCAAATTAATTCTCTATCTCTTATTTCATCTCCTGCTTGAATGCTTCTGCTCTTTATAATCATTGCTCTATTTAAGTAATCATCAACCGTTTCATCTTCCTTCATTTTTAATTTTGATAATTCTATTCTATTTTTCATCTGCAAGTCTTCATTTTTTGATGCCATTTCTTCCCCAATTATATTCCATAATCTCTTGGCACTTTTTTCGCTCGAGTATTTTAGCACTTGAGTGTCATTCATTGTTCTGTTCATCAAATTTCTTGCAATGGCATTGTCATCATCCCAGTCTTCCCAGATTTTCATTTTTTCATCAAATTTTTTATCTGTTTCTATTGGCTTTTCAACTTCTTCTCCTTCTATAATTCTTCTCCATAATTTTAATCCTCGTAATTCACTTTCAATTCTATTTGCCCAGATCAAGTAGTTTTTGTCAGAAATTTTTCTATTGGAGATAAGTTAAAATTTTGCATCTTTTCTTTTTTTTTCTAAAAATTATTCAATCAATCTTGATTTGCATCAATTTAAATTCACCCGCTCTCTGCTACCAATTGTTGGGAGAATCTTAATAAATTAGTCTCTATTAAAACTTAAAACTTCTTTAGTGAAGGCACAAATAAAAATGACTATAATTAAAACTAAATACTCTTACACCTTAACGTCTCCTCATATACTATCTCCCACCCTTACTCAAAGAAATACACATTTTTATATACATACAACACCACAGAATAAATTAGTTCACAGATTAATTAAATCATAGAATGAAAATGAATATTTTAAATGATAAACATCAACATTATTGATGATAATATTCCGGAACACACAGAATATTATGATAATAATGAAAATAATATTCGTTACATTATTATTATTAAAATATACATTTATCAGATTCATCAACAATCAATCAACAATCAATAATTCTGTCACTGTTTGCTTTTGTGAATGAATGAATACCCAAATATGGCCATTTCTTATAAGCATCGGTGGTTCAGTGGCGACAATGTTCGCCTGCCACCCGGGTTCATTCCGGCTGATGCATTTTTTTTTTTTACAATTTTAAAAACTCATTTATATTATTATTATTAAAATATACAAGTATCAGAGTCATCAATTCGGTCATCGTTTGCTTTTGTGAATGGAATGCTTTTACGTAATATACGGTTGCCGATGCCGTCCACTGCCCCTGCGAGTTCGCGCTCAAAGTGTAGTCGCCACAGATATAAAGAAAGGATATGTTCCCGGCTTCGCCCGGTTTTTACCCGAGTAAAGGTTTGCCTAACAGACATTTATTAAAACGATTCTAGGAAATATCCAATTCCTACTGAATCTACACTTGTCTATACTCTCGATAATTCGAAATTTTTTCCCGGTCCCTTGAAAAATACTCGATAAGTTGAATAAAATCAATATTAATTGGTCCACTCGGTAGTTTGAATTTGAAGGAATAGTATTTTGCCACAAACGAACATTTGTGAATAACTGTATCTAGCGAATGTACCCAGCTTGCCCGGTTTTTATCCGAGAAAAAGTTTGCCTAACGAACATTTGTTTAAAAACGATTCAAGAAAACATCCAATCCATCTATATATTGATTTATAAACGTATATAAATATTGTTATATGCGTTTTAAATATATTTTTGAACACATAATTATTTTAAAAACATTTATTATATTTTAAATAAGATATTGTTACTTTTGTGAATTTGATAATTAATTATTTCTTTTTTTTTCTCAACGAATTATATATATTAATTTTAAAATTCATTTTTGTTATCATCATCACATACAATGTAAATCCTTTATATCTATAAAAATGAAATACAGAATCGGTGTTTGTTATCGTGTTGCGCAAAATCGACAGAATCAATCATCATGAAATTTCGGATGTAGGCAGCTGAAGTTTCGTTTAACATATAGTCTATTTAAAAAAACTAAAAAGGTTGATGTGTTTTTTTTTTTTTAAATGTAAAGCCAAAAAGCGTTAGTTCCAGCCTTTTACCGCTTGGCGCAGCACTGGTCGAGACGATAAACGAATTTGATTGGTTAATAATTTTACACGTAGTTTGTTTACACGATGAATGTTTTTAAAAGGTTAGATTATCCAATCGCCGTGAAACTTTAGGAAGTTATTTACTATACTACTGGGAAGGGTTCTGGTTTAAATTTGATTTGAAATGAATATTCTTTGCAATTTTATTTGCACAAATTATCTACTTTCACTCGCAAGCAGCGCCTCTCACTGCATCTGGTGAAATTACATTTATAAATTGTAAAAATGCTAAAATGTGTTCCAAGTATAATAAATTTAATATTTAATTTGAGGATTTAGCAATATAATATTCCAATGACGTTGTAAAAATACTTGGCATTTCAATATTAATATATATTCAAAGAAAATATCATTTAAAATTTAATAAATGTTTTCAAAAAAATTATGTGTTTCAAAATATATATTTAATCGCATATAACAATATTAATATACGTTTATAAATCTATATATGAGTGGATTGGATGTTTTCTAGAATCGTTTTAACAAATGTTCGTTAGGCAAACTTTTACTCGGGTAAAAACCGGGTACATTCGCTAAATACAGTTATCTACAAATGTTCGTTTGTGGCAAAATACTATTCCTTCAACTTCATATTACCGAGTGGATCAATTAATATTGATTTTATTCAACTTATTGATTATTTTTCAAGGAACTGGGAAAAAATTTCAAATTATCGAGAGTATAGACAAGTATAGATTCAGTAGGGATTGGATGTTTGCTAGAATCGTTTTAACAAATGTTCGTTGGGCAAACCTTTACACGGGTAAAAACCGGGCGAAACGGGTACATATATATATATATATATGTTTGTCGGCTATGCACGCCCTCAATATGTAACTAATCTCGCTTAAATTTGAAAAGGACAGAGAGTTAAATCCGGAAGTTTTTTGTCACACTTTTAAACAAGAAAATTATAATTAACCAAATACTGACTTAGTCAGAAATGATTATGATAATATTGCTGTATCATGCTTGATTAACATAAACAAAATTCTTTAGGATAATATTTACTAAAGCAGACCACGGGCGAAGCCAGATAATAATTTTTAGTAGGCAGGAACAAATTTCTACCAGCGAAACATTCATTCGAGCAGAAGACACACGAAGCCAGGTCATCTCTATATATAAAATATCGTTTCATGTAGTATATCTCTAGATATTTTTATATATATATATCTTTTTTAAAATCTATTCAGTAGAGAGAGTGGATATGTTTGCTCGAAAAATATATTTTATCTATATTAATAAAATGGAGATTTCATAAGTGGACATCACTAAAAACTTTCGTTACAATGCATCAATTTCAACCAAATTTTCAACATTTATGTAAAACGAGATGGAGCAGGTTTTGCTTAACATCAAAATATATTTCCTAACATTAACATGCGTAACTTCGCTGTTATCGATTAAATTAAAAAAAAAATCAACAGAGTTAATTTTATTTATATATTTAAATACAAAATTAAATTTCAATAGAGTTAATTTTTTACATACTAGCTAATAATCTCAATCTAAAAAATATTCAAAACAAGCAATTTTAAGATAACACCATATGTAAAACAGTCGGCCAAGAAAACAACAACGATATTACATCTTTCTCACATATTCACACACAATCTTGATTAATAATTAAAACTAATCTTTAACATTGTTTATTATACTTCAACTTTTATTTCTACATTTGTTTTTAAATACCCAATTGTTTTTATCATGTTTCTAATTTCGCCTAACAAATATACAAAATTTATAGTGACCAACATATGCAAATTTTATCTTTGTTTTTATTTAACTTGATATCGTAAACATAACATCCATTGTAAGCATTTTTCTGTTCACCTTCCGTGGTTTCTCTTTTCTCTGATAGTTTTTAGGTGTAGTATATTTTCTTAATACTAGACTACAAACATTCACTCGAGAAAAACCTGGGCGAAGCCGGGTACATCCGCTAGTATATTATATAAATATATAATGTAACGAATATTATATCATAATATTCTGTGTGTTTCGGAATATTATTCTCAATAATATTCGTTAGGCAAACTTTCACCCGGATAAAACCGGGCGAAGCCAGGTACACATCCGCTAGTTTTTTATATAAACAAACGATAATAAACAATGTAATTTGCATCTTCATTATTATAAAACAACAACAAATTAAATTAACAATGTAAAAAATATATTTTAACACTACATTTTAACATTCAGCACAAAAACATTACAATAATTTTTCAGATATATATTAATAGTAAAATTCCAAGTTTTTTTTATGTCATTGGAATATTATATTACTAAATTCTCAAATTATATTTATTATACTTGGAACACATTTTAAGCATTGTTACAATTTATAAATATAATTAAACCAGATACCGCGAGAGGCGCTGCTTGCGAGTGAAAGTAGAAAATTTGCAAATAAATTTGCAAAGAATATATTTTTCAAATCAAATTCAACCAGAAACTTTCCCAATAGTATAGTAAATAACTTCCTAAAGTGTCACGGCGATTGGATAATCTTGCCTTTTAAAAACATTCATTGTGTAAACAAACTAACATTCACCGTGTAAACAAACCACGTGTAAATTATTAACCAATCAAATTCATTTAATCGTCGCGAACCAGTGCTGCGCCAAGCGGTAAAAGGCTGGAACTAACGCCTTTTAGTTTTATATTTTTCAAAAAAAGCACATTAACCTTTTTAATATTTTGAATACCCTATATGTTAAACGAAATCTTCATCTACCTACATGCGAAATTACATAATGATTTATTGTGTAGATATTGCGCAACGCGATAACAAACATCGATTTTGGATTTCATTTTTATAGATATAAAAATAAAATAAGGAAGGATATATATATATATACGTTCCCGGTTTCGCCCGGTTTTCAACCCGAGTGAAAGTTTGCCTAACGAACATTTGGTAAAACGATACTAGCAAACATCCAATCCTAACTGAATCTATACTTGGTCTATACTCTCGATAATTTGAAAATTTTTCCCGGTCCCTTGAAAAAATACACGATAAGTTGAATGAAATCAATATTAATAGGTCACTCGGTAATTTGAAGTTGAAGGTATAGTTTCTTGTTACAAACGAAGATTTTGTAAAATAACTGTATTCAGCGAATATACCCGGCTTCGCCCGGTTTTATCCAAAAAAAAAAATTGCCTAATGAACATTTGTTAAAACGATTCTAGAAAACATCCAATCCACCTATATATAGATTAATAAACGTATATAAATATTGTTATATGCGTTTAAATATATTTTTGAAACACATAATTTTTAGAACATTTATTTAATTTTGAATAAGATATTCTCACGGTTTGTGAATTTTATAATTAACTAGCCGAATGACCCAGGCAACGCCCGGTTTTACCCGATCAAAGTTTTTTATTCAAATACTCTTCGTAACAATTATGAATTGGCGTCGTGGATGTCACTCTTGTGAAACGTCCCGCTCCAAACTTGGTGTTTTTTAAATAAAAAATATGTAAATTCCACAACCGATATTTTAAAATTCTATTATTTCGATTTTCAAATACTATTCGTTACAATTTATAAATTGGTGCCATGGATG
>CP092866.1:105108165-105126324 GCA_030710605.1 Cordylochernes scorpioides | reverse complement strand
TTTTATCAATCTTTTCAATAATTATCAGACATTCATCAAAATTTTAAAATTTGTAAAGTGATTTGTATAAAAAGAGGGTTTAAAATTGGCTTATTTCTATTATATTTCAACACACAAAACGCGATATCCCGGCTAGTGATAATTGCGTCGATTTACATTTTTAAACAGAAACAGTTATAAATATATCATACAATTAATAAATAAATAAATAAAAAGAAACAATAAGATATATTAGGAACCTGAAACTTCCAGGTTAGAAAGATAATCCTAAATATATTTACAAAAATAGTTAAACCTATGATAATTCTCTCTGCTATTTAGAAATTGATATAGATCTACAACATTGTTTACTGTCTGTTGTCTAGCAAGAGAGATAAAAGCCAGAGGATAAAAGCCAGACCTTTTGATCTCTTGATCTTGATCGCTGAAATGATCCCTTAAATATTTTTGAAACCTGCGGCGCCTTAGTTGTGCTTGGTGCTGCCTTGGTCCCCTCATAAACGGCGCGCACTCGCCCTCTTCTCCCCCGGGGTGCCCACTGCCCTTCCGGCGCCTCTCCAGCCCTCTCCTTGGCCCTCCACTGCGGCGGGCGCTTGGAGTCTCCTAATCATGAGTTATGCCTTAAAATGCTTTTCCGAAGCATGTAGAAGGCAAAACAATAGTATATGTCTGTTGTCTAGCGCTAAAGAAGAGTGGGAAATTCCAGCAGTAGGTGTCTCGAGTCAATTGAGCCGCCACTGTGTTGATGAGTATCATAGCCCGGTATACAGGTTGTTGGCTGTTGTCTGAATTTGTCAAAACGGGTGTTGAGGCTCATCACCACTAGTAAAGTTTTATATTAGGGGACAAACATCGATCTGATGTATAACTAAAGGGAGAGATGTCTTTATAGGTATACTAGACGGGTGGCCCGGGCTTCGCCCCGGGATTGACCCGTGTGCATATCTACCCGTACAAAAGCTACATACCTATACTTTCGATATTTGCAGACCTATAATGAGGTATTGTTAACAATAGATTATTTAAGGAGCGACCCGCTCCAACACAATAGTTACAAAACCCAAAAAGCGAGTGGGGGGGGGGGGCATGATGGGGGGGGGGGGGGGGGGGGGGCAAAGGTGGCGTGATCGTAGCCAATCAATAGGAGAGCGCCATTCCAAAAAAAAAAAAGCAAACGGTGACAGAGATGAAGAATTATTAAGAACGCATGACGCTCGTAACTGTATATAGAATTACTTAATTTATATATATATTTCTCGTTTGTTTGCATGGAAATATAAGTTTTTATTACCGAAAAACAAATGATCATTTAACCTTTAATAAACGTAAATGATATCAATTTTGAAAGAGTAATAAAATAAATGAAGCGTCCAAGGCTAAGTTTCTTGTGTAACTTTTATTTTAAAGTTTTCAGACTTCAACAGGAGTATCACATTAAATATCACAATTTTCTGTTGTACGATAAGGAGGTGTCTTACCTTCTACCATTATTTGCTTCAGCTTCCTATCTTGGACTCCAAGGTGAATCTATATAACATGGAATGTTTTAATTAAATGATTTAGTAGATATTATGTTTTTTAAGGTATTATAACAATTTATTCTTCAGTAGTGAATCCTCTCAGCGGTTTCGGCAGTTTATTCGACCATACCGCTCTGCTATTGTATTGGGTTGTTGTGATCATATAGCCGGTAATTTGGAAAAGATTCTTGGTTGAGGTGATGGCGGTGTCTTGTCGATGGAGCAGATCAGATCGGTCCATGCACCCTGATCACAATACCGGCCAACTGAGGTGGTGGTGGTGTCTTGTCCATGGAGCAGATCAGATCGGTCCGTGCACCCTGATCACAATACCGGCCAACTGAGGTGGTGGTGGTGTCTTGTCCATGGAGCAGATCAGATCGGTCCGTGCACCCTGATCACAATACCGGCCAACTGAGGTGGTGCCTTGTCCATGGAGCAGATCAGATCGGTCCGTGCACCCTGATCACAATACCGGCCAACTGAGGTGGTGGTGGTGTCTTGTCCATGGAGCAGATCAGATCGGTCCGTGCACCCTGATCACAATACCGGTCAACTGAGGTGGTGGTGGTGTCTTGTCCATGGAGCAGATCAGATCGGTCCGTGCACCCTGATCACAATACCGGCCAACTGAGGTGGTGGTGGTGTCTTGTCCATGGAGCAGATCAGATCGGTCCGTGCACCCTGATCACAATACCGGCCAACTGAGGTGGTGGTGGTGTCTTGTACATGGAGCAGATCGGTCCATGCACCCTGATCACAATACCGGCCAACTGAGGTGGTGTCTTGTCCATGGAGCAGATCAGATCGGTCCGTGCACCCTGATCACAATACCGGCCAACTGAGGTGGTAGTGGTGTCTTGTCCATGGAGCAGATCAGATAGGTCCATGCACCCTGATCGCAATACCGGTCAACTGAGGTGGTGCCTTGTCCATGGAGCAGATCGGTCCGTGCACCCTGATCACAATACCGGCCAACTGAGGTGGTGGTGGTGTCTTGTCCATGGAGCAGATCAGATCGGTCCGTGCACCCAGATGACAATTCCGGCCAATTGAGGTGGTAGTGGTGTCTTGTCCATGGAGCAGATCAGATCGGTCCGTGCACCCTGATCACAATACCGGCCAACCGAGGTGCCTTGTCCGTATGGATGTCCTCTTCTGTATTGATGTCTGCCATATAGAGGGCTGCAAGGATGGCCGGGTATATATGGTCAGGACAGTTATTGCCCCTTTCCATGGAACAACTTGGTTGAGGTATTGAAGGTAATTGTGAACATGAGTTCTATAAAGACAAGATAAATATTGAATAAAGAAATATTGCACTTTCACAATTCCCCTTGTTCTACCCCTATCGTCAAATATGCAAATAACTTCTATCCCCAAATATCTATATATATAAAAATGAATGTTTGTATGTTTGTTTGTTTGTATGTCCGGTATACAAATTCGCAGTAGTTCACTAATTCAAACCAAAATTTCCATACATAGGTAAAAAAATACGGGGAAGACGATAGGCTATTTTAAAAAAATATATAAATCAATTATAATTGATTTCAGCGCCCTCTATCAAAGATTAGATTAAATTATACTGATGCAAACAAATAGATAATGCTAATAACAAACAATTATAAAAAAAATCTTATCTAAATATATATCACTCGGGTAGATATGCACACGGGTCAATCCCGGGGCGAAGCCCGGGTCACCCGTCTAGTACGCTATAAAGGTTCAACGGTACAAATTCTACAGGTGCCGCCGTTTGCATGCACATTCCCCAATTTCACTCCCAATTTGATGCCTAAAAGGTAATTTTGACAAAAAAAAAAAGTATCGTTATCAAATCTGAATACATTTTTTATGTTGATATTATGTTGTTGTATAAATCTTTTTTGTTGTTGTTGTTGTTGTTAATATAACACTTAGCATAGTTCATTTAAAGTTGATAAGACTCGTATCGCCACCTATTGACAAAAAATAAAACTATTTTGTAATATATTGCCACAAAATGACAATAAACGTTTAAAAAATGACTATATTTATTTTATTGTATTTATATTATATATTTTTTCAAGTTTTATATTTAATATTGATATTATATAACTTATATATAACAACAAGATGAGGGAACTTTTGCTACAAACAACGACTAATTATTTATTTATTTATCTTTTTAAGATTATTTTTTTTATTATTATTATTATAACAATTATGTGTATAAAGATTGTATATATTTATTATATACAGTGAAATATTCATCCTACACGTCATATAAGCAGAACATAAGAAGAAAAAAAAAAGTTTGACAATTGACAATTAAAATACACCTATCCCCCGATTTACACGGTAAATACGTTCCTGAGAAAAACGTGTAAATCGAGGGATAGGTGTATATTAAACTGTCAAATCTGAATAGGTGTTCGCATCATCATGAATCAGAGCCTCCCAATATTCTTTTCAACATAGGCAGTATAGAGTATAATATCGCATTTTAGTATAGTGCGATGAAAAAAAAAAAAACTTATTTGGAAAACCGTGTAAAAGCGAAAACGTGTAAAACAAGTACCGTGTAAATCGGGGGATAGGTGTAATTTTATTGACAACATGTCAATACATGCAAAGTACACAGTCTACACTATTAAAAAAAGATAATTATATATATATATATGTATATAAATTAATTTCTTATTAAGTTTTGCTATCATACTATGTACAAAGAACATGGCGCCTCTGCCAGCGCTGCAGAGAAAAAAAGTTTGAATATATTGAGATAAGAAAATGAATAAAATACAAGACTATGTTAACATTTTATCAAACTAGTAAAAGATAATAAGAGAGAAATTTTATTTTTTTAATGAATTTTTTCGAAAACTTAAAAATTGTAAAAAATAAGTTAAAATTACGCTATAATGAAAATTGGAGCCATGCATACACAGTCTTGAATCCTCACCCACAACAATGTTTTCCTTCCTATTTCTTTTTAATATTTCAAATTGTCTAATCCAAGGTTTTAATTGGTAGAAAAATAGTAAGGTCGAAACAACCGCCAGGTTAACTTTTGGCAATACCCGGCCTGGCAATCTCTTTCTATCCACGGTATTAGGGCTTCCTCTAGTTCAAAACATATATTAATTTCAATTTGCACTAGCAATTTTAATTTATATAATTTTTCAAAATTTTCTAAAAAATCATTTAAAAAATTAATTTCTTATTAAGTTTTGCTATTTTGAGTAAATGTTAACCTGCTTCTGTCTTTTATTTTTTTTCCTATCTTACTGTCTTCAATTCTTCCCTTTTTTTCTTTATGTTCCGCCTATATGACGCGTAACTGCCGAGGCTTCAGCGTGAACTTGCTATAGCCCTAAATTGTTAAATATATATGTTATATTAAAAAATATTTTTTTAAATTATGTTATATTAAAGTATTATTTTATTTGGGGTTATATTTAATCGATTCAAATACTCTGTTAAATCGACTGCCAGAGGTCATGCTTCCCCTATAAATACTCGTTGTTGTTCTTTCCCGGTGATCCAACGGTGATCCAACGCAACCATGACATCCTGCATGCCATTGGCCATCCCGCCCTAATGACTCTGCATGAGGACCTCGTCCATTTCATCGCCAGGCGGTCTGAACTGATCAAGGCCCTCACTGCTGAAGTACAGAACCTCTCAGGCACCCTCCATTCCTTCGCGGAGCTGGACGAAGTTAAGGAGGCTAACAGGCCCCAGACTGCCTGCCACAGCACCCAAAACCTGCCCTGCTCCTTCTTGCAAGGAAACCAGCTCCCAGACTGACTCCATCAAACCCGCCACTCCTGCTCCTGCTGCCATCCCTGCCAAGAAGCCTGCCTCCACCTTGCCTGCCCCTGCTCCAACCAAAAGGAAGCAGCCTGAGGCTCCCAACCCGCCTGCAAAAAGGACAAACCTGAAAGGTCTTACGAAACCTGCGCCTTCCCGCGTCTCCAAGCCTGCGGCCGCCAAGTGGTCCTCCATGGAGAAAAATCGGCGGCCCACACAGTGGTCATCTCTGATGACCCTCAGGCTGACCCAAGGAAGATGCTTAAAGCTGTCCGCGCTGCCCACACTCTTCCCCAAGGCGTTTGGGCCTCCCTGCGCACCAAGGGGAAGCTGGTCCTCCACTCCAGTAATCCTGAGACCATCCCTGAGGTGTCTACCTCCCTAGCCAGCAAGTTAAATGGAATGAAGGTCCGCCAGCAGAAGGAGATCCTGCCACGAATCTGCCTCTTCAAAGTGGATGAGGAAACATCCAACTCCACAATTGAGGAGACCTTCCTGGGAACCGCAGCTGTTAGTAAACTTCCTGGGGGCAAAGTGGTGCGTGTGGCGCACCGTTCGGCACCCAGAAACGGGACCTGCACCGCCTTCATCGAGGTGGACATCAAGACCTTTAGAGCCCTGGGCGTTCGCGGAAGAATCGTGGTGGATGGAGTAATCCTCAACTTCGAGGAGTCCATCCGCGCCCGCGTATGCTTCCGCTGTTGTGGCTTCGGCCACAACTCTGCCCAATGCACCAGAGCTTCTAAGTGCTTCCACTGCGGTGAAAACGGCCATGAAGGCCGCGCCTGCCCTTCCATTGCTGACCAGCGCACCTCCAAATGTGCCAACTGCTGCTCAAAGGGCCTTCCAGACAAGCACGAAGCGCCCCACTCAAGCTGCCCCATCCTGAAGTCTAGGGCCCTCAAGTTCTAGGCTTCAAGGACCTTCTGCCTCCTATTTCCATCTGCCACTTCTACTGGATTCCTGGCTAATTCAAGACTCCTGCCCCGCTGCACCCTGGCACGTTCCCCTGAACGTTTCCACCACCCCTGCGAAATATATCCAGCCGCCAGATCCTAGGATCCCTGGCCACCTGACATCGCGTCTGCTGCCTTGACGTTTTAGATACAGTGTGCCCGGAAAAGTCTCCATTGAGACTTGTGCGGGCGATGGCAAGAATATTCCCGTTGTTCTTTCCCGGTGGCCGGCTCAAAACTTTTGTACATTATGTAATAATCTTTTGTTTTCCTTATTCTACTCGCCTTAAGCCAGGCAGCACTTTTATCAAATTATGTCTTTTTTATACATCCCTTTGACTCAATTAAATTACTGATCAAAACTATTTTTCATTATCATACTTTATGGATTTCAACCACGACTGCATTTCCATACCATAATTTCAACAATTCTAAAATACAACAGAAATATAATTATTTTATATAATATATAAATAATATAACCTTATAATATAACCCTTTTTTACTTTCACTTTCTTTACTTCATCTCAATACCATTTTCTTTCGCGTATATATATTAGGAAAAAATATTTTCTGTTGATTTTAGAGTATTCTATATAGATTTATTGATCATTTGCTTAATCCCGGAATCCATGAGCATATGACACTGCAGTCGTGGCAATAATACTAAAAATAGTTCAGATCATTATTGCTTTAATTTAGCTTATAAAACACAAATTGAATAATCTGAGAAAATATTGCCTGATTTAAGGCGTAAGAATAAAAACTGAAAAACTTATTTACATAATGTACAAAAGGTTTGAGCCGGCTATCAGGAAAAAACAACAACGAGTTTTATAGGGAAAACGCGACCTCTGGCGGTCGATTTAACAGAGTATTTTAAAATGAAATCATATTTTTCTATAACATATACATACAGGGTGTATCAGGTAAATTAGGAATAACTTTGGCAGTCCATAAGACAAATACTACTTTACATTTTAAAATTTAGCCTTTTCATTCCGTAACCATATTCATGCAAAATGTAACAGTACATTTTTGTGCAGTGTAGTGATCAACAATAATCGAGTATTCGAAAATCAAGCAGCCATCATCGTTTCTCTGCGCGCCGAAATGAGCCTCAAAGAGATAGTGGACTTTCTTAAGTTGTCCAAACCCACTGTTTATCGTGTCAAGAAGCAGTTTGATGAGGCCGACAGTAACAAAGAGGAAATAACTGCAAGGAAAAATCACTGGCGTCGATCGGACAGGATAAGAGGCGAAGAATTTGTCAAAAATGTCAAGGAGAATATGATGGAAACCCTGGGAAAAGCATAAGCCAAGGAAATGGACGTTGGCTCTACGAAAATTGTCAGAACAATCCCTGAGAACCTTTATCTCAAGACCTTTCTCTTCGGAAAAAAAAAAAGTACAGTTGCTGCTAGAGAATATGAAGGACATCAGAAAAGGAAAGGCTGCTGCCCTCCTTAACAACCTGAAACATTGTGGCATGCTGAGTTTCTTCTCTGATGAAAATAACTTTATCATGTACCAAAAGGTTGTTGTTGTTTTGGGTGTGTAAAGCTGCTTCTCTGAGTCCATGTCAATTTTCTGCAAGGCTGCGGCCATTGCTGGGCATGAGAATATGTGAGTAGGTGTTAGTTCCATGGGTGTTAGTCCTATAGGTTCTTGTGCCATCTGGATGTATTGTCATTCCATGTACCAAAAGGTGAATCCCAGGAATGATCGCTGGATCTGTAAAGACCCCTCAGATGTACCTGTCGTGATGTACATGAACTTCCCTGTCTCCGTGATTGTCCTTGGTGTTATCAGCATCGATGCCATGTCTTTGAGAAGAATCTTAGGATGAATGCTGACACCTACATCAATGTCCTGTAGACCGCTGTGAATCCTTGGTTGAACATGGTTTCTTTCAGGTTTAAATTATTTTTTTTCTAGATTTTTAAAAGTTTTTTTTAATAGATCGGCTGCTATCACATATTGTAGAGAGTGAAGCCAGGATTGGTGTTCTTGTTCTCTCAGCTCTCTTGGAGTCGGATGACATCCTACACGAGTTCGTCTGAAGCCATCAAAAATAGCTGGTTACGTGGTAGGGCTGCTTTTAATAAATTAATATTTGATAATAACTACATATATATAATATAATAATGAGCCTATTATTAATGTTAAATAAAAAAAAAGGAATATAAAAAATGAACCCAAAAATATTCATTCTATAAGATAGGTGCTGACATCTATCCCTAAAATTAGAAACTATTTATAAATTTTTAAAATTGGTCAAGAGAAATAATAAAATTATTATTTGAAAATATAATATTGGTATATATAATTTAAAATAACATTTTTAAGAATAATTTTATTCCATAATAAAATAAATGTTATTTTAAATTTGCAAAATTGTTTATAATTTTGTCAAAAGATGGCACCACATATTCAAACGTCGAAATAATAGAAAAATAGGCAGGATGTTTTAATAAGCTATAGCAGATATTTATCGCTAGAGTTTTTTCCTATGTTTCATAATTTATATTCCAATTTAAAAAAAATATATAGTTTCTGTGTAAAAATCCAATGCTAAAATTGTCATTTGAATACCGTAGAATTCAAGACAACTGCCAATAGGATAGACAATTGAGAATTGAAAAAAATTTATTGACATCTTGTCAATACATGCAAAGTGCACAGTCTGTACTATTTAAAAAAAAATTATATATATGGTAATTTAAACCAACAACCCCATACTGTGTATATAACTTATAATAAGATTGTCATGTTGTATATAGAAACACATCTATAAATAATTATGCGCATGATTAATCTGTGGCATTGCATCGCCCTATGTAATGTAATTTGTACAAAGTGGATAAATAAATAAAATCTGTAATAGATTTAAGAGTTGAGCTAGGGCAGAGATCGAACATATAGTATTGCCAAAACAACAGAGTCTAAAGATGGAAGTCATAAATCAGGTAGATTCACAATTCCCACGACAGGCCACCCACACTGTCACATGTGGTGGAATGCAGAGACCCCTCTCACACCTGGACAGGTAAAGGCGCCCTTTCTCAAACGCCCCTGTCACATAAGGTCCCCCCCATGTTTAACCTATAAATACATCACTTTTACAGGGACTTGACAGTTCAGTTTAGTTTAGTTTACCCTTAGTGCAAGCCGCGTCGGTCGTATGTTATGTCGATCTCATCCAACATGTAGTTAGGAAGAACTCGTCTATCTCCATCTTGCGCTACTAGCTCAACTTTTATCTGTTACGGAACTTTCTTAGTGCAACTGTGTCTTCGTTTTTTGTGTGGATATCCCCAGCTTTCCACTCTGCCTCGACCACGACTGCCTGTATTTTGTGAGAACTTTTAAAGGTCTTCCAAGGTGCAGAGAGGTACTGAAAAACTCTACATCCTGACTGTTCCTCTCGGTCAACACAGTACAACAAGAGCTACCAGGACTTCAACATTATTTCAGTAGTCGACAGGATCTCAAATTATTTCATATATATATTCCGACAGTTTTGTTTTTCAAATATATGTAAATATTAATTGTACAAATATAAAATATGTAAATTTAGTTAATTACTTTTTGTTGTTAGTTTAGTTTGTTTGCTTTCTTTGAATGTGGAAGAGTCTTTTTTTGTTTTTTTACTTTGCTAAAAATAATAAAAAAATATTTTTGGAATCTTCGTGGCATTTTGGTGGAGTTGCTGCTCATACAAGGTGTGTCCAATAAATAATGAGACCGGTCAAAAACAAAGAAAAAATGAAATGATAATTTTTTTTAAGTCTAAAAATAGAAAGCTTCAGCTACACTGCGGTATATCACATCACGTGATTGCGCGCGCACAGTCGATAAATTGTAAGCTTGTAAAAAGAACGCCTTGCATAACAACTTCTAATTTGTAATGGATAGAAAATTCGAATGACGAATTTGTATTAAATTTTGCTACAAAATTAGGAAATCGGCTTCAGAAACTTTAGATTTGTTGAAATTGGTATTTGGAAATGAAAATGTAAATAAGCCCACCACATTTAGATGGTTTTCACGATTTAAAAATGGAATGGAATCGGTGAAAGATGAGAAGCGTGTTGGACGTCCAATTCTGCACAGGAACCCTGAAAAGGTGAGCCAAAATTCAAAATTGATAAAAGAAAATCCACGAATAGGGTTAGGGGACATTGAGGAAGAAACAGGGGTATCAAAATCATTAGTTGGATCGATAATTAAAGAAGACTTGCAGTTAAAGAAGACACCTTAAAAATTTGTCCCTAAAATGCTCACAATCCAACAAAAGGAGAATCGCGTTGAAGTTGCCAAAAAATGTTTGAAATGGTGGAAGAAAACCCTAATTGGAAGGAAAAAGTAATAACTGGAGACGAGACATGGGTTTACGGGTATGACCCGGAAACAAAACGCCAATCCATGGAGTGGAAAGGAAAAGATGAACCAAGAACGAAGAAATCCCGACTTTGCAAGTCAAGAAACAAAGTCTTATTGGTCACGTTCTTGGACATAAAGGGAATTGTGCATTATGAATATCTAGAGGAAGGTCAAACAATCAATAAGGAGTCTTATTTAAACATTATGAGACGTGTACGTAAATCAATTCGTCTGAAAAGAAGTGAAATGTGGAGTTCCAAAAATTGGATTACCCATCATGATAATGCACCGCCACACACCGCTACATCTGTACTGACTTATTTGGCTAAACACAAATCCAAATACTTCAACAACCTCCCTATTCCCCAGACCTAGCTCCAAATGATTTTTTTCTCTTTCCAAAACTCAAAATGGCTCTAAAAGGAAGGATATTTGACACTAGAGAGTCCATCATAGCGGATTCGAAAAAGGTCTTTTAAATCTAAACGGTGGCTAGTAAAATAAAAAGTCGACGTATACAGGGCCTACTACTGGTGGAATATAAGGAAGAAGAAATGCCCATCAAGAACGAACAAGAAGTCCATTCACCTCCCAGAATTCCCATCACCTGTCTGCAACAGCCCAGAAATCCTCCTAACTTTGCTGGGAAAACATCGGAGTGCCCTCATCAATGGCTGAAAGATTACGATAGGGCAGCCAGGTATAATGGGTGGGACGACTCTATGAGTCTTGCCAATGTCATCTTCTTTTTAGAAGATACTGCTAAGCGCTGGTATGAGAATGAAGAAGAAAACCTCACTTCATGGCAGACGTTCAGAGAAGAGCTCCTTAAAATGTTTGGCGACAGGGAGAATCTATTCCAAAAAGCCGAAGCTAAACTGAAATCTCGAGCTCAAAAGGCGAACGAGTCGTCTGAATCTTATATTCAGGACATCCTCGGACTTTGTCGCCAGGTCAATCCAGCGATGACGGAGGGTGAAAAACTAGGACACTTCATGAAAGGAGTGAAGGAACACATATACCAGGCGCTTCTTCCTTTAGAAATGGCAGCTGAAGAGTTCTGCAGTAAATGCAAGAGAATCGAAACATTGGATAAAAAGAGAATAGGAAAACCAGAATTTGATAGACTTATGGACGTCACTTCCATCTCAAGTGATAGCAACGGCGATATCGAGGAACTCTTTCGTAGGATTGTAAAGGAGGAGATCAGCAATGTGATTTCGGGACTTGACTCTCCCATCATCCCAAAACAGCTAGAAGAGGAGGTCTACCAAAGAGCCGAGAAGACACTGGCACCAATTATAAAATATCCTAAGTCCTACAATGCTGATTAAAAGTCTTGGTATGACGCAGAAAAAGAAAATTGGAATTACAATACACGGGAAAGGCGGAAATCTGGTCAAATCAGACACGAATCGAATGTGATGGGAAGGAGACCACGGCAGGAATTCCCTAAACGCAAAACTGACGAATGGAGAACAGTCGACAACAGGCCAATCTGTTTTCACTGCGGACGTCCAGGGCATGTTGTTAGGTATTGCCGTGAAAGAAGAGCAGTCTTCGACTCATATCGTGACAGAGGCAGAACTCAAGCAACAGCAATAAATCATAAAGACGACTTGAACCAGAATGCCCCAAGACGCCCATCCCCTAGCCCTAATCGAGGACGATCACCGACTCGCCGCCACAGATCCCCTACGCAATACAGACGACTTAGCCAATCTCCTAGTCGCCGAAATGTGGAAAACTAAATGGCGCGACCTTTCTAGGAGGTGAGGCCGCTTCTCAAGGAAATCCTCCAACAGTCGCTCAAATGAGAGCTAATTACCTTAACATAGTGGCCTATAACCAGCCGGTAAGTGCATTAGTCGATTCTGGGGCGTCCTATTCCGTTACTTCTAAAAATTACCGCCGCTATCTAAGAAAGGTCATGCTACCTGCAGTCAAAAATTTTTCCTGAAAGTCGCCGATGGAAATTGTGTACAACCATTAGGCAAATGTATCCTTCGAATGACCGTCCAGAATAAGTTGATTCTATTTGAATTCATAGTACTACCACAATGCAGTCATGATGTTATCATTGGATGGGACTTTTTAGAGTCGTCCCAAGAAGGTATAGATTGTGGACGATCTGAATTATATTTTGAAAGCATTTTTTTTTTAGAAGAGTCAAACCTTACAGATCCTTGGCGCTTAACAGCCTTAAGTGATTATGTCATACCAGCCTGATCAATGGCTCGAATAGCCGTGTCAGCCCCGAAGGATATGGAAAATGTAGATATTATCATCACTGGAAATAAGAATGTCGTATTGAGTAAAGAAATATTTATACCCGCTGCAATTGTGAATGTCCATCATAATCAGGGGCAGGTATGGCTTGCCAATGGAAAATCTGAAGCACAGATAATACCAAGAAAAACATGTATAGGTTTTGCCGAACCTTTGGAGGAAGCTTATTTGAGTGTTGTGGAAGCGACATCTTCAAAAACAACTTCAACATCCACCGAAGAACGTAGAGAAATACATTTTTCTTCGATGGTTTCCCCTGACCTCACGAGCGAAAAGCATGAAAAGTTCCTAGGGTTGCTTAGACAATTTTCGACTATTTTCAACAGCCAAAGAAAGGGCGGCGCTGATGGAGTCCAGATAAAACATCGAATTGAGACTGCAGATCATCCACCCATAAGCCAACGAGCTTACAGAGTCTCGCCTGCTGAGCGTCGCATAATAAGTGGAGAGGTAGATAAGATGATGAAAAACGATATTATCCAACCATCGGAAAGCCCATGGTCATCCCCGGTCGTCCTGGTGAAAAAGAAGGATGAAAGTTGGCGCTTTTGTGTTGATTATCGTCGACTGAATAAAATCACTAAGAAAGACGTTTTTTTTACCCTTTACCCGGTATAGACGATACGTTAGACTGTTTAAAAGGTGCTAAATACTTTTCATCTATGGATTTATATTCTGGCTATTGGCAAATTCAGGTTGATGAGGCTGATCGGGAGAAAACAGCCTTCATAACTCCTGAGGGATTGTACCAGTTTAAAGTGATGCCATTCGGCCTTTGCCATGCCCCGGCGACATTCGAAAGAATGATGGACAATTTGTTACGACATTATAAGTGGGCAATGTGTCTCTGCTACATGGACGACATCATAGTATTTTCTGAGATCTTTGAAGAACATCTTAATAGACTAACGGTAATTCTTCAGTGCATGCAGAGTGCTGGACTTACCCTGAACCCAAATAAATGTCTGTTTGCTGCTCACGAAATTAAGATTTTAGGACACCGCGTATCCCACAGAGGGATCCGGCCTGACCTAGATAAAATAAAAGCCGTGAAGAATTTATCAACACCCAAGAACATGCACGATGTTAAGAGCTTTCTGGGATTGTGTTCTTACTATCGGAGATTCATAGAGAACTTCTGCCACAGAGCTCAACCACTCCAAATTCTGTTGAAGGGAGGTGCAAAGTTTTCTTGGGGTTTTGATCAGAAACAATCTTTTGAAAAATTGAAGGAGACATTAACAGCAGATCCAGTTCTTGGACTTTTTGACGAGACCTGTCCAACTGAATTACATACCGATGCAAGTGGTTATGGTATTGGAGCAGTTCTTGTACAGATACAAAATGGAGAAGAAAAAGCCATTGCTTACGCACCTCGGGCTTTAACGAAAGCCGAAAGAAATTATTCGACTACAGAGAGGAAGTGCCTGGCAGTCGTATGGGCCATTACCAAATCTAGACCATACCTATTTGGGAAACCCTTCACTGTAGTGACTGATTACCATGCGCTCTGTTGGCTTGCCAGTCTTAAAGATCCGTCCTGAAGACTTGCAAGATGGGCGTTGCGACTTCAATAATACGACATTACGGTGATATATAAAAGTGAACACAAACACAAAGACGCCGATAGCCTGTCGCGAAACCCTTTGGAAGGTGATGCCCCACTTCTAGAAGTCGATATGGGCGCGATCACTCGGCTTGACCTCCCCTCAGAGCAACTATGTGATCCTGATGTTGCTCGAATAATGACGAGCCAAAGAAATTCAACGGAAGGTTCAAACGAAAATATCTTCCAGCTGGTGGAAGGTGTTCTCTGCAAGTAAACTATAACTCTTTGGGGAAGAAATGGTTGCCAGTCATTCCTAAACATCTCCGTCAAGAAGTTCTAGAAAACTTACATGACCACCAACTGCTGGCCATCTTGGATTCCTGAGAATGTATGACAGAATCCATCGTCGATTTTATTGGCCTGGCCTCTATAGAAGTGTAAAAAGATACGTTGCCCACTGCAGGGAATGTCAGCGACGGAGGTCTATCCCACAGTAACCTCCGGGACGTCTGATATCTATTCCCCCAGCAAAAGCACCTTTTCAAAGAATCGGAATAGACTTGGTTGGACGGTTTCCAAAATCTAATATAGGAAACAAATGGGTTGCAGTCTGCACCGACTATTTTACTCGGGTTGCAATTACGCGAGCTTTACCAAATGCAGGGGCAATCGAAATAGCCTAATTTCTGCTAGAATAAGTAATTCTAAAACAAGGGGCCCCTAGGATAATTTTTAGTGACCGAGACCGAGTTTTCCAATCTCGAGTGGCTTCCGAAATCATCAAATTATGTGACACCACGCACCGAATGACCACTGCATACCATCCTCAGACCAACGGACTTACGGAAAGATTTAATAAGACGCTAGGCGACATGCTTTCAATTTACGTTGATGTAGAACAGAAAAACTGGGATGAAGTGTTGCCATTTGTGACCTTTGATTACAATACAGCTCGGCAGGAGACTACTGGTTTCTCACCTTTCTTACTGCTCCATGGACGTGAAGCAGAGACAACACTGGACACTATGTTTCCATACTGCCCCGACAATACCGAAGATGATTATGTAGACCATCTCATAACAAAATGCGAAGAATCATGACAGTTGTCACGTCTGCGTACATTAGAGGCGCAGCAGAAAGACGAGGAGAGATACAACTCACCACACCGGATGATTTACTACCAGCCCGGAGATCTCGTCTGGATATTTATTCCCATCTGACTAGCGCAAATATTCGCGGAGTTATTAATTTTTAAAGTTGTGCAAGACTTTTGGATCACCCTGTATATACTAGAATATGTATATAGAAGGTATATGTATATAGGGTAGATAATCTATATATAACCCTGGGATGATGCAGAGCATAGTTCTACACCCAACAAACAGTGCGTAGATATAATATAGATATATACTAGAGTATGTGAATATATATATGATATATATATCTCTAGGAAGATGCAGAGAATAGCTCTACACACAACAGTGCAGATAGAGTGTGTATACTAGAGTATGTATATATACTAAAGTATGTAAATAGGGTAGATAATCTATATATAGCTCTGGGAAGATGCAGAGAATAGCTCTACACACAAAATTGCAGATAGAGTGTGCATACTAGAGTATGTATATATGGTAATTTAAACCAACAACCCCATTGTCATGTTGTATACAGAAACACATCTATAAATTATTATACGCATGATTGACATGTGTCTTTGCATCACCATATGTAATGTACTTTGTACAAACTGAGGATAAATGAATAAAACTATGTAATAGATTAAGAGCTGAGTTGAAGCAAGATTGAGAAGTTCAAAAACGTCTAAAATCGAGAGAGAAATCCAACAAGAGGAATTTAGCGAGTCGTTGCCATCAAGGTCAAAGGGTGCAGACTGCCGCAGACGTTCAAAGTCCAACCCCCCCCCCCCCCTCCTCGGGAATGGTATATAAAAAACCTCGGTTTTAGCCCAATTCAGAGAGACACTTCACTATCAGCGCGAGCCCTTGTCGCTTGTAGCCAGGACCACCTGATCGCCATGTAAAACAGTAAGATCTCTTCTAACTCCATCTTTCTCTTAGCTCGACTCCTATTTGTTCATGGAACTTTCCTACTACAACTGTGTCTCTTCGTTTTTTGTGTGTGGACATTCCCAAGCTTTCCACTCTGCCTCGACCACGACTGCCTGTACTCTGTGAGAACTGTTAAAGGTCCTCCAAGGTGCAGAGAGGTACTGGAAAACTCTCCACGCCCTGACTGTCCCTCTCGGTTACTACAGGTTTGACCCTCGGTTGCCACAGCTATAGCGAGAGCCGACAGGATACCTCATCACAGATAAGTCGACTGGACCTCTCATCACATATATATACTAGAGTATGTAAATAGGGTAGATAATCTATATATAGCTCTGGGAAGATGCAGAGAATAGCTCTACACACAAAATTGCAGATAGAGTGTGCATACTAGAGTATGTAAATAGGGTAGATAATCTATATATAGCTCTGGGAAGATGCAGAATATAGTTCTACACACAACAGTGCAGATAGAGTGTGTATACTAGAGTATGTATATATACTAGGGTATGTAAATAGGGTAGATTATGTATATATAGCTCTGGGAAGATGCAGAGGATAGCTCTACACACAACAGTGCAGATAGAGTGTGTATACTAGAGTATGTAAATAGGGTAGATGATCTATATATAGCTCTGGGAAGCTGCAGAGAATAGTTCTACACACAACAGTGCTGATAGAGTGTGTATACTAGAGTATGTATATGGTAATTTAAACCAACAACCCCATATTGTATTTAACTTATAACAAGATTTTCATGTTATATAATAGAAACACATCTGTAAATGATTATACGCATTATTGACATGTGTCATTACATCATCATATGTAATGTACTTTGTACAAACTGAGGATAAATAAATAAAACTCTGTAATAGATTAAGAGTTGAGCTAAGGCAAAAGGTCAAAAACGTCTAAATTCGAGATAGATGGAAGTCACAAAACAACATCTAAAGATAGATTGGAAACTGTCAGGACGGCGCCAGTTTAGAATTTCGCCAGACGATCCATACTCTACGCATATGTTGAAATGCAATACTCCCTTTCTCAGAAAAGATATAAAAGGCCTCCGTCTTAGCCAAAAATACAGTCACTTGACAGTCACTTCACCATCTGCGTGAGCCCTCGTCGGTTGTACCCCAGTTCCACCTCATCCACCATGTAGACCAGTAAGAACTCTTCCATCTCCATCTTTCGCAACTAGCTCAACTTTTATCTGTTCACGGAACATTCTTAGTGCAACTGTGTCTTCGTTTTTTGTGTGGACATTCCCAAGATTTCCACTCTGCCTCGACCACGACTGCCTGTACTTTGTGAGAACTGTAAAAGGTCTTCCAAGGTGCAGAGAGGTACTGGAAAACTCCTTATCCTGACTGTTCTTCTCGGTCAACACAGTATAGCGAGAGTCAACAGGATCTCATCACATGTATATATACTAGAGTATGCAAATAGGGTAGATAATCTATATATAGCTCTGTGAAGATGCAGTGGATAGTTCTTCACACAACAGTGCAGATAGGGTGTATATACTAGAGAGTATGTATATTTACTAGAGTATGTAAATAGGGTAGATAATCTATATATAGCTCTGG
>CP092866.1:104945789-105108065 GCA_030710605.1 Cordylochernes scorpioides | reverse complement strand
TAGCTCAATATAAAAATGGGACAATCCTATGTGTTTGGCGAATGCCATTTCTTTTTGGCCGAACTGCAACGGCAGTGGTATGAGAATAATGAAGATGTTCTAACATCCTGAGTATTTTCAGAGGGCTCTCGGCGAAACCTTCCGACAACAGAAGAAGATATAAGAAGGCTGAGTCTTCTGAAAATTAGACACAGAAGGCAAACAATCCTCCTAACTACATCAAACGTGCTTTAATTTGTCCAATTGATTGATCCCCGATGACATGAAACCAAGTATGACACTTAATGAAAGGATGGCGAAAGACGTATATCAAATACTGATTGCCAGGACGTTGATATGTGGAACAGTTCTTGAGGCAGTGCAGAAAATAGATTATTAAAGAAACGAAGAATAACGACAAAAAATTTGAGAGACTCCCAAATGTGGCTTCCATTGGCTTGCGAGGAACGATCTTTCTTCTTTGATTAGAAGGATCGTCCAAGAGGAAGTTCAGAGAGCCTTTGCTCAGCCCATGCATGCCACAGATTCCTAGAGGAAATAATAAGGGAAGAGGTAAAGAAGAATCTGGCACCGATTTCCAGGGGACCACTACAAGTCGTATGATGAAACAACCTAGACCAGCCCCAACGTATGATCAACCTGGAAGAACTTTTTACAACTCTTCCGCTAGTTTGCCCAAAGCCCGGGAATGGCGTACACCGGATGACAGACCAGTATGCTTCCATTGTGGGCGACCTGGCCACGTCGTCAGGTATTGTCGAGAGAGACGACAAATATTCGCCAATGCTCGCACAAGGAGAGATGCTAGAAGACCAGTGACATTGGGAGACTATGTGCCAAATGCGGACGGAACGGGTTCATGGTCACCCCCTAATCGTGGACTTAGGAGTGACTCCCCCTACCCAGGGAGAGAGCGATCCACAGGACGTCGAACATCAAGATCGCCTGCTAGGATGAAGAGCCGCTCATCTTTAAGAGGAAATGAGGTAAACTAGATCCCGCGACCTGCGTAGGAGGTAAGGCCGCACAAATTTCAAATCCTCCGACGACGACTGTTGCCAAACTAAAGAAGAACTTTATAACCGTAACTATAAATGGAACTGAAGTACTAGCCTTGGTGGACTCTGAGCTGACTATTCAGTTATTAAGAAGATTTCCGTTGCCGCATAAGAACCCTATGTTATCGAGTAAAGGACCAATGGGTAAGCTAACTCCAAATGCGTCAGGGCTTTAGGAAAGTGTGTCTTAAGAATTAAAGTAATGAACTAACCAACCATTCGAGTTCCTTGTACTTTCACAGTGCAGTCATTGTGTGATCCTTGGTTGGGATTTTCTCAAACTAACTCAGGCTGAGATTAACTGCGAGCACGATGAACTCTACCTGAAGGACGCCCCGATGAAAGAGGAACCCCATCCAGTGGACACCTTTCATACCTTAAAGGATAACATTATTCCACCTAACTCAATCAAACAGATAACGGTTGTCTGTAGCGACGTCCCGGGAGTTCAGGAAGTTGCTATTACGTGTTCTAAGGGTCTAACGTTGGAAAAGGAAAGAGTTATTCCTGCCTCTATTGTTAGTCTCAACCACGGAAGGGGCAAGGTTTGGATGGTGAATGAGACTAACTATGCTAAGATCATCCCTGAAGGTATGAAAGTGGCTGAATTATCTATTATAGACAACAGCTATGTATGCTGCTTGGATGGAGACGACGATTATCTTAACCAGAAAGAAGACAAGTGCAGCACACAAAACACTGGAGACTTGGATTAGGCTTGTGTCTCTTATGGATACTGACCTATCCCATGAAGACAGGAACCGACTACTTGATGTCCTTAGGAGGTTCATAGGCGTATTTGAGCTCCAGAAGGCAGGCCCAAAAAGAACATCTTTGGACGTTAAACATCGCATTGACACAGGAGATCATGCTCCTATTAGGCAACGACCCCTATCGAGTGTCACCTTATGAAAGGGGCGTTATTCAAACAGAAGTGGACAAGATGTTCAAATCAGGAATAGTAAAACCATCGGATAGTCCCTGGTCATCTCCTGTCGTTTTAGTTAAAAAAAGTAGGGAACCTGGAGGTTCTGCGTGGGACTACCGCCCGCCTAAATAAAATAACCAGAAGGACGTATATCCGTTACCCAGAATTGACGACACCCTCGACTCTTTAAAGGGAGCTTCTGTCTTCTCTACCATGAACTTGAAATCAGGGTATTGGCAGATCGAAGTCGACGAAGCTGACCGTGAAAAGACTGCTTTCGTAACCCCAGACGGCCTCTTCAAATTTAAAGTGATGGCCCTTCGGGTTGTGTAATGCCCCCGCGACCTTTGAAAGAATAATGGACAACCTTCTACGTGGAGTTAAGTGGAACATCTGTCTCTGCTATCTGGATGACATCATAGTGTTTTCTAAAACAATGGAAGAGCATATACTGCGATTGGAAATGGTGCTGAACTGTCTTTCAAAAGCAGGTCTCATACTTATTTGGAAAAATGTCATTTTGGATCTAGACGTATGAAGGTTTTGGGGCACTTAATAGATGAGAGATGGGATTTATCCGGACCCAGACAAAGTAGAAGCAGTGAGGAATTTTCCAAGACCAAAGAATGTATCCGAAGTCAGAAGCTTTTTGGGTCTCTGTTCCTACTATCGACGATTCATCAAGAGCTTTGCTGACATAACAGGGCCGCTGACGAATACTAAAGAAAGGAAAACAATTCAGTTGGAATGACAGACAAGAAGATTCGTTCGATAATTTAAATCGGCATTGACTTCTGAACCTGTATTGGGCCACTTCAATGAGGCCGCGCCAATTTACGTCCATACCGATCCGAGTGGCTTTGGTATTAGTTCTGTTTTGGTACAGCTAAGGGATGGGTGTGAATAGCCAATTGCATATGCATCCCGAACACTGTCCAAATCGGAGAAAAACTATTCAACAACAGAAAAGGAGTGTTTGGAAGTGGTCTGGTCAATCTGCCAATTTCGACCTTACTTGTTTGGGCGCCCTTTTTCTGTTGTGACCGACCACCATTCTTTGTGCTGGTTAGCGAATTTGAAAGACTCTTCTGGACGTCTGGCCAGATGGGCTCTGCGCCTCCAAGAATATGAGGTCGCTGTCTGTTATAAAAATAGTCGCAAGCACAAGGATGCCGACTGCCTTTCTAGAAGCCCTCTACCAGATACTGCGGAAGAAACAGAGGAAGATATACTTTGTCCGGCGGTGTTGTGTGATATTGAAAAGGAGCAGCAACGAGATCCATCATTAACAAAAATAATTGAAAATTGTGGAGACCCGAATTATAAAAGATTTGTCATTATCAACAACATACTTTACAAGAAAAATTATGATCCCTTGGGACGACCTTGGTTGCTGGTGGTTCCGAGGACTTTACGTCTAGAGGTCCTTAGATCATCCCATGATGCCCCTACAGCCGGACACCTTGGATTGCCAAAACGTATGACAGAAAAACGCAGGAGATTCTTTTGGCCTGGTCTTTATAGAAGTGTTCGGAAATCTTAAGCCTATAGCCCCTGTTTCCATTCCCTTCCAGAAGATAGGCATGGACTTGCTGGGGAGATTCCCTCCGGCTAAGGATGGCAACCGCTGAGTGATCGTTTGTACAGATTACCTTACGAAATACGCAGTAACAAAAGCCATACCGACCGGAGGAGCTGTTGAGGTTGCGAAGTTTATGGTGAACGACGTTGTCCTCAAGCATGGAGCTCCTCGAGAACTGATTACGGACCGGGGACGATCATACCAAGCCAAAGTCGTCAACGAACTAACAAAAATGTGTGGAATGTCGCATTACTTTACAACGGCCTATCACCCCCAAACCAATGGCTTGACTGAACGATTAAATAAGACCCTGGTTGACATGCTCTCGATGTACGTAGACGTGGACCAAAAGAACTGGGACTCTGTTTTACCTTTTATCACCTTTGCCTATAATACAGCAAGGCAAAAAACTACCGGTTTCTCACCCATCTTTTTGGTACATGGTCGAGAGGCGGAGACAATGCTGGACGCTCTGTTTCCCTACCAGCCGGATTATGAGGAGAACGAGCATACAAGTCATTTGATGATGAACGCTGAAGAAGCACGGCAGCTAGCCCGCTTACAAGCACTCAATGCGCAGGACATAGATAAAGAACTTTATGATTCAAGGCATAAGCCCGTCTATTACGACGTCGGCGACCTTGTTTGGGTCTTCACACCGGTGCGCAAAGTAGGCTTATCAGAGAAGCTCCTAAAGAAATATTTTGGTCCATACCGAATAACAAAGAAATTATCAGATGTCAACTACGAAGTTACAACGGTGGATGAATCTCGGAGAAATGCCAGGTACAAAGATGTTGTACATGTCCTACGAATGGAGCCTTACAAAGATCCTGAAACCCAGAACGATGAATATCTGGAGACTGTGTGTGTTTCTACGGATGAATTTAAACATCGGGACGATGGTCTTCCAAAGAGAGATTAATGTACAAAGTATTTTAATTCAACTATTTTGTAGATATGTAAGTGTTCTTAACTAGTTTTCTATTAATTTATTTTTTTTTGTTTGGGTCTATGTAAATATTTGAGAATTAGTTTTTATTATTAGGCTGACTGTCTAGAGTAAGATAAATAAATCATATAGTTGTTGTCGGCTTTTTCTATTTGACAGTCTGTTGAATAAACTTACTTTTGAGTTTGCTTCGTGATTCCGTGGCTTACCAGCGACAGAATTAATAAAAGGTCGTAACAATATTGTCATCATCATTTCTCACTAAAAAAAATATTGTTGTTCAGTACCTGGTTAATTATAATTTTTCTTGGTTAAACCAGACAAAAAAACTCTTCCAGATTTAACTCTCTGTCCTGTTCAAATTTCAGCGAGATTAGTTACATATTGAGGGCGTGCATAGCCAACAAACATATATATATATATATATGTTCCCGGCTTCGCCCGATTTTTACCCGAGTAAAAGTTTGCCTAACGAACATTTGTTAAAACAATTCTAGCAAACATCCAATCCCTATACTGAATCTACACTTGTCTATACTCTCGATAATTTGAAATTTTTTCCAGGTCCCTTTAAAAAACTCGATAAGTTGAATAAAATCAATATTAATTGGTCCACTCGGTAATTTGAAGTTGAAGGAATAGTATCTTGCCACAAACGAACATTTGTAAATAACTGTATTCAGCGAATGTACCCGGCTTCGCCCGGTTTTTACCCGAGTAAAAGTTTGCCTAAAGAACATTTGTTAAAACGATTCTAGAAAACATCCAATCCACCTATATATAGATTTATAAACGATATAAATATTGTTATATGCGTTTGAATATATTTTTGAGCATATTTTTTTTATAAACATAATTATATTTCAAATAAGCTATTGTCACGTTTGTTGATTTTATAATTAACTAGCCGAATGACCCGGGCAACACCTGGGTTTTACCCAATTAAATGTTTTTATTCAAATACTATTCGTAACAATTATAAATTGGGGCCGTGGATGTCACTCTTGTGGAAGGTCCCGCTCCAAACTTTGTGTCTGAGAAGCGATATTTTTATAGAGAGATGGTCTGTATTGTGTCTTCTGCTCGAATGAATGTTTTTCTGTTAGAATTTTGTTCCTGCATACTAAAAATGAACTGGCTTCACCCTTGGTCTCCGCTTTTTGGATTTTTTCCCGATATAATTTTGTATCTGATAATTATCAGATATTTGATTATAAGCAAACCTGATACAGCAATATTATCATCATCATTTTCTAACTAAAAACAACTATTTTTGCCCAGAACCTATCAATTTCAAATTTTCTTGGCTAAAAATCCGATAATTTTTTCTTTCAGATTTTCTCTATGTCCTTGTTAAAACACGTTTTCAATGTACATTAGGTCAGCTGATATTACCTCCCATCTTCACCGCTAGAGGCGCTGCTTGCGAGCGAAAGGGCAAATTTGCAACGCAATTTGCAAATAACCTGAAGAATATTCGAGATAGAGACCTTAAATTTTCAATATAAGTTTTTCCAGATTCTACTCTCTATACTGTTAAAATTTCAGTCAGATTAGTTAGGTATTGTGGACGTGTATAACCGACATAGGAACAAACACACATACATACATACACTGACTTATATATATATAGGGACTAGCGGATGTGTACCCGGCTTCGCCCGGGTTTTATCTGAGTGGAAGTTTGCCTAACGGATATTATTTGTTGGGAGAATCTTAATAAATTAGTCTCTATTAAAACTTAAAACTTCTTTATTGAAGGCACAAAAAACAATGACTATAATTAAAACTAAATACTCTTACACCTTAACGTCTCCTCATATACTATCTCCCACCCTTACTCAAAGAAATACACATATTTATATACATACAACACCACAGAATAAATTAGTTCACAGATTAATTAAATCATAGAATGAAAATGAATATTTTAAATGATAAACATCAACAAATCTCCCCTTCAAATTTTCAATTTTCATTCCTCAAAAAATAACTCCACCACTTATGCAGTTTTTAAGCTTGACAGCATCCACAGTCTTGGTGAGATGGTCCGCTTTCATTTCTTCTGAAGGGATATGCAAAACTTCAATTTCTTCATCTTCTACAATTTGTCTTATGAAGTGACACTTTCTATTCAAGTACTTCGTACTTGCTTTCATATTTTTTGACTTAATCATAGATATGGCATTCTGGCTGTCACAATAAACAGTAATTTGATCTTTCAAACTAATCTTACTTTCTCTAATAATGTTACGCGTCCAAATTAATTCTTTAATTCCTTCAGATAAGGCTTCTAATTCACTCTCTGCAGTTGACAAGGCAACAGATCTTTGTTTATTACTCTTCCAATTAAGTAAGTTGTTTCCCATTTCTATAACAAAACCAGAATACGATCTCGCATCAGCTGTTCTGTCCCAACTCGCATCAGTATAAGTCACAATACTTGAATCTCCCCTAGAGTAAATCAATTCATAATTCATAGTTCCCTTCAAATATCTTAATATTTTCTTCAATCCATTCATGTGAACCTCTCTAGGATCTTTATTAAATCTACTCATATTGCTTATAGCATAACATATGTCCGGTCTTGTTCTAGTTGCTATGTAAATTAACTTTCCAACAATTTCTTGATAGTATTTTTGATCAATCGATTTACTATTTTCAAATAAATCATAATTTGTAGAAATGCATAACGGAGTTTTCGAAGGATTGCAATCACGCAAATTATAGGCTTCCAATATTTCTTCAATATATTTCTTTTGATTTATAAAAATGCTATCATCCCTATACTCAAATTCCATTCCAAGAAAGTTTTTTTGCAGCTCCTAAATCCGTGATATCTATCTCTCTTTTATCTTTTTCCAAATATTTTCCTCAAAATCGTCACCAGATCCTACACTTAGTATGTCATCTACATGAATTCCCAGATATAAGAAATGATTTTTAAAATTGCAATAATATAAACATGGATCATTCGCAGATTGTTTCATTCCGGCATTGGTTAATAATTCATCTAATTTCTTATTCCTCATTCTACTCGCTTGTTTTAGGCCATAAATACTTTTCATCAGATAACAAATCTTATTGTTTCTCTTTTCAAATCCAGGAGGTTGAAGCATAAAAATTTCCTCCTCTAAATCACCATATAAAAAAGCTGTTTGAACGTCCTTTTGCTGAGGAATAACTTTTTTCATTGCAGCTATTTTTATTAGAATTCTTATGGTCTCAGGTCTTATTGTTGGAGAATAAATTTCGTGGTAATCACTACCCAGTATTTGATCATATCCTGTAGCTACTAGCCTCGCTTTGAAGTTTTTAATTGATCCATCACTATTTTTCTTAATTGAAAAAATCCACTTACTTTTGATCAATTTTTTATCTTTAGGCTTATCTATTAATCTCCAAACTTTTAAATTAGTAATCCTTTGCATCTCATCTTCCATGGCTTTAATCCATTGCTCTCTATTATCAGAATTAAGTGCTTCTTGGTAATCCCTTGGACATTTAATCTCATAAGTTCTATCAGAAACATTTTCCTTATTCTTTATTAGTCTTAATCTTTCAGATCTCCTCACACCCTTTTTTATAAGTTCTTCTTCCTCGGTTTCTCTCAGACGAAGATCTCGTTCTTCTCTCATTTCTCTCGTCATTCCTGGTTCTGGTCCTCTTCTACGTGGAGTAATTATTTCATCAGGAGGTATTTCATCTATTTCACTCAAATCTATATCATTATCATCTTGAGGAATATGCTCATCATCGATGTTAAAGTTTTCTACTCGGTCTCCTCTATTATCACCAGAGTCTTCATTCCTGTGAGAAATCAAATTTTGGTCTTCTCTACTAAAAAAGAAAAGTTCATTTTCATCAAGATTTCTACCACTATTATTCATTAAATAATATCCTAACTTAGCTTCATTAAATTTAACATCTGATACTTCAAGAATTTCATCCATTTCTGGTAAATATATTCTATAGCCTTTTCTTATCATACTGTATCCCATCATGATCCCTTTATGAGCTTTTGGTTCCATCTTCTTTCTCTTTTCTTTCCTAATATGAACATAAGCTTCGCTTCCGAACCTTTTTAAGTAAACAATGTTTGGTTTCCATCCCTTGTATATCTCGAAAGGAGTTGTATTCATTTCTTTGATTTTAATTCTATTATTTATATGAACAGCCACTTTAACACTTTCGCTCCAAAATTTTATAGGTAATTCAGAATCAATTAGCATGGTTCTTGCTGACTCAACTATGGTTCTATTAAATCTTTCGGCTTTTCCATTACTTTCAGGAGTATAAGCAGTAGTGAATTCTTGTTTGATGCCCTTACTAGATAACCATCGCCTCAAATAATTTGAAACATAATCTCCTCCATTATCATTTCGAATCTCTTTACTTTCTTTCCAGTCTGTCTTTCTTCTTGCATAATCAAGTTTATTATGGAATCTGCTGTTTGAGATTTATTAGCAATTGGTATAACGAAAGTAAAATTACTATAGTCATCAACAATAGTGATGAAATACTTATATCCAAATGAATCATTCAAAGGTCCAACTATGTCGGTATGCCATAGATCCAAAATATCTTCAGATTGTTTATATTGAATACTTTTGTAAGATTTTCTATGTAATTTTCCCAATGTACAAGATTCGCAATTCCCTTTGTTATTATGTAAATTTTTCAATCCTAATACAGTTGAATTATCATACATTTCTTTCAATTTCTGAAAATTTACATGAGCAAGTCTTTGATGCCATAGCATATCATCTACTTCTGCTTTTCTAGCGATTTCCATATTTAATTTTCCTTCAACTTCAAATTTATCACCATTTCTCCTTGCCTCATATAAAATCTCACCATCTTTACCTATTACCTCACTTTATATTTACTAAATAATACACCAAAATCATGATCCACAATTTTTGCAACTGATAATAAACTTTCTCTCAAATCAGGCACATGCAAAACATTTTCAAATTTTATGAATCCCTCATTTACATTCGACTTCATTCTTATAGCTCCAATTCCCGATGATTTCATCACTGCACCCTTCTCAGCTGTTGCTATAATTCTCTCCTCCTCTTCATACTCTATAAATAATTCTTTCCCACTAACCATATGGCTAGAGGCTCCAGAATCCATTGTCCATCTTATTTTTTCATCCCCTTGATCTTCCTCTTCGTAATTGTCTTCATTTGTTTCTATCACATGACTTGTAGATTCTCTATAATTTTTCTTGTTTATTCCTCTCTTAGGCCCATTATAATTATGCTCTGCATGCTCTTCACTTCTATTCTTTCTACATATTGCCGATTTATGACCAAATCCTCCACATTTAAAACATTTGATCTTGTTTCTACACTCTCTAGAAATATGTCCCATCATTCCACATTTATAACATTTAATAAATTTTCTTCTTTCCGTCCAGCCTTCTTTAGCTTTTGATGCAATTTCCGTTTGCTGTTTTTCTTCCTTTCTATGTTTTAATTTTTCCTCTGTTTCCTTCAGGATTTGTCTTATTGTGTTCATATTATTTTGCCTGTCAGATTTTATAATTTTTATGTCAAAATCAAATTCAACTCTCAAACCTTCCAAAACGAAGCAAATTAATTCTCTATCTCTTATTTCATCTCCTGCTTGAATGCTTCTGCTCTTTATAATCATTGCTCTATTTAAGTAATCATCAACCGTTTCATCTTCCTTCATTTTTAATTTTGATAATTCTATTCTATTTTTCATCTGCAAGTCTTCATTTTTTGATGCCATTTCTTCCCCAATTATATTCCATAATCTCTTGGCACTTTTTTCGCTCGAGTATTTTAGCACTTGAGTGTCATTCATTGTTCTGTTCATCAAATTTCTTGCAATGGCATTGTCATCATCCCAGTCTTCCCAGATTTTCATTTTTTCATCAAATTTTTTATCTGTTTCTATTGGCTTTTCAACTTCTTCTCCTTCTATAATTCTTCTCCATAATTTTAATCCTCGTAATTCACTTTCAATTCTATTTGCCCAGATCAAGTAGTTTTTGTCAGAAAATTTTTCTATTGGAGATAAGTTAAAATTTTGCATCTTTTCTTTTTTTTCTAAAAATTATTCAATCAATCTTGATTTGCATCAATTTAAATTCACCCGCTCTCTGCTACCAATTGTTGGGAGAATCTTAATAAATTAGTCTCTATTAAAACTTAAAACTTCTTTAGTGAAGGCACAAATAAAAATGACTATAATTAAAACTAAATACTCTTACACCTTAACGTCTCCTCATATACTATCTCCCACCCTTACTCAAAGAAATACACATTTTTATATACATACAACACCACAGAATAAATTAGTTCACAGATTAATTAAATCATAGAATGAAAATGAATATTTTAAATGATAAACATCAACATTATTGATGATAATATTCCGGAACACACAGAATATTATGATAATAATGAAAATAATATTCGTTACATTATTATTATTAAAATATACATTTATCAGATTCATCAACAATCAATCAACAATCAATAATTCTGTCACTGTTTGCTTTTGTGAATGGAATGAATACCCAAATATGGCCATTTCTTATAAGCATCGGTGGTTCAGTGGCGACAATGTTCGCCTGCCACCCGGGTTCATTCCCGGCTGATGCATTTTTTTTTTTTACAATTTTAAAAACTCATTTATATTATTATTATTAAAATATACAAGTATCAGAGTCATCAATTCGGTCATCGTTTGCTTTTGTGAATGGAATGCTTTTACGTAATATACGGTTGCCGATGCCGTCCACTGCCCCTGCGAGTTCGCGCTCAAAGTGTAGTCGCCACAGATATAAAGAAAGGATATGTTCCCGGCTTCGCCCGGTTTTTACCCGAGTAAAGGTTTGCCTAACAGACATTTATTAAAACGATTCTAGGAAATATCCAATTCCTACTGAATCTACACTTGTCTATACTCTCGATAATTCGAAATTTTTTCCCGGTCCCTTGAAAAATACTCGATAAGTTGAATAAAATCAATATTAATTGGTCCACTCGGTAGTTTGAATTTGAAGGAATAGTATTTTGCCACAAACGAACATTTGTGAATAACTGTATCTAGCGAATGTACCCAGCTTGCCCGGTTTTTATCCGAGAAAAAGTTTGCCTAACGAACATTTGTTAAAACGATTCAAGAAAACATCCAATCCATCTATATATTGATTTATAAACGTATATAAATATTGTTATATGCGTTTAAATATATTTTTGAACACATAATTATTTTAAAAACATTTATTATATTTTAAATAAGATATTGTTACTTTTGTGAATTTGATAATTAATTATTTCTTTTTTTTTCTCAACGAATTATATATATTAATTTTAAAATTCATTTTTGTTATCATCATCACATACAATGTAAATCCTTTATATCTATAAAAATGAAATACAGAATCGGTGTTTGTTATCGTGTTGCGCAAAATCGACAGAATCAATCATCATGAAATTTCGGATGTAGGCAGCTGAAGTTTCGTTTAACATATAGTCTATTTAAAAAAACTAAAAAGGTTGATGTGTTTTTTTTTTTTTAAATGTAAAGCCAAAAAGCGTTAGTTCCAGCCTTTTACCGCTTGGCGCAGCACTGGTCGAGACGATAAACGAATTTGATTGGTTAATAATTTTACACGTAGTTTGTTTACACGATGAATGTTTTTAAAAGGTTAGATTATCCAATCGCCGTGAAACTTTAGGAAGTTATTTACTATACTACTGGGAAGGGTTCTGGTTTAAATTTGATTTGAAATGAATATTCTTTGCAATTTTATTTGCACAAATTATCTACTTTCACTCGCAAGCAGCGCCTCTCACTGCATCTGGTGAAATTACATTTATAAATTGTAAAAATGCTAAAATGTGTTCCAAGTATAATAAATTTAATATTTAATTTGAGGATTTAGCAATATAATATTCCAATGACGTTGTAAAAATACTTGGCATTTCAATATTAATATATATTCAAAGAAAATATCATTTAAAATTTAATAAATGTTTTCAAAAAAATTATGTGTTTCAAAATATATATTTAATCGCATATAACAATATTAATATACGTTTATAAATCTATATATGAGTGGATTGGATGTTTTCTAGAATCGTTTTAACAAATGTTCGTTAGGCAAACTTTACTCGGGTAAAAACCGGGTACATTCGCTAAATACAGTTATCTACAAATGTTCGTTTGTGGCAAAATACTATTCCTTCAACTTCATATTACCGAGTGGATCAATTAATATTGATTTTATTCAACTTATTGATTATTTTTCAAGGAACTGGGAAAAAATTTCAAATTATCGAGAGTATAGACAAGTATAGATTCAGTAGGGATTGGATGTTTGCTAGAATCGTTTTAACAAATGTTCGTTGGGCAAACCTTTACACGGGTAAAAACCGGGCGAAACGGGTACATATATATATATATATATGTTTGTCGGCTATGCACGCCCTCAATATGTAACTAATCTCGCTTAAATTTGAAAAGGACAGAGAGTTAAATCCGGAAGTTTTTTGTCACACTTTTAAACAAGAAAATTATAATTAACCAAATACTGACTTAGTCAGAAATGATTATGATAATATTGCTGTATCATGCTTGATTAACATAAACAAAATTCTTTAGGATAATATTTACTAAAGCAGACCACGGGCGAAGCCAGATAATAATTTTTAGTAGGCAGGAACAAATTTCTACCAGCGAAACATTCATTCGAGCAGAAGACACACGAAGCCAGGTCATCTCTATATATAAAATATCGTTTCATGTAGTATATCTCTAGATATTTTTATATATATATATCTTTTTTAAAATCTATTCAGTAGAGAGAGTGGATATGTTTGCTCGAAAAATATATTTTATCTATATTAATAAAATGGAGATTTCATAAGTGGACATCACTAAAAACTTTCGTTACAATGCATCAATTTCAACCAAATTTTCAACATTTATGTAAAACGAGATGGAGCAGGTTTTGCTTAACATCAAAATATATTTCCTAACATTAACATGCGTAACTTCGCTGTTATCGATTAAATTAAAAAAAAAATCAACAGAGTTAATTTTATTTATATATTTAAATACAAAATTAAATTTCAATAGAGTTAATTTTTTACATACTAGCTAATAATCTCAATCTAAAAAATATTCAAAACAAGCAATTTTAAGATAACACCATATGTAAAACAGTCGGCCAAGAAAACAACAACGATATTACATCTTTCTCACATATTCACACACAATCTTGATTAATAATTAAAACTAATCTTTAACATTGTTTATTATACTTCAACTTTTATTTCTACATTTGTTTTTAAATACCCAATTGTTTTTATCATGTTTCTAATTTCGCCTAACAAATATACAAATTTATAGTGACCAACATATGCAAATTTTATCTTTGTTTTTATTTAACTTGATATCGTAAACATAACATCCATTGTAAGCATTTTTCTGTTCACCTTCCGTGGTTTCTCTTTTCTCTGATAGTTTTTAGGTGTAGTATATTTTCTTAATACTAGACTACAAACATTCACTCGAGAAAAACCTGGGCGAAGCCGGGTACATCCGCTAGTATATTATATAAATATATAATGTAACGAATATTATTATCATAATATTCTGTGTGTTTCGGAATATTATTCTCAATAATATTCGTTAGGCAAACTTTCACCCGGATAAAACCGGGCGAAGCCAGGTACACATCCGCTAGTTTTTTATATAAACAAACGATAATAAACAATGTAATTTGCATCTTCATTATTATAAAACAACAACAAATTAAATTAACAATGTAAAAATATATTTTAACACTACATTTTAACATTCAGCACAAAAACATTACAATAATTTTTCAGATATATATTAATAGTAAAATTCCAAGTTTTTTTTATGTCATTGGAATATTATATTACTAAATTCTCAAATTATATTTATTATACTTGGAACACATTTTAAGCATTGTTACAATTTATAAATATAATTAAACCAGATACCGCGAGAGGCGCTGCTTGCGAGTGAAAGTAGAAAATTTGCAAATAAATTTGCAAAGAATATATTTTTCAAATCAAATTCAACCCAGAAACTTTCCCAATAGTATAGTAAATAACTTCCTAAAGTGTCACGGCGATTGGATAATCTTGCCTTTTAAAAACATTCATTGTGTAAACAAACTAACATTCACCGTGTAAACAAACCACGTGTAAATTATTAACCAATCAAATTCATTTATCGTCGCGACCAGTGCTGCGCCCAAGCGGTAAAAGGCTGGAACTAACGCCTTTTAGTTTTATATTTTTCAAAAAAAGCACATTAACCTTTTTAATATTTTGAATACCCTATATGTTAAACGAAATCTTCATCTACCTACATGCGAAATTACATAATGATTTATTGTGTAGATATTGCGCAACGCGATAACAAACATCGATTTTGGATTTCATTTTTATAGATATAAAAATAAAATAAGGAAGGATATATATATATATACGTTCCCGGTTTCGCCCGGTTTTCACCCGAGTGAAAGTTTGCCTAACGAACATTTGGTAAAACGATACTAGCAAACATCCAATCCTAACTGAATCTATACTTGTCTATACTCTCGATAATTTGAAAATTTTTCCCGGTCCCTTGAAAAAATACACGATAAGTTGAATGAAATCAATATTAATAGGTCCACTCGGTAATTTGAAGTTGAAGGTATAGTTTCTTGTTACAAACGAAGATTTGTAAATAACTGTATTCAGCGAATATACCCGGCTTCGCCCGGTTTTATCCAAAAAAAAAAATTGCCTAATGAACATTTGTTAAAACGATTCTAGAAAACATCCAATCCACCTATATATAGATTAATAAACGTATATAAATATTGTTATATGCGTTTAAATATATTTTTGAAACACATAATTTTTAGAACATTTATTTAATTTTGAATAAGATATTCTCACGTTTGTGAATTTTATAATTAACTAGCCGAATGACCCAGGCAACGCCCGGGTTTTACCCGATCAAATGTTTTTATTCAAATACTCTTCGTAACAATTATGAATTGGCGTCGTGGATGTCACTCTTGTGAAACGTCCCGCTCCAAACTTGGTGTTTTTTAAATAAAAAATATGTAAATTCCACAACGATATTTTAAAATTCTATTATTTCGATTTTCAAATACTATTCGTTACAATTATAAATTGGTGCCATGGATGTCACTCTTGTGAAACGTTCCGCTCCAAACTTTGTTTCTGAGAAGCGATATTTTTATAGACAGATGATCTGGCTTTGTGTCTTCTGCTCGAATGAATGTTTTTCTGTAAAAATTTGTTCCTGAATATTAAAAATGAACTGGCTTTACCCGTGGTCTCTGCTTTTTGGATTTTTCCCCCATATAATTTTGTATCTGATAATCAAACCTGATACAGCAATATTGTCATCATCATTTTCTGACTAAAAAACAACTATTTTTGCCCAGAACCTGTCAATTTAAATTTTTCTTGGATAAAAATCTGATAAATATCTTTTCCATATTTTTCTCTATGTCCTGTTGAAACACGTTTTACATGTCTATTAGGTCAGCTGATATTACCTCCCATCTTCACCGTTAGAGGCGCTGCTTGCGAGTGAAAGGGCAAATTTGCAACGATATTTGCAAATAACTCGAAGAATATTCTAGATAGAGACCTGAAATTTTCGCTAAAGGTTTGCCCAGATTTTACTATATATTCCGTTGAAATTTCAGTCAGATTAGTTACGTATTGTGGACGTGTATAGCCGACATAGGAACAAACACACATACATACATACATACACTGACTTTTATACATATAGGGATTATTTCTCTTTTTTTTTTCTCAATGAATTATGAATATTAATTTCAAATTTCATTTTTTTCATCATCATCACATACAATGTAATCCCTATATATATAAAAGTCAGTGTATGTATGTATGTATGTGTGTTTGTTCCTATGTCGGCTATACACTCCAAAAAACGTAATTAATCTGACTCAAATTTTAACAGTATAAAGAGTTAACTATTGAAAAACTTATAGTGAATGTTTAAGGTCTCTATATAGAATATTTTTCGAGTTATTTGCAAATTTGCGTGGATATTTGCCCTTTAGCTCGCAAGCAGCGCCTCTAGCGGTGAAGATGAGAGGTAATATCAGCTGACCTAATGTACATGTAAAACGTGTTTTTAACAGGACACAGAGAAAAATCTGGAAGAGATATTTATCGCATTTTTAGCCAACAAAAATTGAAATTGACAGGTTCTGGGCAAAAATAGTTGGTTTTTAGTCAGAAAATGATGATGACAATATTGCTTTATCATGTGTGATTATCAGATACAAAATTATATTGGGAAAAATATTCCAAAATTCAGAGACCACGGGTGAAACCAGTTCATTTTTAGTATGCAGGAACAAAATTCTAACAGAAAAACATTCATTCAAGCAGAAGCCACAATGTCAGATCACCTCTCTATAAAAATATCGCTTCTCAGACACAACGTTTGGAGCGGGACGTTTCACAAGAGTGACATCCACGGAGCCAATTTATACTTGTAACGGATAGTATTTGAATAAAAACATTCAATCGGGTAAAACTCGGACGTTGCCCGGGTCATTCGGCTAGTTTTTTTATATAAACAAAAAAAAACGATTTACATCTTAATTATTATAAAACAACAACAAATCAAATTAACAATGTAAAAATATATTTCAACATTTTAACATCTAACACAAAAACGTTACAATATTTTCTTTAAATATATATTAATATTAAAATGCCAAGTTTTTCTACAACGTCTTTGGAATATTATATTACTATATTTCTAATTAAATTTATTATACTTGGAACACATTTTAGAATTTTTACAATTTATAAATGTTATTTCACCAGACGCCGCGAGAGGCGCTGCTTGCGAATGAAAGTAGAAAATTTGCAAAGAATATTTATTTCATATCAAATTCAAACCAGAAACCTTTCCAGTAGTATAGTAAATAGCTTCCTAAAGTTTCACGGCGATTGGATAATCTAACCTTTTAAAAACATTCATCGTGTAAACAAACTACGTGTACAATTATTAACCAATCAAATTCATTTATCTACGCGACCAATGCTGCGCCCAAGCGGTAAAAGGCTGGAACTAACGCTTTTTGGTTTCACATTTTTCAAAAAAAGCCCATTAACCTTTTTAGATTTTGAATAGCCTATATGTTAAACGAAATCTTCAGCTACCTACATACGAAATTTCATAATGATTGATTCTGTAGATTTTGCGCAACGCGATAGCAAACATCGATTTTGGATTTCATTTTTATAGATATAAAGGATATATATATATATATGACATAATAAAAATCATATTTTTATTATTCATTAATATAATTATAATTTAAATAATCATAGAATTAACACAGAGTTAATTTTTTAAAATCCTTAACAAAAGGAGTACAACGCAATATTGTTTTTTGTTTATACTTAGAATATCATATAGAATTGTATGTATGAAAACTGTTTGTTCTTAAAAATATAATCATTAAAATAAATTCAATTTTGGATATAAAGTTATCATTTCAATTCAATCCACGACTGCATGAATGAATTGGTAACGTACCTAAAATACATCTTTTTTTTACGACATCCTTTATTAATAGTCGACAGGATGTATTTTAACCCTGTACGAGAAGAATTCCAATAGATTTCAAAGCCATATATTGCAACTGGGATATTTGGGAAAAGATATAGATGGAAGAATGGCAATTATGGAAGTCGAAACTTTAATTAAGAAATTAAAAAGGATAAAAAAAAGTATAAAAGGCATTGAAGAAAATATCGAATCCATTGTGTCTATGGTAGATGTAAATGCAACGAAATGCAAACTAGAGTATGCAAATAATGATTTGATGAAAATGAGTGATATTCTCTTGCAGCAACTTGAAGATGATGAATTGAATGACGAAGTGGAAAATTGCATAGATAAGTGTATAAGATTAAAGTGTGAATTGGATTTAAGGCATAATGGGCAAGAAACATCTGAGAAAAAGGTAAATTTACATGTTAAAATGCCTAAACTTGAATTGCCAACTTTCGATGGTAGATTAGAATCATGGCTTTCATTTAAGGATCTATTTTTTTCTGCGGTTGGTTCTAACTCACAAATACCTAATATTGAAAAGTTACAATATTTAAAAGGCCAACTGAGAGGCGAAGCCCTAAGACTGGTAAACGCATTTCCAATTACAGCCGATAATTATGTTGAGGTTTGGCAAACCTTATTAACAAGATATGATAATCCAAAGGATCTGATTTTCACCCAAATAGATAATGCATTAAGATTACCAAAGTTAGCCGATGACAACCATAAGTCAATGTTTAAACTTCTAGATAGTTGCAACGAGATAGTAAGAACAGTGAAGGTATTAGGTTACCAAATCGATATTTTATCTGATGTGTTTCTCGTCAAGATCATACAAGATAAGCTTGATAAAACCACAAGAAAACAGTGGGAATTGCAGAACAACCCAAGGGTTGTGCCTTCAAGTAAGGATTTAATGGAATTTCTAGAAATTCACGCAAAAAGCTTGCAGAATTTGCCAAATAAAGATGCAAATGTGGAGGAGTCATCTATTAAAAGGGAAACAGCCCCAAGAATGGAAGTACAACAAAAGCAATGGGGACATCCAGGAAGAAGCCCTATGGACTATAGTTCTAAAAGACGCCCCTGCCGAATTTGACTAAACAGGGGACATGCCGGACGCTTCCATCCTGAGAATAGGTGCTGGTTTCGGGAGAAGGCCGTACAAGCCTCCCCAGCTGCAAGCTTCATGTCCGTGCCGTCTCGATCCATGGATACCTTGACGCAGACAGCAGCCCCTTCGAGCGAATGCCGACCAGCTCCCCTTCAACACTCCTGACGCCAAGGTCTGTATATAAATCTAAATGTGAATAATAACAGTATTGTAGCTCTCATGGATACTGGCTGTACCTTCTCTATAATTCCTCACCATATGATAGATAAGATTCAACCAAACTATGTTGTTTTTAATAATTTACCTCTTATTAAACAGACATCCGGTATGCTAAATATAAATTCAAAAATTAATGTTAATACAACTATTGGATTTATTACTAGAGATATTGATTTTTATTCCTCTGATATTAATTTGCCATATGTATTGCTTTCTTTACACCATATAAGATTATTTAAATTATACATTGATTTTCAAAGTTTTACAATTACTCAATTTGGTAGAATTCTTAATGTTAATTACCATAACCCTAATAATAATAATTATACACATCATAATGTAATTCCTTTATTTAAATCTATTATTCCTCCTAATGAAAATGATTTTAGAAATTTTAATAGTGTAGAATTTGATGAAAAACTTTCACCATATGAAAAATCTGATTTAATTAAATTAATTAAGGAAAATAAGGAAGCGTTTGCTGCCCATAAAATGGATATAGGACATATTAAAGCAGATCCAATTAGAATTAAACTTACCTCACAAACACCTATTTCATTAAAGCCTTTTAGACCTTCCTTCTCGGACAACATTGAAATTAAAAGACAGATTGAAGAACTTTTAAAATATAATGTCATTAGACCATCTTATTCCTCCTATGCATCCCCTGCTATGTTGGTGAATAAGCGAAATGAAGGTAAAATTCGACTAGTAATAGACTACAGAAAATTAAATGATATAATAAAAAGAGATTCTGAGCCCATACCAAGAATAGATTCTATATTAGATAAGCTTTCAGAAGCTAATATCTTCACTACACTAGATCTTTTATCAGGTTATCACCATTTAGATATACACCCAGATGATAAAGAATACACAGCTTTTACTACCACTCACGGACTTTACGAATTTAATAAATTATCTTTTGGATTAAAAAATAGTCCAAGTCAATTCCAAAGAGTTTTAAGGCAAATTTTAAATAAATATGATGTTGATTTTTGCATGAATTACTTCGATGACTTCATTATATTTTCAAATAATTTTCAGGAACATCTGACCCATTTAAAAGTAATTTTAGATATTTGCATAAAGGAAAATATTAAGCTAAAACTAAGTAAATGTAAATTCGCTACTTATCAGATTTCTTTTCTAGGATATGAAATATCAAACCATCAATTTTCACCCAGCACTAATAATATAGAAACGATTAGAAAATTGAATTCCCCAAGGAATAAAAAGGATTTACAACGAGTTTTAGGATCTATTAACATTTATTCAAAATTTATCCCTAATTATGCTAAACTCAGACTCCCTTTGAATAATTTGTTGAAAAAAGATGTAAAATGGAAATGGGATGAAGAATGCGAAACCGCATTTTCTAAATTAAAAAATATGATAACCTCAAAACCTATATTAGCTATCTATAATCCCAAATATCCTATACACCTTTACACGGATGCTAGCCAAGAACAGATCGGATCTATCCTAAAACAAGAACAACCCGATGGGCTTTTAAAGCCAATAGCGTATAGAAGCCGTAGAATGACATCTTATGAATCAAACTATTGTGTAACTGAGCAAGAATGCCTTGCTATTATTGATGCTGTGGATTTCTTTTTACCCTACTTAGATGGCGTGCATTTCACCATCCATACAGACCATGCTTGTCTAAAGTATTTGAAGAACATAAAGAACCCAAAAGGACGATTATTTAGATGGAGCTTAAAGCTCTCAATGTTTGACTTTGAGATAAAACACATAAGAGGAACTGAAAATAAAGAAGCTGATTTTCTCAGCAGATACCCCATAGCTCATTTTGTTTCTGACCCAGAACTAAAACAAGCTCAATTTGATGATAACATCAATGATAGGAAATATACTAAATTTAATGGACTTTTAACAATAAAGAAAAAAGGATTAATCAAAAGTGTTGTTCCACCATCATTAAGAGAAAAAGTATTAATAAGAGCTCATCAAGATTACGGCCATATAGGAGTATCTAAAATGTTAAATCTAATTTCCCCTATCTATTATTGGCCCTACCTAATTCAAGATATTTCTAATTATGTAAAACACTGTGGGGTGTGTCAACTCAATAAAATATCTCACCAGAAGAAATTTGGTCTGTTGGAAAGTCTCCCCCCAGCTAAGGATCCTTTTGATCTTGTGTCTATAGACACAGTAGGTGGACTAAATTACTATAATTCCACAAAGAAATTCCTTCACATCATCGTAGATCATGCTACTAGATACATTTGGGCTTTCCCCTCAAAAAGTCAAACCACTGACTCATATATAAATTGCATAAACAAAATTTTTCAAATACAAAAACCCAAACAATTTTTAAGTGACAGGGCACCATCATTTACTTCACCAAGATTTAGAAAATATTTGATTAACAATAACATTAAACAATTATTGACTTCATCATCAAGACCTCAGTGTAATGGGTTAAATGAACGACTTAACCAAACTATAATAACCAGGTTAAGATGTAAATTCAATAACTTGAAAGGAAAATCAATACCATGGACGAAATTGTTAGATTCAGTACTAAATGAATATAATAATACTCCCCATTCCATAACAGGCTATACTCCTACTTACCTTTTGTATGGTAAGCTCCCTTATGATCCCCCCTTAAAAGAATCAGAATTTTACCCCCCTATAGACACTGCCAGAACAAATGCCTATAATAATACATTAAAATTTCATCAGATAAATAAAATTAGATATGATCAACATTATCAACCTTCCACCTTTAAAGTAGGCGATAAAGTTTGGTTACAAACCTTTTACCATCCAGATAACCGAAAATTAATGCCTCCAATGTCTGGGCCATTTACAATCTTAAAACAGATATCCCCAGTCAATTATGAAATTGATAAACCCCAATCTAATTTAGGAAAAACTACCATGGTAATTCATTCATCCAAATTGAGGCCATACTACCCAAAAGAAGGATTTGAGTTAAAACTGACAAAAAGTAAAATACCCACTTTAGAGAAAAAACCAAGCTAACAAGTGGCACCTAAGGTAGTGAATAGTAGAATCCCTCTTCTTACTAAATAATGGTAGGGAAATCTTAACATAAATAAGACAATACTAAAAATAACTACGCCTAAAAAGTGGGCCTTGAGAATATAATTTTTGTGCACAAATAAGATATACTATTTCAATATAAAACTGAGCTTTTAAAAAACACTCAAGGACTATGGAAGACTATATCTTTTTTCAGTTATAAATTATATATTAGATATAACTTGACACTTTTTCTTTTCAATTGTTGGAAATATTTTACATTTCGATTTTATTTGTTGAGAAATTCACTCATATGATTCTATATATTTTCCCTCACAAATTTTATATGGAACATTTCATATTCGAACATTCTTTTTTTAATGTAAATAATAAAACTTCATGTGTAAATATTTTTCATTATGTGGAAATAACCCATTATTTTATGTTTTTATTCTGATCAAACCAAATAAATGTGAAACAAGATGTTGGATACCACTCGTCATTATGAGAAATAAATTTGTGATTTTCAAAGATATATATTTTTTTGGCATGTGGCAAAATACCTTTTGAATCTTGAGAGCCTGAGAAGCCCTACTCAATTCATGAGGTAAATCCCCTTATGAATTATAGGAAGGAGACACCTATAAATTCAAATAAGATTGGATAGTTTTCAGCTACTGTCAAACAAAGGTACAAATAAGAATATGTAGAATGAATAAAGAGAATCATTGATATAGTTTCAATTGGTATCCTCCATCTTAATTGATAATCTATGTAAATGATAATGATACTTTTTTTTTTACTTTGAAAATTACTCCCTAATTTTTATCCTTGGAGGGAAGAAATGACATAATAAAAATCATATTTTTATTATTCATTAATATAATTATAATTTAAATAATCATAGAATTAACACAGAGTTAATTTTTTAAAATCCTTAACAAAAGGAGTACAACGCAATATTGTTTTTTGTTTATACTTAGAATATCATATAGAATTGTATGTATGAAAACTGTTTGTTCTTAAAAATATAATCATTAAAATAAATTCAATTTTGGATATAAAGTTATCATTTCAATTCAATCCACGACTGCATGAATGAATTGGTAACGTACCTAAAATACATCTTTTTTTTACGACATATATATATATATATATATATATATATATATGAGGAAACACAGTCCAATCAATGAAAAAGAACATATATCTAGAATAAACTCATAGAAAAATGCAATTAAAGATTAAAACAATACTCAAGTCGCTCACTATATATTTTATTATTTACATGAAGGAAATACATTACAAAAGCAGTATTAAGAATTAGCTATAAGGCAACAAGATGAACAATATCATAATGGTACAAAGAAATTCCTGTAAGGCGCCATCCAAACACAAACAAAAACTTAATATTCTTCTTGGAAGAGGCTTTTCATTGGAGAATGGATTAAGGAAAGTAATTTCACCAAGTTGGACGTTAGTGATAGGTTGGCTGTACAAGAGGTCGCTAGGGCCGAATGGTCTGGAAGGCCATATGTTCCTAGGATGTAGAAGAGGTAGGATGGCAACGGATGAAATCCCTTGCAGCAGCCAACCTCTCGGCCCAAGTAGGATGGGTGTCTCGCCAGCATTGAAAGATGGAAAGATTATCATCAATTTTGTTTTCTTCTTCGCATTTCTCGGCCCACGCCCTCACGTCACATCCAGCTTCATGTGCCAACTCCATGGCTAACTGATCGGCTTCGAGCTCAAAAGCCCTTTGGAACCTATATACCAATACCATCATTAAATAAATATTGAGTAAAAGAAAATAAAGGGCAACACCTCTGCCCCAAAACACACCTATAATAATAGAGGTAGGAATTACTTTTAAATGAAAACTTCCTAATACCAATTCATAACCTCTCGTAAAGTGTTCAAGTATTGAATGAGACAACTCGTGAGCCAGGATTATGAAATTCTGGTCGAAATTGTCCAATGTATCTTCGACATACTGTGAGCCAAAAACTATATATTTGCCATATTGATATCCAGCATCGAATTCTTTCTTTGACAACCTGATCTCAATATCTCGTAAGCAAGACCCTACTTTCTCCCCGTTTTTCTCTAACATGAGTTGGATCATTTTCTCCTTTATTTTGAAGAAAGGATGGTCAGGTTCTACCTCTTTAGTATCACGGCAAACGAAGTCTCTGCGGTCAACGACCATGTATTTTAAAAGAGTAGAATATGTTTTGTTGGTGAATGGTACATCCTTTCTGAAAGCGTAATAAATCCCAATATATGACCCATATAAGACAAAAAGTCCAATAGCAGCATTTCTAAGTGTAAAAGGCTTGAAAGGTGAAATCAAACTTTTTCCTGCATTTTTCCCTACCTCAGCAAATTTCTTCAATGAGGTAATGGTCCTGGGAAGTTTTCTCAAGAGTTGCATATCTAATTCAATTAGTGAGAAATATCTCTATCTTGATGCAAACCGTATTTCTAGAGGGTACGAGAGTCGCAGGGAATATATATTTTACCTTAATGCAATCTGGATTCCTGGAGCGAAGAATATCTGGGGGAAGGAACACAAGCAATCGAAGGCCGATATCTAGTGAGATTAATAACCCAGGTTTCTGGAGTTTGAGTCCAGTGAGAGTTAAGTACCTAAGCTACATAAAACAGAATACAGGTTACCTTGAGAGAGATATACAGAATTACATTTAAAATATCACTGAAAAATATTCGATAAAATATATGAATTTTAAATTTAATAGATAATATTCCGTTTCGATTGCATTTGAACACAAGATTCTTTTAACTTTCTCATTCCTCTTATATTTAAAAAAATAACCCTCCACAACTCATCCCTGTAAAAGACTATATTCAAATAATGCTGATTTTTCAGACCTTACTACAACCTTTGTGAGAGCATGACAAAATGGCCCGATAGTAAAATTGACAAAATATCAATTTAAAAAGGATTTGTCAAATTTTAGAAAAATTCCCTCCAGAGAGGACCTTTGCTATTTAACAAGAAAATTCCATAACTATGAAAAATCCTACTCAGATTGGAGCTTTTGGTGTTTACAATTGTGGACAAAAGCTGCCCTCTCTCTATGTTTTGTCCCTATTTTATTTTTTAAGAAAATATATGATTTTTTAAAATATATTTTAAATCTGCCAACCACGGCCACCTAGAAATATAATATTTGGAACTTTTGCCTTGCATCAAAGGATTGTACACAGCACACTTTTATGTGGTCTGGAAAAACATATATTTTTCAAATGGGCCTAAAAACCCAAAGGAAATATAGAAGCTAGCCAATTCTCGACAACTGAAGAATCAGAAATTTTGCATATAAAAAAGTAATGCATGTAATATTATTCAGATAATTTTTTTGAAAGAGATCAATTTTGTATTTTATATATATCTTACCTATTATTATATAGCAACTCTTCAACTTTATGTGACATTTTTAGAACCTTTGTTATATTTTTAAGACTGTTTTTGTGAAATCCATTTCAAAATTACTTTATTAGATACCGCTCAACAAGAGCAACCTATTTTATGAAATTTGCAACAATGAATAATATGTGAAGGTTATTCACCTATTAAACAAGATGTTAACGCGGGAGTAAATCCCAGTTCATGACTGTCGGGAATCGAGGGTGTCACCCACTCGTCCACCGACTCCTTTTTTTTTGTAAAATATTTTTCTTAATATTCCTACAAAAATATTTAAGTGAATATTATAACCATTTTCAAAGCTATATTTTGCAAAGCGTTTTTCCTTACATCCCCATATATGTGAAAAAATAAAATAATAAAAAAGGTCAGGTGTTGGTATTAAAATCAAAAATTGCATATCCTGACCACGTTCACATGAACTTTTAGATGGCAGAGCGCCATCTAGTGGAACAGAAATCAACTAACGTTGATTTAGCCTGTTCCCTAATATTTAGCCAACCCATTTTCTTGATAAATCAAGAAAAGTCTACCACGAACGCGTTTCAGACTGTTGATCCTCGTCAGTGTGGTACAGACTGTGCCTCTATGACCTCAAATATTTTGGTCCCAGAGGCTTCCTGAGAAATCAAGAAATGGGCAGTTAAGGCCAAACTTGCGTAAATACGCAAAACATGTGAAAAATAATAATAAAAAAGACTAACATACCGAAACTCGTTCGTGTTTGACTATATATATATTATACTAGCCGAATGACCCGGAAAACGCCCGGGTTTTACCCGATTAAATGCTTTTATTCAAATACTATTCGTTACAATTATAAATTGGCGCCGTGGATGTCATTCTTGTGAAACGTCCCGCTCAAACTTTGTGTCTGAGAAGCGATATTTTTATAAAGAGATGATCTGGCTTTGTGTCTTCTGCTCGAATGAATGTTTTTCTGTTAGAATTTTGTTCCTGTATACTAAAAATGAACTGGCTTCACCCGTGGTCTCTGCTTTTTGGATTTTTTCCGGATATAATTTTGTATCTGATAATCAAATATGATGCAGCAATATTGTCATCATCATTTTCTGAATAAAAACAACTACTTTTTTCCCAGAACCTGTCAATTTATTTTCTTGACTAAAAATCCGAAAAATATATTTTCCAGATTTTTCTCTATGTCCTGTTAAAACACGTTTTACATGTCCATTAGGTCAGCTGATATTACCTCCCATCTTCACCGCTAGAGGCGCTGCTTGCGAGCGAAAAGGCAAATTTGCAACGCAATTTGCAAATAACTTGTATACATACTCGTATACTTGTGTACATAGACCATAAATCTGTACATAGACAGGAAAAGCACATATATTTTAATAATATAGATGAGTTTTAAAAATTGTAAAAAAAAAAAAAATGCATCGGCCGGGAATCGAACCCGGGGCGCCCGCGTGGCAGGCGAGCATTCTACCACTGAACCAAAAGCACACGGTGACAGAATTGTTGATGACTCTGATACTTGTATTATAACTATCCGAATGACCCGGGCAACGCCCGGGGTTTACCCGATTAAATGCTTTTATTCAAGTACTATTTGTTACAATTATAAATTGGCGCCGTGGATGTCATTCTTGTATAATATATAAATGAGTTTTAAAAATTGTAAAAAAAAAAATGCATCGGTAGGGAATCGACCCGGGCCGCCCGCGTGGCAGGCGAGCATTCTACCACTGAACCACCGATGGTAATGAGAAATGGCCATATTTGGGTATTTATTCCATTTACAAAAGCAAACGGTGACAGAATTGATTAAGAAAGGGCAATGCCCGGGTTTTACCCCATTAAATGCTTTTATTCAAATACTATTCGTTACAATTATAAATTGGCGCCGTGGATGTCATTCTTGTGAAACGTCCCGCTCCAAACTTTGTGTCTGAGAAGCGATATTTTTATAAAGAGATGATCTGCCTTTGTGTCTTCTGCTCGAATGAATGCTTTTCTGTTAGAATTTTGTTCCTGCATACTAAAAATGAACTGGCTTCACCCGTAGTCTCTGCTTTTTGGATTTTTTCCGGATATAATTTTGATTCTGATAATCAAATATGATACAGCAATATTGTCATCATCATTTTCTGAATAAAAAACAACTACTTTTTTTCCCAGAACCTGTCAATTTATTTTTCCTGACTAAAAATCCGAAAAATATATTTTCCAGATTTTTCTCTATGTCCTGTTAAAACACGTTTTACATGTCCATAAGGTCAGCTGATATTACCTCCCATCTTCACCGCTAGAGGCGCTGCTTGCGAGCGAAAGGGGAAATTTGCCACGCAATTTGCAAATAACTTGTATACATACTTGTATACTTGTGTACATAGACCATAAATCTTTATATAGACAGGAAAAGCACGTATATTTTAATTATATAAATGAGTTTTAAAAATTGTAAAAAAAAAAATTGCATCGGCCAGGAATCGAACCCGGGGCGCCCGCGTGGCAGGCGAGCATTCTACCACTGAACCAAAAGCAAACGGTGACAGAATTAAGAAAGAATTGTGCATGACGCTGTGTGTGTGTGTGATAACTGTATTTATTAATAATATTAAAAACTTGAATATTTCTATATTTTAAAAAATTCCTATTTCTTGATTTCTCAAGAAGTCCAAAAAATCTTTTTGGATGCAGTGGTTACAGCCTACTCCACGCTGACGAGCGCCAACAGCGCGAAACGCGTTCGTGGATGGCTTTTCTTGATTTATCAAGAAATTGGGTTGGCCAAATATCACGGAGCAAGCTAAATAAACGTTTAGTTTATTTTTGCTTCACTAGATGGCGCTCTGCCATCTAAAAATCACATGTGCTCGTGGTCAGGAGATCCCTTCGTTATTTTTAAATATAAATATATATATAAAGAAAACGGAATCACCTTATCGTGCAGCTGAAAGTTGCTGATGGCTTGCGCCATCTTTCGGAAAATAAATATAAACTATTCGTTTATTTTAAAGTTTCAGTTGCACCTTAAGGAGATGCCTTTTTCTTAATTTATCCCTGTACAATTTAACATTTGTATTATTTTTCATATATAAATATATACTAGTGAATATACCTGGCTTCGCCCGGTTTGTTTTACCCGAGTGAAGTTTGCCTAACAAACATTTGTTAAGCCTATTCGCATCCACTCCCTATTGTAAAGATAAATTGTATTTGTTATTTTCTCCAACAAAATAAATTGAGAAATTTTGAATGTAGGTAAATGAATATATAGATTAACATATAATAAACTAAAAAATGGTATATTCATTATGATATTATATCATTAAGCCTCTTATCAGTATATATAATAATTCCAATTAAAATGTCATTATTACTATTTATCATCTTGATTTTGAGTATTTTTTAAAAGCATTTTTATAAATTTTACTATTTAGCAACTCTTATCCGATAAGAAAGCACCTGTCAAAGGACATTTTGGCTCTGCAATTAGGTGTTGTTATTTACAGGAAGAAATTGTCGCGAATCTGTCCAACCGTGTCGGGATGTAGCTCATCTACGAGAAAAACTAGATCTCCAGTCCTTTTCGGCTCCGTCTGGTGATGCCATTTGCTTCTTGTCATGAGCTTGGGAATGTAATCCCTAGTCCATTTGATCCAGAACTCGTTAGTCAAATGCCAAGTCGCGATTGTTTGCCTCGATTAACTTCGGAATGGAGGGACCAGCATCGTTAGCCCCACGAAGAAAATGATTCGGCGTGAGTGAGTCTTCCTCGGTAGGATCACTTGAGACCTAGGTTAATGGACAGCTGTTAATGATCTTCTCCGCTGACTTGAGGGCTGTGAGTAAAGTTGTATCTTTTGGATTTACCTCATTAAGCGTCGCGCGCAGACATTTCTTCACTGATTTGATGAGACGCTCCCAAGCTCCACGAAAGTGCGGTGCCGCAGGTGTGTTAAATTTCCATTTGACGGGGCCGAACCTTCCACTGGCAGCCATCACTTCAAAGTCTATTTCACTAGCCGCAAGCTTGAGCTCCTTACTTGCTCCCACGAAGTTGGTCCCGTTGTCGCTATAGATGGTGTCAGGCCTTCCGCGAGTGTCGATAAACCGGGAAAGCCCCATAATGAGTTCGTCTGTACTCAAGGCGTGCACCACTTCCAGATGGATGGCTCTAGTGACGAGGCACGTGAAAATGATAACCCATTGCTTCTCATGCTGCCTTCCGACAGTCACAGTAAATGGCCCAAAGGCGTCTAGCCCAGTGAACGTGAATGGGCGCTGGTAGGCGGCAAGTCTGTAGTGTGGGAGTTGGCCCATCTCCGGAATCACTGGTGAAGCCCTAGAAAGTCTGCACCTAGGACACTTCCGTATTGTTCGTAGAACCGTCTGCCTTCCAACTATGATCCAGAATCTCCCACGGAGTTTGTTCAGCAATGTTTCAGAACCTTGGTGGGCACATCGTTCGTGCTCGGCCTGAATAAGTAACTACGTGACGTGGTGATCGGAAGGGAGAATTGCAGGTGTCTTCTGCTCTGCTGGAACCTTGTTGGCTTGGAGAATGCGACTTTTGAGGCAAATAGTCCCGTTAATGAGGCATGGAGAAAGTCGTGCTATTTTCGCTTTCTTCACGATTCTACCCTCTGCAAGCTCTGCAATTTCTCTTGGAAATGACTCAGTCTGCACCCACTGCACAAGTGTCGTTACTGCTTACCTGTATTCTTCGGGGCTGAAAGTGAAGCTGTGCTGCCGTACTTTATTATTTTTCATGGCAGCTTTCCATGGTGGATTCAACTCACCGCCTTTGTGGAAGGTCTTCTTGTACCAGAATTGGGCGGCCTTTTGAACTGCCGCGGCTCGACAGACTAATCGGTTGAGGGAGCTGAAATCTTCAAGATTCAAGAGTCGTGTCAAAGGACGGCGGAGTCTTGACCTCTTCCTTTGTGTCTTGTCCCTCCAGAGTTTGGCTGCTTTCCAAACCACCATTACACAACATTCGATATCCGCAAAGGTTTCAAACTTCTTCTCAGGTAACAGGCGTTGACTAATTTTCCTTATCAGCTTGCCTGATTCCCGTCCGCACTCTACGTCTGAAGACGGGCTGACTCTGGAATCGTCTCCAAGCTTTAGCATCCGAGTCGCTAAAATAATTCCTAAGTCTTTTCCTTTTGCTTCCTTGGGCCACTCCTCTTCTAATCTTTTAATGAATTCTAGCCCAGTGTACCACATGTCCGTAGGTTCAAATGAAATCTCTGTTTCAAATCTGGTCGCTATATCAGCAGGATTCTCGCTTGTTTGAACCCATCTCCAGTCGGTTCCTTTTGTCGCTTCCTGGATCTCGCCGACTCTGTTAGCCACAAACTCCTTGTAGCGTCCTGCTTCAGAGCGGATCCAGGCCAGAACCGTCTTGGAGTCGCTCCAAAAAACCTCCCTGTCTACTTTTGGAAGTCACAGTTCGGAGCGAAGAAGGACAGCGAATCTCGTTCCCAGCACGCAGCCTTGCAGCTTCAATTTTGGTATGGTAAGCTTCTTCAATGGGGATACTCTTGCTTTGGATCCAAAGAGAGTTGTAGTAATGTTTCCATTTCTCGTTTCCACTCGCAGGTAGGTTACAGCGGAGAAAGCTTCTTGGCTGGCATCAACGAATGTGTGGACCTCCACTTGTCGAATGATACTTCTGCTGAGCAGGTCTGGATGGTAGCACCGTGGCACTTGAATGAGATGAATTTCTTTAAGCTTACTGAGCCACAGTTTCCACGCTGCATAGATGTCTAGGGTAAGTTCCTCATCCCATCCAATACCAGCAATCCACGTTCATTAAAGAATAATGATTCCCTTTATTTTGAAATGGTTGACCAAGCCAAGGGGATCATAGACACTCATCACGAAACTGCATGCCTGACGTTTTGTAGGTACCGCTCCTTCCAGGATCTCTGGGGGCACCTTATTAAGTCCGAATTTGAATCCAAATATATTCTTCGTTGGATCCCACCACATACCGAGCACGTTTCCTGCGGGAATGACGAACTTCTGTTTCAAAGATTTCACCCCTTTTGCACGAATCTCTTCTGGGATTGACTCAATGACTACTCTGGAGTTGCTGTTAAACTTGCATAGGTGGAATCCTCCAGCTGCATTCACCTCAGAGAATTCCCTTCTCAAGTCCATGCAGTTCTCTTCTGAATCTGCACACATCAGGCAGTCATCAACGTAGAAATCGCTCACAATCGCGTGCGCCAATTCATGATTTACCAGCTCATGCTGCATGGCGTTTTCATTCTTCACGTGGATTGCTGAACACGGTGAGGAAGTGGCCCCAAATATCCAGACTTGCATTTCGTAATGATCCGGTTCTATCGACGTATTCATGTTTCTCAATAGAAAACGCTGAGTGCATTGTTCTTCTTTGATGACGCGAACACGATGAAACATGTCCGTAGTGTCTCCAGTTAGCGCGATATTGTGAACTCTAAAGTTCCACAGGACTGATGTGAGTGGGCGAATTAAGTCTGGTCCTTTTGAAAGAGCTTCGTTCAAAGACACGCCATTCGATCTTGCTGCAGCATTAAAGACAAGGCGTAGCCTTCCCTGCTTATTTGGGTTGGTGACGCCAAAATGGGGAATGTACCACGTCCGCTCACTTCCTTTAGTGACTTCAATGCTGTCCAGCTTTCGAATGTACCCTTTCTCCAGATATTCATCAAACTTTGCTTTATACGCCGCTAGAAGTAACGGATCTTTTGCAAGCTTTCTTTCCGTATGGCCAAGAGCCATTTGATAGCTCTCGGGTAGCGTACCCTCTGCGTCACGCCTAAGTAGACCGGTCTCCCAACATGCTCCGGTCCTCTTGGTGGTCTTCTGCAGGCTGTCGTACGCGCGTCCTTCAACTTGATTCATGCCCTGCCATCTGGTTCTCGGGATGACTCCAAAGTTCTCAGTGGAAAATGATCACTTGATCAATTCATGGAGATCATTATCGTTAACTGGTTCCGAAACTGTGTAGTTGACGCATCCCTGTGTCTCCATTAGGTCATCAAAATTTCCTCCAACAGTCCATCCCAGCGGTGCTCTCTATCCGATTGGAGCGTCGGGAGGACCCAAGGCAAGCTCGCGGTGAAGGATTAGCCTCAGATTGTTTATTCCGATAATCAGCTCAGGAACAACGTTCTTTAGGTCTCGGGCTTTGACCTTGTTTAGATGTGGCCATTTATGACGAATTTTCTCGATTGAAATCGGGTAAGGTTTCATCTTTAGACTACTCACAGTAACGGCGTTTTGCATTGGAAGGTATGGAGCTCCACCGAATGTTCCAGCTACCTCACAGTTGACCACTACAGCGTTCGGCTCCATTATCGTTTCTCCACTGGCTATACCGTAGCTATAGTGATTACTTTTCCCTTCCAGGCCAACGTTGTCTGCTAAACCTTTTGAGATGAGGATTCGGCTGGCTCCGGTGTCCAGTAAAGCGTATGTCCTATGTTTTCCTCCGGGAACTTTGATGACAATAGGAATTATCGGTAGTGGACCGTCGCATACTTTTATCACTGCTTCTCCGTTAACAACAGTAATGTTCACTGAACCGCTCGTAGGATTAGCTTGCTGGCTTGAGCTGAGTTTTGAAGTCTCCTGACTTGAATTTTCTTCCTGTGGGGCGGAGTAGTTGTGAAGCGAACGGTGATGTATCTTCTCACATCCGTTAATGTCACAGATCTCTTTTTTGAGACACTGCCATGATCGATGGCGTTCCTGGCTCAGACATGAAGTGTACAACGATGGTCGCGTACGCTTGATGATCTTCCACTTTTGATTCAAATCTAGGTCTTTCCACCTGTCGCACTTGCTTAATGTGTGTCGATCTGAGCATGCTGGACAGGATTAATGCTTATTATTTTCTGTACCTTCACCAGCAGCGACGTTAACAACGCCCGGCCCCTGCTTTGAAGTCTACCAGTTGGAAATAACGTTTCCTGCCTATTCGATGTTAAAATCCAGGCATACCATTGCTCTTTCATTTCCGCAGGAAGCTTCCTCGTTAAGGTGTCCAGGAGCTCGATGCTGTCCAGGTATTGTGGCCGTGCGAGCGTCATGCAGCTTGAGATTAATCCTTTGACACTAATGTTTAGACCTAGAATAGTGTCAGGCTTTTGTACTGAAAGCAGAGGGCAGTCTTGTGCAGTTCTGAGAAGGTTCTTGATGATAAACCTGGGCTGTCCAAACCGTTGTTCCAACGCCTCCATAATTAGTTTAACATTAGCTACGTGGGGGATTAAATGCTTGACATGATCGTAGGCTTTCCCCGAGAGAGCCTTCCGAAGTCTAATAAGAATTTGGGAGTCACTGATGTGGTACTCGCTAGTGGTTCTATTGATTTCTTCTTCGAACTCAATCCACCTTTGTACCGCTCCGTCAAAACGCGGTAAATTCGTGTCTCCCATTGTTGAATTCACAATCACCTTCTGTTGCTGTTGAAGCACCTTCGTGAATACGTCCACAGGCTTATCGACGCTGTCTGTAGCTGGTGCCCGTGGGTCAGTTGGAACGGGGAGGGGTGAATTGTTAACCCACTCCTGAGCTCGTAATCCTGCTTGCGGTGATCCATCCACGGCTTCCTCCTCTGAAGACAAGTCTTGATCAGAGCCTTCTTGGATAGCTAGAAGCTTTGAATCCTTTTCATTTTTGAGAAGGGCGAGCTCAAATTCCAGTGTGATCTCTTGCCTCATTTTCAGCTCGGTTTCTATGATCATTACTTCTAGCTCTTCCTTCTTGTGTCGGAGTTCTGGGGTAAGGTCTTCACGTTATTTGAGTCTGGCGAGCTCCCGCTTTGACCTATCAAGGTTCTTCTGAGTCTCGCCCATCTTGATTTCATGTTGATCTTTTTCCTTCATCTTATTTAGAATCTCACGATCGGCATCAAATTCGGCCTTCTTCTTCATCAGCACCACGGACTTAGTTGAACTTCTGCTTTTGAAAGAACTTGCCTTTCTTGAAGGAGTCTTTTTCTTTGTTGACGCTGCTGGGTCAACCTCCATCTCATCCTTGAGGAATTCGAGCTGTCCTAAGTACGTTTTTGCTTTTGCTCCAGTACTAGATGGACTTCCTAGCTTCTTGTATTCCAGGCAGGATGGTTCATGGCGACTCGTAGCAGCACCAATCTTGGGAATTCCGTTGTTTTCCATAATGAGACAACAATTGGTCTTTTCAAAGTTCAGTTATTCTTTTCAGAATCAGTAAGCCTGGCGTTCATCAAGGAGCGTGTCCAATCGATCAATTCGAATAACTTTCCAAGAATTTAAACTTTAAATTAACCGGTGACCAAAGTGTCATCCGGCTCGAGGGACCAGTGATGTAGGATTGCGAGTGTAGGGTCGCTCCCACACTACAGACTTGCCGCCTACCAGCGCCCATTCACGTTCACTGGGCTAGACGCCTTTGGGCCATTTACTGTGACTGTCGGAAGGCGACATGAGAAGCGATGGGTTATCATTTTCACGTGCCTCGTCACTCGAGCCATCCATCTGGAAGTGGTGCAGGCCTTGAGTACAGACGAATTCATTATGGGGCTTTCCCGGTTTATCTTTAGCTCACCGAGTCCCTTTTTTATAACTCGGTATTCACCCGGTATCAAAATTATTTTGTAGCTCTCTGAATAAATTAACAATCTTCTCTTTATATTATATATAAACTAGTAGATGTGTACCCGGCTTCGCCCGGGTTTTATCCGAGTGGAAGTTTGCCTAACGAATATTATTGATAATAATATTTCGGAACACACAGAATATTATAATAATAATGATAATAATATTTGTTACATTATATATTTATATAATATATAAAATATATTTTTCGAGCAAACATATCCACTCTCTCTACTGAATAGAGTTTTAAAAAGATATATATAAATAAAAATATCCAGAGATATACTACATGATCTTAGCCAAAAGGTCGAGAAACGATATTTTATATATAGAGATTACCTGGCTTCGTGTGTCTTCTGCTCGAGTGAATGTTTCGTTGGTAGAATTTTGTTCCTGCCTACTAAAAATTATTATCTGGCTTCGCCCGGGGTGTGCTTTAGTGAATATTCTCCTAAAGAATTTTGTTTATCTCAATCAAGCATGATACGGCAATATTGTCATCATCATTTCTGACTAAAATATATTGTTCTTTAGTACCTGGTTAATTATAATTTTTCTTGTTTAAATTGCGACAAAAAACTCTTCCAGATTTAACTCATGTCCTGTTCAAATTTCAGCGAGATTAGTTACATATTGAGGGCGTGCATAGCCGACAAACATATATATATGTTCCCAGCTTCGCCCGGTTTTACCCGAGTAAAATTTTGCCTAACGAACATTTGTTAAAACGATTCTAGCAAATATCCAATCCTTAATGAATTTGAATTGTCTATACTCTCGATAATTTGAAATTTTTTCCCGGTTCCTTTAAAAATACTCGATAAGTTGAATAAAATCAATATTAATTGGTCCACTCGGTAATTTGAGTTTGAAGGATTAGTATCTTGCCACAAACGAACATTTGTAAATAATTTTTGTTTCTTCTTCCATTGCGGGGTCAACCTTGTTGCACAACACTAGAATGTCTTCCGCGAACCTGATTGCTGGTTCATTCCAGTGTTGCATTCTGTTGAGCTTCATTCTAAGTTCTTCTTTATTCGCGTCCAAAGAAAAATCCTGAATGAGGCGGATTTTAATATTTTCCCAGCTCGTGAAACTAGCTTTGTGTAAATTCAACCAGGTTTTAGCGCTTCCCGTCATGTTCATGGCGGCATAACGAGAGATAATGTAGTCTGCCCAATGGTACAAGAAGCCAATTTCTTCAAGAGATTCAATCCATGGGCGAGGGTCTTCCGTTCCATCATACTTGGGGATGTCGATGTTGGGATTCAGGACAACTGGGTCGGAACTAGCATCTCTACCAATTGTTGCACCAGGTTGCGGCTTGGCAGACTCTTCAGCCTGGATTCTCTCCTGTGCTGGGTCCTGCATCTTACCAGAGCGTGTTTCAACCATCCTACAAATTTATAAAAGGGAATAACGAGATAAGTCTTCTTTAAGTAGCCACCAGAATCCTCCCTTTATTTTCTCACATCAAAGAGAGCAGTGTAGTCACAGTGTACCTAAATACAAATGATGATAAATTAATAATCTGTTTTAAATAAATATCATAGAATATTTTATATAAAAATAAATAAATATATAATTTAAATTTCAAATATATTAAAACTAATATAAGAAATACGCCATTAATCATGATGTAACAATATTTTGATAATTTGAAACTCGTAAATTTGAATCTCTCGATAACGTGAACATTTTTCCCGGTCCCTGTGTGCCGTGTCATCCTGAATTTTGTCTTTACTAATTTTCTACATTACAAAATCATCGTTTTATCTAGTGAACATTTTTTCCCGGTCCCTGTGTGCCGTGTCATCCGGAATTTTGTCTTTCCTAATTTTCTACATTACAAAATCATCGTTTTATCTAGTGAACATTTTTTCCCGGTCCCTTGAAAAATACTCGATAAGTTGAATAAAATCAATATTAATTGGTTCCCTCGGTAATTGGAAGTTAAAGGAATAGTATCTTTGCCTTGGAATTGTATCATTATTCTTGTCTCAAATAAATTGCCGTGTCATCCTGAGATAATATTACTTTTGATAAATAATCTTTAAGATAATGAATTTAGTGATAATAAAACTTATAGATAAAAGAACTTGTTATCATCGTCGCAATGGTGGCGCTGCTTGCGAGTTAAATCTACAAATCTGCAAATAACTATAAGGATATTCAAGATACTCAAGAAATTATTTTTCAGAAACCTTCCTGAAGACATGTTGTATATGCCCACTTCTGCCTGAGAGGACCTACGTCACCACTACGTCACGGCCAGCCAATCACCGAGCTGCCCAGCGGGCAGTCCATCCCCCCTCACCCTTTTAGATAACATAATAAAGATAACTTTCCTCTTGTTCACGTCGCCTCCATGTGCTTCATATATATCCACTTCAATCGGCAGATGTAGTGGGTTAATTGACTACTTCCTTATACTATTACATCATCTAGTCCAGCTTCAACTAATAGCCCAACATCTGGTAGCAGAGCGTGGTTAATTCGAGACACCACGTGCAAAATGACCTCGACGCTGATCAACACGCCCCTCGAGAAACTCAATGATCAGAACTACAGAAGCTGAAAGTATAATACGAAGATGATGCTAATCGAAAGAGAACTCTGGAAGTATGTTACGGAGCCAACACCCGATGAAGAAGCCTCAAGAACAATCTTCAACATGAAGCAAGAAAAGGCGTTGGCTATGATAGCACTGACGATCTCACCGAGCCAACAGATTCATATAATGGACTGTACCACTGCACGAGAAGCATGGGATACCTTGGAACAAGTATACGAACCCAAGTCAAGGTCAAGAATCCTCCAACTGAAGAAGCAGTTCATCTCCATAAGATTCGAAGAACAAGAGACGATGACGAACTATTTGGGGAGACTGAAGATCTGTTCGGATCACTTAAGAGAGGCAGGCGCAGAAATGCAGGATCAAGACCTCGCCTATTCAATGCTTGCTGGCCTACCGGAGTCATACGACGGAATCATCATGACCTTCAGCAACGTAGAAGACAAGGAATTCACCTCTAGCAAGGTAAAACATGTGCTGCTAGCAGAATACGAGAGACGGATGGCCCGACGTAAGAATAACACAAATGAAGCTTTGCAGTTCGGGGCGACGACCAGGAAGGAAGACAAGAAGAAGACAAATTTCACCTGCTACAAGTGCGGCAAGGAAGGACATATCGCGAGATCATGCAGAGGAAAGGCTAAAATTCCAACTTCAAATTTCCAACCACCGAGATGTAGCACTCACGAGATAGCGGGAAGCGAAATGCTAACAGCCCTATCCTGCACCATCCCTGACAACTCTTGGGTGATCGACATCGGCGCGACTCACCACGTGTGTAACAAAAGGGAGTGGTTCACCAACTTCCAAGGAATAACGTCGGATCCGATCCTAACAGCGAGCGGGACTACACGAGCGGAAGGATGCGGCGACATCAAGTTCAAGGCCTATGTGGGTAAGCACCACGTTGACCTAAAACTATGTAATGTGCTGTATGTCCCTAATGTGCGACGAAACCTATTGTCAGGCTCGAGCATGGAAAATAAGGGCAAGATAGTTAATTTTGCGAACAGAAGAGCTCAAGTTTTCGATTCGGAGAACCGAATTGTTGCAATAGCACATGATGAAAATGGATTATATGTCATGAAGGGTAGAGTCATTTTACCAAACGCTGAGTTGTTTAACAGTCAAAAGAGTTCACAAAAACAAACATTAGAACTATGGCATCAGAGGTTCTGTCATGTAAACAATGACGCAATTGAGAGAATGGCAAAGGGGGAATTAGTTAAGGGGTTAGAGATCTCCTCGATGGATCGAAGTCTGTGTGATGATTGTTGTGTAGCAAAGTCCACGAAAGAGCCACACAAACCCATTAGGAATATAAGATCTAAAAGGCCGTTAGAATTAGTTCACACTGATATTTGTGGTCCAATGCCTGTTAGATCTATTGGAGGAAACGCATATTTTCTAACATTCATTGATGATTATTCTAGAAAGATAACCCTGTTTTGCCTTAAACATAAAAACGAAGTGCTGAAACACTTCGACTCGTATCTCGCTAGGGCTGAGAGAGAAACCGGACATAAGCTAAAAGTGCTAAGATCCGACAATGGACTCGAATATTGCAACCATGAATTTAAAACTAGGCTAGAGCAACTTGGCATCAAACACGAGCTAACGAACACATACTCGCCACCTATGAACGGCGTTGCAGAAAGAGCTAATCGAGTGTTGTTGGACATAACCCGATCTTGTTTACATAGCGCCGAACTCCCTCAGAGATTCTGGGCAGAGGCAGTAAACACTGCAGCTTATATAAGAAACAAGTGTTACAATAGCGCCCTAGGAGATAAAGTACCCGATGAACTTTGGTCATCAAGAAAACCGAGTGTTCGCCACTTAAAAGCTTTCGGGTGCTTAGCATATAGCCATATCCCCACAGAAAGGCGAAAGAAACTGGACAATCGAGCAAATAGGTGCATTCTTGTTGGTTATTCTTCCCAGACTAAAGGCTATCGTCTTTGGTGTCCAGAAACTCAACACGTAATCCAAACGAAGCATGTCAAATTTGACGAATCCAAGATAGGACTGAAGTGGACTAAGGTTGAGGATGAACCTGAGAGATACAACCATATTTGGATAGAACCCGATAACCAGCTTGAAGGAGATATAGATCTAAAACCTGAAGCGGAAAGAGAACGTAATGATGATACGACTGATCAGGATTTAGTGGGGGTAAACAACGACGACATTGTTCAAACTAGGCCTAAAAGAATTGTACGAAACCCTTATGGACGTGCTGGAAAGCCAAAAGCAGAACTGCATTTCCTAGATATCATCGAACCCACAACTTTCGAACAAGCCATAAACAGCAAAGAGGCACCGTACTGGAGAAGGGCCATGAAGGATGAATTGAGAAGTCTTGAGGATAGAAATACATGGACGTTGTCCGACCTACCACTTGGCAAGCGCCCAATTAGCAGTAGATGGGTATTTAAAATAAAGACTAACTCAAAAGGGGACGTTGAAAGATTTAAAGCGCGATTAGTTGCGAGAGGTTTTTCTCAAAAACGAAACGTTGACTTTTTTGAGACATATTCGCCAGTAATAAATTTTTCGGTCATCAGAATGATCTTTGCATTAACGATAAATAAAAATTGGTACAATCGACACCTCGACGTCGACAATGCATATCTGTATGGCGAACTGAATGAAGAAATCTATATGAACCCACCAGATGGATCTAACGGCGAGGAATGTGAGGGCAAAATCTTAAACTAAACCGTCCAATATATGGTTTACGTCAGTCCGGTCTCGAATGGTACTGCACACTAGATAAAGCTCTTGAAGATATTGGATTTCGTCGTTTAGCCGCTTGTAATTGTTTATACACTTTTGAAGATAAGGCGGTTATCGCCGTATATGTCGACGATCTAGCTTTGTTCGCGGAAAGCGAGGACATTCTAACAACTGATAAGGAAAAGGATGAGATAAAACACGTCCCTTACAGAGAACTTATAGGGTCTCTGCTATATCTTGCAAACTCATCGAGACCTGATATGACGTTTGCCGTAACTAAATTAGCACAATTCTGTAGTAACCCAGGCGAACGACACTGGCAAGCTGCTAAACATATACTAAGATATCTTCAAGCTACTAAGAATGTTTCACTCATCTATAAAAGAGGGTCTGATGATATACTAGCATTTAGCGACTCAGATTGGGCTAATGACATAGATGATAGACGATCAACTAGCGGGTCAGCTGTTACTATTAATGGTTGTTTAGTGTCATGGAGATCTAAAAAGCAAAATTGCGTGTCATTATCTACAATGGAGTCTGAGTACATTGCTCTCGCCCAGACCACTAAGGAAATATTGTGGATAGCACAAATATTAGAGAATTTGAAATGCCTGACTAACGCCTCACGCCCAATAACAATATTCTGTGATAATAGAGCTGCCATCGAGTTTTCTAAAAACAACATAAAAAACAATAGGTCGAAGCACATTGACATACGGTATCATTATATAAGAGAAAAGGTCAACAGTGGAGACATCCATGTGAATTACATCTCTACCAACGACAACCTGGCCGACATCTTCACCAAGGGCCTCAAAAGGACTGCACATCAGAATGCTTGTGCAGCTATGAATTGTCTGGATACTGGCATACTACCCGACATATCCAAAGTGGGGGAATGAAGACATGTTGTATATGCCCACTTCCGCCTGAGAGGACCTACGTCACCACTACTTCACGGCCAGCCAATCACCGAGCTGCCCAGCGGGCAGTCCATCCCCCCTCACCCTTTTAGATAACATAATAAAGATAACTTTCCTCTTGTTCACGTCGCCTCCATGTGCTTCATATATATCCACTTCAATCGGCAGATGTAGTGGGTTAATTGACTACTTCCTTATACTATTACATCATCTAGTCCAGCTTCAACTAATAGCCCAACACTTCCCAGTACTATGCTAAATAACTTCCCAAAGTTTCATGGCGTTCCAATGAGTGGTTTGGTCAGGCATAAAGGACAGACAGACACACATACATTCATTTTTATATATATAGATTTTAAAAATACATTTATGTTATCATCATCACATACAATGTATTTTTTTATATAAACAAACGATAATAAACAGCAACAACAATGGAATTTGCATCATCATTATTATAAAGCAACAATAAATTAAATTAACAATGTAAAAATATATTTTAACATTACATTTTAACATTTAACACAAAAAAACGTTACAATATTTTCTTTAAATATATATTAATATTAAAATGCCAAGTTTTTTTTTTTACGTCATTGGAATATTATATTACTAAATTCTCAAATTAAGTTTATTATATTTGGAACATATTTTAAGTATTGTTACAATTTATAAATATAATTTCACCAGATGCTGCGAGAGGCGCTGCTTGCGAGTGAAAGTAGAAATTTTGCAAATAAAATTGCAAATAATATTTATTTCAAATCCAATTCAAACCAGAAACCTTCCCAGTAGTATAGTAAATAACTTCCTAAAGTTCCAATGGCGATTGGATAATCTTACCTTTTAAAAACATCCATCGTGTGAACAAACTAACATTCATCGTGTAAACAAACCACGTGTAAATTATTAACCAATCAAATTCATTTATCGTCGCGACCAGTGCTGCGCCCAAGCGTTAAAGGCTGGAACTAACGCTTTTTGGTTTTATATATTTTTTAAAAAGCACCTTTACCTTTTTAGTTTTTTGAATAGCCTTATGTTAAACGAAATCTTCAGCTACCTACAAGCGAAATTTCATAATGATTTATTCTGTAGATTTTGCGCAACGCGATAACAAACATCGATTTTGGATTTCATTTTTATAGATATAAGGATATATATATATATAAAGAGACAAAGGTCGCCTCTCCCGTCACAATAGACGTCAAAACTAGACGCCATCTATTGACCGCCACCGCAAATACAGTATATATATATATGGTGTACTATTTATTCAGCCGCTGATTGGTTCTCTCATGCTTTTTCCTATTTCTCTCTCCCCGTTTTACGTTAAAGATACATATATGAACAATTATTCTGAATTTTGGTTTAGATACATTCGAATTTATCCGTGATGTTATGGTCAATGCTGTTATATATTTAAAATGATTTTTCTGTTTTTATCATTTATTTATTTCGTTCTGAAGAACTTATTCAATGTATTTACATATTCACAAAGTTGCATATTTTGGTTCGGAGTTTCTGTTATTTTATCTCTTCTTTTTGACATTGTAGAGGGTAAACCTGGCTTCTTTAATGTTTTCGTGATATTTTTATAGTTTATAAACTATGAAATTTATTTTATGGAGTATTCTACTATGCTTTATTAAACATATTTTAACACATTTGAGGTGTTCATCACTAGGAATCGTTCTTTAGCGGGAAACATTGCGAATGTTGAATTTCCTTCTAGAACCTGAGATACAAGTCCCCAAAGTTTGAAAAAGGTTTCTGAGAATCTTAACGTGTCTTAACATTGGGATAATATCGTGAGTTCATTTCGTTTTGTTTCCCTCATCTACCAGCCAATCCCCACAAACTTGATACTCAGCTAGAATTACATAAAGCTCTTGGCCTCCAAATCATTGAGGAAAAAGCTCCTTCTTCGGCATCACAATCTACACTGACGGTAGTCAACTTGAAACTGGACTGTGTGGAAGTGTAATTGTCTGTTCATTTACGGACAATGACTTTTCATAATAGTTTCAAGGTTTTCCCACTATATACTAAGTGCAATTCCCAACCTGCACCCCAAACAACAATTTTGATTGCATTGTCTCATCCATTGATGAATTCTATTCATGCCCAGCAGACACCATCAAAAGTCTCAAGCTCTACAAGCTTAATCCCTAATATGATTGAGTGAAGATAAGAAGAAAATAAGATTTCGTTTTGTGTGAAAATCTATTTCGGAATAGGTATAGCCCGCACGCTTCGTATTTCTTTTGACATTTGTTATGGTAAACTCAGAAATTAACATTTAATATTGGATTCAATCATGCTTTTAAATTTGTAGTCACAGAGCTTCTCTTTGAATGATGGGGAAGCCTTCGGAAGGTGAATGATGCCAGCAGGAGATGACTTCCCGTCAGTGCTGACAGCACAGTATGGAAATCTCGAAGACCTTCAGACATAGGTACTGGAGTATTGTCGCGGCGCCACTCAAGGTCTTTCCAATCTTATCTTCTTCGATAGGGGACGTGTGTAGAACTATTCTCTGCATCTTCCTAGAGCTATATATAGATCATCTACCCTATTTACATACTCTAGTATGTTACGATGCACTAGCGCGCCATCTGTTATCAAATTACAAAACTATTTTAGAGGCGTAATATTCTTTTTAAAATAAAACAATTTCTACTGTCCTTACATACTCATTTTACATACTCTAGTATACACACTCTATCTGCACTGTTGTGTGTAGAGCTATCCTCTGCATCTTCCCAGAGCTATATATAGATCATCTACCCTATTTACATACTCTAGTATATATACATACTCTAGTATACACACTCTATCTGCACTGTTGCGTGTAGAGCTATCCTCTGCATCTTCCCAGAGCTATATATAGATAATCTACCCTATTTACATACTCTAGTATATATACATACTCTAGTATACACACTCTATCTGCACTGTTGTGGGTAGAACTATCCACTGCATCTTCCCAGAGCTATATATAGATTATCTGCCCTAATTACATACTATAGTATACACACTCTATCTGCACTGTTGTGCGTAGAGCTATCCTCTGCATCTTCCCAGAGCTATATATAGATCAACTACCCTATTTACATACTCTAGTATATATACATACTCTAGTATACACACTCTATCTGCACTGTTGTGTGTAGAACTATCCACTGCATCTTCCCAGAGCTATATATAGATTATCTAACCTATTTACATACTCTAGTATATACACCCTATCTGCACTGTTGTGTGGAGAACTATCCACTGCATCTTCCCAGAGCTATATATAGATTATCTACCCTATTTGCATACTCTAGTATATATACATGTGATGAGATCCTGTTGACTCTCGCTATACTGTGTTGACCGAGAAGAACAGTCAGGATAAGGAGTTTTCCAGTACCTCTCTGCACCTTGGAAGACCTTTTACAGTTCTCACAAAGTACAGGCAGTCGTGGTCGAGGCAGAGTGGAAAGCTTGGGAATGTCCACACAAAAAACGAAGACACAGTTGCACTAAGAAAGTTCCGTGAACAGATAAAAGTTGAGCTAGTTGCGAAAGATGGAGATGGAAGAGTTCTTACTGGTCTACATGGTGGATGAGGTGGAACTGGGGTACAACCGACGAGGGCTCACGCAGATGGTGAAGTGACTGTCAAGTGACTGTATTTTTGGCTAAGACGGAAGCCTTTTATATCTTTTCTGAGAAAGAGAGTATTGCATTTCAACATATGCGTAGAATATGGATCGTCTGGCGAAATTCTAAACTGGCGCAGTCCTGACAGTTTCCAATCTATCTTTAGATGTTATTTTGTGACTTCCATCTATCTCGAATTTAGACGTTTTTGACCTTTTGCTTTAGCTCAACTCTTAATCTATTACATAGTTTTATTTATTTATCCTCAGTTTGTACAAAGTACATTACATATGATGATGTAATGACACATGTCAATAATGCGTATAATCATTTACAAATGTGTTTCAATTATATAACATGAAAATCTTGTTATAAGTTATATACAATATAGAGTTGTTGGTTTAAATTACCATATACATACTCTAGTATACACACTCTATCAGCACTGTTGAGTGTAGAGCTATTCTCTGCAGCTTCCCAGAGCTATATATAGATTATCTACCCTATTTACATACTATAGTATATATACATACTCTAGTATACACACTCTATCTGCACTGTTGTGTGTAGAGCTATCCTCTGCATCTTCCCAGAGCTATATATACATCATCTACCCTATTTACATACTCTAGTATACACACTCTATCTGCACTGTTGTGTGTAGAACTATATTCTGCATCTTCCCAGAGCTATATATAGATTATCTACCCTATCTACATACTCTAGTATACACACTCTATCTGCACTGTTGTGTGTAGGGCTATCCTCTGCATCTTCCCAGAGCTATATATAGATCATCTACCCTATTTACATACTCTAGTATATATACATACTCTAGTATACACACTCTATCTGCACTGTTGTGTGTAGAGCTATTCTCTGCATCTTCCCAGAGCTATATATAGATTATCTACCCTATTTACATACTCTAGTATATATATGTGATGAGGTCCAGTCGACTTATCTGTGATGAGGTATCCTGTCGGCTCTCGCTATAGCTGTGTTAACCGAGGGTCAAACCTGTAGTAACCGAGAGGGATAGTCAGGGCGTGGAGAGTTTTCCAGTACCTCTCTGCACCTTGGAGGACCTTTAACAGTTCTCACTGAGTACAGGCAGTCGTGGTCGAGGCAGAGTGGAAAGCTTGGGAATGACCACACACAAAAAACGAAGAGACATAGTTGTAGTAGGAAAGTTCAATGAACAGAAAGGAGTCGAGCTAAGAGCAAGATGGAGTTAGAAGAGATCTTACTGCTTTACATGGCGATCAGGTGGTCCTGGCTACAAGCGACAAGGGCTCGCGCTGATAGTGAAGTGTCTCTCAGAATTGGGCTAAAACCGAGTTTTTTATATGCCATTCCCGAGGAGGTGGGGGGTGGACTTTGAACGTCTGCGGCAGTCTGCACCCTTTGACCTTGATGGCAACGACTCGCTAAATTCCTCTTGTTGGATTTCTCTCTCGATTTTAGACGTTTTTGAACTTCTCAATCTTGCTTTAACTCAGCTCTTAATATATCACATAGTTTAATTTATTTATCCTCAGTTTGTACAAAGTACATTACATATGGTGATGCAAAGACACATGTCAATCATGCGTATAATTATTTATAGATCTGTTTCTATATTCAACATGACAATCTTGTTATAAGTATTATACAATATAGGGTTGTTGGTTTAAATTAACATAGATGAGCCCCGGAAGTGAAAGGGTTTATCCGGGTTTAAACGGGTAAAGCCTCTCTAACACAGGTAAGTAATTAAAATTTATTTTAATTAATTCAAACTGTGAGGGTTAAAAAGGGCTATAACAAGATGTTTTGTTTGGATATTTCTGAAAATTATAAAAAATAAAACTTATGTTTAATTTAAAAGTTATGATATTCATTATAAAAGAGAAATTAAGATAAAACCTTTGTTTGAATAAAAAAAAAAGTGATGATAAAATAAAATGATGTTCTAAGAGATTGTTGGCGGGCGTTGGAAAGGGTTAGGGGTTAAAGAATATGCAATTGTAAGTGTGCTGAGAACATGTACGAGAACATTGGATGTTTTCCCACGTGACGCAGCGGAGCGTGACCGTGCCTGCACGGGTGAGTCAGTTGTTGTTTTGAACTCTGTATGGATGGACATTAAAACATGGTGGCAGCGATAACTGGATAAAATACGAACCCGTATATTGCAAAATATCGATTTTTGTGTACTTTGGAAGATAATTCAACATGGCTCAGATTCAACCTCCAGAAACTTTCGACTTCTCGACTCCCAACGAATGGCCCAAATGGAGGAAGAGATTCGAACGATACCTCGTGGTCAGTGGAATGAAGAAGAAAGAGGAGGCGGACAAGATCGATTTGTTCATGTACTTGATGGGTGACCGCGCGAATGATATATTCAGGACCTTCAAGTTCGAAAAGGAGGAAGAGGCAACGAAAATTGATTCCGTCCTCAAGGCGTTCGACAGCCACTTCTGTGTCAGAAAGAATATTATCTACGAACTTGCGAAATTTAATTCAAGAATCCAAGAGGATCGGGAGCCAGTGGACGAATTCATCACTTCATTGTACAAATTGGCTGATAGTTGCGAATTTGAGGGTCTTCATGAGCAGTTGATCCGTGACCGAATAGTGGTTGGAGTGAGGGACAAAGCTTTATCTGAAAGAATGCAGTTGGACAGCGAACTGACTTTGGAAAAGGCGGTGAAAATGGTTCGGCAGCAGGAAGCCGTTCGACAGCAGCAAGTCGACCTGCAGCGTCCCTCAACAAGCCAAAAGGTCAGTCAGGTGGAGTTCAACTCGAAGAAACAATCACCGAAACAACAACAGCATCCTTCGAGGAAGAAGGAGAAGTCAGCCAAAACAAGATCACGATGTCCAAAATGCGGAGGTTTCACTCACAGGGAAGGACAGGCCTGCCGTGCTGAAGGACAAAGATGTAACCTATGTTCAAAAACTGGCCATTTTGCAAATTGCTGCCCAGATAAGCAGGCGAAGACTGCGGAAGTCAAAGCTGTTTCTGAACTTGATGAAGAAATTGGTTTTCTCCTGGAGGTCTCAGCTGTGGAGGATTCATCTAATCTCGATGATGATGAAGGCGAGTGCAGGAGGCGATGGACAGCAGAAATCCAAGTGAACGGGAAACAGGTGAAGTTCAAGCTCGACTCCCAGGCTGATGTTACATGTGTTCCTCTGTGTCTCTTCAAGAAGATAATGGGACAGCAACGACTAGTGGAAAGTGATATCAACATTAGAGCTGCTGAATTCTCCGAACTTCAGACTGTGGGTATGTTTATATCAACGCTGCGAAATGGCAATCATGAAATCAAGGAGAAGATTTATGTCATTCGTCGTTTGGGTGAACCTCTTCTGAGTCGCCGGGCATGTGAGCTCTTGAACCTGGCGAGGCGGATTGAAGTGGTTGCGACGAGAATTAACGCGATCAAGGAATTCCCTGAAGTATTTGAAGGACTGGGACAGATCGGAAACCCTTACGAAATCAAATTGAAACCTGGAGCAAAACCATATGCTGTGCATACTCCTCGACGGGTACCAATACCTTTGATGGAAAAGCTCAAAACAAGATTGGAGTTCCCTGGAAAGGAGCTGCTCGACGCCGATGCATTATCCAGACAACCACTTCTTACAACCGAGGGAGGTGAAGACGAAAGGCCAACCTCAGCGCATATAAATGCAGTTCTCTCGAGTATAACCGACAAAGACGAGATGTTGACGAAGATTTTTGAAGCTCAACAAGAAGATACGACCCTGAAAGCAGTAGTCAACTACCTTGAGCAAGGCTGGCCAGATAAGAAGAAGATGTCACAGGCTCTGCTCTCTTATTGGCATGTCAAGGATGAACTCGGCGTTCAAAATGGACTACTGATGCGTAGCTGTCGTCTTGTTATTCCAGCAAGTATGAAACTGGAGATCCTAGATAAGTTGCACGCTGGGCACTTCGGGATTACAAAAACAAGACTTCGCGCACGTGAGACGGTATGGTGGCCTGGAATTTCGGAAGAGATCGCGGAAACGGTCAGAAAGTGCAGTGTCTGTATCCAGGAAGCCGTCTCAAAACATGAACCTTTGATACCAACCAACTTTCCTACACGACCGTGGCAAAAGATTGGAATGGATTTGTTCAAGTTCGAGAATAAGTGGTATCTAGTCGTCATTGACTATTATTCTCGCTTTCCTGAAATTATTCAGCTGGATCGGCTCACAGCCAATGTGGTGGTGCGTAGTTGCAAATCCATATTTGCCCGACATGGAATACCAGAAACTGTTGTAAGCGATAATGGGACGCAATTTGGAGCTGCTCGTGAATTTGCAAATTTCGCAAGGCAGTACGGATTTACACATGTCACTTCAAGTCCTCGATTCCCGCAGAGCAATGGGATGGCAGAAGCAGGTGTGAAAATTGCTAAGTTGATCCTCAAGAAAAATCAAGACCCATCGCTTCGACTCCTGGAGTATCGATCGACCCCTTTGGAGAACGGTTGCAGCCCTGCTGAGCTTCTCATGGGACGTAAACTCCGAACGACCTTGCCAATTGCACCAGAGAATCTTAATCTAAGGTTGGTGGACTCTCAGACCCTGAAAAGAAAGGAGGGGAGAAGGAGAAAGGATATGAAATCCAGGTATGATCGACGCTGCGGAGATACGGACATGGAGGAGCTATCCGAAGGTGACACGGTTTGGATTACAGATATGCGAACCTGGGGGATTGTAAAGCAGAAAGCATCGACACCAAGGTCATATATGGTTGATACTCCAGTTGGGACTTTACGTCGAAACAGGTTCCATCTACGAAAAGGATATACAGTGCAATATCCAGCCGACCCATCGACGCCGACCTTTTCGGGGGAGGAACTGGTTGAAAATGAAAAGACCCCAGTTGTGGGTTATCCCTCTAACGACTCAGAAGACGGCCAGATAAGAACCCGGAGTGGACGAGTTGTTAAACCCGTGGATCGCCTTCATTATTAATTATATTATGCATTTAAAGTTTGTAATGTATATATATATTTCAAATCTTAAAAGGGGGGATGTGCTGAGAACATGTACGAGAACATTGGATGTTTTCCCACGTGACGCAGCGGAGCGTGACCGTGCCTGCACGGGTGAGTCAGTTGTTGTTTTGAACTCTGTATGGATGGACATTAAAACAGTAAGTATTACACATGCAATCAAATACTTAGGTCCAGGTGCAAAGCGAGGATATAGACTTGAGCGTTTTCCTAGGCAATGTTTCACCTGTGATCCTGTATAAGGTTACAGTGCTTTGTCACAATTGTAGGGTTATTGGGTAGAAAAGTTGTTGAAGAAAATGTTGTTCATTAATATTATTGTGAAAGGGGTGAAATAGAGAACCATGCTATAAGTAGAATTGTTGTATCGACAGTAGGTGATCTGACTTGACTTAAAATCAAAGGTTGATTGTGGACCGCTAGAGTTTAAAAAAGTGTGAGTTGTGAACGCTTTGTGTTTGCGTTGGTGATTTGTGCTCTGCGGATAATTGAAGTAAACTTTTGAAACGCGTTCAGGCCAGAAGTTGGGATTTTTAAATCTGGGGAACTGTGTTCAAGGAGTTTGTTGAAATTACTAAATCAAAAAATGGTCAAGCAGTACTGTCGTCTTTCTACGTTGATTTGAAGCAATGATTGAGAAGATAGTAGTATAAAGTACACTGAAGTGGTTAGAGAAATAGATTGTTGTATGCCCGAAAGTTAAGGATAACATAGTCATTTTATATAAAGGTATAAAAACAAATATATTATGAATAAAAATATAGAAATATCATTGTGGTTGAATAAAGTTTAAGTGGACAAAATCAAACATGTATTATATATAAGTAATAATAATGAAGAATTAAAGTGATTTTTGACAACAAATAAATGTTTTGCGATACTAAAATATGAAAAATAAAAGTAAAATTGATTTTTTTTAATATGTTGGATTAGAAACTTGTGATTATATAATTGAAAGGTAAAAAAATAAAAAATAAAATTTAAAATATATATATATATTTTATACAAAAATAGAATATAGTTAAAGATTATTACAATGAGTAGATGAAGGTTTAGTATTTCTTCTAAAGAGAAGTTACAAATGTGGTGTGTAACTTTTATAAATAGAAAATTGAGAAGCGCAATTTATTGCTTGGATTGGTTACTAAAATGTTGTGCATTGTGATCTCAATTTAACATGTAAAATGTTTGATATGTAGAAAAAATAGAGATTTACACAGGATTAAAATATCAAAATGTTCAATTTAAGGTAAGTCTTGTTCAAATTCAAATATCTAAGTGTTTAAAAAGTTAGGATAAGATATCGACGGCTAATGTATGGGAAAAAAAGGAATGTAGGACTCAGCCCTCATTTACTGGAGGACGAGATAGGGGGAGAGTGGTGGTGGATTTATTGACGCGATATGGTGTCGAGATCTTTAGTCTATCGTCACTGGGGCCTCTGGTATGTTAACTAGCGGTGTCCATTTTTACGACTGGGGTGCGATGTGTATTGTTTTTGAAGGGGGAGGGAGATATGGGGGTTGTCTACAGCGCACGTGCATTAAATTTTTTCTCCTCTAGTTTGGATCTGGTGGGTTCAAAGAAATCTTTATATTGTGTGAAAGAGAGTAAGTAAGTAAGTCAGATCCAAATGGGTTGGTGTAGCGTATGTAGGTAGAATAGGCTTTTGATTTAACGGGAAATTTTCTGGTCGCTATTTGAGGTTTGTTTTAAAACGATCGATATTAAATAAATCTGGATTTAAATGTAGGAATGGCTGGGAAGTTCGAGGCGGTATACTTCGGAATAGTTGTGTCTCGAAGATATCTGGAGTCAAATGATTGAATTCATTGAGATATACATCTTGAGACATTCGCTGTGGGTTTTGAATAAATCGGGTTTGTGGAGGTGTAATGTACAGAATATTCTCTGTGTAATATTTTAATTTATTGACATGTATAGTGTCACTGTCTCTATTGAGAGGTTGATTGGGGCGATCTATTCGAACAACATTGGGTGAGATTATTTCAATTATTGTCTATGGTCCAGTTAAATATGGTGCTAATTTACCTGTGTCGGGATATCTATAATTTTTTACCAAAACAAGATCATTCACTTCGAAATGTGGTGTTCTGTGCTGCTTATCAAATGTTTCTTTATCTTTTTTATGCTTATTTTGGGTACGAGAGCGTGCTATATCTCTAGCTCTAGTTATTTCGGGGTATGGGTTAAGATGAGTTCTTAGATCTGGGGGACAACATTGAACATTAAGTAGGTGGGTGGAAAACTTGTGACAGAATGGGGTGTGTTATTATACGTTTGAGTGACGCGCTTAACTAGTTGAGTCCAGAAAGCTTTTGGATTTTCTAGATAAGCTAGTCTGAGCTTGCCTGTAATGATGGCATTTAAGCGTTCTATTAAACCGTTTGCTTGTGGGTTATTGCTTGTGGTGAGTAGGGGTTGTATACCATGTGTTATTAGAAATTTACGGAATTTTCTGAGGTAAAAGCGGGCGCTCTGGAAGATAACAGACGTTTTGGAAATCCTTGTTGTAGTACAGTTTTGAGGGTTTGAATGTACGTTAGGGTACTGGTTTATTGGTTAAACTCCCTTTGAGAGTGGTGAAAGATTATTGGCAGTTTTATGGTGTATTTGTAAGAGGTAGTTTTCTCGGTGTTTGTAAGTGTTGTGTTTCGACGTTGTTGCGGACTTAGTAAAAAATGTTATTCAATGATGTCAGGTTTAGATGTGAGTGAAAGTGCGACTTTCGACGTGGACACGCTTTGGGGTGAGAAGTGTCACTGGCATGAAGGCGTCTTTGTGGCCTGTTAAGTGAGAAAATTTGTTGTGTTGCGCTGTGTGACACGAGTGAGGTGAATTGAATGAAAAGGTGTCACGTGAAGTCTTTGTTTTTGGTACAGCATCTAACTTGTTCCACCATGAATAACAAATTCACTAGTCATGGGTGGTGGTTGTACAAAACACATCGAGATATTTTGGCTGTTAGTGGATGTAGCACGTTTAGTGGCGACGATATGGAGCTTGTGTGGCTCGAGATTGATTTGTTGCTAAGTCGCGCGCTAATAGATGGTGGCCACTTGGAGAAAGTGATGGGGAGTGTGTTGTAGTTTGTTGAGAGAGATGTGTGGATGATTAATAATTATGCATGTAAAAAGAAAGGACGAGGGAGTGAAACTATGTTGAATTTTTAACTTGTTTTTGGGAAGGACAGTTACTTTTCTAGTTGTGATTTTGAAGATATTGTATCTTTCGATTTTTGCAATTAAAAAAATGCGTTTCCTATGTTTATTAAAATTTGAATATATTTTTGAATCGTTGATTATGGTGGTGCGAAAATTATCCTTGTAAAAGGGCAATGGTGTGATTGTGACTTATAATTTGAATGGGGCGTTTACATAAAATAGTGAACATAACCATGATTTCTGCAAAGTTTTGAGTATTTGATTCAGAAATTGGTGTTTTGGTATAAAAATAAGATATTAAGAAAAACACACGAATAAGTTTAGAATTATGATTCGCGTAATTAAAAAATGATGATTTTTTTCTCATATAAAATTGAAATTAATGAATTAAAATTTATAAGTTGTTTAAAATAAAGTAAAATATGATAAATGATTGATAAAATGATAAATAATTGAAAAGAAAATGAATTGAAATGATATAAAAATGGTAAAAATTGATTTGAAATGATTTCAGTGAAAATGAACATTAAATTTATGGAGACTCAAGTTGTGAGCATGAGGAGAAAATTATGTAGGTTTATAAAACTTACAGTTTTGAGGATTGTTCAGTCAGGAGACTTGGTCTTTAGTTGTCGTCCTGATGACGCGGAAAACGCTCCATGTAGGGTTTGCAGAAGCTTGTAACTTCTGTTTGGAGACGGCGGCATGTCGCCTGGAAGATGGTTGCGTTGTAAGGTCGAAGGTGGGGAACTTCTCACCGACTTATTTTGCGCGATTTTCGGCTGTGTCGTTGGGAGGAAGATTGCTTGGTCGTTTCGTTGGAATGGCGGGTTGATTCCTCCATCTTTGCTCTTCCTCGCTTCTATCTGGACAGACTTCCTACCTTCGTTGTGGTCTCCTTCGCTTTGGTCATCCTGTCGACTCTTCTGTGATGAGGTCCAGTCGACTTATCTGTGATGAGGTATCCTGTCGGCTCTCGCTATAGCTGTGGTAACCGAGGGTCAAACCTGTAGTAACCGAGAGGGACAGTCAGGGCGTGGAGAGTTTTCCAGTACCTCTCTGCACCTTGGAGGACCTTTAACAGTTCTCACAGAGTACAGGCAGTCGTGGTCGAGGCAGAGTGGAAAGCTTGGGAATGTCCACACACAAAAAAAACGAAGAGACACAGTTGTAGTAGGAAAGTTCCATGAACAGATAGGAGTCGAGCTAAGAGCAAGATCGAGTTAGAAGAGATCTTACTGTTTTACATGGCGATCAGGTGGTCTTGGCTACAAGCGACAAGGGCTCGCGCTGATAGTGAAGTGTCTCTCTGAATTGGGCTAAAACCGAGGTTTTATATATACCATTCCCGAGGGGGGGGGGGGGGTTGGACTTTGAACGTCTGCGGCAGTCTGCACCCTTTGACCTTGATGGCAACGACTCGCTAAATTCCTCTTGTTGGATTTTCTCTCTCGATTTTAGACGTTTTTGAATTTCTCAATCTTGCTTTAACTCAGCTCTTAATCTATTACATAGTTTTATTTATTTGTCCTCAGTTTGTACAAAGTACATTACATATGGTGATGCAAAGACACATGTCAATCATGCGTATAATTATTTATAGATGTGTTTCTATATACATCATGACAATCTTATTATAAGTATTATACAATATAGGGTTGTTGGTTTAAATTACCATATATACATACTCTAGTATACACACTCTATATGCAATTTTGTGTGTAGAGCTATTCTCTGCATCTTCCTAGAGATATATATATCATATATATATTTACATACTCTAGTATATATCTATATTCTATCTACGCACTGTTTGTTGTGTGTAGAACTATGCTCTGCATCATCCCAGGGCTATATATAGATTATCTACCCTATATACATGACATAATAAAAATATGATTTTTATTATTCATTAATATAATTATAATTTAAATAATCATAGAATTAACACAGAGTTAATTCTTTAAAATCCTTAACAAAAGGAGTACAACCCAAGATGTTTTTTGTATATACTTAGATTATATTTATAAAATTATATGTATGCAAACTTTTAGTTCTCAAAATATAATCATTAAAAAAAATACAATTTTGAATATAAAAGTTATCGTTTCACTTCAATCCACGACTGCATGAATGAATTGGTAACGTACCTAAAATACATCTTTTTTATGACAACTTTTTAATAGTCGACAGGATGTATTTTAACCCTGTACGAGAAGAATTCCAATAGATTTCCAAGCCATATATTGCAACTAAGATATTTGGGAAAAGATATAGATAAAAGAATAGCAATTATGGAAGTCGAAACTTTAATTAAGAAATTAAAAAGGATAAAAAAAAGTATAAAAGGCATTGAAGAAAATATCGAATCCATTGTGTCTATGGTAGATGTAAATGCAACGAAATGCAAACTAGAGTATGCAAATAATGATTTGATGAAAATGAGTGATATTTTCTTGCAGAAACTTGAGGATGAGGATTTAAATGACGAAGTGGAAAATTGCATAGATAAGTGTATAAGATTAAAGTGTGAATTGGATTTAAGGCATAATGGGAAAGAAACATCTGAAAAAAAAGTAAATTTACATGTTAAAATGCCTAAACTTGAATTGCCAACTTTCGATGGTGGATTAGAATCATGGCTTTCATTTAAGGATTTATTTTATTCTGCAATTGGTTCTAATTCACAAATACCGGAAATTGAAAAGTTACAATATTTGAAAGGCCAACTGAGAGGCGAAGCCCTAAGACTGGTCAACGCATTTCCAATTACAGCCGATAATTATGTTGAGGTTTGGCAAACCTTATTAACAAGATATGATAATCCAAAGGATCTGATTTTCACCCAAATAGATAATGCATTAAGATTACCAAAGTTAGCCGATGACAACCATAAGTCAATGTTTAAACTTCTAGATAGTTGCAACGAGATAGTAAGAACAGTGAAGGTATTAGGTTACCAAATCGATAGTTTATCTGATGTGTTTTTCGTCGAGATCATACAAGATAAGCTTGATAAAACCACAAGAAAACAGTGGGAATTGCAGAACAACCCAAGGGTTGTGCCTTCAATTAAGGATTTAATGGAATTTCTAGAAATTCGCGCAAAAAGCTTGCAGAATTTGCCAAATAAAGATGCAAATGTGGAGAAACATTCAATAAGAAGGGAATCACATAAGGAAATGGAGGAGTCATCTATTAAAAGGGAAACAGCCCCAAGAATGGAAGTACAACAAAAGCAATGGGGACATCCAGGTAGAAGCCCTATGGACTATAGTTCTAAAAGACGTCCTTGCCGAATTTGCCTGAACCGGGGACATGCCGGACGCTTCCATCCGGAGAATAGGTGCTGGTTTCGCGAGAGGGCCGTGCAAGCCCCCCCCCCCGCTGCAAGCTTCATGTCCGTGCCGTCTCGATCCATGGACACCTTGACGCAGACAACAGCCCCTTCGAGCGAATGCCGACCCGCTCCGCCTCAACACTCCTGACGCCAAGGTCTGTATATAAATCTAAATGTGAATAATAACAGTATTGTAGCTCTCATGGATACTGGCTGTACCTTCTCTATAATTCCTCAACATATGATAGATAAGATTCAACCAAACTATGTTGTTTTTAATAATTTACCTCTTATTAAACAGACATCCGGTATGCTAAATATAAATTCAAAAATTAATGTTAATACAACTATTGGATTTATTACTAGAGATATTGATTTTTATTCCTCTGATATTAATTTGCCATATGTATTGCTTTCTTTACACCATATAAGATTATTTAAATTATACATTGATTTTCAAAGTTTTACAATTACTCAATTTGGTAGAATTCTTAATGTTAATTACCATAACCCTAATAATAATAATTATACACATCATAATGTAATTCCTTTATTTAAATCTATTATTCCTCCTAATGAAAATGGTTTTAGAAATTTTAATAGTGTAGAATTTGATGAAAAACTTTCACCATATGAAAAATCTGATTTAATTAAATTAATTAAGGAAAATAAGGAAGCGTTTGCTGCCCATAAAATGGATATAGGACATATTAAAGCAGATCCAATTAGAATTAAACTTACCTCACAAACACCTATTTCATTAAAGCCTTTTAGACCTTCCTTCTCGGACAACATTGAAATTAAAAGACAGATTGAAGAACTTTTAAAATATAATGTCATTAGACCATCTTATTCCTCCTATGCATCCCCTGCTGTGTTGGTGAATAAGCGAAATGAAGGTAAAATTCGACTAGTAATAGACTACAGAAAATTAAATGATATAATAAAAAGAGATTCTGAGCCCATACCAAGAATAGATTCTATATTAGATAAGCTTTCAGAAGCTAATATCTTCACTACACTAGATCTTTTATCAGGTTATCACCATTTAGATATACACCCAGATGATAAAGAATACACAGCTTTTACTACCACTCACGGACTTTACGAATTTAATAAATTATCTTTTGGATTAAAAAATAGTCCAAGTCAATTCCAAAGAGTTTTAAGGCAAATTTTAAATAAATATGATGTTGATTTTTGCATGAATTACTTCGATGACTTCATTATATTTTCAAATAATTTTCAGGAACATTTGACCCATTTAAAAGTAATTTTAGATATTTGCATAAAGGAAAATATTAAGCTAAAACTAAGTAAATGTAAATTCGCTACTTATCAGATTTCTTTTCTAGGATATGAAATATCAAACCATCAATTTTCACCCAGCACTAATAATATAGAAACGATTAGAAAATTGAATTCCCCAAGGAATAAAAAGGATTTACAACGAGTTTTAGGATCTATTAACATTTACTCGAAATTTATCCCTAATTATGCTAAACTCAGACTCCCTTTGAATAATTTGTTGAAAAAAGATGTAAAATGGAAATGGGATGAAGAATGCGAAACCGCATTTTCTAAATTAAAAAATATGATAACCTCAAAACCTATATTAGCTATCTATAATCCCAAATATCCTATACACCTTTACACGGATGCTAGCCAAGAACAGATCGGATCTATCCTAAAACAAGAACAACCCGATGGGCTTTTAAAGCCAATAGCGTATAGAAGCCGTAGAATGACATCTTATGAATCAAACTATTGTGTAACTGAGCAAGAATGCCTTGCTATTATTGATGCTGTGGATTTCTTTTTACCCTACTTAGATGGCGTGCATTTCACCATCCATACAGACCATGCTTGTCTAAAGTATTTGAAGAACATAAAGAACCCAAAAGGACGATTATTTAGATGGAGCTTAAAGCTCTCAATGTTTGACTTTGAGATAAAACACATAAGAGGAACTGAAAATAAAGAAGCTGATTTTCTCAGCAGATACCCCATAGCTCATTTTGTTTCTGACCCAGAACTAAAACAAGCTCAATTTGATGATAACATCAATGATAGGAAATATACTAAATTTAATGGACTTTTAACAATAAAGAAAAAAGGATTAATCAAAAGTGTTGTTCCACCATCATTAAGAGAAAAAGTATTAATAAGAGCTCATCAAGATTTCGGCCATATAGGAGTATCTAAAATGTTAAATCTAATTTCCCCTATCTATTATTGGCCCTACCTAATTCAAGATATTTCTAATTATGTAAAACACTGAGGTGTGTCAACTCAATAAAATATCTCACCAGAAGAAATTTGGTCTGTTGGAAAGTCTCCCCCCAGCTAAGGATCCTTTTGATCTTGTGTCTATAGACACAGTAGGTGGATTAAATTACTATAATTCCACAAAGAAATTCCTTCACATCATCGTAGATCATGCTACTAGATACATTTGGGCTTTCCCCTTAAAAAGTCAAACTACTGACTCATATATAAATTGCCTAACAAAATTTTTCAAATACAAAAACCCAAACAATTTTTAAGTGACAGGGCACCATCATTTACTTCACCAAGATTTAGAAAATATTTGATTAACAATAACATTAAACAATTATTGACTTCATCATCAAGACCTCAGTGTAATGGGTTAAATGAACGACTTAACCAAACTATAATAACCAGGTTAAGATGTAAATTCAATAACTTGAAAGGAAAATCAATACCATGGACGAAATTGTTAGATTCAGTACTAAATGAATATAATAATACTCCCCATTCCATAACAGGCTATACTCCTACTTACCTTTTGTATGGTAAGCTCCCTTATGATCCCCCCTTAAAAGAATCAGAATTTTACCCCCCTATAGACACTGCCAGAACAAATGCCTATAATAATACATTAAAATTTCATCAGATAAATAAAATTAGATATGATCAACATTATCAACCTTCCACCTTTAAAGTAGGCGATAAAGTTTGGTTACAAACCTTTTACCATCCAGATAACCGAAAATTAATGCCTCCAATGTCTGGGCCATTTACAATCTTAAAACAGATATCCCCAGTCAATTATGAAATTGATAAACCCCAATCTAATTTAGGAAAAACTACCATGGTAATTCATTCATCCAAATTGAGGCCATACTACTCAAAAGAAGGATTTGAGTTAAAACTGACAAAAAGTAAAATACCCACTTTAGAGAAAAAAAATAAACCAACAAGTGGCACCTAAGGTAGTGAAAAGTAGAATCCCTCTTCTTACTAAATAATGGTAGGGAAATCTTAATATAAATAAGACAATACCAAAAATAACTACGCCTAAAAATTAAGCCTTGAGAAATTCACTCATATGATTCTATATATTTTTCCCTCACAAACTTTATATGGAACATTTCATATTCGAACATTCTTTTTTTTTTTTTAATGTAAATAGTAAAACTTCATGTGTAAATATTTTTCATTATGTGGAAGTAAATAACCCATTATTTTATGTTTTTATTCTGATCAAACCAAATAAATGTGAAACAAGATGTTGGATACCACTCGTCATTATGAGAAATAAATTTGTGATTTTCAAAAATATATTTTGTTGGCATGTGGCAAAATACCTTTTGAATCTTGAGAGCCTGAGAAGGCCTACTCAATTCATGAGGTAAATCCCCTTATGAATTATAGGAAGGAGACACCTATAAATTCAAATAAGATTGGATAATTTTCAGCTACTGTCAAGAAAAAAGGTACCAATAGGAATATGTAGAAGGAATAAAGAGCATCATTGATATAGTTTCAATTGGTATCCTCCATCTTAATTGATAATCTATGTAAATAATAATGATACTTTTTTTTTACTTTGAAAATTACTCCCTAATTTTTATCCTTGGAGGGAAGAAATGACATAATAAAAATATGATTTTTATTATTCATTAATATAATTATAATTTAAATAATCATAGAATTAACACAGAGTTAATTCTTTAAAATCCTTAACAAAAGGAGTACAACCCAAGATGTTTTTTGTATATACTTAGATTATATTTATAAAATTATATGTATGCAAACTTTTTGTTCTCAAAATATAATAATTAAAAAAAATACAATTTTGAATATAAAAGTTATCGTTTCACTTCAATCCACGACTGCATGAATGAATTGGTAACGTACCTAAAATACATCTTTTTTATGACATACATATACCTTCTATATACATACTCTAGTATATACAGGGTGATCCAAAAGTCTTGCACAACTTTAAAAATTAATAACTTCGCGAATATTTGCGCTATTCGGATGGGAATGAATATCCAGACGAGATATCTCCGGGCTGGTAGTAAATCATCCGGTGTCGTGAGTTGTATCTCTCCTCGTCTTTCTGCTGCGCCTCTAATGTACGCAGACGATACAACTCTCTTGATTCTTCGCATTTTGTTATGAGATGGTCTACATAATCATCTTCGGTATTGTCGGGGCAGTATGGAAACATAGTATCCAGTGTTGTCTCTGCTTCACGTCCATGGAGCAGTAAGAAAGGTGAGAAACCAGTTGTCTCCTGCCGAGCTGTTTTGTAAGCAAAGGTCACAAATGGCAACACCTCATCCCAGCTTTTCTGCTCGATATCAACGTAAATTGAGAGCATGTCGCCTAGCGTCTTATTAAATCTTTCCGTAAGTCCATTGGTCTGAGGATGGTACGCCGTGGTCATTTGGAGCATGGCGTCACATAATTTGATGATTTGGGAAACCACTCGAGATTGGAAAACTCGGCCTCGGTCACTAATAATTATCCTAGGGGCCCCTTGTTTCAGAATTACTTTTTCTAGCAGAAATTTGGCTATTTCGATTGCCCCTGCATTTGGTAAAGCTCGCGTAATTGCAAACCGAGTAAAATAGCCGGTGCAGACTGCAACCCATTCGTTTCCCATATTAGATTTTTGACACTGTCCAAGCAGGTCTATTCCGATTCTTTGAAAAGGTGCTTCTGCTGGGGGAATAGATATCAGATGTCCCGGAGGTTGCTGTGGGATAGACCTTCGTCGCTGACATTCCCTGCAGTGGGCAACGTATCTTTTTACACTTCTATAGAGGCCAGGCCAATAAAATCCACGACGGATTCTGTCATACATTCTCAGGAATCCAAGATGGCCAGCAGTTTGTTATGAGATGGTCTACATAATCATCTTCGGTATTGTCGGGGCAGTATGGAAACATAGTATCCAGTGTTGTCTCTGCTTCACGTCCATGGAGCAGTAAGAAAGGTGAGAAACCAGTTGTCTCCTGCCGAGCTGTTTTGTAAGCAAAGGTCACAAATGGCAACACCTCATCCCAGCTAAGTTTTCTAGAACTTCTTGACGGAGATGTTTAGGAATGACTGGCACCCATTTCTTCCCCAAAGAGTCATAGTTTTCTTGCAGAGAACACCTTCCACCAGCTGGAAGATATTTTCGTTTGAACCTCCCGTTGAATTTCTTTGGCTCGTCATTATTCGAGCAACATCAGGATCACATAGTTGCTCTGAGGGGAGGTCAAGCCGAGTGATCGCGCCCATATCGACTTCTAGAAGTGGGGCATCACCTTCCAAAGGGTTTCGCGACAGGCTATCGGCGTCTTTGTGTTTGTGTCCACTTTTATATATCACCGTAATGTCGTATTCTTGAAGTCGAGCGCCCATCTTGCAAGTCTTCAGGACGGATCTTTAAGACTGGCAAGCCAACAGAGCGCATGGTGATCAGTCACTACAATGAAGGGTTTCCCAAATAGGTATGGTCTAGATTTGGTAATGGTCCATACGACTGCCAGGCACTTCCTCTCTGTAGTCGAATAATTTATTTCGGCTTTCGTTGAAGCCCGAGGTGCGTAGGCAATGGCTTTTTCTTCTCCATTTTGTATCTGTACAAGAACTGCTCCAATACCATAACCACTTGCATCGGTATGTAATTCAGTTGGACAGGTCTCGTCAAAAAGTCCAAGAACTGGATCTGCTGTTAATGTCTCCTTCAATTTTTCAAAAGATTGTTTCTGATCAAAACCCCAAGAAAACTTTGCACCTCCCTTCAACAGAATTTGGAGTGGTTGAGCTCTGTGGCAGAAGTTCTCTATGAATCTCCGATAGTAAGAACACAATCCCAGAAAGCTCTTAATATCGTGCATGTTCTTGGGTGTTGATAAATTCTTCACGGCTTTTATTTTATCTAGGTCAGGCCGGATCCCTCTGTGGGATACGCGGTGTCCTAAAATCTTAATTTCGTGAGCAGCAAACAGACATTTATTTGGGTTCAGGGTAAGTCCAGCACTCTGCATGCACTGATGAATTACCGTTAGTCTATTAAGATGTTCTTCAAAGATCTCAGAAAATACTATGATGTCGTCCATGTAGCAGAGACACATTCTCCACTTATAATGTCGTAACAAATTGTCCATCATTCTTTCGAATGTCGCCGGGGCATGGCAAAGGCCGAATGGCATCGCTTTAAACTGGTACAATCCCTCAGGAGTTATGAAGGCTGTTTTCTCCCGATCAGTCTCATCAACCTGAATTTGCCAATAGCCAGAATATAAATCCATAGATGAAAAGTATTTAGCACCTTTTAGACAGTCTAACGTATCATCTATACCGGGTAAAGGGTAAACGTCTTTCTTAGTGATTTTATTCAGTCGACGATAATCAACACAAAACCGCCAACTTTCATCCTTCTTTTTAACTAGGACAACCGGGGATGACCATGGGCTTTCCGATGGTTGGATAATATCGTTTTTCATCATCTTATCTACCTCTCCACTTATTATGCGACGCTCAGCAGGCGAGACTCTGTAAGCTCGTTGGCTTATGGGTGGATGATCTGCAGTCTCAATTCGATGTTTTATCTGGACTCCATCAGCACCGCCCTTTCTTTGGCTGTTAAAAATAGTCGAAAATTGTCTAAGCAACCCTAGTAATTATTCATGCTTTTCGCTTGTGAGGTCAGGGGAAACCATCGAAGAAAAATGTATTTCTCTACGTTCTTCGGTAGATGTTGAAGTTGTTTTTGAAGATGTCGCTTCCTCAACACTCAAATAAGCTTCTTCCAAAGGTTCGGCAAAACCTATACATGTATTTCTTGGTATTATCTGTGCTTCAGATTTTCCATTAGCAAGCCATACCTTCCCCTGATTATGATGGGCATTCACAATTGCAGCGGGTATAAATATTTCTTTACTCAATACGACATTCTTATTTCCAGTGATGATAATATCTACATTTTCCATATCCTTCGGGGCTGACACGGCTATTCGAGCCTGGACGTCCACAGTGAAAACAGATTGGCCTGTTGTCGACTGTTCTCCATTCTTCAGTTTTGAGTTTAGGGAATTCCTGCCGTGGTCTCCTTCCCATCACACTCGATTCGTGTCTGAATTGACCAGATTTCCGCCTTTCCCGTGTATTGTAATTACAATTTTCTTTTTCTGCGTCATACCAAGACTTTTGATCAGCATTGTAGGACTTGGGATATTTTATAATTGGTGCCAGTGTCTTCTCGGCTCTTTGGTAGACCTCCTCTTCTAGCTGTTTGGGGATGATGGGAGAGTCAAGTCCCGAAATCACATTGCTGATCTCCTCCTTTACTATCCTACGAAAGAGTTCCTCGATATCGCCGTTGCTATCAGTTGAAATGGAAGTGACGTCCATAAAAGTCTATCAAATTCTGGTTTTCCTATTCTCTTTTTATCCAATGTTTCGATTCTCTTGCATTTACTGCAGAACTCTTCAACTGTTGCCATTTCTACAGGAAGAAGCGCCTGGTATATGTGTTCCTTCACTCCTTTCATGAAGTGTCCTAGTTTTTCACCCTCCGTCATCGCTGGATTGACCTGGCGACAAAGTCCGAGGATGTCCTGAATATAAGATTCAGACGACTCGTTCGCCTTTTGAGCTCGAGATTTCAGTTTAGCTTCGGCTTTTTGGACTAGATTCTCCCTGTCGCCAAACATTTTAAGGAGCTCTTCTCTGAACGTCTGCCTTGAAGTGAGGTTTTCTTCTTCATTCTCATACCAGCGCTTAGCAGTATCTTCTAAAAATAAGATGACATTGGCAAGACTCATAGAGTCGTCCCACTGGCTGCCCTATCGTAGTCTTTCAGCCATTGATGAGGGCACTCCGATGTTTTCCCAGCAAAGTTAGGAGGATCTCTGGGCTGTTGCAGACAGGTGATGGGAATTCTGGGAGGAGAATGGACTTCTTGTTCGTTCTTGATAATAGTAGGCCCTGTATACGTCGACTTTTTCTTTTACTAGCCACCGTTTAGATTTACCGAGATACAAGGTGTGTCCAATAAATAATGAGACTGGTCAAAAATAAAGAAAAAATAGAATGATTAAAAAATATATTTATTAGTATTTTTCAAAATAGTCCCCACCCGCATCTATACATAATTTCCATCTCTTCTCCCATGATTTAAAACATTTAGAAAAGGCATCTTTCGGGATGTTCTTCAAGACCTTTTTCGAATCCGCTATGATGGACTCTCTAGTGTCAAATCTCCTTCCTTTTAGAGCCATTTTGAGTTTTGGAAAGAGAAAAAAATCATTTGTAGCTAGGTCTGGGGAATAGGGAGGTTGTTGAAGTATTTGGATGCCGTGTTTAGCCAAATAAGTCAGTACAGATGTAGCGGTGTGTGGTGGTGCATTATCATGATGGATAATCCAATTTTTGGAACTCCACATTTCACTTCTTTTCAGACGAATTGATTCACGTACACGTCTCGTGATGTTTAGATAAGACTCCTTATTGATTGTTTGACCTTCTTCTAGATATTCATAATGCACAATTCCCTTTATGTCCAAGAACGTGTGACCAATAAGACTTTGTTTTTTGACTTGCAAAGTCGGGATTTCTTCGTTCTTGGTTCATCTTTTCCTTTCCACTCCATGGATTGGCGTTTTGTTTCCGGGTCAAACCCGTAAACCCATGTCTCGTCTCCAGTTATTACTTTTTCCTTCCAATTAGGGTTTTCTTCCACCATTTCAAACATTTTTTGGCAACTTCAACGCGATTCTCCTTTTGTTGGATTGTGAGCATTTTAGGGACAAATTTTTAAGGTGTCTTCTTTAACTGCAAGTCTTCTTTAATTATCGATCCAACTAATGATTTTGATATCCCTGTTTCTTCCTCAATGTCCCCTAACCCTATTCGTGGATTTTCTTTTATCAATTTTGAATTTTGGCTCACCTTTTCAGGGTTCCTGTGCAGAATTGGACGTCCAACACGCTTCTCATCTTTCACCGATTCCATTCCATTTTTAAATCGTGAAAACCATCTAAATGTGGTGGGCTTATTTACATTTTCATTTCCAAATACCAATTTCAACAAATCTAAATTTTCTGAAGCCGATTTCCTAATTTTGTAGCAAAATTTAATACAAATTCGTCATTCGAATTTTCTATCCATTACAAATTAGAAGTTGTTATGCAAGGCGTTCTTTTTACAAGCTTACAATTTATCGACTGTGCGCGCGCAATCACGTGATGTGATATACCGCAGTGTGGCTGAAGCTTTCTATTTTTAGACTTAAAAAAAAATTATCATTTCATTTTTTCTTTGTTTTTGACCGGTCTCATTATTTATTGGACACACCTTGTATGAGCAGCAACTCCACCAAAATGCCACGAAGATTCCAAAAATATTTTTTATTATTTTTAGCAAAGTAAAAAAACAAAAAAAGACTCTTCCACATTCAAAGAAAGCAAACAAACTAAACTAACAACAAAAAGTAATTAACTAAATTTACATATTTTATATTTGTACAATTAATATTTACATATATTTGAAAAACAAAACTGTCGGAATATATATATGAAATAATTTGAGATCCTGTCGACTACTGAAATAATGTTGAAGTCCTGGTAGCTCTTGTTGTACTGTGTTGACCGAGAGGAACAGTCAGGATGTAGAGTTTTCCAGTACCTCTCTGCACCTTGGAAGACCTTTAAAAGTTCTCACAAAATACAGGCAGTCGTGGTCGAGGCAGAGTGGAAAGCTGGGGATATCCACACAAAAAAACGAAGACACAGTTGCACTAAGAAAGTTCCGTAACAGATAAAAGTTGAGCTAGTAGCGCAAGATGGAGATAGACGAGTTCTTCCTAACTACATGTTGGATGAGATCGACATAACATACGACCGACGCGGCTTGCACTAAGGGTAAACTAAACTAAACTGAACTGAACTGTCAAGTCCCTGTAAAAGTGATGTATTTATAGGTTAAACATGGGGGGGACCTTATGTGACAGGGGCGTTTGAGAAAGGGCGCCTTTACCTGTCCAGGTGTGAGAGGGGTCTCTGCATTCCACCACATGTGACAGTGTGGGTGGCCTGTCGTGGGAATTGTGAATCTACCTGATTTATGACTTCCATCTTTAGACTCTGTTGTTTTGGCAATACTATATGTTCGATCTCTGCCCTAGCTCAACTCTTAAATCTATTACAGATTTTATTTATTTATCCACTTTGTACAAATTACATTACATAGGGCGATGCAATGCCACAGATTAATCATGCGCATAATTATTTATAGATGTGTTTCTATATACAACATGACAATCTTATTATAAGTTATATACACAGTATGGGGTTGTTGGTTTAAATTACCATATATATAATTTTTTTTTAAATAGTACAGACTGTGCACTTTGCATGTATTGACAAGATGTCAATAAATTTTTTTCAATTCTCAATTGTCTATCCTATTGGCAGTTGTCTTGAATTCTACGGTATTCAAATGACAATTTTAGCATTGGATTTTTACACAGAAACTATATATATATTTTAAAATTGGAATATAAATTATGAAACATAGGAAAAAACTCTAGCGATAAATATCTGCTATAGCTTATTAAAACATCCTGCCTATTTTTCTATTATTTCGACGTTTGAATATGTGGTGCCATCTTTTGACAAAATTATAAACAATTTTGCAAATTTAAAATAACATTTATTTTATTATGGAATAAAATTATTCTTAAAAATGTTATTTTAAATTATATATACCAATATTATATTTTCAAATAATAATTTTATTATTTCTCTTGACCAATTTTAAAAATTTATAAATAGTTTCTAATTTTAGGGATAGATGTCAGCACCTATCTTATAGAATGAATATTTTTGGGTTCATTTTTTATATTCCTTTTTTTTTATTTAACATTAATAATAGGCTCATTATTATATTATATATATGTAGTTATAATCAAATATTAATTTATTAAAAGCAGCCCTACCACGTAACCAGCTATTTTTAATGGCTTCAGACGAACTCGTGTAGGATGTCATCCGACTCCAAGAGAGCTGAGAGAACAGGAACACCAATCCTGGCTTCACTCTCTACAATATTTGATAGCAGCCGATCTATTAAAAAAAAACTTTTAAAAATCTAGAAAAAGAATAATTTAAACCTGAAAGAAACCATGTTCATCCAAGGATTCACAGCGGCCTACAGGACATTGATGTATGTAGGTGTCAGCATTCATCCTAAGATTCTTCTCAAAGACATGACATCGATGCTGATAACACCAAGGACAATCACGGAGACAGGGAAGTTCATGTACATCACCACAGGTACATCTGAGGGGTCTTTAAAGATCCAGCGATCATTCCTGGGATTCACCTTTTGGTACATGGAATGACAATACATCCAGATGGCACAAGAACCTATAGGACTAACACACATGGAACTAACACCTACTCACATATTCTCATGCCCAGCAATGGCCGCAGCCTTGCAGAAAATTGACATGGACTCAGAGCAGCAGCTTTACACACCCAAAACAACAACAACCTTTTGGTACATGATAAAGTTATTTTCATCAGAGAAGAAACTCAGCATGCCACAATGTTTCAGGTTGTTAAGGAGGGCAGCAGCCTTTCCTTTTCTGATGTCCTTCATATTCTCTAGCAGCAACTGTACTTTTTTTCCGAAGAGAAAGGTCTTGAGATAAAGGTTCTCAGGGATTGTTCTGACAATTTTCGTAGAGCCAACGTCCATTTCCTTGGCTTATGCTCTTCCCAGGGTTTCCATCATATTCTCCTTGACATTTTTGACAAATTCTTCGCCTCTTATCCTGTCCGATCGACGCCAGTGATTTTTCCTTGCAGTTATTTCCTCTTTGTTACTGTCGGCCTCATCAAACTGCTTCTTGACACGATAAACAGTGGGTTTGGACAACTTAAGAAAGTCCACTATCCTTTGAGGCTCATTTCGGCGCGCAGAGAAACGATGATGGCTGCTTGATTTTCGAATTCTCGATTATTGTTGATCACTACACTGCACAAAAATGTACTGTTACATTTTGCATGAATATGGTTACGGAATGAAAAGGCTAAATTTTAAAATGTAAAGTAGTATTTGTCTTATGGACTGCCAAAGTTATTCCTAATTTACCTGATACACCCTGTATGTATATGTTATAGAAAAATATGATTTCATTTTAAAATACTCTGTTAAATCGACCGCCAGAGGTCGCGTTTTCCATATAAAACTCGTTGTTGTTGTTTCCTGATAGCCGGCTCAAACCTTTTGTACATTATGTAAATAAGTTTTTCAGTTTTTATTCTTACGCCTTAAATCAGGCAATATTTTCTCAGATTATTCAATTTGTGTTTTATAAGCTAAATTAAAGCAATAATGATCTGAACTATTTTTAGTATTATTGCCACGACTGCAGTGTCATATGCTCATGGATTCCGGGATTAAGCAAATGATCAATAAATCTATATAAAATACTCTAAAATCAACAGAAAATATTTTTTCCTAATATATATACGCGAAAGAAAATGGTATTGAGATGAAGTAAAGAAAGTGAAAGTAACCAAGGGTTATATTATAAGGTTTAAAAAAGCTTATATATATATTATATAAAATAATTATATTTCTGTTGTATTTTAGAATTGTGTTGAAATTATGGTATGGAAATGCAGTCGTGGTTGAAATCCTTAAAGTATGATAATGAAAAATAGTTTTGATCAGTAATTTAATTGAGTTAAAGGGATATATAAAAAAGACATAATTTGATAAAAGTTCTGCCTGGCTTAAGGCGAGTAGAATAAGGAAAACAAAAGATTATTTACATAATGTACAAAAGTTTTGAGCCGGCCACCGGGAAAGAACAACGGGAATATTCTTGCCATCGCCCGCACAAGTCTCAGTGGGGACTTTTCCGGGCACACTGTATCTAAAACGTCAAGGCAGCAGACGCGATGTCAGGTGGCCAGGGATCCTAGGATCTGGCGGCTGGATATATCTCGCAGGGGTGGTGGAAACGTTCAGGGGAACGTGCCAGGGTGCAGCGGGGCAGGAGTCTTGAATTGGCCAGGAATCCAGTAGAAGTGGCAGATGGAAATAGGAGGCAGAAGGTCCTTGAAGCCTAGAACTTGAGGGCCCTAGACTTCAGGATGGGGCAGCTTGAGGCTCTCGCTTCGTGCTTGTCTGGAAGGCCCTTTGAGCAGCAGTTGGCACATTTGGAGGTGCGCTGGTCAGCAATGGAAGGGCAGGCGCGGCCTTCATGGCCGTCTTCACCGCAGTGGAAGCACTTAGAAGCTCTGGTGCATTGGGCAGAGTTGTGGCCGAAGACACAACAGCGGAAGCATACGCGGGCGCGGATGGACTCCTCGAAGTTGAGGATTACTCCATCCACCACGATTCTTCCGCGAACGCCCAGGGCTCTAAAGGTCTTGATGTCCACCTCGATGAAGGCGGTGCAGGTCCCTTTTCTGGGTGCCGAACGGTGCGCCACACGCACCACTTTGCCCCCAGGAAGTTTACTAACAGCTGCGGTTCCCAGGAAGGTCTCTTCAATTGTGGAGTTGGATGTTTCCTCATCCACTTTGAAGAGGCAGATTCGTGGCAGGATCTCCTTCTGCTGGCGGACCTTCATTCCATTTAACTTGCTGGCCAGGGAGGTAGACACCTCAGGGATGGTCTCAGGATTACTGGAGTGGAGGACCAGCTTCCCCTTGGTGCGCAGGGAGGCCCAAACGCCTTGGGGAAGAGTGTGGGCAGCGCGGACAGCTTTAAGCATCTTCCTTGGGTCAGCCTGAGGGTCATCAGAGATGACCACTGTGTGGGCCGCCGATTTTTCTCCTTGGAGGACCACTTGGCGGCCGCAGGCTTGGAGACGCGGGAAGGCGCAGGTTTCGTAAGACCTTTCAGGTTTGTCCTTTTTGCAGGCGGGTTGGGAGCCTCAGGCTGCTTCCTTTTGGTTGGAGCAGGGGCAGGCAAGGTGGAGGTAGGCTTCTTGGCAGGGATGGCAGCAGGAGCAGGAGTGGCGGGTTTGATGGAGTCAGTCTGGGAGTTGGTTTCCTTGCAGGAAGGAGCAGGGCAGGTTTGGGTGCTGTGGCAGGCAGTCTGGGCCTGTTAGCCTCCTTAGCTTCGTCCAGCTCCGCGAAGGAATGGAGGGTGCCTGAGAGGTTCTGTACTTCAGCAGTGAGGGCCTTGATCAGTTCAGACCGCCTGGCGATGAAATGGACGAGGTCCTCATGCAGAGTCATTAGGGCGGGATGGCCAATGGCATGCAGGATGTCATGGTTGCGTTGGATCACCGGGAAAGAACAACAACGAGTATTTATAGGGGAAGCATGACCTCTGGCAGTCGATTTAACAGAGTATTTGAATCGATGAAATATAACCCCAAATAAAATAATACTTTAATATAACATAATTTAAAAAAATATATTTTAATATAACATATATATATTTAACAATTTAGGGCTATAGCAAGTTCACGCTGAAGCCTCGGCAGTTACGTGTCATATAGGCGGAACATAAAGAAAAAAAGGAAGAATTGAAGATAGTAAGATAGGAAAAAAAATAAAAGACAGAAGCAGGTTAACATTTACTCAAAATAGCAAAACTTAATAAGAAATTAATTTTTTAAATGATTTTTTATAAAATTTTGAAAAATTATATAAATTAAAATTGCTAATGCAAATTGAAATTAATATATGTTTTGAACTAGAGGAAGCCCTAATACCGTGGATAGAAAGAGATTGCCAGGCCGGGTATTGCCAAAAGTTAACCTGGCGGTTGTTTCGACCTTACTATTTTTCTACCAATCAAAACCTTGGATTAGACAATTTGAAATATAAAAAAGAAATAGGAAGGAAAACATTGTTGTGGGGGTGAGGATTCAAGACTGTGTATGCATGGCTCCAATTTGCATTATAGCGTAATTTTAACTTATTTTTTACAATTTTTAAGTTTTCGAAAAAATCCATTAAAAAAATAAAATTTCTCTCTTATTATCTTTTACTAGTTTGATAAAATGTTAACATAGTCTTGTATTTTATTCATTTTCTTATCTCAATATATTCAAACCTTTTTTCTCTGCAGCGCTGGCAGAGGCGCCATGTTCTTTGTAGTGTAGACTGTGTACTTTGCATGTATTGACATGTTGTCAATAAAATTACATCTATCCCCCGATTTACACGATACTTGTTTTACACGTTTTCGCTTTTACACGGTTTTCCAAATAAGTTTTTTTTTTTTTTTTTTTTATCGCACTATACTAAAATGCGATATTATACTCTATACTGCCTATGTTGAAAAGAATATTGGGAGGCTCTGATTCATGATGGGGCGAACACCTATTCAGATTTGACAGTTTAATATACACTTATCCCTCGATTTACACGTTTTTCTCAGGAACGTATCTACCGTGTAAATCGGGGGATAGGTGTATTTTAATTGTCAATTGTCAAACTTTTTTTTTCTTCTTATGTTCTGCTTATATGACGTGTAGGATGAATATTTCACTGTATATAATAAATATATACAATCTTTATACACATAATTGTTATAATAATAATAATAATAAAAATAATCTTAAAAAGATAAATAAATAAATAATTCGTCGTTGTTTGTAGCAAAAGTTCCCTCATCTTGTTGTTATATATAACGCTATTTAATATCAATATTAAATATAAAACTTGAAAATTAATATATATAATATAAAAATACAATAAAATAAATATGATCAAATTTTAAACGTTTATTGTCATTTTGTGGCAATATATTACAAAATAGTTTTATTTTTTGTCAATAGGTGGCGATACGAGTCTTATCAACTTTAAATGAACTATGCTAAGTGTTATATTAACAACAACAACAACAACAACAAAGATTTATACAACAACATAATATCAACATAAAAAATGTATTCAGATTTGATAACGATACTTTTTTTTTGTCAAAATTACCTTTTAGGCATCAAATTGGGAGTGAAATTGGGGAATGTGCATGCAAACGGCGGCACCTGTAGAATTTGTACCGTTGAACCTTTATAGCGTACTAGACGAGTGACCCGGGCTTCGCCCCGGGATTGACCCGTGTGCATATCTACCCGAGTGATATATATTTAGATAATATTTTTTCAATAATTGTTTGTTATTAGCATTATTTATTTGTTTGCATCAGCACAATTTAATCTAATCTTTGATAGAGGGCGCTGAAATCAATTATAATTGATTTATATATTTTTTAAAATAGCCTATCGTCTTCCCCGTATTTTTTTACCTATGTATGGAAATTTTGGTTTGAATTAGTGAACTACTGCGAATTTGTATACCGGACATACAAACAAACATACAAACATTCATTTTTATATATATAGATAGATATTTGGGGATAGAAGTTATTTGCATATTTGAAGATAGGGGTAGGACAAGGGGAATTGTGAAAGTGCAATATTTCTTTATTCAATATTTATCTTGTCTTTATAGAACTCATGTTTTCACAATTACCTTCAATACCTCAACCAAGTTGTTCCATGGAAAGGGGCAATAACTGTCCGGACCATATATACCCGGCCATCCTTGCAGCCCTCTATATGGCAGACATCAATACAGAAGAGGACATCCATACGGACAAGGCACCTCGGTTGGCCGGTATTGTGATCAGGGTGCACGGACCGATCTGCTCCATGGACAAGACACCACCACCACCTCAGTTGACCGGTATTGCGATCAGGGTGCATGGACCGATCTGATCTGCTCCATGGACAAGACACCACTACCACCTCAGTTGGCCGGTATTGTGATCAGGGTGCACGGACCGATCTGATCTGCTCCATGGACAAGACACCACCACCACCTCAGTTGGCCGGTATTGTGATCAGGGTGCACGGACCGATCTGATCTGCTCCATGGACAAGACACCACCACCACCTCAGTTGGCCGGTATTGTGATCAGGGTGCACGGACCGATCTGCTCCATGGACAAGACACCACCACCTCAGTTGACCGGTATTGTGATCAGGGTGCACGGACCGATCTGATCTGCTCCATGGACAAGACACAGCCATCACCTCAGTTGGCCGGTATTGTGATCAGGGTGCACGGACCGATCTGATCTGCTCCATGGACAAGACACCACCACCACCTCAGTTGGCCGGTAGTGATCAGGGTGCACGGACCGATCTGATCTGCTCCATGGACAAGACACCGCCATCACCTCAACCAAGAATCTTTTCCAAATTACCGGCTATATGATCACAACAACCCAATACAATAGCAGAGCGGTATGGTCGAATAAACTGCCGAAACCGCTGAGAGGATTCACTACTGAAGAATAAATTGTTATAATACTTTAAAAAAAACATAATATCTACTAATTTTTTTAATTAAAACATTCCATGTTATATAGATTCGCCTTGGAGTCCAAGATAGGAAGCTGAAGCAAACAATGGTAGAAGTTAAGAAAAAGACATCTCCTTATCGTGCAACAGAAAATTGTGATATTTAATGTGATACTCCTCTGTTGAAGTCTGAAAACTTTAAACTAAAAGTTACACAAGAAACTTAGCCCTGGAAGCTTCATTTATTTTATTACTCTTTCAAAATTGATATCATTTACGTTTATTAAAGGTTAAATAATCTTCTTCTTTTTTTCGGTAATAAAAACTAATATTTCCATGCAAACAAACGAGAAATATATATATAAATTAAGTAATTCTATATACAGTTACGAGCGTCATGCGTTCTTAATAATTCTTCATCTCTGTCACCGTTTGCTTTTTTTTTTTGGAATGGCGCTCTCCTATTGGTTGGCTACGATCATGCCACCTTTGCCCCCCCCCACTCGCTTTTTGGGTTTTGTAACTATTGTGTTGGAGCGGGTCGCTCCTTAAATAATCTATTGTTAACAATACCTCATTATAGGTCTGCAAATATCGAAAGTATAGGTATGTAGCTTTTGTACGGGTAGATATGCACACGGGTCAATCCCGGGGCGAAGCCCGGATCACCCGTCTAGTGTACCTATAAAGACATCTCTCCCTTTAGTTATACATCAGATCGATGTTTGTCCCCTAATATAAAACTTTACTAGTGGTGATGAGCCATAACATCAGCTTTGGTAAATTCAGACAACAGCCAACAACCTGTATACCATGGTGTCGGGCTATGATACTCATCAACACAGTGGCGGCTCAATTGACTCGAGACACCTACTGCTGGAATTTCCCACTCTTCTTTAGCGCTAGACAACAGACATATACTATTGTTTTGCCTTCTACATGCTTCGGAAAAGCATTTTAAGGCATAACTCATGATTAGGAGACTCCAAGCGCCCGCCGCAGTGGAGGGCCAAGGAGAGGGCTGGAGAGGCGCCGGAAGGGCAGTGGGCACCCCGGGGGAGAAGAGGGCGAGTGCGCGCCGTTTATGAGGGGACCAAGGCAGCACCAAGCACAACTAAGGCGCCGCAGGTTTCAAAAATATTTAAGGGATCATTTCAGCGATCAAGATCAAGAGATCAAAAGGTCTGGCTTTTATCCTCTGACTTTTATCTCTCTTGCTAGACAACAGACAGTAAACAATGTTGTAGATCTATATCAATTTCTAAATAGCAGAGAGAATTATCATAGGTTTAACTATTTTTGTAAATATATTTATGATTATCTTTCTAACCTGGAGGTTTCAGGTTCCTAATATATATTATTGTTTCTCTTTATTTATTTATTTATTAATTGTATGATATATTTATAACTGTTTCTGTTTAAAAATGTAAATCGACGCAATTATCCCTAGCCGGGATATCGCGTTTTGTGTGTTGAAATATAATAAAAATATCTCAATTTTAAACCCTCTTTTTATACAAATCACTTTACAAATTTTAAAATTTTGATGAATGTCTGATAATTATTGAAAAGATTGATAAATTACACTGTAAAACGACATTTGAAAATTATTCCGCATGTGTTTCTTTTAAACACATTGGACATGGCATCTGCCCGGTAAGCGGAACACTGTGGGTTCGATTCCCATCCCTGGACACTTTTAATTTTCCGTTTATCATTACTCTTCACAATTCATCCTTTCATACTTCATCCCTAACGTTAGAAATAATCGTTATTTCTCCTTTAAAATATTTTTCGATTTTTCGTTTAAAAGAAACACATGCGGGATAAATGTCAAATGTAGTTTTACAATCATAAGCCGCATTATATTGTATTGTAAATCACACTGTGTATAAAAATGATGTATTTCTGTTCTGCTCTTTATAAAAGGAATACAAATTATGTCTTTTGTAATTTTATATTGTTTTACCTCTTATTTTATTAATAATTACCTCCAAAACTATTGTAATGGCATGAATGTTTGTTCAATTACACAGGTCTACAAAAAAAACTTTTTTTTTTTTTTGCCGGAGAAAACCTAATGCATGTATACAAGTGGAACTAGGATTCACGGGGGTCGGTGGAAGACACCGTTGGTTTTTCGACCGCTACGACCCGGGTTCGATTCCCGCATTGGACACTTTTTTTATGATAAAAAAAAAAAAGCTCCAATGACCCCGATTCTTGCAAAAGTCCAACCCCACCAGCGAGTGCAAGTAACCAAACGGGGCTCTGGCACATTTGTAAGTGCAAAGTCTAATTGCTTTTCACATGTGTAGACATGTGGTGTACTTATAGTAAAAGCAGTCGCCAACTTCTACCCACCAGAACTAGGATTCAAAATAACCATTTCCCAGTAGAGAGTGGCAGGACGTGTGTCACTGAAATGTCAGGAGTTAAACTATAGGTTGATGTGTTTTTATCTGAAATAAAAAAAAGTTTACAGAAATATAAATAACATCTGTAAAAATGTAAATGATAAACGCACGTTTTATATAAAAAAATACATTTCCACTTTGTTATAATAGTAAATTAAATTTTATTGCCCTCTATCGTTAAAATTTTACACAAATAAATTTACTGGCAATGCGTTTCTTTTTTTTAATTTATTTGTGTAAAATTTTAACGATAGAGGGCAATAAAATTTAATTTACTAATATATAATGGTTATGAAAACATGTTTTGCGCGGAAGAGCTTTGCTCGATGCAATACCTTGAAATTTATATGTATGTACCTCTACAGACCTATAAGCTTATGTCCATAGTTCACTAAACACCATTTAGCTGCCTTCCATAGAAAATGCAGGGTATATAACAAAACCAGTCCAATACAATAGTAGAGCGGTCTAGAGATTAATTTGGCGAAACCGCTGAGAGGGTTCACTACTGATGAGCCAAGCCCTCTCATTCATTAAATCATATCATTGCAGTAAGGTCTGTAGAGATTTAAAAAAAGAAACGCATTGCCAGTAAATTTATTTGTGTAAAGTTTTAACTTTGTTATAATATTGACAAAAATATCTGTCTGAAAGTATATTTAATATATGAAGTATAATATACATATAGTGTGATCAATACTTTCCAGGAATGCTAAATATTTAAAGAAATGCAAAAGTATAATAAAGTTTTATTTGAAATTTCTCAAAATAATCACCGTCACTATCTATACACTTGTTCCATCTATTTTTCCAGATATCAAAACACCTCTGAAAATCCTCATCTTTCAGGCTTTTCAAAATATTCTTCGAATTCTCCTTTATTTCAGATATTGAGTCAAATCGTCGTCCCGTAAGACTTTGTTAATTTTAGGGTAAAGGAAAAAGTCGTTAGGAGCATGGTCAGGAGAATAGGGTGTCTGGGATAGTAAAGCAATTCCGTGTTTAGCCAAATAGAGTTGTACAGTGACGGCCGTATGTGGCCGTGCTTTGTCATGATGCAAGAGTCAATTTTTCGAATCGTTTCTGACGCACAGCCTCCCTTAAACGTCGCAATACATCAAGATAGTAATGTTGATTAATGGTCTGACTCTCGGCCACGAATTCATAGTGTACCAATCCCTTCACATCAAAGAAAGTGATAAGAAGACACTTAAGCTTCGATTTGATCATCCTTGCTTTCTTGAATCTTTATTCCGATAGATGGCGCAAGCTATCAGCAACTTTCAGTTGCATGATAAGAAGATGCCTTTTTTTCTTAATTTATGCACCTTATCCCAGTATAAGATCATTTTATTCGCGATCGAACGTTATGGCCCAGTACAATTTCACATTTGTAGTATTTTTCCGCATAATATGTAAATGTTGTAGAAACTGAATGATGAAATTTAGGGTTAAAAAAAAGGAAGCAGCCGACTCAGCGTGCAAATTAAATCGTCTGAAACTGAAGGTTGAATGAATGAATAAGTTCGTCTGCTATAATTTATCTTTTTTTCTTTCTTTTATGAAAGAATTTAAATTTAGAAATGCCTCAGTTGGGCCAGTTAGCTACATGTGTTTTTTTTTTAGATGTACGATGATAATACAAGGTTGTCCTAAAAGTTCGTAAACACTTGCAAAAAATTGAAATACCAATATTATTCGCCGTAATGTATGATGTCTTTGTATCATGTATAAAGTAATTGTATTATGTATTCGCCGTTTTGTATAATGTCTTTGTATTATGTATAAAGTAATTGTATTATGTATTCGCCGTTATGCATAATGTCTTTGTATTAAGTATAAAGTAATTGTATTATGTATTCGCCGTAATAATATTATTCGCCGTTTTGTATAATGTCTTTGTATTATGTATAAAGTAATTGTATTATGTATTCGCCGTTTTGTATAATGTATTGACAATTGAAATAAATTTATTGACTGCTAGTCAATTTGTACACTCCAAAGAGTAAATTACATCAAAAAGAACACTTTTTCAACAGGGGGTACCCTCGGAGAGGGTCACGGGAAGGCGGCTCTGATCTCTGACAATCCCCGGCGAAGAGAGGGATCCATGTCCTGAGTGTGCTCAATTACTGCCTCCAAGAATTGGGGGAGCAAGATTTGCTGCTTTGGCGAAAGGCATGCGAGGAGGCTCTCCCTCTTCTCAGGGCATTGGACCGCCTCCACGATATCGTTCACGGAGATCGACGTGTCGTACACAAAATCCGAGAAGGGTCCTCGCATTGCTTCTTTAACTCTAATCTTCAACACCTTCCAACGGTCCGGCACCGGATCAACCTTCGCATGGGCAGACGGCGGAGGCGGAGGTGCCGCCATGGCCGACGCCGACTCCCTCCTCTGGAGAGCGGGCGGCGTGGGCTCAGCAGGCCGAGGCGCAGGCAGTGGGGGTGTTGAAGGCACTGCGGTAGGGGCGGTCCTCAGCTCTGACAAGACCTGTCGCAGGACTTTATAAATGTTACTATCTCCTCCGGGCCTCTGGCCCAAGAGTTGACGGATTAGGCCGGCGAGAGCGCCGCCCTGCGAAGGTGACAGGAGGGGTCCCCGCTTCCGAGCCTTGGTCTTCGAGGAGAGGATGTCCAAGACCTCCTCCCGCCCGAGGCCAAGGGCGTCCGTCTGGGCAAAGGAGACGCCTGGGTTCCTCTCTATGAAAGTCACGAGGCTTTCTCTCGTTGATGTTTTTGACGAGGATGTGGAGGATGTTGATGTTTCCTCGACGATGGACATCTCGATGTCCGGTGTAGGGGCTGCAGGCTCGTGACTCCCAGGTGCTCGCAGGGACGGAGCAGGGGTCACAGGTGGAGGGGCAGGAGGCGCCATCTCCATAGGTACGGCCGAGGCCACTGGTGTAGATGGCCGAGGTGCTGCAGATGGGGTCACAGCTCGGGCCGCGTGAGAAGCGCCGGGGATCTCCATGGCTGTACTGGAGGGCGCCGGTGCAGGAGGCTGGGCCGCTGACCGCTGAGGTGGGGCAGAGGTGGTCGTTGATGGGACACCAGCAGGAGAGGTTGGTGGGGCCAATCTGGAGTTGTTGGCTCGCCCTGCAAGCAGGGGGCAGTTGGCCCTGCGGTGCCCCTGCCCGTGGCATCTGGAACACCTGATGCCATAGGACAGGTATGCGGGCCAAACCTCGCCTTTGATTTTTATCTCGAGGCGGGTGGGGAGCCTCTCGGTGGTTACTCCTTCGTGGAGGACAATGAAAGCGTCTCGGCGGCCGTCGTTGTAGATGTAAGGGCCGGCTTTCATTAGTTTGGGCGCGATTGAAGTTACGCGCCCGTAGGGTGTTAGGGCGCTGATGATGGTAGAATCCTCCACGAAGAAGGGGAGGTTGCCCACGGTGATTTTCATCGCTCTCTTGCGGAACGGGAAGGCCCTGAATAGAGTGCCTTCAACCTCGAGGCCCTCGCTGATGAGGCGCTCGGCCAGGCCTCTGTTGTTCAGTCCCATCAGGTAGTGCCCGTTGATCTTGGAGACCTGGAAGATATTGTTGGTTCCACCGATCATCCTGTCGACGGCCCTTATGTAGTGGTAGGGCTCAAATTCGGGGCTGTACTCCACGTAGACGCAGTTGTCTTCGGCGGAGGACGCCTGCCGCGCCCTGGCCTCCGCGATATGCGCTCGAGTGGTCTTGATCTCTTCCGCCCGCGGCACCCATCCCGTGGACGATCGTGGCCGGGAGTTGGCTCCTGCGCCCCTGGGGTTAGAGTGATGTTTCGCCGCTGTGGGTGAATCCGCCGAATTTCGGCGCCTTTTCCGACTCTTGATGACGGTGAAGTCTTCGTCCGCTCCAGGGCTTGGGTCTTCGGTGTAGTCCGCCCAGTTTCCCAGGACACGGGCAGCGCCATTAGATGACGTAGCAGCTGCCGAGCCGGTCGTGACGTCACCGCGCGCGGCGGCCAGATTTGCATCTCTAACGCCTGTCGGCGGATTTGCATATCTTTGATCTTCGCAAGAAGAATTTGAAAATTGCTTCTGAAGATCTTGTTTCGCTGTTAATTCAGCACATGGTTGCGCTTGCATGCCGTGCCTTACAGGCCTGTTTTCGGCTTTTGAAGGGCTTTGAGCCCGTACCAAACTCGCCGCCATTCGCGACGCTATTCCGCTAGCCAGAGGCGAAAAATACGGAGCTCGCGCGACGCGTAGCCGCACGGCCGAGTATGTATGTATGTATATAATGTCTTTGTATTATGTGTAAAGTAATTGTTTTATGTATTCGCCGTAATAATATTATTTGTTGTTATGTATAATGTTTTTTTTGTATTATGTATAAAGTAATTATATTATCTATTATAATGTATATTCGCCGTAATAATATTATTCACCAAGTAATAAGAAAAACAACGTTTTAAGAAACACACGAACTTTTGGAACAACCAACCTTATAAAAAAAATTACGAAAACTCTCACTCTAAAATGACCATTTTCTTGAGTGACCAATCACCTTCGAGTAAATATAAATTGACCTGATATAATCTAACCTCCAATGAGAGACCATCTTAAGGATAGATAAAGAGTATCTGTTTTTAGGCAATTTCTCATGGGCGGCTCTACTGTATTGTACAGTGAAAACTCCACAATATGGAAACTTCTCTGTATAAAAACAAATGATCATTTGAACGAAAATTGCTCAAAAACAACCAAGTATATTTTATATTTTTAAAGATAAATCGCAATAAAAAACAAGTTTTCATCCAAGAAAAACTATATAACGAAAATCTCTCTACATAACAAAGCTATAAGAGCGCACTATAAGCTAAAGAATAAATTCTAAATAACAACAATTTCCCTATATATATAATAATACCGTTAAGAGGATTTCAAAATTTATAAAATTTGTAATTTAGTTTAAACATGTGAGGTTTGGTTTTGATAAATAAGTAGTTAGAATAGAGTAGTATACAGGGGAAAAAAAATAAAGTAACACCAGTAAAAACATCAGCGGTTAAGCGTCATAGGCTGGGTAACCTATATATCTCTCTCTATATATAAATGAATGTTTATATGTTTGTTTGTCTGTTTGTCTGTCTGTATGTCCGGTATACAAATTCGCAGTAGTTCACTAATTCAAACCAAAATTTCCATACATAGGTAAAAGAATACGGGGAAGACGATAGGCTATTTTAAAAAATATATAAATCAATTATTAAAGCTATATATTTTTAGTCAGAAAATGATTATGACGATATTGCTGTATCATGTTTGATTATCAGATACAAAATTATATCGGGAAAAATTCCAAAAAGAAGAGACCACGGGTGAAACCAGTTCATTATTTTGTATGCAGGAACAAAATTCTAACAGAAAAACATTCATTCGAGCAGAAAACAAAAGCCAGATCATCTTTCTATAAAAATATCGCTTCTCAGACACAAAGTTTGGAGCGGGACGTTTCACAAGAGTGACATCCACGGCGCCAATTTATAATTGTAACGAATAGTATTTGAATAGGGTACATTTAATAGGGTAAAACCCGGGCGTTGCCCGGGTCATTCGGCTAGTATATATATATTTCCCTTTTCACGACTGCACCTTCAATTTTATATCTTTTTCAACAACAAAAAACAAAATACTCGTAATATATACAGGGTGTACCAGGTAAATTGGGAATTTCAACAATGGTATTTTAACTGAAATTTTTTGCAAGTAAAATTTAAAATATCCGAATGAAATTTGACACAGTAGTAGATAAAAGGATATAGTTTTTATTTATTCAATGTAATTTCCATTATTAGCTACAACAGTCTCGAGGCGAGTGCGGAATGAAGCACAGGCCTTGGCGACGATGACCTTGTCCATTTGGGTCATCACCGTGTGAACTGCTTTCTTGACAGACTGGATGGTGGTATGAGGAGCTTTGTTGACATCTCTCTCAACAACGCCCCATACATAGTAGTCGAGGGGATTGTAATCTGGAGAATTAGGGGGCCAAATATCAGGACCCCAGTGACTAGGGACGTTAAGTGTCAGCCACGATTGTGTCTTTTTTGCCTTATGGGCTGGAGCTGAGTCCTGTTGGAAGACATACTTCCTTCCTGCGGCCACCATGTCCATCCAAGGCTTCACAACGGTCTCCAGAACATTGATGTAGGTGTCAGCGTTCATCCTAAGGCCCTTCTCAAAGAAATGGGGAGGCATGACATCACCTTCACTGCTGATAACGCCAAGGACCATTACGGAGGCAGGAAATTTCATGTGCATCACGACAGGTATCTCTGAGGGGTCTTTACAGATCCAGCGATCATTCCTGGGATTTACCTTTTGGTCCACGTCAAAGTTCTTTTCGTCAGAGAAGAACCTTAGCATGCCAAAAGAGTCGTGTTTCAGGTTGTTGAGGAGGGCAGCAGCCTTTCCTTTTCTGTTATTCTTCATATTCTCAGTCAGCAACTGACCTTTCCGAAGGGCATAAGACTTGAGACCAAGGTCCTCATGGATAGTTCTGACAATTGTCATAGAGCCAACGTCCATTTCCTTGGCTATGGCCCTCATGCTCTTCCCAGGGTTTCCATCAATCTTCTCCTTGACATTTTTGACAAATTCTTCGCCTCTTACCCTGTCCCATCGACGCGAGTGCTTTTTCCTTGTAGCTATCCCCTCTTTGTTACTGTCGGCCTCATCAAACTGCTTCTTGACACGATAAATAGTGGTTTTGGGCAACTTAAGAAAATCCACTATCTCTTTGGGGCTCCTTCCGGCGCGCAGAGCAACGATGATGGCAGCTCGATTTTCAAATTCTCGGTTACTCTTCATCACTACACTGCGCACACATGTACTGTTGCATTTTACATGAATATGGCTACGTAATGAAAAAAAAACTAGTTTTTAATCTCAAGTAGTTTTTGTTTTATGGACTGTCAAAGTTAGTCCCAATTTACCTGGTTCACCCTGTATATATATATGAAAAAACGAAAGAAAAAATAAAAGATAAAAAGATCAGGTGTTGAAATCATAAATAAAAATATATATATCTAAAGAGACAAAGGTCGCCTCTCCCGTCAAAATAGACGTCAAAACTAGACGCCATCTATTGACCGTCGCCGCAACTAGCGGCCTCGGGTCGGTGACAAAGCCAAACACCAGCTTTGGCAAACTGAAAAGTGTCCACCTAGAGACCATGGTTTCGGGCTAATGGCCCTCGTCAGTCTAGGGCGGACTTTATTCCATGAGATCCATCTAATGGAATCTTGAGTTGCGGCGACGGTCAATAGATGGCGTCTAGTTTTGACGTAGTTTTGACGGGAGAGGCGACCTTTGTCTCTTTAGATCAATATCCTCCCGGCAAAATTTCCATCTATATATATATATATGTTATGAACATTTTGTTTTGTTGTTGAAAAATATAGAAAATTGAAGGTGCAGTCGTGAAAAAGAATATATAATTATTTACCCATCAAGTAGTTTTTATTTTTAATTACTTGAAGCAAATTACACATAAATTTATTTTTCACAGTAATATAGAATTTATAAAATGAATCCCCCCTATATTCGTGAATTAAAAAAGGTAGGTTAACTATACATATTTAGAACAATATTCAAAGTGGTATTTTCTAAATCTATGGTCAAAAAGAAAAGAATGGTCAATGATGAAAATAAAATACATGTTTTTAAAAAAATAAAATATTTGCATTTTAGATTATATAAAATATCCCTATATATAGTCACGACCGTCTTTCCTCATCGGCCTCTGTCACGGATGCGCGCGCACAGGGAGGTCACGTGCTCGCCGGCAGCCAATGGGCGCGCGCCGCCGGCAGGGGGGGGGGGGGCATTACGTCACTCAAGGTCACCTACGCGCCAACGATGACACGTGATCGTAGCCGTCCAATAGGAGGGCGCCGGCCATCCCTGACAGAGGCGGCCTATGACTGATTGATTAGGATTAGGATATGCATTTATTTAAGGCGCCAACTTATAATTGTAACAAATAGTATTTGAATAAAAACATTCAATCGGGTAAAACACGGGCGTTGCCCGGGTCATTCGGCTAGTATATTGTACCAAAGCCGACTTCATAGTGAAATTGCTGGCTCGGCAACTCTGGAGCTGACGTCACTGCCTGTGGAAGTAACCCGTGCAAGGCCGCGTGGGCACGAGACTGATTCCTTCTTCTTCTCTCGTTGTTTACTATTTAATCTTTTAGATATTTCCTTCTTTCTCTTTATATAGAATAATAAAAACTATATTTTTGTTTGTTAAGTTAATTAACCGACTGGCTAATTATTTTCAACACTACATCTGGTGGAGACGCCGGGTAGATTCCCTTCTAGTATTTTAACCTGGACGGCAAGTTGAGAAGAAGCCGACGTTTACAAAGTTTGCCACCACTCTTGGTCGAAATGGTGAACGAAGAAGAAAAGCCGCATGTGCAGCCGGCAGCTTTCACATATCTGCAACAACCAAGAAACCCCCCGAATTTCTCCGGAAAAGGTTCTGAACTCGCCCATCTCTGGTTGAAAGATTACAGCCGCGTTGCTGCCTACAATGGATGGGACGAATCAATGTGCTTGGCCAATGTAGTCTTCTTTCTGGAAGGAGCAGCGAGATGCTGGTTCGACAACGTAGAGGAAAGCATCACGACATGGAATACGTTTAAAGAAGAATTCACCAGAACGTTCGGTGATAAAGAAGACTACGCCAGAAGGATTGAATCGACCCTCAAGGTAAGAGCGCAAAAGCCAGACGAGTCGGTCGAACTCTACATCCAGGACGTGCTGAACCTCTGTCGACAACTGAACCCGAACATGTCGGAGGAGGACAGGGTGGGCCACCTCATGAAAGGAGTGGCTGAAAACATTTACCGGGCCCTTCTTGCAATTGAAGTGACAACGACCGGGGAATTCACTCAACACTGCCGGCGTATTGAAAAGCTAAATAAAAATAGAATCAGCAGTGTTAGATTTGAGAGAATCCCCACCGTTTCGGCGATTAATGAAAATGAGTACCACCCTTTAAAGGAAATGATCAGAGAGATCATCAGGGAGGAGCTTCGATCTGCTCCGAATGAACTAGATAATCTTCCTCCTCCGCAGGGATTAGAAGATAGAGTTTGGCAGAGAGTCGAACAAAATCTAGCACCCATTGACAAACAACCAGTGTTCCACTCCGGAAGGGCGGTCAAAAATTTCCGAAGTGGACAACAAAATGCAGGGGAAGCGGTGAGAAGGAAAACGGACGAATTCCGCACCAGAGAAAACATTCCCATATGCTTTTATTGCAATAGACCGGGACATGTCGCAAAGCATTGTTGGGATCGACGCCGCGAGCGTGATGAGAACGAACCAAGTAGGACCCAAAGCCGATTTTATTATGGCCGTAGAAGACCCGGATCCATCTATATGGCCGACTTTATGACGCCGCATATGGAACAATCTGATCGGAACAACTCTCCTCGACGCAATTTACCAAGAAGTTCTTCTCCCTATCCTGGACGCGGGAGACCGATGACAGGACGTCGCTACTCTAGATCGCCAGGCCGGACTCCTAGCCGATCTCCTCATAGAGACGTGCAGGAAAACTAGGAAGCACGGCCTGTAAGGGAGGTAAGGTCGGACATTGTTTAAAGCCTCCACAGACGCGAGCCGACCTAGACGATAACTACATGTGGGTGAGTATCAATGGCCGTCATGTCGAAGCTCTCATTGACACAGGGGCGTCATATTCGGTCGTTTCCAGCAATTTTAGAAAGTCGATGAAAGCTATAATGTTTGAGAGCCCGAACATAACTTTAAGGGTCGCAAACAATCGTTTTGTTGCTCCGCTAGGAAAATGTCGCCTAAGAGTAGAAATAAATGGCCTTCAGCGGATCTTCGAATTTCTCGTTCTTCCAAATTGCAGCCACGACGCCATCTTGGGATGGGATTTTCTCGAGTCTTCAAAAGCAGTTATTGACTGTGGTCATTCTGAAATTTCGTTTTCAGAGACGTTAAATGAGGACCAATCCGCGGCACAACTTCACTTAGCATCGGACGACATCATTCCTCCAAAGTGTACCAAGAGGGTATTGACCCGGACGCCTAGCGTAACTGGGATTAAAAAATTGCGCAGTTGAAGGTGTGAGGCAACTTTTCTTGGAGAAAGAATTATTTGTACCACATCGTCCTACCTTACCATATGGCATGGCCAAGCGTATCTATGGGTGACCAATTTTAGCAAGCATCCGAAAACAATCCCTTCGGGCATGTGCCTAGCTCATTTATTCAGAGTCCAGCCGCAAGAAGTTTGCCCAATCATGGAAAATCATTCGAATAATGAGTCCAAAAGTGCCAAGTCACCCATCAGGATAACCAATTTCGAGTGTCGCGAAGAAAGTGTCGGGAGCTCCGAGCAGCTTATGAGAATGGAACAAATCTCGGCCTGCATTTCTCCTGAGCTTCCTCTGCTTCACAAGACCAAACTTCTGGAGATTCTTGAAAACTTTTCGGAAGTGTTCGGTCCGATCGATAAAACTACTTCTAGGATAATTACTAAGCACAGGATAAATACGGGCGACGCCAAACCATCAAAAAAGATGCCGTATCGGGTCTCACCTTCTGAAAGGAAGGTAATTCAAGAAGAAGTTGACAGAATGATGGAAATGGGAGTTGTTCAGCCCTCTGAGAGTCCTTGGGCCTCACCGGTCGTTCTAGTAAGAAAGAAAGACGGGTCTGTTCGCTTTTGTGTGGACTACAGAGGTTTGAATAAGATGACGAAAAAAGACGTCTATCCATTGCCGCGGGTTGATGACGCTCTTGATTGCTTGAAGGGGGCGAATATCTACTCCACAATTGATCTCAAAGCGGGCTACTGGCAAATTGGCATTGATGAAGCTGATCGGGAAAAGACTGCCTTTATTACACCGGACGGTCTTTTTGAGTTTAAGGTCATGCCTTTTGGGCTGTGTAACGCGCCCGCAACTTTCGAAAGGATGATGGATAATCTCCTGAAGGGCCTGCGATGGACGATATGTTTGTGTTACTTGGACGACGTCGTTATATTTGCGGATAATTTTCCAGATCATTTGAGACGACTAGAGGTGGTCCTGAATTGTTTCAAGAGAGCTGGGCTGAAGCTCAATCCCGGAAAGTGTTCTTTTGGAGCCAGCAACATCAAGATCCTTGGACACCAAGTGAATAAGGATGGAATCCGACCGGATGATGATAAGATTAAGGCGGTCAGTCAATTCCCGATCCCTAAGAACTTACAGCAGCTAAGAAGCTTCCTTGGCTTGTCATCTTATTATAGGCGGTTTATTAAGAACTACGCAGATATTGCGCGGCCCCTCAATTCGCTACTATCTAAAGGAACAAAGTTTCAATGGAACACAGACCAAGAGAGAGCATTTCAAAAACTGAAGAATGCCTTGACGTCGAAACCAGTATTGGGACATTTCGATGATGACGCTCCGACTGAACTACACACAGATGCCAGCGGATATGGAATAGGTGCCGTGCTTGCACAAAAGCAAGGGAACGGTGAAAAGGTCATCGCCTATGCTTCGCGTACCCTTTTAAAATCCGAGAAAAACTATTCTACCACGGAGAGGGAATGTCTCGCCATAGTATGGGCAATTGGAAAATTTAGGCCTTATTTGTTTGGACGCCCCTTCAAAGTTATAACTGACCATCATTCTCTGTGCTGGTTGACCAATCTTAAAGATCCGGCAGGTAGATTAGCGAGGTGGGCGTTGAGACTTCAGGAGTACGACGTTTCCATTGTCTACAAGACAGGGCGAATGCACAAGGACGCCGACTGTCTGTCAAGAAATCCCATTGAAAATATGGAAAAGGTTTTCAATGACGACATCCCCACATTATTCCTTTTGAGCGACATCAGTAAAGAACAAGAGAAAGACCCTTACATTACAGGAATAATCAAGGAGATATCTCAGCCGTCACCCGCCAAGAAAGACAACAAGTTCCAGGTTGTCAATGGGATCCTCTATAGAAAGAATTATGACCCGACTGGCCTACCTTTACTGTTAGTGATCCCAAGACACCTTCGAATGGAGATCTTGGGGGACTTGCACGACGCACCTACTGCTGGACATCTGGGTTTTGCAAAAACCTACGACAGAATTAGGAGAAGGTTCTTTTGGCCAGGAATGTACAGAAGCGTGAGAAAGTATGTTGGCCATTGTCAGGACTGCCAGCGTCGCAAGAGTGTGCCACAACTTCCTCCTGGCTATCTGAGACCCATACCACCACCGGACCGACCATTCCAAAAAGTCGGTATAGATTTGCTGGGACGCTTCCCCATATCGCAAGGGAAGAAGAAGTGGATAGTTGTTTGCACCGACTATCTAACTAAATACGCCGTTACCCAAAGTCTAGGTTCGGGGGAAGCCCAAGAAATTGCAAAATTTCTTTTGGAGGAAGTTATTTTGAAGCATGGGGCTCCTCGAGAAATAGTGATGGATCGGGGTCGAAACTTCCAGTCGAGACTCATTCAGGAGCTAACCAAAAACTGTCACATCAAAAAGAAGACAACGACGGCGTATCATCCCCAGACTAACGGCCTGACAGAAAGATTGAACAGGACAATTGCCGACATGTTATCAATGTACATGGACCTCGATCAGAAAAACTGGGATGAGATGCTACCATTCATCACATTTGCCTACAATACAGCGAGGCAAGAATCAACTGGCTTCACGCCATTCTTTCTGGTCCATGGGAGGGAAGCGGAGACGACCCTCGACACTATCTTTCCCTACAGTAGCGCGTCCGAGGGGGAAGAATTTATTCAATTGGTGGCGAGCAGAGCTGAAGAGGCGCGACAAATAGCCCGACATCACATCTTCAAGGCTCAAGAAACCAACAAATTGAATTACGACGCTCGGCATAAAAGAAAAGTCTACCAACCAGGAGATCTAGTGTGGATTTTTACACCTATCCGACGAGTGGGACTGTCTGAGAAACTTCTAAGAAGGTACTTTGGTCCCTACAAGGTCATTAAAAAGATATCGGATGTGACATACGAAGTGGAAGCATTCGGCAAGAGAGACAAAAGACAAAAAGGACGTGACACCGTCCATATCCTCAGGATGAAGCCGTACTATGGCCCATCAAGACAGGAAGATTCGTCAAGTGTGGATAGCTCTACGTCTGGAGACGAGGAGGAACTGAGATAAAGCTGTGGAACAGCTTCTCATGGAAAAGGGAGTAGTGTACCAAAGCCGACTTCATAGTGAAATTGCTGGCTCGGCAACTCTGGAGCTGACGTCACTGCCTGTGGAAGTAACCCGTGCAAGGCCGCGTGGGCACGAGACTGATTCCTTCTTCTTCTCTCGTTGTTTACTATTTAATCTTTTAGATATTTCCTTCTTTCTCTTTATATAGAATAATAAAAACTATCTTTTTGTTTGTTAAGTTAATTAACCGACTGGCTAATTATTTTCAACACTACAATATATATATGTGTGTGTATATATATATTATGAAAAATGATGAGATTTTATGCTTGATTTTTGATTATCGTGAGGATTAGATATGGAATTATTTGCTGGTTCTTTTTTAGGACTAAATGGTATTGGTAATGCAGTTGTGGTTAAAAATCTTGAAATAAAAATAATAATGGTTTTAATTGCACTAAAGGAATATATGAAAAACATGGTTTGATAAAATTAATGCCTGGCTTAAGGCGAGTAGAATAAGGAAAACAAAAGATTATTTACATAATGTACAAAAGTTTTGAGCCGGCCATCGGGAAAGAGAGAAAATATGGTTTTACGGGCTACTAACCGGCCATCGGGAAACAACAACAATGAGTTTTTATAGGGGAAGGTGACCTCTGGCGGTCGATTTAGCAGAGTATTTGAATCAATGAAATATAATTTTAAATAAAATAATATTTTAATATAACATACTAGACGGGTGACCGGGCTTCGCTCGGGATTGACCCGTGTGCATATCTACCCGAGTGATATATATTTAGATAAGATTTTTTTAAATAATTGTTTTTTATTAGCATTATCTATTTATTTGCATCAGCATAATTTAATCTAATCTTTGATAGAGGGCGCTGTTCGTGAGCTAAGTAGAATAATTTGAATAAATAGTTTTAATAAATGATTTATATATTTTTTAAAAATAGCCTATCGTCTTCCCCGTATTTTTTTGCCTGTGTATGGGAATTTTGGTTTGAATTAGTGAACTACTGCGAATTTGTATACCGGACATACAAACAAACAAACATACAAACATTGATTTTTATATATATATTGTGACGAAGAAATATTTTATTATTTAATTTAATATTATTCAATGAAAATATATTCAACAGATTAAAAAATATATATATTAATCTGTATTTGTGAAATCATCTTTAAAATATTTCTTTGCTTGCTTGCTTAAGATTCTCTAGCGGTAGATAGTTTTGGGCTGACCTGTTAATAATTGTCGACTCGTCGCTGTGACGTCATCAATAAATACTTTTACATCTTAGAATATTTCAAGGCTTGATTTCTACGCTACAACTGGTGGAGAGACTGGCCCGATACCCATTAAGAAATAAAAGAAAAATTGATTCTGTTGAACCAGAAGAAACTTCTATGAATGTAAAGAAGGAAGGTACTCAGGTAAGCAACTACGTTGTTCAACATCTGACAAGGAACCCTTCCATTTTCTCCGGGGAGGATGGTGAAGATCTCCAAAAATGGTTAAAAGGGTATGCACGTGTGGCAAGGTACAACCATTGGGACGAAACCCTTTGTCTTACTAAAGTTTATTTTTATCTGTCTGGAACTGCTCTCAAATGGTTCGAGAACAACGAAGAAAGCATACAGACTTGGAAGGAATTCACATCTCAATTAGAGAATGTGTTCGGAAAAAAAGAAAATTCAAAATTGCAAGCGGAGAAGAAACTTAAAACACGGGCACAATTAAAAGGTGAAAGTACCGAATGTTACATCCAGGATCTCCTGTATTTGTGCAAAGAGGTTGATCCTCAAATGAGCGAGGAAGATAAAATCTCCCACCTCATGAAGGGGATAGCTGAGGAGCTTTATCAAGCACTCCTACCGAGGGATGAACAGAGCACCGAGCAATTCATTACAGAATGTCGCCGTGTCGAAGCGCACCGTTGTAGGCGAGTTACCCCAACCAGGTACGAGCGCCTACCAAATGTAGCCTCTCTCTGTGACCAGGATGACGGAGAAGATCTGTCATCTTTGATTAGGCAAATTGTTCGTGAGGAGGTACAGCGGGCATTAGGCTCTCCTCGGGAGGAACCAAAAAATGCTACAATCGAAGAAATTGTAAAGGAGGAGATTGGAAGAACCCTGGCGCCAATCTCAAAGTCTAGGAGAAGTCCCCCTCATAAGGAAAGACCCCGACAGTTTTTAAATACTAGATATGAGGCCGAAACGATAAGACCGCACCCTGAACCTCGATACCCAAAACAAGGAGGAAGACGCGACACCAATGATTGGCGTACAACTGAGGGAAGGCCAATCTGTTTCTACTGCGGACGCCCAGGTCACGTCGTCCGCTATTGCCGTGACAGGAAGAGACACAATGAGAAAAGGAGAAATGTTTATTTCCAAAGAAAGCAAGACGCAATGGTATCCTACAACTCTCGAGCTGAATCTCAGGACCCCAATGACGAATCATCGAGGAAAACTTTCACTCGCTACCGAAGCCCTACTTCATATCGCGGTCGAAACAGACAACATTTCTCACCTGCTAGAAGATCTAGCTGGACGCCCCGCAATTAAAACTAGATGAAAGACCACATTGGAGGTGAGGCCGCAAAGTTATAAAATCTCCCCTTGCCGACCACAGTAGAAATGAGAAAAAGCTACCTTGACGTAAACATAGACCTACCAAGTCCTCATGAAGAAGATATCTCAACTGAAAGAAGACATCCACGGCAGTCACCTGAAAATATCCCTGGCCAAAGTACTAGTTCTTAAGACTGACGACGTAAGTTTCCTGCTGAGCATCGGGTCGATGCTCTCTATAGGAGGAGGCTATGTGACGAAGAAATATTTTATTATTTAATTTAATATTATTCAATGAAAATATATTCAACAGATTAAAAAATATATATATTAATCTGTATTTGTGAAATCATCTTTAAAATATTTCTTTGCTTGCTTGCTTAAGATTCTCTAGCGGTAGATAGTTTTGGGCTGACCTGTTAATAATTGTCGACTCGTCGCTGTGACGTCATCAATAAATACTTTTACATCTTAGGATATTTCAAGGCTTGATTTCTACGCTACAATATATTTGTAGTAGTTTAGCATCAGGCGGTGTTTTATTCGTTTTATTTATGTTCTCCTGTAGAAGGACAAAGATGTCCGAAAGCTTGAGATGGTTTAAATAAAAAAGAAACGCATTTCCGGAAACCTTTTTGAATTATTTATGTCCAGGAGATTTAAATCAATTTACATAACAAAGCTCTTTAAAACAAGACAACCTTTTTAACGTACAAGTTTTTCGGATCCCTTCAATCAAAACATAAAAAACCTCGAAACGGAATTCTATATAACGATAAACAATTGTAAAAACGATTATAGACTTGTAGGATTCTCTTTTAAAAATCAAACAATTTCTACTTCCCCTTACTGGAATGGAAAAATTAATGAGAGGTCCTGGGTCATTAGTGGTGAACTCTTACAGCGGTTTTGCCAGTTTAATCTACCAAACGCTGGGAGGGCTCATCACTGATGAGCCAGGCCCTCCCATTAATTTTTCCATTCCAGTAAGGGCTGTAGAAATTGTTTCATTTTTAAAAGAATCATACGCGTTCATAATAGTTTCGAATTTTCAATGACAAAATCTCTGTCTTTCCTGTTTCGGTATAGAAAGTTGTCGCTCCATTAGAACTCCAAATATCTAAATCCTGGGAGTTCGTATAATAGGAAACTTTGGATATTTGGATTGTGGGATATATTCTCAATAAATCACTATAGAAAGAAATGCGTGTATTTATATACAGCTATGGGCGGCCTACACAAAACAATTCTTTGATGGAAATTCAGATTTTAACAAATTTAGAATATTTTCCAGCTTTAGTTTGGTCATAGAGTTGGCATAGCCACTTTTCTAGCCTCTTTTCAACCAATTGAAAACACGTAAAGAAAGACTTGCGTGGATGTCATGAAATCAAAGCCCGGCCTGGATTGACAAAGACACGAAGGTCTCCAGGTAGGCGGGCAGTTTACCAAAGCTCACTTTGTCTGCTAGAGATGGTCAACCCAACTTCCACATTGTACAATTCAAAACGTTCACATTTGACATTGAAATAGAACACACGTACTTTCACTACTTAGGTAAACACTTCGTTACATCATACTGGCAGAGAGAGAAAATATGATTTTACGGGCTACTATGACCAAAGTGTATTATGATTGTCAAATTGCTGAGCTAAAAGCGAACTATAAGCAGGATAGCGTTAAATACGGGAAATCGAAAATACTATTTGGCATCAGTAAATAATAGTGAAAAGGAGCTCTAGAGTAATAATAAAGTGCAAAATAGTAAAAAAGTGAATTTGTGCTTGGAACAGGTGGATAAATTGAGAAAAAAAGGGCATCTCCTTATTGTAGTAACTAATACTTGAGTGTTTCAAATACACCTATCCCCCGATTTACACGGTACTTGTTTTACACGTTTTCGCTTTTACACGGTTTTCCAAATAAGTTTGTTTTTTGTTTTTATCGCACTATACTAAATGCTACTGTGATTAAACACATGCGCTGTGTACACATCTCACGAGGAATCCCGAGCTTATGTGCTGACTTGCTGCACACGCACACTGTGTCGATATTTCTAATTTTTAAAAAATTTTAATTTTCGATTTACACGTTTTTCTCAGGAACGTATCTACCGTGTAAATCGAGGGATAGGTGTAATTGGGTTTCTTGCAATTAGGTTTCGAATAAACGCAATTTCACATAAATAGAGCTCTGTGCTACAAATCAAACAAGCCTTCAGTTACATTATATTCGTCCCATTATAACAATCCCAAATATAATTACATTAGCTTCGATAAATTGGTTCTATTTATATTTAACAAAAATTGATTGAATTTCTTGGTATAATTGAAAAATTCCCTTATAACAGAATTATCTTTTTTTTTTTAAGTTATAAGACTTATTTTTCAAACTTTTTTAATACAGGCTGCAGAGAACTGGGGCTAATTAAGTAAAAACTTGAATAACTTTTAAATTCTATTAAATTGTTACCGAAAGAGAGGCTTGTTTAAAAGAAATTCAATGAATGCAATAGTTAAACATACTTGGAGAATTATCTTATTGCACGTGGTTATTCAATACTATAGTTTTTTGATGAAATATAAATCAATGATTGTTCTTTCGAATAAATATAACATGGCGCGAATCACGCACTTCTTTCGTGAGCTACAGCGTTGTAAAAACGTTATTTTAAAAACGGAATACCCTCTGTATATATCATTTTTTAAAATTACAAAATTTTATAGATTCTGGATGCCCTAAAAAGTAAATAGACATATTCCATACCATTGTTATATTACATATCAATTTAAAATTTCAGTTGTAAATATCCACGCTGCGCGCGTATGTTTTTGTAAATATTTCTGGTAGGATATAGTCGATGTTTTATTAAGCCCGTTGAAGAGCGATTATCACTTGAAAGCTAGCGTTTTGTAATAAAAAGAAACTCATTGTGAGAAAATATTTTGTAATTTTAAAACGTTTTCCACAATTTTATCATGAATATATCATTTTTTATTTTATTTTATTTCAATTTAAAGCGTTATGTCCCCCTAGGGACACTTGTGTATGCCTTTACATTTGTCTATACATATATATATTATAAAAAAAAAGATATTCTGCTGTTTGAATTTAGATCATATTGATGATTATGCTATGGTGGTGCAGTCGTGGTTGAAATCTTGAAAAGATAATAATAAAAATAGTCTTGATCAAAGGTTTCTTTAATTGAGCTAAGTGATATATATGAAAAACATAATTTGATTAAAATTACTGCCTGGCTTAAGGCGTAAGAATAAAATAAATGAAAAGCGTATTTACATAATGTACAAATGTTTTGGGTCGGCCAACGGGGAAGAACAACAATGAGTACTTATAGGGAAAAGCGTGACCTCTGGCGGTCGACTAAAACAGAGTATTTATATCTATGAAATATAATTTTAAAATAAAATAATACTTTAATATAACATAATTTTAAATGAAATATTTTAATATAACATATATACAATAAATTTAGGCCGTGAATAGAATAGTCATATGATGTTAACAATGAGAAAGAGAGAGGGAAAAAAACAAAAAAAAAATAACTGTGTATAAAAGAAAGAAGTGTCTGGCAATATGTACAATCAGCATAATATAAATTATCAGTTTCTTAAAAGATATTTGTGTTGCTATATAATTTAAAATATATCTTCAAAAGGTATTGAATTTAATATACATTTCTTTACTGGAAATAAAAATACTTGGATCTGTTACTATTAAATGTTTATGTTTATATATTTGGATCTGTATATATCATAATATCTTTTTTTATTAAAAAGGTATATTTTGGATCAAAAAATATCATTTATTTTACCAATATATCAGTTGGCTGAACGCCAACCTTTTTCAAGGTATTAAAACATATTAATGTGTGTCAACAACAAACTCAGCGCCATAATATTTTTAAAACTTAATTCTATTAACGTTATATGGCGCTGTTTGTTGTTGACACACATTAAAATGTTATAATACCTTGAAAAAGGTTGGCGTTCAACCAACTGAAATATTGGTAAAATAAATGCTATTTTGATCCGAAATATACCTTTTTATTTAATTAATTAAATTAATTTAATGAAATTCATTATCTCAACCCATAGTATATTATGACACAATATCCATGGTAAATACCAAAGGCTTATAATAGAATCTATGATAACCAACCAGCAAAAAAGCATAAACAGATGCATTGAAATATCAGAAACATACAAAACAATATGGACAAATACTATCCCATAGATGTCTTCTATATATACCACAATAGTTCACGAATTTATTGAATTTAATTTGAAGTCTCGAGATATCGTTGAACCAGCACGTATCATCCACCATGCACGTTTATTTTCAAAAAAAAATGTTTCTTTAAATGTGTTGTAATATATTTCTCTCTATATACCATAAGTGTATAACGAATCAAAAGTTTGATACTCCTTCGTCAAAACTTTTGATTCGTTATACACTTATACCAATTGTACGGAGTTTACCTGTAGAAATTATACCATAAGTATTCAAATATTGGTACACACCCATTCCTAACGAATATTCTTTTCACACCCTTACTAGGGAAGAACAAACGGCGATTTCAAGATTACGAACAGGACATCTTAGAATGCTCAAATTTAATGGAAAAAGCAAAACATTACCGAAATGCCCCAAATGCGATTCCCAACCAGCCAGTCCTGAACATCTATTGAATTGTATCAAATCCTCCAAAAAAGACCTCTGGGAAAACACCAGAACTATAATAGAAAAGCTGAGACAATGGAACCTAATGGAGATCGTTTAAACGACTTGAGGAATAAGTAACAACAACAAATAACAATTTGTATAAAAATAGTATTTATCATTAATTTGTTATTGTGATACCTCTGTTGAAGGACTGACAAGTCCGTTAATGCTTAAAAATAAAAAGTTACACAAGAAACTTAGCCCTGGAAGCATTGTTTATTTTATTAAATTCATATTTAATTTAATTTGATATTTAGATACTAATCATATTAATTCATTTGAATTTTTGTCATATACGTGGAATATATGTGGAATAGAACATATGCGCTTCGTACATGTGATGGAACATGGAAATATATCTGAACCAAAATGTAAAAAATTCTTTAAAATAAACGTTTTTCAGCCTGTTTCTTTCAAATGCGTCGCGTTTAACACATTAACATAATCTTCTCTTTAAATAGGCATGCAAATACTTGGGAGAGAAAATATTTCTCTCACACAATATACAAATAAGAGATGTGTATAGTTTTTTAATGTTTAATTAAGGCTTTAAAAATAGCATTTGAAGTAAAAATATTATGTATATAATCACACATACACACAGCTTTATTAAGACCAAATGTCTTATACAGATTCACCACAGGAAGGAAGCATAGATAGAGTTCCTATACTCCAGGCAGCACAGAACCCAACAACAGCCTCCAGGGTCTTATACAGATTCACCACAGGAAGGAAGCATAGATAGAGTTCCTATATTCCAGGCAGCACAGAACCCAACAACATCCTCCAGGTCTGACACATGTCCAGTGGTCACAGAATCCACCGTGCATAGGTTAGCGTATCACTGAAAAGGCGAGTGTGTTTTACGCAGAAAATGAATAACCATCTCAAATATTTATATTTCAATTTAAAACAAAAAGAGTCATTATGCTGGTTAATATTAAAATTAATTATTCAACTTAGAATCAAGGATGAATTCATAACCTTTTAACTTTGTATATTATTTATTATTAATAGCAAGGATACAAAACAAACTTAGTGTATGTATGAAACAAAGAACAATAATAATTGAATACAAGAGATCCTTTTCAAACACGAGAGCTCATCTATAGCTACTCTGTGTGATATTCCAACAATATTGTGTTAACAAATAAAATAATCTTTATATTAAAATCAAAAAAGACATATCCTGACTACGTTCACATCAACTTTTAGAAGGCAGAGCGCCATCTAGTGAAACAGAAATCAACTAAACGTTGATTTAGCCTGTTAGAAAAGTCAACGACGGAAGGTTTGGGGCTGTTGGCCCTCGAAAGCGTGGTGCAGACTACATCTGCGACCAAAAAATCTCTATATTGTATTTTGATAGTGTTTGACTCTCGTAAGCTCAAGGTATTATTTAATCCTGAACGTCAAATTGTGATTCCAAAAACATTCCAACGATCTGTGCATGGAAGGATTTGTCAGATTTAGAAATCAAAATACGTTGTCTTTGAAAACAGCTATAGTGGGGAATCTGCCTCAAACGTGATCTAGTGCATTGCTCCAGTAATGCATATTTATAAGTAGTGTTTTGGCAATTTTTTAAACGTATATAATTCCAAGAAGATTCTTTCTTCTTTGAGATCATCGTTACATAAATCAAGCTTCAACGCCCAACCGTTTCTGAGTTGAAACCGTGCATCACAGACATACATCGTATTGATATTGGGGCAAAGTATTTATTATTTTATTAACAAAGTATCAATTATGATATTTATATTTTCTTACACTGTAAACTTCCCTATTTACTTATCATGTATTTTATCAAATATAGTTTGTTCTTGCTTTAAATAAATCCCGAAGTTTGTCTTTCCTAATTTTCCACGTGGCAATATATAGACTATTAATATCTTGCTATTACTATAAATAAAATTTACATATACACAAAATAGTGTTTTGTGTGTGGGCCTTGCTATTAAATCTAGAGAGAAACACTGAAAACAAATATCAGAGCCAAAAAAAAAAAATTCCACAACGTTTAGTTTTCAATATCGGAACGCGTTTAGAAAGGGGTAAACCGTAAGCGGTGACAATCCATTTGAGATGACACTTCTCAAAAATGTCGATTGCATACCACCCAATTGTCACGTGCCTCCGTTACCATGGTTACCAGCATCTAATTTAATCCGCGAATACATTTCGACAACCCTTTGGTGAGGGAGATGCCGCCGCTGACTCACAGACCAGACGTCGGAAATGGCGCCAATTTGGAGCTTAGTTCGTTTGCTCTTAAAATACTTCCATACCGCATTTACAAAATAACATTTTTTTCAAACTTGCATAAATAAAAATATACATATTTAAATACGTATAAACATATTCAAATATATTTTAATATATAGAGAGTTTATTTAAAATGCACTCACTAAAGTTTTTTTAAATTTTGACCCCGTAAGGTATTATTGTTGTTGTCGTGTCCAATGAAGAGTCTCAGATGTCTCAATGCATCTCTATCACAGCAGTTGCAATGTCCACTATCTTGGGTGTTTAAAGTGGCTGCTCTGAGTCCATGTCAAATTTCTGTTTTTGTTGTCGTGTCCAATAGAGAGTCTCAGATGTCTCCATACATCTCTATCACAGCAGTCGCAATGTCCTCTATCTTGGGTGTGTAAAGTTGCTGCTCTGGGTCCATGTCAATTTTCTGCAAGGCTGCGGCCATTGCTGGGCATGAGAATATGTGGGTTCCTGGTTCAAATTCACATTAATAGGTACCGCTCAGCAAGAGCAACCTAGTTCATGATAATTGAAACAGTGAATAATATGTGGAGGTTATTCACATATTAAACAAAATTTTAACGCGGGATTCAATCCCGGTTCATGACTGACGGGAATCGAGCGTGTTACCCTCTCATCCACCGACTTATTGTCGGGAATCGAGCGTGTTACCCTCTCATCCACCTACTTATTGTCGGGAATCGAGCGTGTTACCCTCTCATCCACCTACTTATTGTCGGGAATCGAGCGTGTTACCCTCTCATCCACCGACTTATTGTCGGGAATCGAGCGTGTTACCCTCTCATCCACCTACTTATTGTCGGGAATCGAGTGTGTTACCCTCTCATCCACCTACTTATTGTCGGGAATCGAGTGTGTTACCCTCTCATCCACCGACTTATTGTCGGGATTCGAGCGTGTTACCCTCTCATCCACCGACTTATTGTCGGGATTCGAGCGTGTTACCCTCTCATCCACCGACTTATTGTCGGGAATCGAGCGTGTTACCCTCTCATCCACCGACTTATTATCGGGAATCGAGCGTGTTACCCTCTCATCCACCGACTCATTGTCGGGAATCGAGCGTGTTACCCTCTCATTCACCGACTTATTGTCGGGAATCGAGCGTGTTACCCTCTCATCCACCGACTTATTGTCGGGAATCGAGCGTGTTACCCTCTCATCCACCTACTTATTGTCGGGAATCGAGTGTGTTACCCTCTCATCCACCGACTTATTGTCGGGATTCGAGCGTGTTACCCTCTCATCCACCGACTTATTGTCGGGAATCGAGCGTGTTACCCTCTCATCCACCGACTTATTATCGGGAATCGAGCGTGTTACCCTCTCATCCACCGACTTATTGTCGGGAATCGAGCGTGTTACCCTCTCATTCACCGACTTATTGTCGGGAATCGAGCGTGTTACCCTCTCATCCACCGACTTATTGTCGGGAATCGAGCGTGTTACCCTCTCATCCACCGACTTATTGTCGGGATTCGAGCGTGTTACCCTCTCATCCACCGACTTATTGTCGGGAATCGAGCGTGTTACCCTCTCATCCACCGACTTATTGTCGGGAATCGAGCGTGTTACCCTCTCATCTACCGACTTATTGTCGGGAATCGAGCGTGTTACCCTCTCATCCAATGAATATGTGGGTAGGTGTTAGTTCCACACCAGGAATATTTTTAGATATATATATATGGCTGCTTTTAATTCTTACCCTAAAAAAATAGAATTAATTTATAAATTCTATAAAACATCGATATGGTTTTGGAGAATTTTTATCCATTTTTTTGACAATTAATTGGCCTAAAATAATTAATATCTTTGTTCAAGCTTCTATAAAGGCTGAACCTTCAGGTAAGAGAGATTTTTAAAAGATTAATAACAAAAATATCACAAGACGTATGGTTGTGATGGAATGTAGAGATTAAATATGCAAAAAAAAAAAAAAAAAAAAGAAGAGAATAACAGTGTGTAAAACTTTGAATAGGCTTGTACTTACATGGATTATAGGTTTGATATAAATTGATGGTGGTGGTGTCTTGTCCAAATCCATAGAAAGGGGGAAGGGGGGGGGGGGGGGGGGGGGGGGGTGGGTACCATGCCCCGTTAGTCAGCCATATTCCAGAATTCCCTGTTCACGGTTACCGTAGCGACTCACGACATCGTACTACAGGGCAGTCCCTTACTTGTGCTGCTTCTCCCGTCAGCCACGTAGAGGAGGACTGCTGGACAGGACTATAAATTGATCAATAATCGATGTAAACAACATTAAATCAATGCAATATAAAATAATTTTATGGTCAATTCGTGCATATAAAACATCCAATTGTGTCCATAGCCTTGCAAATATATATCCACTAACACAGTCTATACAGATTCCAGAACAATTGAATATGATTTGGCTCAACTTTCAATAGATGAATATAATTTTTATAAACCACACACATGCCTTCAGAGTAATAGAATCATTTTGCCAATTCTGGAATAATTAAAAATCAACGCTTAGTTGATATTTATTCCGATAGATGGCGCAAGCCACCAGCAACTTTCAGTTCCACGATCAGGAAAAACCCTTTTTTTCAATTTATTTCAAGTCAGTTAGTTAATTGGAGAGACTACTATGATAAATGGCTCCATTATATTCCAATACACTACAGTATATACAACCATTGTAACGTTGATGAAAACCATTGGGAGGTTTCATCAGTAATGGAGTCAATTACTGGCATCTACTATGATAAATGGCTCCATTATATTCCAATACACTACAGTATATACAACCATTGTAACGTTGATGAAAACCATTGGGAGGGTTCATCAGTAATGGAGTCAATTACTGGCATCTACTATGATAAGTGGCTCCATTATATTCCAATACACTACAGTATATACAACCATTGTAACGTTGATGAAAACCATTGGGAGGTTTCATCAGTAATGGAGTCAATTACTGGCATCTACTATGAAAAATGGCTCCATTATATTCCAATACACTACAGTACATACAACCATTGTAACGTTGATGAAAACCATTGGGAGGTTTCATCAGTAATGGAGTCAATTACTGGCATCTACTATGATAAATGGCTCCATTATATTCCAATACACTACAGTATATACAACCATTGTAACGTTGATGAAAACCATTGGGAGGTTTCATCAGTAATGGAGTCAATTACTGGCATCTACTATGAAAAGTGGCTCCATTATATTCCAATACACTACAGTATATACAACCATTGTAACGTTGATGAAAACCATTGGGAGGTTTCATCAGTAATGGAGTCAATTACTGGCATCTACTATGATAAATGGCTCCATTATATTCCAATACACTACAGTATATACAACCATTGTAACGTTGATGAAAACCATTGGGAGGTTTCATCAGTAATGGAGTCAATTACTGGCATCTACTATGATAAATGGCTCCATTATATTCCAATACACTACAGTATATACAACCATTGTAACGTTGATGAAAACCATTGGGAGGTTTCATCAGTAATGGAGTCAATTACTGGCATCTACTATGATAAATGGCTCCATTATATTCCAATACACTACAGTATATACAACCATTGTAACGTTGATGAAAACCATTGGGAGGTTTCATCAGTAATGGAGTCAATTACTGGCATCTACTTTGAAAAGTGGCTCCATTATATTCCAATACACTACAGTATATACAACCATTGTAACGTTGATGAAAACCATTGGGAGGTTTCATCAGTAATGGAGTCAATTACTGGCATCTACTATGATAAATGGCTCCATTATATTCCAATACACTACAGTACATACAACCATTGTAACGTTGATGAAAACCATTGGGAGGTTTCATCAGTAATGGAGTCAATTACTGGCATCTACTATAATAAATGGCTCCATTATATTCCAATACACTACAGTATATACAACCATTGTAACGTTGATGAAAACCATTGGGAGGTTTCATCAGTAATGGAGTCAATTACTGGCATCTACTATGATAAATGGCTCCATTATATTCCAATACACTACAGTATATACAACCATTGTAACGTTGATGAAAACCATTGGGAGGTTTCATCAGTAATGGAGTCAATTGCTGGCATCTACTATGAAAAGTGGCTCCATTATATTCCAATACACTACAGTATATACAACCATTGTAACGTTGATGAAAACCATTGGGAGGGTTCATCAGTAATGGAGTCAATTACTGGCATCTACTATGATAAGTGGCTCCATTATATTCCAATACACTACAGTACATACAACCATTGTAACGTTGATGAAAACCATTGGGAGGGTTCATCAGTAATGGAGTCAATTACTGGCATCTACTATGAAAAGTGGCTCCATTATATTCCAATACACTACAGTATATACAACCATTGTAACGTTGATGAAAACCATTGGGAGGGTTCATCAGTAATGGAGTCAATTACTGGCATCTACTTTGAAAAGTGGCTCCATTATATTCCAATACACTACAGTATATACAACCATTGTAACGTTGATGAAAACCATTGGGAGGGTTCATCAGTAATGGAGTCAATTACTGGCATCTACTATGAAAAGTGGCTCCATTATATTCCAATACACTACAGTACATACAACCATTGTAACGTTGATGAAAACCATTGGGAGGTTTCATCAGTAATGGAGTCAATTACTGGCATCTACTATGAAAAGTGGCTCCATTATATTCCAATACACTACAGTACATACAACCATTGTAACGTTGATGAAAACCATTGGGAGGGTTCATCAGTAATGGAGTCAATTACTGGCATCTACTATGAAAAGTGGCTCCATTATATTCCAATACACTACAGTACATACAACCATTGTAACGTTGATGAAAACCATTGGGAGGTTTCATCAGTAATGGAGTCAATTACTGGCATCTACTATGAAAAGTGGCTCCATTATATTCCAATACACTACAGTATATACAACCATTGTAACGTTGATGAAAACCATTGGGAGGGTTCATCAGTAATGGAGTCAATTACTGGCATCTACTATGATAAGTGGCTCCATTATATTCCAATACACTACAGTACATACAACCATTGTAACGTTGATGAAAACCATTGGGAGGTTTCATCAGTAATGGAGTCAATTACTGGCATCTACTATGATAAATGGCTCCATTATATTCCAATACACTACAGTATATACAACCATTGTAACGTTGATGAAAACCATTGGGAGGTTTCATCAGTAATGGAGTCAATTACTGGCATCTACTATGATAAATGGCTCCATTATATTCCAATACACTACAGTATATACAACCATTGTAACGTTGATGAAAACCATTGGGAGGGTTCATCAGTAATGGAGTCAATTACTGGCATCTACTATGAAAAGTGGCTCCATTATATTCCAATACACTACAGTACATACAACCATTGTAACGTTGATGAAAACCATTGGGAGGTTTCATCAGTAATGGAGTCAATTACTGGCATCTACTATGAAAAGTGGCTCCATTATATTCCAATACACTACAGTATATACAACCATTGTAACGTTGATGAAAACCATTGGGAGGGTTCATCAGTAATGGAGTCAATTACTGGCATCTACTATGATAAGTGGCTCCATTATATTCCAATACACTACAGTACATACAACCATTGTAACGTTGATGAAAACCATTGGGAGGGTTCATCAGTAATGGAGTCAATTACTGGCATCTACTATGAAAAGTGGCTCCATTATATTCCAATACACTACAGTATATACAACCATTGTAACGTTGATGAAAACCATTGGGAGGGTTCATCAGTAATGGAGTCAATTACTGGCATCTACTATGAAAAGTGGCTCCATTATATTCCAATACACTACAGTACATACAACCATTGTAACGTTGATGAAAACCATTGGGAGGGTTCATCAGTAATGGAGTCAATTACTGGCATCTACTATGATAAGTGGCTCCATTATATTCCAATACACTACAGTACATACAGCCATTGTAACGTTGATGAAAACCATTGGGAGGGTTCATCAGTAATGGAGTCAATTACTGGCATCTACTATGAAAAGTGGCTCCATTATATTCCAATACACTACAGTATATACAACCATTGTAACGTTGATGAAAACCATTGGGAGGGTTCATCAGTAATGGAGTCAATTACTGGCATCTACTATGAAAAGTGGCTCCATTATATTCCAATACACTACAGTACATACAACCATTGTAACGTTGATGAAAACCATTGGGAGGGTTCATCAGTAATGGAGTCAATTACTGGCATCTACTATGAAAAGTGGCTCCATTATATTCCAATACACTACAGTATATACAACCATTGTAACGTTGATGAAAACCATTGGGAGGGTTCATCAGTAATGGAGTCAATTACTGGCATCTACTATGAAAAGTGGCTCCATTATATTCCAATACACTACAGTATATACAACCATTGTAACGTTGATGAAAACCATTGGGAGGGTTCATCAGTAATGGAGTCAATTACTGGCATCTACTATGAAAAGTGGCTCCATTATATTCCAATACACTACAGTACATACAACCATTGTAACGTTGATGAAAACCATTGGGAGGTTTCATCAGTAATGGAGTCAATTACTGGCATCTACTATGATAAGTGGCTCCATTATATTCCAATACACTACAGTACATACAACCATTGTAACGTTGATGAAAACCATTGGGAGGTTTCATCAGTAATGGAGTCAATTACTGGCATCTACTATGAAAAGTGGCTCCATTATATTCCAATACACTACAGTATATACAACCATTGTAACGTTGATGAAAACCATTGGGAGGGTTCATCAGTAATGGAGTCAATTACTGGCATCTACTATGAAAAGTGGCTCCATTATATTCCAATACACTACAGTATATACAACCATTGTAACGTTGATGAAAACCATTGGGAGGGTTCATCAGTAATGGAGTCAATTACTGGCAGGTTTAAAAATTAATGAGCGCTACCAAACCTCTCCCGAAATTGTAGAGAAATGCATCTTCCATACAAATTAACAATAAAGTTTTTGAATAATCGATCACAATGAGAAGTGGTTACTTTTTGAATGCTAATGTGAAAATGTAATTTTGCAGTAACATAAAATGTTAAACTTATGATGCATGTTTCCTGTACACATGTGGTGTAAGGGAATTTTCACAGCAGTGAGTGAGTGACCTTTGGAATCGAGCAAGTGACCGGGGAAAGCAACCTAACACCCTCGCAGAATCTGACTCCCGATATCTCAGCCACAGATTCTGGACCAGATCAACGTGTTGCATAGAATTATCATATCAGAATTATAATCCTCTGAATCAATCAGATCAATCAAATATAAATCTCCGAGGATATGTTTCTTTATTACACTTTTAACCAGTTTACAAGCTTTCGGGTTTTAAATAACCCTTCTACAGCTAAAACCTCACCTTGGTACTGCTTCTACTGTTATGTCACTGGTTCCTCTGGTACAGCGAACAATGGTAAAATTCTCTATTTTCCTTCCCCACTAAGCAATGATTCAATATTGTACATCACAAAGAGAAAATCCTGCTAATATACCATATTTTCATATTCTGAGGGATTTACTATAAATACATAAAATTGCATTTAGGAAGAGCTCGCCCGTTGCATACACAAGGTGACAAATATCCGATATAATTGCTATTAACATTCAGAGAGGAAAATCTCCTAATTGTACAATAAAACATTGATGATAGTTTGTGACATCCATCGGAACAAATATCAAGCAAAAATGGAACGCTTCACGATTTTGCGTGTCATCCTTGCACAGGGGCTATGCTAATCTTCTCTGTATCGTTCCAATTTTAGTATATGTACTGCCGAACAAGTGTGTACAAATATCAAGTGAACGTTGATTTATTTTTATTCCAACAGAGGGTGCATGTAATCAGAAACGCTCATTTTCTCTATCAGTTTTTTTTCTTTGATGTCTATTTCGCGATAAACTCAAAAACTACTGAACCAATTGGTAACAAATTTGGCATGTCGCTTTTTATAAACCTAAGGAAATTTTTCGGCTACATTTTGATTGGTATTTTTGGCTATTTATATATATATATCCCCACGTGAGTAGCTGAAAAACATTTTTAGTTAGAACTTCATCTACACAGAATTCAGACTGCACCATTGGATAGGGGGCTACCTAGACCGAAGTCTGTATGCCTGATAAAGTTCATACTAAAGCTGTGCAAACTGGCCTGTACCATATCCAGGGGCATTTAAAAATCCCGGGTGAGCCAAGATGGCGGAGTGGAGCCGACGCCATTAAAGATTTACCGGTCCGTGTGTAAATAGGATCAGTGAGGGTACGACATCAATGTTTAACGCCTTCTCTTTTAATTTGCATAGCTCTGCGGGTGGTTCTCAATCAATACTCCGAGTGTCTCTCTCTCTTCCTTTCTTCCGGAACCTAACTTACTTCTGACACAACTTTGAGATGATATTGTATTGGTGTTGCTGTCTCAACTTGCTATTTTTAAACTTATCCCACGTGAGCATACCTCATGTCTATGTGCGTGAGAACAGTTATAATTTGCACTTACAAGGTTGAAAGGCCTCAGATATTAGTCATTTGCACTCACTGCGTCGGCTCCACTCCGCCATCTTGGCTCACCCGGGATTTTTAAATGCCCCTGGATATGGTACAGGCCAGTTTGCACAGCTTTAGTATGAACTTTATCAGCCATACAGACTTCGGTCTAGGTAGCCCCCTATCCAATGGTGCAGTCTGAATTCTGTGTAGGGCTGGACTTGTGTAGGCATATATGAGCCATTGAAGTAACTCTTTAGAGTTAAAAGGCTCCAATGGCCCCCAATTCTTGCAAAAGTCCAACCCCACCAGCGAGTGCAAGTAACCAAACGGGGTTCTGGCACATTTGTAAGTGAAAAGTCGAACTGCTTTTCACATGTGTAGACACGTGGTGCACTTACAGTAAAAGCAGTCGCCAATTTCTACCCACCCTAATTATCATCATGGCCTGTACCACGTGTACTAAGGATAAGCAAAAAAAAAACTGGTCAATTCGGCTATCGATTCCGATCTCAGTAGTGTCTATGGTCTCCAACTCCTCAATAGCAATTCCAAACATCGAGCGGCCACTGTGAAACAACGTTTATAATAATATATTGAAACTTTTTTACGCATATGGTTATTTTTAAAATAAAACAATTTTCAACTGCCTTTACTGTAATGATAAAATAATGGGAGGGCCTGGCTCATCAGTGATGAACCCTCCCAGCGGTTTCGCCAGTTTAATCTACCATACCGCTGTAATATTGCATTGGACTGTTTTACTTTTATACTGATACTGAGGATACGGATGGCGCGCTAATGTATCATATTATAAAAAGTGTGGTGGTGGTGCTTATCTCCATGGTTAAACCAATTCCTGAAGTCTACTCCTCTCCTATTTTGCAATGGATAAAAAGTGTGTTTATAATGATCGGAGTCAGTTCCTTCTATCCCGACCGAATAGGCCAAGTCCCATCCGACTCTTGTATAAGTTGGACCAATTGTCTGAAGCCCAAAAAGACAAGGTTTAAAAAATCCAAAGTCAAGACATTGCTTGTTACATTTTTCGATATTAACGGTTCGGTTTACCATGAATTTATTCCTTTTGGATGTACACTTAATCAAGAGGTTTATTTTGGGATAATGAAGCGTTGAAAGGAAGCACTGGGCCTTAAAAGATCTGAAGGATGACAAAACAATGACTGGATACTTCATGTCGATAATACGCGATCACACATAGCCCATATTGTTTTGCAGTTCTTGGCCAAATATTCAAACACCTAGCTTCCTGATCCACCCTATTCCCCAAACTTAGCCCCCAATGACTTTTTCCTCTATCCTAAATTAAAAATGAAGTTAAAAGGAAGGAAATTTGAAAACGTTGATATGATAAAAGCTGAATCGAATGCAACCTCGAGGAACCTCTCAAACGATCATTTTATCTCCTGTTTCGACAATTGAGAAAAGATGGGACAGGTATATTAAGACAGGGGATGGGCATATTAAAAAAATATATTTCAATACGGAACAGTCCTGGAAATTAATGAACACACCTTGTACAATGGTCTCATATTGGCTGTTCACGGTAGCTTTAAGTGAATAGCATGTTATAGAAACAGTTTATAATGAAGAACATATTCCAAGCTTTTTTTTTCGTTACTTCTTGAAATATAAAACAACCTCAACCTAAGAATTTGGTAAAAGCAATATATAAGGGCAATTTCAAAAAGTGTATTCATAATTAGGACCATATATACTTGCAGTTTTTTATTTATTTATTAAACGGAAGCTTTCATGGTTTAGCTCTTCATCAGGTTCCAGGAGGAAGCATTAACGCCTGAAACTGTCTCGTTTATCAAATTAAACAAACTCATTGTAAATGTATCTCTAATTATTTACTACGCATAGGATACAGAGAGTTCGAGATATCTCTAAATGTAAAAAAAAAAATCTAAAGAATTTTCTATCGTGAATAAACGAAGCACAATTCAATACACCTGAATACAATGTAACAATTTTCTCCTTTACAATTTTTTTAATTTATCGATTAAAATAGAATGTTTACCAAAAAATTAACGACCTACATTGTTGAATTTTTAAATTAAAATTACACACACCCCCTCCATTCTTTCTTTCTCTTAAAAAAAAAATCTTTCATCATTTTTCCCATTAATTTTTTTTTACACTCGAAAAATATTCAGGGTGAATACGTTCATTAAAAAAAAAAAGATAATAAAAAAAAAAAGTGGAGATAAAAAAAGAAAAGAAAGAATTGAGAGATAAAAAAAGAAGAGAGAGAGAGGCCAACTATAATCATATTATAACAATCGTCTGTAAATTAATCAACACCTTGGATATTATAATAATATGATAATTGGGTGGGCGGGGCCTATCAACACTCGTTACCATGGTAACAGCAAGTTAATGAAGGAACCCTTATTGATCGTTATTTTGGAAGAAGGGAACTTGGTGTCGCCTAGCTAAACCACATGTGGGAGAATCGCTTATTTTGCAACGTCGGGGTGTTGTTACACGTTTATTTGGGGCACTATTGATTTGTTAAAATGTTTTTTTTTTTTTATTCAGCATAACCTCGACTTAATCTTCTTCTTTCTTATTTCCACTCAATCATATTTGGGCATCAAGTTGTGACCCTTGATGGTGTCTGCTTGACAACCATCATAACTGGGTGAAGTAGAACGCGTCTGCCTTTGTCATTAAGACTGGGATCACTACTCAGTGGCAGGCCGACTTAGCTCCAAATGAAATGGCCGCCTCTGACATGAGGAACAGACGCCATGTGCAGCTGCTTCTAACATGGAGTACAAATGCTGCTCATCCTGTATCCCTGGATTAGGAGCCCTTACAGGGTACTATCAGCCGGGCCAGCTGAGCCCAGGTTTTTTACCGAGCTTATTACTGCCCCCCCCCCCCCCCCCCCCTCCTCCTTTTTCATCCAGGTTTGGGACGGGCAAAAGCGAAGTTGCCTCGACTTAATGATAATCGATAACATGGTTATCCTGATTTAGCGATAATCGTTATATGTGATGACTGAAATACAGCAAAATGAACTCTATACTCTATGCGAATCTAACGAGTTACAACTTCAAGTTCTATAAAGATACAACACAAGCAATTTTTAAAACTATAAATATTTTTCCAACAATGAGTTTCTTTTTATTTTAAAATGCTATCTTTCAAGTGACAATCGCTCTTCAACGGGTTTAACAAAAAAACATCGACTATATCTTACAAGAAAAGATTTACATTTGTATACATTTCTTGTAAGATATAGTCAATGTTTTTTTATTAAACCTGTTGAAGAGCGATCATCGCTTGAAAGCTAGCACTTTATAGTTGAAAGAAACTCATTGTTGGAAAATTATTTTTGTATTTTAAAAGGTTTTTAGCAATTTTATCATGAATAGACAATTTATTCTTCTTAAGGAATCATAGCCATGTGGACCATAAAGTCCCATAAATGATCTACGTGGACACTACATACTTGGAATGTCAGAAATGTGTACAAGTTCTTTCCACAAGCCAGTAGTGCCGGCACCAATCAGCTTAGACGATTGGGCCAACAACTTGTACACAATTCCTGGTCTTAGAAATCAATTTCAGGAATACATCTCTCTTATAGGGTTGTCCGAAAATTTCGTGTTTTTCTTATTTCTTAGCGAATAATATTATTGGGGGGAGAAGTCCGACCACACCTCCCTGCGGTCCCCCTTGGACCCTTGGAATATTCGACCAAATTCTGGTTCGTTTCCAAGGTGACTAACGTGGCAACGGCACCCATTTTCCAATGAAGAGCAAAAGAGAAGCAGCTTTACACACCCAAGATAGTGGATATTGCTGCTGCTGTGATGGAGATGCATGGAGACATCTGAGATTCTTCTTTGGACACGACAACAACAACAATAATATTATTACGGCGAATACATAATATAATACATAATAAAATTACTTTATACATAATACAAAGACATTATACATAATGGCGAATAATGTTTCAATTTTTTCAAGTGTTAACGAACTTTTTGGACAACCTTGTATAACAAATGAAAAAATTAGGATCGAATGTTTTTTTTTTTTTTACATAAATCAAACTTCTACTGTTCTTACTGCGATGAAAAAAATATTGGGAGGGCTTGGATAATCAATGTTAAACTCTCTCAGCGGTTTTTCCAATTTAATCTACCAGACTGCTTCTTTAGAGCTCTAATACTGTATTGGATGATTCTGCTTTTATATGCTACACTGAAGGGTGGAATTTTAGAAATGCTATTTAAGTAAACTATGTACATAAGATTTTAGGACAGTAGAACTACATTTACAGGTTTGCATCGAGCAATGCTCTTCCGCAAACAATAAGAACAAGTTAGGCATACATAATACAAAGCAATAACGCGCCATCTATATATAACGAATGAAGACATTAAGACGCGAATGTTTCTTTTTTTTTTTCTATATTAAACCACCACAGAAGATGAATGATAAAAGTCGAAATACAAGACAAAGGCAATGATAGAAGACGATGGAAATTCTTTATTCCCCTCATTCAATAATCACATAATGTACTTCCACTCATACACACTTTTGTAAATAGATATTTACCTCTTATTATTTTTCATACCCAAAAGTACACGTGGTACAGGGTATGATAATCATGTTGGTTAGTTAGCATCTGCTTTTACTCTAAGTTACCTCATGTCTACATATGTAGAAGGCAACTAGACTTTTGTGAAGTTTGACAGAACCCCGTTTAGGTAATTGCCCTCACTGGTGGGGTTTGACTTTTACAAGAATCGGGGGCCATTTAAGCTTTTTTTTTTCTTCATAAAAAAAGTGCCCAATGCAGGATTCGCTCCTGGGTCGTGATTTTAAAGCCAACAATTACTACCACTCCTATTTAAACGAATCTATCCGACACACTCCTCTGTTTGTGTAAATAAGTTATTATCCTCAACTTTACGATTGGTTTTAAATAATTCGCGCTGTCTTTCACTTTGAAAACTCAATTAAACCGGCCCCCAATAAACTGTCGTAGATTATCACATTCATGTTTATTGTATTAAATACAATAATTCATTTTTGAATATTTAAATAATATAAATACATGAAAATTCGAAACTATTTTAGACGCGTATGATTCTTTTTAAAATAAAATAATTTTCTACTGCCCTTACTGCAATGGAAAAATTAATGGGAGGGCCTGGATCATCAGTGTGAACCTTCCCAGCGGTTTCGCAAGTTTAATTTATCATACCGCTGTTATATTGCATTTTCGATCTTTCTTTTATAGTGATACTGATGCTATACACATCGTAATATAAAGACATATATATATGAAATTTAAACTTTTTTTGAGCGTATGATTCTTTTTTTTTTTAAATAAAACAATTTTCTACTGCCCTTACTCTAATGATAAAATAATGGGAGGACTTGGCTCATCAGTGCTTAACCCTCCCAGCGGTTTCGCCAGTTTAATCTACCATACCGCTGTAATTTTGCATTGGGCTGTTTTGCTTTTATGCTGATGCTGAAGCTGGCCTTTTTGGAAAAGGTACTTTAAATAAACTATGGACATAAGCTTTGAGCACAGTAGAAATAAATATAAATATATAATATGCTTTGAGCTTTTCCAAGAGGTCAGCTTCACTATTAATTAACAACAATTAACACAGCATAGTTAAATAGTTTTTCCAGTCACGTACACCATCCGGTCGGCTGCTTGTTGACACACAAGAATATATAAAGTGCTTTGAGCACATTGCTCTTCCGTATATAGCAAAGGAAAACAGCTGTCATTGTGGCAACGAATTCCAGGACTCGAGACACCTACTGCTGAAATGCCCACTCTTCTTCACCGCTAGACAACAGACAGTAAATAATGTTGTAGATCTATATTAATTTGTAAATAGCAGAGAGAATTATCATAGATTTAACTATTTTTGTAAATATATTTATGATTATATCTTTCTAACCTGAAAGGTTCAGGTTCCTAATATATATTATTGTTTCTCTTTTTTATTTTTAATTATTTTTTATTGTATAACATGTTTATAACTGTTTCTGTTTAAAAAATATATAAATCGACGCAAATATTCCTAGCCGGGATATCACGCTTTGTGTGTTGAAATAAATAAAAGGAAAACAGCCCAATGCAATATAACAGCGGTATGGTAGATTAAACTGGCGAAACCGCTGGGAGGTTTCACCACTGATGAGCCAGGCCCTCCCTTTAATTTATTATTGCAGTAAGGATAGTAGAAAATTGTTTTATTTCAAAAAGAATCAAACGATTCAAAAATAGTTTCACTTTCTTATGACAGATGGCCCGCTAATATACCATGTTTATATTGTTCTAAAAAAGGTATATAGTGAATACAAAGAAGGATTCATTTGTCCCAATATATGAATTTTTATTATCTAAATCAATTGGTCATATATATGTAAATTTATCAGACACAAGTACAATTCATACATTATATATATCATACTGATCATATACTTGTATTTATAGGTCAATATTCTTTATTTATCTATATACAGTTTTGGATTTATCTGTTTGCCTGTTTTCAATATGTTGGTGTTAAAAACACTCAATTCTCCAAATGGAAGTAAAGGCTATCATGAAGCTTTCTGGGTTTAACGATAATGTACAAGTATGTTAGTCTCCTGTATGTCTCTCTATTTATAGTTATTCATTTATTTTATATTTAATCTTATATAAACTTATATGAAGGATTAATAAATCAGTTTCAATCTTCCTCTCTCTATAAGGAGATCACCAGACACGGAATAAACACATAGAGAACACTTTAAGCGTTTCCACACAATAATCCTCACTGGTGCCTCTCACATTTCCTTAGCCCCGTCTTATGTACAAACATGGCCACATTGGTTCAATGAGAAGGCATGACGTTTCACATAACAAACGAAAACAACATTCTCCTCCCTAAATACTGATAAGCGTAAAACTGCTTATATTTGTCAATATAATTTGAAAAACGACCACCTTGGTTACATTGAAAAATGTCTTTAACTGCGATAACACAACATTCAGGAGACCTAAGTCAGCCATGTTTAAGGAGATGATCTCTACAATACTTCATGTAGGGAGAGAACATCGCGAGAGTTCCAGTTAACAGGAAGGTACGGAGAGAATCTGCCTCAGGAAATCAGGCCATATTTGCCGTTACGCCAGCAGTATACATGTCAGCTTGGATTCAGGAAAACCTGAATTTATGTTGTAAATATGACCTACTTCATTTTGTTGAAAAATGTAAGAAAGCAAATTCATCTCAGATTTTCCCTAGAATATCAACCTGTTGCACATTCTACAGAGAAATTCGAGGAAACAGAAATGGTAAATTAAAAATAGTAAGATCCTTTTATTCGCGATCGAACGTTGTACTGTACGTATTACATCCCAAACACGATGCGACACCAGCCATCTCTGTCTTGAGCTCGATGTACCATCTCGGCCACCGTCAAGTCAAAAATAAGCCTCCATTACCTCTCTTTCAAGATAACGAGAAAACTTCTGTGGAATTTCCAAGAGAAAACGACCGAGGTTTAAACTGGGAAATCAAAATTTGACAATGCCACAGCCTACCTATATAAATACGCATATTAAAAAAAAACCTAGCCAAAGTGATTTTTAAATGTCTATGTTGGAAGACTGAAATAATAGGTTGGTGTTCGGTTAAATTAGTTTAACAAACATAAGCAGTTTTAAACTTCTCAGTGTTTAGTGGGAAGAATGTTGTTTGTTTTTTAAGTGAACTGATCTCTCACGCCTTCTCATTGGACGAATGTAGCCATGTTTGTATATAAGAGGGTTGATAGGGAATGCGTGGTCTCTTCCAGGAGTGAGTTGTGGGAAGGCGCTTAAAATATTCTGACTTCGTGTCTGGGGATATCCTGGCATACCTGTGTAACCCCAGTCTGCTTCTTATCAAAGCTTCAATAAAAGTATTTTATGGAATATATATCTATATATATAAAATTGAATGTCTGTCTGTCTGTTTGTCTGTCTGTTTGTTTGTACTCTATAGATTCAAAAACCATACATCCAATCGCCGTGAAATTTTGGGATATTATTAGGTATATCACCGGGAAGGTTTTAGAAAAATAATTTCATGAATATCTTGAATATCCTTAGAGTTATTTGCAGATTTGTAGATTTAACTCGCAAGCAGCGCCCCCATTGTGACGATGATAACAAGTTTTCTTATCACTAAGTTTGTTATCTTAAATATTATTTATCAAAAGTAAGATTATCTCAGGATGACACGGCAATGTGACACGGGAAAAAATGTTCACTAGATAAAACTATGATTTTCTATATGATATAAAAAGCCAACAATGAAGAGTGAATGTAATATAAAAAGCCAACAATGAAGAATGAATGTAAGATAAAAAGCCAACAATGAAGAGTGAATGTAAGATAAAAAGCCAACAATGAAGAATGAATGTAAGATAAAAAGCCAACAATGAAGAGTAAATATAATATAAAAAGCCAACAATGAAGAATGAATGTAAGATAAAAAGCCAACAATGAAGAGTAAATATAATATAAAAAGCCAACAATGAAGAGTGAATGTAAGATAAAAAGCCAACAATGAAGAGTGAATGTAATATAAAAAGCCAACAATGAAGAATGAATGTAAGATAAAAAGCCAACAATGAAGAGTAAATCTCTATCTATCTATATATATAAAATTGAAATAATATTATCATGCATATAGAAAAAAATGATTATATGCCTCTTCTTTATGCCGGACCAAACTACTCATTTCATCGACATTTTTGAAAGTAAAACAGTGTAAACGGTATTAAATATGTATAATGGAACAATGGCTTAAAATATAATAGAAAGTGAGCTGAATGAAGACAAAAAAAAATGTTAAGAATTCCCTATGAATTGAAATGAAGTGATTTCGGATATAAAATATAAAAAAAAAAAAACTCGATTGATACACATTTAAAATGGTTAAAATGGCATTTATTAAGCCAAACAGTGTGAAAAAGTAGATACAGTAGAGCTTCCATTGAGAGGATTCCTAAAATCGTAGCTTAAACCGTCTCTCCGAGAGGCAGTCTCTTATTAAAGGTCTATTAGAGATTCTTTAATATCAATTAGAACCTCCAATGAGAGACCACCTACAGGAGAAACAAGTTGAGTCATGTTTTTAGGTGGTCTTTCTTAAGAGACTCTATTTACATATATTAAAATCAACATTTTCTTACTGTTACGTTTAATTACTGCTAATCTATATATATAAAATTGAATGTCTGTCTGTCTGTACTCTATAGATTCAAAAACCATACATCCAATCGCTGTGAAATTTTGAGATATTATTAGGTATATCACCGGGAAGGTTTTTGAAAAATAATTTCATGAATATCTTGAATATCCTTAGAGTTATTTGCAGATTTGTAGATTTAACTCGCAAGCAGCGCCCCCATTGTGACGATGATAACAAGTTTTCTTATCACTAAGTTTGTTATCTTAAATATTATTTATCAAAAGTAAGATTATCTCAGGATGACACGGCAATTTATTTGCGACAAGAATAATGATACAATTCCAAGGCGAAGATACTATTCCTTTAACTTCCAATTACCGAGGGAACCAATTAATATTGATTTTATTCAACTTATCGAGTATTTCTCAAGGGACCGGGAAAAAATGTTCACTAGATAAAACTATGATTTTCTAATGTAGAAAATTAGGAAAGACAAAATTCAGGATGACAAGGCACACAGGGACCGGGAAAAAATGTTCACTTTATCGAGAGATTCAAATTTACGAGTTTCAAATTATCAAATATATCTTTTTTAATTTTTAATAAGTTTTTAGATAATTGTTTTAACAAATGTTCGCTAGACAAACCTTTACTCGGGTAAAACCCCGGGCGAAGCCGAGTACATTTTATAAGTTTAAAGAGAATTGTTTTAACAAATGTTCGTTAGACAAACATTCACTCGGGTAAAACCCGGGCGAAGCCGGGCGGGTCCGCTAGTATATATATATAGTGAAACCTCCATGAGAGAACACCCGTGCTAGAGGACATTTCTCTATAAAGGATAGTTTTCATTTGTAAAATTACCATTTTTACTATTTTCAACTCTCTGGTAAGAGGACACCTCACCTTAAAGACACTTTGGCTCTGCAATTAGGCGTTGTCCTTTACAGGGAGGTTCTACTGTATAACAGATCTCGTAAGTTTTTATTTACGTCTTCTTTTTTGTTGCTGCTTTGTACTCTTAAGTGTACGATTTTCTGTGTGTTAAGTTACTTTTACTTTAGACCATAGTTTTGTGTGTGTGTGTGTGGGTGTGAACCGTACTAAGTAACTTTTGTCAGTTCAATGAATTTGATAGTTAAGTCGTCTATGTTCAAAAATAGGGGAGGGAGGTGAAATGGCTGGTGATGAATATTATGGAGAGAAAAACATTACATTCGTTTATTTGTTTTCCACGGGAAAAGAACCGGAATATTACCACGGAACCCGTAAGAATATTTATGAGATTTTCATAAAAAGATGAACTTTTTATGTCAGTATAGAGATGTTACTATCAGCATAAGACACATTTCACCAGTACCAAACAGCTTTCATTGGTACAAAACTGAATTCACCTGTACCAAACAGCTTTCATTGGTACAAAACTGAATTTACCTGTACCAAACAGCTTTCATTGGTACAAGGCTGAATTCACCAGTACCAAACAGCTTTCATTGGTACAAGGCTGAATTAACCAGTACCAAACAGCTTTCATTGGTACAAGGCTGAATTAACCAGTACCAAACAGCTTTCATTGGTACAAGGCTGAATTCACCAGTACCAAACAGCTTTCATTGGTACAAGGCTGAATTCACCAGTACCAAACAGCTTTCATTGGTACAAGGCTGAATTAACCAGTACCAAACAGCTTTCATTGGTACAAGGCTGAATTCACCAGTACCAAACAGCTTTCATTGGTACAAAACTGAATTCACCTGTACCAAACAGCTTTCATTGGTACAAGGCTGAATTCACCAGTACCAAACAGCTTTCATTGGTACAAGGCTGAATTAACCAGTACCAAACAGCTTTCATTGGTACAAGGCTGAATTCACCAGTACCAAACAGCTTTCATTGGTACAAGGCTGAATTAACCAGTACCAAACAGCTTTCATTGGTACAAGGCTGAATTCACCAGTACCAAACAGCTTTCATTGGTACAAAACTGAATTCACCTGTACCAAACAGCTTTCATTGGTACAAGGCTGAATTCACCAGTACCAAACAGCTTTCATTGGTACAAGGCTGAATTAACCAGTACCAAACAGCTTTCATTGGTACAAGGCTGAATTCACCAGTACCAAACAGCTTTCATTGGTACAAGGCTGAATTCACCAGTACCAAACAGCTTTCATTGGTACAAGGCTGAATTCACCAGTACCAAACAGCTTTCATTGGTACAAGGCTGAATTCACCAGTACCAAACAGCTTTCATTGGTACAAGGCTGAATTCACCAGTACCAAACAGCTTTCATTGGTACAAGGCTGAATTCACCAGTACCAAACAGCTTTCATTGGTACAAGGCTGAATTCACCAGTACCAAACAGCTTTCATTGGTACAAGGCTGAATTCACCAGTACCAAACAGCTTTCATTGGTACAAGGCTGAATTCACCAGTACCAAACAGCTTTCATTGGTACAAGGCTGAATTCACCAGTACCAAACAGCTCCCATTGGTACAAGGCTGAATTCACCAGTACCAAACAGCTCCCATTGGTACAAGGCTGAATTCACCAGTACCAAACAGCTTTCCTTGTTACAAGACTGAATTCACCAGTACCAAACAGCTTTCATTGGTACAAGACTGAATTCACCAGTACCAAACAGCTTTCATTGGTACAAGACTGAATTCACCAGTACCAAACAGCTTTCATTGGTACAAGGCACCAGTACCAAAGAGCTTTCATTGATACACGACTGAATTTGCTAGCACCAAACATGAGCACACTCTCTAAGCTAATTATCATTTCACTTTCGTGAAATGTTCCCACATAAGTCTCTACAAGCTCAATATTTCAAAATGCCAATAGTACAAAGCAATAACGCGCCATCTATATATAACATGAAGACATTAAAACGCGAATGTTTCCTTTCACAAATAAATCAAACTTCTATTGTCCTTACTGCGATGAAAAAGCAGAATGATCCAATACAGTATTAGAGCTCTAAAGAAGCGGTCTGGTAGATTAAATTGGCTAAACCGCTGGGAGGGTTCACCACCTCCCAATATTATTTCATCGCAGTGAGGGCAGTAGAAGTTTGATTGATTTGTGAAAAGAAAAATTCGCGTTTCAATGTCTTCATTCGTTATGAATGTCACTAGTATTAACACAAGAGATTTTCGGTTAAAAAACCCAATCACTGATTAAAACTACCAGATTTATTGTGACATTTTATTCATTATAAATACCACAGATTTCTGGAGATGAGTTTTTTTAATCTTTATTAATGTAATCTCGAGCTTTCGGACATCTATATTGCCCTTCTACACGAGTACATAGATACATATAAACCTATCCTAATATTAAAGTCTATATTTTGATTATTTTGACGTTATGTGGCGCTGAGTTTGTTGTTGACACACATTAATATTTATATAAAATGGCGTACCTGATTCTGTAAATAAATAATAAAAAAATTCAAAATATTTCGAGAGATTGTTCCCTCTTTATCAATTTATTGCATAGTAAACTTGATAAAGAGGGAGCAATCTCTCGAAATATTTTGAAAAATATTTTTTTTTCTTTACAGATCCAGGTACGCTCTTTTATATAAACTTAATTGATGGATCGCCTTTTGACTCAAACACATATGTTATAATACCTTGATAAAGGTTAGCGCTCAGCCAACTGAAATATTGGTAAAATAAATGATATTCTGATCCAATATTCTGATCCGGGTGCTTCTAAACCGCTTTAGAACAGGTCAGGGAAGGTGTGCAGAGCTGATGAAGTTATGGGGCTACACCAAAGATCCAAATTGTGCCTGCAACGTCCCACAATCAATGTCCCATATACTAGATGACTGCCCGCTGTACAAATTCAATGGAGGAATCTCCAATCTCCATTCTGTCACCCCGGAAGCCCTGAACTGGCTGAAGGACTTGCCTCTCAGACTTTAATGACCGATATGTCCTCACTTCTTTTTTCTAGATTTAATTCATTTTGTCTTCTCTCTAATTGTAAATACGCTGCTGTATCACCTCATAAGCATAAATAAATAAATTTTTAATTAAAGTCTATATATAAATCAGTTAGCATCTTAACGGCGTTTATACGTTTTTATGTACTCCTGTATAAGGGCACAGATGCCAGAAAGCTTGAGAATACATTTAATAAAGATAGCAGAAACTCATCTCCAGAAACATGAGGCATTTATTTGATATGGATAAAATATCACAACAAATCGGGTAGTTTTTATCAGTGATTAGGTTTTTTTTTAAGCCAAAAATCTCCTGTGTTAATACTAGTGTCATTTTAAAAGATTGAGTTTGTAGATAATTATATGTAAGAATCTCGCGTATGTGAAATGACATTTAACTATAGATAAATGCCTATGTTTAGGGTATTCTGAGGAAATGGGACGATGAGATTTGTCAAGAAGAAAGGTATTGACGGGGATATGCCGAGCTATACCTAATAAATTCACAAAACGCTACCGAGTCATCAATATCCATTCTAAAACAATTGGGGAAGTAAATAGCCCTAGTGGGTAAGTTAAAAAGCAGGAGAGAGGGAAATGAAAGCATTAGGGAGGATGAGCTCCGTCCTTGAAAAGGAATGATCCCAAGGGGGAGGGACCGCGGGAAAATGTCACTATGATGTCCTCAGGGACATGTCGGTTACAATCAGTGACAAGTGGCTGTCGTTGTCACGTCATAGGAACTAAGTCTCAGGGGAGTAGTTACTCGATGTCTTAGAATTGTCTTCGTCCTATGTACAATGATCTTGTCATTCTGCAAGCCAGGATATTTGAACGAAGCTTGAACACAGGTTCACTGCCTCGGGAAATTCTAAAGTTTCTCACATGACCTTATAAATGAGGCAAATAAATGAGGACCCTCTCATTGCATGAACTCTTCTGGATGACCACACCCTGTATAGACAATAACAATGTAAACAATTATATTAATTCTTCTATTCAATTGTTACAGGAAGATAAATTAAGATCAAATAAAGGATAATATTGCCACGTTGAAAATTAGGAAAGACAAACTTCAGGATGACACAGCAATTTATTTAAGGCAAGAACCAACTATGAATGATAAACAAAAGATAAGCAATGAAGGAAGTTTACAGAGTAGCAAAATATAAACATTAAAAAAAAAAACATACCCTGTTAATAAAATAAATAAATAATTTTCTGCAATATTTTTTCAATGCATTCAAAAAATACCCATTCCAAGAGTCTAGCACCAGTATCAGTATAAAAGAAAAACCAAAAATTGTAATAATACAGCGGTATGGTAGATTAAACTGGCGAAACCGCTGGAAGGGTTCACTACTGATGAGCCAAGCTCTTCCATTATCTTATCATTGCAGTAAGGGCAGTAGAAAATTTACTTGTTCTTAAAAAGAATCATACGCGTCACTAATAGTTCAAATTTATTGTAAAGGATATAATATATAATAAAGGAGTTGTTGTGTCTTTGCATATTTGCTCTTTGTGTAGCACAATTTACATAGTTTCAATTTAACGTATTTGTGCTATAAATGGACGTTTGGTTTAAGTTTAGGAGTCCAGTCCAGTCCAGGAATAGAGTAGTCTTGTTGCCTTAAACGCCTTTTGCTACTGTAGCTTTAGCTTGACAAATAAATAATATTTGTTTCAAGTACAAGAGTGGTTCCATGGCCCAGAGCGACACGACAGGAGTAGATAAAAGGTAGATAAAATGTAGTGAAATATATATTGTTGTAGATGGCGCTCTGCTATCTGAAAAGCACATGTGCTCCTGGTCAGGATATGCCTTTTTTTATTTTTAATATCAACACCTGACCTTTTTTATTTTATTTTTTTTTCTATTTTTTTTTCACACGTTAAGCGCATTTACCCAAGTTTGGCCTTAAATACCCATTTTTTGGTTTCTCAAGAAGCCTCTGGGATCAAAAATCTTTTTGGTCACAGTGGTACAGCGTACTCCACGCGAAACGCGTTCGTGGATGACTTTTCTTGGTTTATCAAGAAATTGGGTTGGCCAAATATCAGGGAACAGGCTAAATCAATGTTTAGTTGATTTCTATTCCACCAGATGGTGCCCTGTCATCTGAAAAGCACATGTGCTCCTGGTCAGAATGTGCCTTTTTTATTTTTAATATCAACACCTGACCTTTTTATTTTTCTCTATTATTTTTCACATAGTTGTATATGTGTACCTATCAATGTGTATTTACTATACTGTTTTTTCCTCCTTATGCAAATAAATTGTCTCTTCATTCTCTTCAGCTATTGGTCAATTGTTTGATCTGGTGACGACCTTTGGTGATATCTCATGTTAACTATTTGTATTCTGCTTCTGATTTTGGACACCGCACTTCTATTCCACACAATGTCGTATTCTTTTCTGGAATAGAAAATTGAAATGCCCCAAATGCGATTGCCAACCAGCCAGCCCCGTACATCTATTGAATTGTATCAAATCATCCAAAAAAAAGACCTCTGGGAAAACCCCAGGACTATAATAGAAAAGCTGAGACAATGGAACCTAATGGAGATTGCTTAAACGATTTGAGGAATAAGCAACAACAACAACTCTTTTCTCTCGTCAGCATAGCAAAGGATAAAAGAATTATTCAAATTCTGGTAGAGTTATGAATGCTTTAAGAAATTAAGAGTGGCCTATAGGTACAAGGATATGGATACTTGAAGCCACCAAAATCATTACAAATCTAATTGGGAAAAAAAGATACACTTTAAAAAAACAAATTTACTCTTATATTTCCTCCTGGTATATTTCAGATTCCTAAAGATCATTAAATAGATTATTACAAAAAGCTATTGAGTGCAAGTATATTTTCAAAAAACTTCCATCTCTAACTTTCGGGCACGAACGCCCTTCTACAGGAGAAAACACGGTGCGATGATTCGCCAATAGGTCTGCAATTTTTACTCAATTTAGATACAAGGAATAATTTTTGAATTTTGAACAGAATTACTCTCTCTCTATCTAAAAAGTAACTAACAAGAATTACCAGACACCTCTCAAGCACCAGCCACAGACATTCCCAACATTAGCTGAGTACAATGGCACCCCTCTTCAACTTATCATTGATTGTGTTGGGATCGTTGGAACAATCTAGGACAAATTACCCACTCGTCTCAAATGGCCTCCGGTGTTTGTACATGTCCAACTCACCAGTGTGATGGCAAATGTAGACAACAGTTACTGTAAATCCACTCACAGTGTACTTACAATAAAAGGCAGTCGCAAAGAATATATTATGATTATTCAAGGCTATTTGTTCTTATGGCAATATCAACATAGTAGTATGGCCCCCAAACGAGGGATTTAGGTATTTGGATCGTTTTTCCTGGCAGATAGGACATAAAATGCCCCCACAACTGTCACTGACAGTGTCTGACCAGTGTGATGCCAAACGTAGACAACGGTTACTGTAAATTCACCATATATGTACTTACAATAAAAGACAGTCGCTAGGTATCTGTTATGATTATTCAAAACCATTTGTTCTTATGGCAATAACAATATAGTAGCATGTAACAAAACACTGCCATCGAGTATAAGTTTCTTGTTATCTTTATCCCTATCAAAATGGAGGAAACATCTCATATGCAATAGATGATGCGAAGAAAACAGTTCCATACCTCCCTACCTAAGAATAAAGGATCCAGTAAAGAACCCATATTCAGCTGAGGTCATCAAGGAAACCACCTTCTTGTCTGGAGGAGAACTCTCTCAAGGTGGGGGAGCCTCCCTTGCTGAAGAAATTTGTACACATATACAACATTAGCCCGAAACCATGGTCTCTAGGTGGACGCTTATCAGTTTGCCAAAGTTGGTGTTGTGGCTTTGTCACCGACCCGATGCCGCTAGTTGCGGCGACGGTCAATAGATGGCGTCAGATTCTGACGTTTATTTTGACGGGAGAGGCGACCATTGCTTCCATATACAACTGTATTTATTTCCCTACATTTTATCTACCCTTTATTTACTCCTTTATTTTTTCTTTCTGTAACAATTGATTAGAATAATCAATAAAATGGTTGAATTGTCATTGTCAAGGAAACACAAATGAAGCATTTGAGATCAAGAAATGAAAACAATAAACTTATCCTGGGTGGCTGTGTGTTGTTACAATTTATATTTCAGAGGATTCTATCATTCGAACTTAGTAGTATGCCCCACCTGAGGGTTTTAGGTCGTTCTCCCAGGACGTGACATATCACCACAACTGTCCTGACCAGCTTGATGGCAAATGTAGACAACAGTTACTGTAAATCCACCCATATGTGTACTTACAATAAAAGAAAGTCGCTAGGTGTCTATTATGATTATCAAGGCCATTTGATGTAATAACAACATAGTAGTATGAAACAAACGAGAGTTCCCAGGACGTGACATGTCACCGTCCCGCCCCGACAGTAATTCACCACCCGGGAGGAGGAGGACCCGATGTCTAATTTATATCCTCACACCCCCGTAAATCTCCCCGCTCTCCCACACACCAACTTTTTTCTTCCTTTCTCGGGGTTTGACCCGGGGCTTCCCCGACGTCTGTGTGTTTTCCTTCATATTTATAAATACATTCATAGAGGAGATTGAATTTTGCTGTGCACAAAACCTTTATTGAGATATCTATACAGGAATCCCTCCCAAAATCTAAAAAGCACATAGAAAATATAAAAGGTATTTATATAACACAATGTTTCAGATTATATATATATATATATCGGAAAATACCTTCACAATTTACTGACAAATGTTACTTAGTACGGGTTATCACACAAATACAATAAACTAGGGCCTACAGTAAGAGTAACTTAAACACAGAAAAAAACACGTGGACTCAAAAGTACAACACCAACAAAAAAGGTAAATAATAAATCACAATTTGTTAAATAAAATAAAAAACAGTACTTAGCTTTATTGCTGCTTAGGTAGGGATCGGACCGTGGTTACACAGGTATGCGCCGAGATTGCCAGACACGGATATAGCACGCAGAGAACACTTTAAGTGTCTCCACACAAATCATCCACCACACTGGCCTCGACTCATACCATAGCCCACTTTATATACAAACATGGCCACATTCGTCCAATGAGAATGCGGGAGAGATTTGTTCACAAACAAACGAAAACATAAATTCTTTCCACTAAAACCTGAGATAAGATATGATAAGATTGCAAATATTTGTCAATATAATTTGACAAAAGGTATCTTTCCAAAAAAAAAAAACCTAACAAATCTCCCAAACATTCCCATTGTCCCGTAAGGAAAACCTCCCGCTGTTCGGGAGGAAAAAAGCTCACGGGAGCCATGTTATAAAGATACAAAAAAAAACTAAAGAGAGGAGTAGAAGACATCCGGGTCGTTCCATAAAGGTGCCTTCCATCTTGTTCCTCCCAACAGAAACTTCAAAACAAAATCTGCGCAAACTACGTGAGTTACCATGAGTGATTGCCAAACACGCATATAATATGCTTTAGTATACAGAGTTCAATGGGGGACCAAATAAGCTCTCATCTGGGACCGGCTGGGCATGTTAGGTAGAGACATTGGGTACTGACAGACGCTCACTTGATGAGAAACCGAACGATCCAATTCCATTCAGTTCTCTCAAGTCCAAGAGCTAAAAGCTCTTCTTAACGTCTGTTTCTAAACGCTTTCATCCTATCGACATGCACAACTTTCACATCGTGCATGGTGACCCCTCTTACTCTAAAGTTAACATCGGAGATCCTAGCTTCCACACGGAAAGGCCCATAGACGTTGGAGTAACCTTCAGTCTTAGGAACAGCTAGCATTACCAGATCTCCTCTGTCGAAACTTCTGGAATAAGGTGGCCTAGGATTCATAAGCTTTTTAGCAGAATTACCTGACATAAACTGTCTGACAGTCTCCTTTGCTTTCCGCATCACCCTTAACCTCTCAGCCCAAGTAGGCTTTCTAAAACTATTAACAGACCCAGCACTACACTCACAGTTTCTGTTAAACTCAGTAGGTGGCAACTTTACAGCCTCGTTTTCAATGCGCTTCACTGATTTCTCCTCGAAGGAGCTTGAAACCATCGGTCTATGCACACTGGCAACGCAGCTAAGGTCTACATAATCTCGGTCTTCTGGTTTCAAGGAAATCATGTTGCAACGCTCCCGTATGGCAGGTAACGGGATATTGAATCTCCTTATATCATTGATTCCCAGAATCCCGTCGTAGGCCTTATCTCCGAGTGACATTAGCCAAAATCTTATCTCTCCCAGCTCAATGCCGTTTTCGTTACCAACTCTACAGGTTTTAACACGTGTAAGTGTCTGCTCTTGGCCTGTCACTGACACTATACGTAAAGTTTTAAGTGCATCGTCCCAATTCTCCTTCAAGACCTTGCACTTTTCAGAATCAATAATACTGACTTGGCTTCCCGTATCATATAACAGGTGCCACATATTGCCGTTAATATTAACCTTCACTATTGGCAGATTTCCATACGGATCTCCGCCATATGAACGTATGTTCACTATCTCGGCATTGTCAAGAGTATTGCGGTTGGCAAACATAGAAGACTGTCTTGAGCAACAATCACTAGCTATATGTCCTAATCTATACTCAGATGGACTCAGCCTGATTTCGCCCAACAATTTAGTCAGTTTTTCTATCTCACCTCTAAGATCTGTAATACACTGCTCATTTTCGTGCTTCATCCTGTTTACACTGGCACTAAGCATCTTCATCTCACTCTTAATGCTATTTATTTCTTCAACCCCTTCTACTGAACATACCCCTTTCATAAAGCTGCAACGGTGTTCTACACTATCCTCCGTGGCCATGACACTGACTGCTTTGTCTATTGATTTAGCCTCACTACGAACAATAGCCTCTCTATACTTATCGAGCACATTTTCGAGGAAAATTTCGAACACTAAGCTATCGTCAAAACTGTACTCTACTTTATCTCTAATGGCCAGGAATCTTTCTTTAAAAACCATAGGACTTTCCCCAACTCTCTGCTTAAGACCTTCTATTAATTTAAGGCATTCCCTAATACCACGCGCTTTCTTAGGGTACAATATGTTCAGTTTACTAGCAATACTTTTGAAACTGCTATCGTTACGGATACCCATCTCCTCTAAGCTAAACCTAACTTCAGGGGATAGAGCCTCGAACATGAGCAGTGCTTTGACCTCAGGATCCCATTTGCCTACTCGAGCTTTAAGCTCGACTTCCCGAATGAAAGATTCGAGATCAACCCCATTAAACACTGACAGGTTAAGCATAGAGTTCACAAACATGATGGAGTACAAAAAATAGTAATAAACCACACAATCAAAGAAAAAAAAACCGCACGTAAAATTACAGGAATTTACACGTGCAAAACACCAGTAATCCTGGCAGGGCTCGCCAATGACAAATGTTACTTAGTACGGGTTATCACACAAATACAATAAACTAGGGCCTACAGTAAGAGTAACTTAAACACAGAAAAAAACACGTGGACTCAAAAGTACAACACCAACAAAAAAGGTAAATAATAAATCACAATTTGTTAAATAAAATAAAAAACAGTACTTAGCTTTATTGCTGCTTAGGTAGGGATCGGACCGTGGTTACACAGGTATGCGCCGAGATTGCCAGACACGGATATAGCACGCAGAGAACACTTTAAGTGTCTCCACACAAATCATCCACCACACTGGCCTCGACTCATACCATAGCCCACTTTATATACAAACATGGCCACATTCGTCCAATGAGAATGCGGGAGAGATTTGTTCACAAACAAACGAAAACATAAATTCTTTCCACTAAAACCTGAGATAAGATATGATAAGATTGCAAATATTTGTCAATATAATTTGACATTACTTTCATCTTTTATAGTCCAATTCTTATTTTTGAAGCATCCTTATAGAATAGCTTAAAGATGTCCTACGATGGTTTTGTCTTAGAAAAACATACAATATATATATTGTTAATAAAGCTTTAATAATTCTTGAAAAAAAAGATACTTCGGCCAGTAAATATTTTTATTACCTCGACGTTTCGAAAAAAATATTTTGTCCTCGTCAGGAGCAAACAGAAATTAAAACATTTAGTAAGGTGTTAAAAATCATTCTAAGGTTCCAAGGCCGTTCTCACGCGATATTTAGAATTTTGTACACATTTTCATATATACATATTTCCAAGAACTATGAATGCCGGCCAGGCAGCCTCTATCTTTACGATAAAGCTTTAACAGTTAGTGTTTACTTACATCTCTGTCTGAAGATACAAAATGTCTCCTCGAGGACAGCCATGACGGCTGCATGATCGACCTAGAGATGACACTGAACGACCACGAAATACACTGGTGTCCAAAAAGTAAGAAACTTTTGTTTTTTAATGATATGTTTTAAAATATACAACGCTAAAAGCTAAAAAGTAATTTAATTAGGTATAGTCGTAGAATTTATTTATCGCAACCATTCGATTCGGTAAAATTGAAAATATGCAATTTTTTGCTTGTCTTTATAGGTGTGCTATTTGGCGTGTCGTTTACCCCATCCAAAGAATTGTCCAATTATAATTTTATCTAATCTCAGTTAATTATGAGTTTACGAAAAATTTTAGCAGATGATTTAAAATGGAGAGCTGTTGGAAGAATGGAGGCAGGGCAATCACAATTTGAAGTAGCAAAATGGCTAAATGTGAATAAATCTGTGGTCAGCAAAATATGGAAACAGTTCATTGAGACAGTAACCATCAAAAGAAAAGAAGGTTCTGGTAGAAAAAGAAAAACAGCTACCTCTGAAGACCGTTATCTGGTCGTAACTGCCAAGTGCCATAGGGAGATGACAGTTATTCAACTCTCTAATGAACTCTCAAGTGCTACTGGAACGAGAATTTCAAGACAAACTGTTTACCGAAGGCTTCAAGAAGGTGCTCTTTATGCAAGACGACCAATGGTCTGTATCCCTTTAACCTCTGCTCACAGGAGAGCCCGCTTGAATTGGTGCTTGGAACATCACGCATGGACTCATGATCAGTGGGCCAATGTTCTCTTCAGTGACGAGTCAAGATTTAGTTTAAACACAGACTCTCGACGAGTTTTCATCTGGAGGAAGCCTGCAACCCGCTATCATCCCAGTAACATCAGGGAAATAGACAGTTTTAGAGAGGGCAGTCTCTTAGTCTGGGCTGGCATCAGTTCTAGCAGACGCACACCCCTCCACATTTTTCTGGGGGCACTTTAACTGCCCAAAGGTACAGGGACGAGATCCTTGAGCCCTATTTAAGACCTTATAGAGATCAAATTGGTCACAATTTAATTTTAATGGACGATAATGCTCGTCCGCATAGGGCTAGGCTAGTCAATGAATATCTCCAGAGTGAGAATATTCGAAGGATGGATTGGCCAGCCATATCTCCGGACCTGAATCCAATAGAGCATGTGTGGGATGCTCTAGGGAGGCGTATTGGAGCTCGTCACCCCTCTCCCAGAACCCTCGTTGAGCTAAGAACTGCTCTATTGGAGGAGTGGGGTTTACTACCCCTGGACCTCCTCCAAAGCCTGGTAAACAGTATGAGGGCTCGCTGTGAGACCTTGATAGCTGTTAGAGGTGATCATACTCCCTATTGATATCTTATTTCTTTAAGATCTGGAACCTTAGCTTTGGGTATGTTGGTAATAATTTGCACATATTTAATAATTTCAAATATTTTTTAAATTTTCATATAGCTAGCCAAATTCTCCATAGTTTAAACTATTTGTATACTAAATTTTATATTTGTTAATAAATTAGCTTTTGAGAAATTTCAATATTAGTTAAGTTTATTATTTTTTGGACACCAGTGTATTATCCATATGACCCGGCTTAGCCCGGGTTCTGCTTCAGAGAATGTTAAGCTTTGAGTATAAGCTTTGAATAGCCTATGTGTGTACTAAGCTTATATTTTCGGTTACTTATATGCGATTTTTTTAATGATTCTCTCTCTCTCTCTCATTTTGTAGTTTTGGTATAGAATAACAAACTTTAATTAAGAGCATGTCATTTATATTTATATATATTTATATTTGTTTAGAAAATAGCACCCCCTCTCTATAGCACCCTATTTTGGAGAGTCCCAAGAGGGGGCGCTATAGACAGGTTTAACTGTATATGGTTTATAGTTCTCATATATTTGTTTCCTTATTTTTTGCAAATGTTAATTGTTTTTATTTCTACATATATAAATCTAACATAAAGTTGCAGGAGGATGATATTCGTTCACTTAAAGAGGCACCTTGAAATAGCATCAGAACGAAGCACTATTCATCACGGTATATATCATGGTATAGAGGTTGGTTCTTTGTCTGAACAACAAAACTGTTGTTGAGACTCATTATTTATCATCACTAGTGTGTTGGAAAAAAGGAGATAAAGTTAGCACTCCCCTTGACAAGGATGGAATGGTCTTCGAACCCAACACATATACAGTTAGCACTCCCCTTGACAAGAAGGGAATGGTCTTCGGACCCAACACATATACAGTTAGCACTCCCCTTGACAAGGATGGAATGGTCTTCGGACCCAACACATATACAGTTAGCACTCCCCTTGACAAGGATGGAATGGTCTTCGGACCCAACACATATACAGGTAACACGCCCCTTGACAAGGATGGAATGGTCTTCGGACCCAACACATATACAGTTAGCACTCCCCTTGACAAGGATGGAATGGTCTTCGGACCCAACACATATACAGTTAGCACTCCCCTTGACAAGGATGGAATGGTCTTCGGACCCAACACATATACAGTTAGCACTCCCCTTGACAAGGATGGAATGGTCTTCGGGCCCAACACATATATAGTTAGCACTCCCCTTGACAAGGATGGAATGGTCTTCGGACCCAACACATATACAGTTAACACGCCCCTTTACAAGGATGGAATGGTCTTCGGACCCAACACATATACAGTTAGCACTCCCCTTGACAAAGATGGAATGGTCTTCGGACCCAACACATATACATTAACACTCCCCTTGACAAGGATGGACTGGTCTTCGGACCCAACACATATACAGTTAGCACTCCCCTTGACAAGAAGGGAATGGTCTTCGGACCCAACACATATACAGTTAGCACTCCCCTTGACAAGAAGGGAATGGTCTTCGGACCCAACACATATACAGTTAGCACTCCCCTTGACAAGGATGGAATGGTCTTCGGACCCAACACATATACAGTTAACACTCCCCTTGACAAGGATGGAATGGTCTTCGGACCCAACACATATACAGTTAGCACTCCCCTTGACAAGAAGGGAATGGTCTTCGGACCCAACACATATACAGTTAGCACTCCCCTTGACAAGAAGGGAATGGTCTTCGGACCCAACACATATACAGTTAGCACTCCCCTTGACAAGGATGGAATGGTCTTCGGACACAACACCTATACAGTTAGCACTCCCCTTTACAAGGATGGAATGGTTTTCGGACCCAACACATATGCAGTTAGCACTTCCCTTGACAAGGATGGAATGGTCTTCGGACCCAACACATAGGCAGTTAGCACTCCCCTTGACAAGGAAGGAATGTTCTTCGGACCCAACACATATACAGTTAGCACTATCCTTGACAAGGATGGAATGGTCTTCGGGCCCAACACATATACAGTTAGCACTCCCCTTGACAAGGATGGAATGGTCTTCGGACCCAACACATATACAGTTATCACTCCCCTTGACAAAGATGGAATGGTCTTCGGACCCAACATATATACAGTTAGCACTCCCCTTGACAAGGATGGAATGGTCTTCGGACTCAACACATATGCAGTTAGCACTCCCCTTGACAAGGATGGAATGGTCTTCGGACCCAACACATATACAGTTAGCACTCCCCTTGACAAGGATGGAATGGTCTTCGGACTCAACACATATGCAGTTAGCACTCCCCTTGACAAGGATGGAATGTTCTTCGGACCCAACACATATACAGTTAGCACTCCCTTGACAAGAATGGAATGTTCTTCGGACCCAACACATATACAGTTAGCACTCCCCTTGACAAAGATGGAATGGTCTTCGGACCCAGCACATACAGTTAGCACTCCCCTTGACAAAGATGGAATGGTCTTCGGACCCAACACATATACAGTTAAGACACATCCTCTCTACTTTGGTGGAACTTTATCATTATCAGTAAAGGTTTTTACTAGGGTGATAAACAGTGCATCGTTCTGATGTATATTTAAAGGGAGAGGTGCATTTTCAGATACATATATATCTGTATATGGCCCTCGTAGTAATTCATTGTTTACCCCATATAATATTGTGGCGAAGATATATTTTATTATTTAATTTAATTACTCAATGAAAATATTTTAAACAGATTTTTGCTTTATATTTGTAAAATCATAATTTAGTTGCCTAGCTTGCTTGCTCGATATTCTCTAGCTGTAGATAGTTGGGTTGGTTTGTTGATAATTGTCGTCTAGTCGTACTGACGTCATCAATAAATACTTTTACATCTTAAGATATTCCAAGACTTGATTTCTACGCTACAATATTTTTCATATAAAACTCAGTAATCTATCAATTTCAAACTCTCAGATGGTTTGAATGAGAGTTGACATCTTCTCTCTCTCTCTTTGTTTACATGTCAACATAGTCTATTTTTATAACAAATTAAAACGTTCAGACGCGAATGGTTCTTTTCACAACTAAATCAAACTTCTACTGTCCTTACTGCGATGAAAAAATATTGAGAGGGCTTGGCTTACCATTTCTAAGATTCCACCCTTCAGTGTAGTATACAAAAGCAGAATCATTCAATTCAGTATTAGAGTTCTAAAGAAGCAGTCTGGTAGATTAAATTGGCGAAACGGATGGGAGGGTTCACCACTGATGAGCTAAGTCCTCCTAATATTTTTTAATCGCAGTAAGGACAGTATAAGTTAGATTTATTTGTGAAAAGAAACATTCACGTCTTAATGTTTTTATTTGTTATATATAGATGGTGTGTTATTGCTTGTATTATAGTCTATTTTAGTGATTGGAAGTCTAAGGTTTATTACTTCAACTATCTCTAATCTATATATTGTAAGTCCTGAATAACACGGCTTAACAAACTTCTCGTCTTTTTATTGGACCTCTATCAATATCCCGTGGTAAAATGAATAAAGATTCCAGGGCTAAGTTTCTTATGTAACTTTTATTTTCAAGTTTTCGGACTTATCAGTCTTTCAACAGGAGTATCACATTAACCTACAAGGTTATCCCAAAAGTCCGTAAACACTTGCAAAATATTGAAATAACAATATTATTCGACTTTATGTATAATGTCTCTGTATTATGTATACAGTAATTGTATTATATTGTATTATGTATTAGTATGTATTCACCGTTATAATATTATTCGCCAAGTAATAAGAAAAACAACGTTTTAAGAAAAACATGAACTTTTGGGACAACCTTATATTAATGATAAATACTATTTTTATACAAATTAAATTTCACCTATTATAAATACTTATGATATTAAGACTAAAATATATATTATTTGTGTATGAAAGACAATATTTTGAAAATAAACGTGCATGGTATAGATACGTGCTGGTTGAACGATATCTGCGAGACTTCAAACTAAATTTAATAAATTCCTAAACTATTGTGTTATATATATAAGAGTGCCTACATCTATGGGATAGTATTTGTCCATATTGTTTTGTATGTTTCTGGTAATATCCCATAGTGCTTCTATATCTTAATTGCTTGTTCTTTTTGACACTTGAGAGAGGTATTTAGTATATTATTGTATAGTATAACATCAATATTGATTGTGATTAGCTTTTGCTTTTTTCTTCATTTGCGGTGAATCCGCGGTAAACCCAGGTATAATAAATTTATTTTCCTCCACACACACACAATTTACCCAGACTAATCTATTAGCTTGATTGTCTTTATATAATTTTTCCCTGTATATAAATATTATATTTCCATAAAGGTACTATTACTTTTTTCCTGCATGTATCCTACATTTCTGCTTGGAGGATCTGTATAAGACTAAAAGGTCTTAATAAAGCTTTTTGTTGTTGTTGTATAGTATAGTATTGTGGTATATATATAGAAGAGTGCCTACATCTATGGGATAGTATTTGTCCATATTGTTTCGTATGTTTCTGGTAATATCCCATAGTGCTTCTACACCTCTCTCTGTCTTAATAACTTGTTCTTTTTGACACTTGAGAGGGGTCACTACGATCTCATTATACAGATAGAATCATGATAATTTGACCCCCCCAATACCCGGATCTCTAGATGTCAAATCTGATGACATCATGACCCTTGTATGTCATCAAGGACATGATGACCTCCTCCTTCTTTTTTACGACCGTCGCTGGCGTTTGATCTTTGGTATTCTGGGGTCTTTCACATTGATGGCAGGACAATGGCTTTTGTTGTTTGGGCAGGCAGGCAGTGTTGACTTCCTCAGTGCACTGTAGCTTTCGTATTTATAAAGCTGTGTATGTGTGAAGATAGTGTAAAATGAGAAACTTTCATTAAATCTTTTAGAGTATTTTATTTTATTTACCAGTTGCAAATAATACACACTATAACCTATCTGGATAATTTCGCGTGAAACTATTTACAATAATTCATATTGTAGTAGAGTAGGTAACAGAATGATCAAAAATAAAATAAACAATTAAGAAAAAGAGCATTGAATAAACATATCCATTAAACAAATAAGCAACAACATAAGCAGATAGAAGAAACCACAAGGTAGTTATATACAGTATGTTAAGCAATGATGGAAGTTGATTTAATGAAATTATCTGTAATAATTAGTATCGTGGAGAGAGAAAGTTGCTAAAGTTGAGCTATTTACAATGAGTTATATTATGAAGTAACTTATTAATTATTTACATTGATGTAAATCAAGTCGCATAGTAGTATAGTTCCTCAAGCTCTATGAACCGTAGTAGTTGATGACCGTTTTAACGCTATTTTTAAAATAATAAAATCAAGAAGATCAATGAAGGAAAAAAGGTATTGAATGGGCATAATTCATCAGAGAGAGGATTCATAAGTTTAATCTCCAATTGGTTCTACTCTTGCATTAGGATTATTGGCGTATATATGGCTGTGCAATCATCATTTGACAAACATAGCAGTTTTAATATTCACAGTTATGCGGGAAGAATGTTGTTAAGTGAACTGATCTCCCGTGTCATTGGACGATTGTGGCCATGTTTGTACAGAAACGAGGGTTGAAATGTTAATAAATTGTCACAACAAATTGGATAGTTTTAATCAGTGATCGGGTTTTTTAAGCTGAAAATCTCTTGTGTTAATACTAGTGCCATTTATAACAAATGAAAACATTAAGACGCTAAATTTTCTTCTACACATCAATGAAACTTCTACTGTCTTTACTGCAATGAAAAAATATTGGGAGGGCTTGGCTCATCAGTGGTGAACCCTTCCAGCGGTTTCGACAATTTAATCTACCAGACCGCTTCTTCCGAGCTCTAATACTGTTATGAATTATTCGGCTTTTATATGCTACATTGACGGGTGAAATCTCAGAAATGGTATTTAAGAAAACTATGGACACCCTATTTCAGTCTCTTTGTGTAACCTAATATTTCAATTGTTAAAGAGTGAAAGAAGGTCAACCTTGTTAAATATTTAATCCTATTTCAGTATCCTTTAATAATTGTTAAAGGATACTGAAATAGGATCAAATTAGAAGTTATGGTATAGTAGTAATGTTTGCAAGTGAATTATTTATTTTAATTGGTAAAATTTTATTTTTATGTTATGTTAATGGCGTATGTTTTAGAAGAACTTTGAGATGTGATGATTGCAAAAATTATGAAGCAATCATGATGACTTGGCAGTTTTCTTTATGAAAATATTATTTTTGTGAAATACACTTTATGGTCATTATCTATAGAATTTGATGACATACAGAAAAACTGAAATCAGATTCGGAATCAGCGCCAATGGATTACCCAAAAAGCATTTTAAATTCTCAATCATCAAAAACTTTTTTAAAATTTTGTAGACCTGTGTAATCAATGATTTGACTCTTTTGAAAAAAATAAGACAGACAAAACACACTACTATATATTATCATATTTTAATATGGAATGAAGAGTCCTCTTTAAAAGCGATATGGGCATCTCAATCAGTGAATCATCTATGCGTTCTAATGTCTCCTTTAGCAGTGGGACGACAATCCATCATGCTATGTCAACGCCCATTATCATGTCGTACAAGGATGTCGCAAGGAGCTGTGTAGTCCAGCGTGAATTCTTTAAAATATTCCGCGGGGCATCGAGAGCCGTTCAATCAGGAGAACAGAAGCCACCAGACCGTTCACCCTATGGATGAGATATTTGGGTGGCGTGCATTTCAATTTCGTTCAGCCACCCTTGAAGTTCGCCTCGAGTTATGATGGTCTACCCACCTAACTTGGTCTTCCGGACGACCCATTTAGTCTTCATTGTGTCTTACACATGTGAAAAGCAGTTCGAATTTTGCACTTACAAATGTGCCAGAGCCCCGTTTGGTTACTTTCACTCGTTGGTGGGGTTGGACTTTTACAAGAATCGGGGGTTATTGGAGCATATTTTTTTTAAACTTGTTTTTTTAATTATCCCTAGTACACGTGGTACAGGCCATGATAATCATGATGTGTAGAAGTTGGCGACTGCTTTTACTGTAAGTGCACCACATGTCTTACACATGTGAAAAGCAGTTCGACTTTTGCACTTACAAATGTGTCAGAGCCCCGTTTGGTTACTTGCACTCGCTGGTGGGATTGGACTTTTACAAGAATCGGGGGCCATTGGAGCATTTTTTTTTTAAATCAGAAAAAAGTGCCCAATGCGGGATTCAATCCCGGGTCGTAGCGGTCGAAAACCAACGGTTTAGACCATCCTTCCACCGACCCCCTTTTAAATTTTAATTTGGTGAAATCCAGAATTTAGACTTTTTTGTCTGATATTGTGTATATGCCGGTTGGCCAAAAATATTCGATTCAAGTAATTGTAATTGTTCCTTAAATTTGCTTACTTGGATTTTTATCAGTTTTATATTTCTCCATGTAGATATTATTTAACTCAAAATTTTACTTCATATCTGTTCATCTATGAAGGCTGAAGAATCGGGACCATAAATAGAAACCATATCATAAACGTTGACTTTTGTCTGATTTAAAAAAAATGGACATTGTGATCATCTTCATCAGCGCTGTTTAGTTTTCGTGGATTGTCCAGACTCTGGTATAAGTTCAGCCTTGAAATTAAAAGTGCTGATAACTTGACCCTCTTATAATAAATATTACTGTGCACTAGCTGCAAAACCGAAGAGACCACTCCCCAACATATACTAAATTGTATTGGAAAGGACAAAGGATCCCTGTACAGAGAACCAAGAAGAGTTCGTGAACTTCTTTATGAGCACGACCTCCAAGATCTTGTCTAATTTAGACTAATAAAAGGATAAGTAAAAAAACAATAAACGCAATTATGACCCTCTACTCATCATGAACACACTGTAGCGATAAAACATATTGTGTGAATCACAATTTACCTGTCCTGCTAGCAAGTGTTTTGGCCAGTGGAAAACTCCCCCCTACAAGGTAATGCCAATGGATTAAAGGTTATATATAAAATGACAGGATTTAAGCACGAATGTTTCTTTTGTATACAATACAAACTTCTACTGTCCTTACTGCGATGTATATTGGGAGGGCTTGGCTCATCAGTGTTTTATTCCAGGGTATTACTGCCTCTCAAAGTGGATTCACCATTGGATAATATCATTGTCTGTATCTTCCCTTGTGTGGTAAACTACACAATTACAAGTATGCGGGGGATAATATTCGTCTAGAAAAAAAAGAGCACTTTTATGCGTTCGTTAAAAGGTAGAATTGCCTTTTTTTGCATATAATTATCATGTTAGGCAAATATTGAACTTATAAATAACACTAAGAGATCAAAAAAGCTATTTTTCCCGTTAAAATAGGTGGAACAAAGTTCGTACAACAGTTTGACAGGTGAGGCCGCTTTTCTTTTTTCGATCAATTTCTTCTCGTCAAAATATCAATCCGAAGGTACGAGATAGAATCGGCCTAACCACTTTACCAGCTAAACTTTCTTTTTAGACAATTCTGAGCACATATTGAATCTCTTGTGGATTTCATGGAATTCCTTCCTGAAATGGAAAGAGCCATAGCCTGAAATCATTGTCTCAAGGTTGAAGTTCTGAATTTGACAAAGCTGATGTGGCTCATCACCGATCCGGTACTGAGAACTTACAGAGACGGTCAATAGATGGCGCATTATTTTTAAATGAGAGAGAAGGTTTTCATAAATCAATTTATTCCACGAAAAATAATTATCCACTAAAATATCAATTAAAAACTGGAGGCGATATTTCCGTAGAGAGAAGTATTTACTTAGTATTCCTAGTACACGTGGTACAGGCCATGTTATCATGGTGGATAGTTAGCGACTGTTTTTACTGTAAGCACACCACATGTCTACACATGTGAAAAGCAGTTCGAATTTTACACTTACAAATGTGACAGAGCCCCGTTTGTTTACTTTCACTCGCTGTTGGGGTTAGACTTTTGCAAAAATTGGTGGCCATTGAAGCATTTTTTTTATTTGAAAAAGTGCCCAAAGGGGGATTCGATCCTGGGTCGTAGCGTTCGAAAGCCAACGGCTTAGACCATCCTTCCACCGACCCCCAGAGAGAAGTATGGGAAATCCTACTTAGATCTTCTTTAAAAGAAACCACCTCAAGAGAGGAGTCAAGTTTCGAAAGTCCAGGGATAGAAGTCCCAGACGTGGGGATTGTGCTATCAGACAGACTGCCACTGAGGATCCAAACAAGATAAGTGCAAGCTGGGAGGTACCCTCAGGGGCGCTATCGTCTCACACCTCGAGATACAAACTTTTGCCTCTCAGACAACTCTGAAACTTTATGTCTACTTCTTAGCTTACAGGACAGATCATAGCTGAGATGTTATGGAAAATGACAAAATCTTACCTAGTATCTTTGGACTGTGAATATATTGCTGATCTCTTCAGTTCTTCTTCTTTTTATATGAGGCGAGATCAAATATAAAGTGACATTGTCGGGGGACTGTTCCGGGATTTTATATTCTTCTTCTTCAGCCCGGACATAATTGTCGGGGAAACATCCTGGGATTTTATAATATACTTCTTCAGCAAGGACATAATTGTCGGAGGATCAACCCGGGATTTTATAATCTACTTCTTCAGCCCGGACATAATTGTCGGAGGACCAACCCGGGATTTTATAATCTACTTCTTCAGCCCGGACATAATTGTCGGAGGACCAACCCGGGATTTTATCATCTACTTCTTCAGCCCGGACATAATTGTCGGAGGACCTTTCCGGGATTTTATAATCTACTTCTTCAGCCCGGACATAATTGTCGGAGGACCAGTCCGAGAATTTATATTCTTCTTCTTCAGCCCGGACATAATTGTCGGAGGACCAGTCCGAGATTTTATATTCTTCTTCTTCAGCCCGGACATAATTCTCGGAGGACTAGTCCGAGATTTTATAATCTACTTCTTCAGCCCGGACATAATTCTCGGAGGACTAGTCCGAGATTTTATAATCTACTTCTTCAGCCCGGACATAATTGTCGGAGGACTAGTCCGAGATTTTATATTCTTCTTCTTCAGCCCGGACATAATTGTCGGGGACCCATCCCGGGATTTTGTAATATTCTTCTTCAGCCCAGACATAAGCCCAGCCCAGTCAGAGATTTTATAATCTTCTTCTTTTTCAGTTCAGGCCTCAATTTCAGGGGAACATTACGAGATTTTATAGTTTTCTTCTGTTCTCACGGGTTATTTCAAAATAACTTCATATACATGACCAATATATCTTCTAAACTTTCTAATATTCCTCTCTCTAACTTGGAGTTGAATTATTTAACACATTACTCTTTTTGGCAGTTTCATAGTATCTCCCGAAGCCAATTCTCATTGTCTCATGTTGCGAAGGCAATATTACCTCAATAATGATCAAATATAACACCTCTATAGTGAGAGAGTTAGCTGACATAGAAATCAAGTTTATCATTCTCTACACTAACAATCACTAATACAGATTCCTAAACAGAGGTGAGGTATTCCTCTACACGCCTAGTTCCACAACGACCAGAGGTAACAATCGTGGAAATTGTCCTTGGCCATAACTTAGGCCACCGAGGAAGTCCGTCTCCAAGGTCGAACTGCGATAAATCTTGGGAGCACACAACTTGACTTGGCCGTGGTATTTTGATCTACACTTTGATATTAGCCAAAAGACCGAAATAATGAAGAGTAAAAGAGAAATATAATAAGTAAGATAAATTTATACTATTATTTTTTAGGTAAATATTCTGAATGTGTATCATTTAAATTGTTTAACAGCAAGATTTAACAACGGAACCAAGCATATAAATCGGCTTTGACACGTCATGAGCTTGTTCACAAAAAAAAAAAAAAAAAACTTGGATAACAAACAATTATTTAAATCGCTTAAAAAAATATCCTTAATAATAATATTAAAATTTTCTTTATATGTAAATATATACAAGGTTATTCCAAAAATTCGAATACACTTGCAAAAAATTGAAATTCCAATATTATTCAGCGTTATGTATAATGTCTTTGTATTATGTATAAAGTAATTGTATTATGTATCATTATGTATATTCGCCGTAATAATATTATTTTCTAAGTAATGAGAAAAACAAAGTTGAAAAAAACGAACTTTTGGGACAACTTTATATAAATGTACATTGGCCTACTACATTCATAACACATGCGACACGGGACATTTCTATAATGATTAAACCTAAAAATGTGACAGTTCAATCAAATCAATCTCTCTCTTTCCAACACCTCTAAAACTTACCATTGCAGATAAGAAGACCAAGCATCCGATATCTCTATATTACAAAGATTTAAAATCCTAATGTCAATATACAGTAAAACCTCCCTTAAGCGGACACCCCGCGAACGGACACCTCTCTACAAAGGACAGTTTTCATTTGCAAAATTACCATTTTTACAATTTAGCAACTCTACAGTAAGAAGACACCTCTCCCTAAAGGACACTTTGGTTCTGTAATTAGGTGTCCTTTACAGGGAGGTTCTACTGTATATATATGATTTTTAAATAGAACTCTAAAAATAAATTTGTTATAAAAAGAACATTTTAAAATAGAACAATAAAAACATTTAGAGTCAAAAAAATAATAATAAAAAGAAAATCGATACCACGGTCTTATTTTGTAACATGCCTTGTATTTATTTATGTAAAATATTTATTTATTCTGCTTTTTTTATAGTTGAGTAGTTTTGGCAACATTGTGTGTTTTTAAAATAAATTAAGCGTATCCTGACCACTGACCTGAGCATTTTTTAGATCGCAGAGCGCCATCTAGTGGAACAAAAATCAACTAAATGTTGATATAACCTGTTCTTTAATATTTGGCCAACCCATTTTCTTGATAAATCAAGAAAAGCCTAAAAACGCGTTTCGGGCTGTTGGTCTTCGTCAGCGTGGTGCAGGCTGTACCTCTGGGACCAAAATTCTTTTGGTGTCAGAGGCTTCTTGAGAAATCAAGAGATTGGTTAATAATATATATCAGGATATGCCTAATTTATTTTTAATATCAACACCTGACATTTTTTATTTTTTATTATTTTTTTCACATTGTATGTTTTGTTTATGTACTTTTGTATAAGTTAGGACTATGAACTTACACGTTATGGTTAAATTTGTTGTTTTTCAAGTTAAATTCCAATCCAGACACACAAAAGTATTGTTATTATCACAGATTTAAAAAAAAGGGGGAGAGGACGTTACATATGTTTAATATAGAAATATGTTGTTCTATGCAACTCTACAGAGCTAAATTAAACTCACCGCTGATTGGATAATGAACTCGAAGCTGATTGGCTGATTTAGATCACGTGTAAGTAGAACACTTATAAGCGAGGGGATACGATACAAGGCGTAAATTATAGTATAAGGTTCCCAAAAGTTGGTGTTTTTATTATTATTTGTCGAATAATATTATTACGGCGAATACATAATAATACAATTACTTTATACATAATACAAAGACATTATACATAACGGTAAATAATATTGGTATTACAATTTTTTGCAAGCGTTCACGAACTCTTGGGACAACCTTGTAGATGTGGATGAAGATAGCTGGCGGATATAACGTGGGAACGGTAGATACTGTTGAAATGGCGTGGTATTGTGATGACATAGTGTAGTTGGTGTGGAAGGAAAAAGCGTAGATCGTCCCATGGTATCTACGAATGTATGGATGATATTAACACGAAGGGCATGTCGTTAGCTTTGATATGGTGTATACACGAGAATGTATCCATGAAAATATGTGAATGCTCATGATATTGTCACATGGAAAATTAGGAAAGACTTCAGGATCACACAGCAATTTATTTAAGGCAAGAACAAACTATAAATGATAAACAAAAGATAATCAATGAGGGATGTTTACAGAGTAGCAAATTATAAACATAAAAAAATGATACTTTGCTAATAAAATAATAAATGCATTGGTACATTGCTCCTTTCCTATGGAAGCTATGACTCACATTTTGCATTTATTGTAGTTACTGACATGGATCTGACGTGCTTCTGCCAAGAATTCCATCGAAGTCTTGGAACTTTGTCCCTAGTACCTTTGCGTCCTTTTTTCTTGTGGCGTGAAGAGCGGCTTTGTCGTCGTATCGTCTATAAGGACATCGTCATCTTGGAGGGAAATCTTGGCTTTGACACGGCGGTGGAATCCTGGAGCCAGTCTCTGACAATGTAGATCACAGCACCCATGGCCTCAAGATACTCTCGGCGATCTTCAGTTTGTCTTCCCTAATTTACCCAGCATCTCCACAAAAATGTACGTAGAAAATTAGGAAAGACAAATTTCAGGCTCACACAGCAATTTATTTAAGGCAAGAACAAACTATGAATGATAAACAAAAGATAATCAATGAGGTAGGTTTACAGAGTAGCAAATTATAAACATAAAAAATGATATTCTGTTAATAAAATAATAAATACTTTGCTACCATATGAAGTGTGAAGCCTATTATAGGGAGTGTAGCTGGCGTCTACGTGATGTCTACACGAGATGGTGTCTATAAAGGTAGGAATGAATTTATAACTGCTCTGTAGATAATATGATCTTCTGTGGTTAGGTGTCTACATAGAGAGTTAAAGGCTGTAGTGTTAGGTGCCTCCACGACATGACAGAGTCGATGAAGCGTGTCTACACAGGGTAGATAGTATGTGGGAGCCATCCATCAACTCACCGCGCGATCATTCCAAGAAATATGGGTTCGATTCCCTTTCCTACACTTTCCTTTTTTTTTCTAATTCCTCTTCTAATTGTCTCTTTCTTCCTCGCATTCTAGAAGTTCCGAGTTGACGGAATTCTCGGGTATTTACACTTATTTACATACCACTTATCCCTAGTACACGTGGTACAGGCCATGCTATTCATGTTGGGTAGAAGTAGGCGACTGTTTTTACTGTAAGTGGCACCACATGTGTACACATATGAAAAGAAGTTCGACTTTGCACTTGCAAATGTGCCAGAGACCCGTTTGGTTACTTGCACTCGCTGGTGGTGTTGGACTTTTTCGGGGGCCATTGTAGCATTACATACCTCTTATAATTACGCCTTAATTCTCATATAGGTATTAGACGATCTTTATTGATATCATCATATGGTATTTAAGCATTTTTAAACCTATCTGCCTGTATATATTTGTTTATTCATCAACCAGGCACGATATTTGAGCCTATTACAGAGGAAACAAACAAATTAGAACTTAGAATTAAATATTTACAAATATACATGTATATTAATCGACAGAGTTCATAAAATTTATATAGACAAAGTGGCTGATGTAAGAGTTAAATCATTTATATCAGGAAACAATCGATGTCTCACTTCTGTAAAGTTCTGCCTGTATATATTATATTTAATATAATACATATACTAAACAATTTCATATCAATGATATTTATTCCTAAGCCAAAATATCTGGACGTTACTGGATGCTCATCTTTCCTCTTTTAAGGAATAAGTTTTTCTTTTGAAAAAAAAATCAGATCTCCAAGTTTCGGGCATGAAAGCCTTTCTATAGGATAAAATACGATATAATAAGTAGCCAATAGGACACGAGTTATAATCAGATACTATTTTACATAATTTCATAAATATGTATTTAATTAAAATGGCATATATTGGATAAAAATATAATTTATTTACCAATATTTCAGTTGGCTTAACGCCAACCTTTTTCAATGTATTACAACATATTTATGTGTCAACAATAAGCTAAACATAAAAATATGTTGTAATACATTGAAAAAGGTTGGCGTTCGGCCAACTCAAATATTGGTAAATAAATTATATTTTGATCCAATAAATATATTTTTAATTAAAGATCTAAGAATTTATGGATTGCTCTAACTTCAAAATAAATATTTATATGATTAGTTTATAACTCTTATCCTATTGGCGATTTTATTGCATCGTATGCAAAAGCAAAACTCATTACAAAAACAAAATACCCCAGCCCATAGGCAACCTCAACATTAACAGATAATTAACGACAACAATTTCAAGAAACAGAACAGGACATTTTAAAGAAATGAAGATAAACCCAGACATGACTAGATCCTACAGGAACTGCAATAACTGTCACAACACCCAACTCACTCCGGACTATATATACAGTTGCCCGGCCATCATTTCAGCCCTCTATATGGTAAACATCAATCCAGAAGAGGACATTCATACTGACAATGCACCTTTGTTGGCCGGTATTGTGATCAGGGTGCACGGACCGATCTGCTCCATGGACAAGACACCACCACCATTACATCGTATTTTGTCCTATAGAAAGGCCTTCATGCCAGAAACCAAGAGATCTCAATTAAATTTTTCAAAAAAGAAACTTATCCCTGGAAGCCTGGTGAACTCACCTTAATGTTGATATGAAGGATTTTTTTATTGAATTTTAATACTCCATGAGAGGACACTCACGCTAGAGGACACCTCTCTACAAAGGACAGTTTTCATTTACAAATTACCATTTTTACTATTTAGCAACTCTTCAGTAAGAGGATACCTCTCTACAAAGGACAGTTTTCATTTACAAATTACCATTTTTACTATTTAGCAACTCTTCAGTAAGAGGACACCTCTCTACAAAGGACAGTTTTCAGTTGCAAAATTACCATTTTTACTATTTAGCAACTCTTCAGTAAGAGGACACCTCTCTACAAAGGACAGTTTTCATTGTCAAAATTACCATTTTTGCTATTTAGTAACTCTCCAGTAAGAGGACAACTCTCTAAAAAGGACAGTTTTCAGTTGCAAAATTACCATTTTTACTATTTAGCAACTCTCTAATAAGAGGCCACCTCTCCCTAAAGGACATTTTAGTTCTGCAACTAGGTATCCTTTACAGAGAGGTTCTACTGTATTGTCTTTTAGGAGTTAGTTAATTGGGCCAAAATGATTTATTTTAACGCACTCCATATGAACTACGCTATTTTTTTACTTTTAAGCGATTATACAGCATATATACACTGAGCATGAAATAAAAATACGGTGAAAATAAAAGTACACATACAGGAATTACAGATGGAAAATTTTCCGGGAGGAACAGCAAAACACCTCTTTGGTAGATTGTGAAGATTCCATTAGATCCCGTTGGATCTCATGGAATAAAGTCCGCCCTAGGCTGACGAGGGCCATTAGCCCGAAACCATGGTCTCTAGGTGGACGCTTCTCAGTTTGCCAAAGCTGGTGTTGTGGCTTTGTCACCGACCCGTGGCCGCTAGTTTGCGGCGACGGTCAATAGATAGCGTCTGGTTTTGACGTTTATTTTGACGGGAAAGGCGCCCTATGCTTCTAAGGAAATACAAGGGCCAATCAATAAGTAATGACAACACATGATGACTCCTATAGAAAAATATTTGAATAATTTATCGCCATAAAATAATGTTTTATAATTAAATAAACATTCATATTTTCATATTTACAAGCGTTATTAAGATATATTTTGTATTTTATCAGTTATTCAGCCGGAATTAAACACAAAAATCCGTACAATTTTCGGTGAGAGGATTCCTAATTAGGTCTGGAGACATTTCAGCCACTATTATTCAATCAAAGATAAAGTCTGTGTATTTTTCATACGTTCCCTTCTTCTTTAAACTTCTACTCAAACCTTGTAATTCGCTAATTTTTATGTAAAATACTTTCTGAATTTAGTGTTGTTGTTTTACGCAAGCATCCCTTGTGGAAATATCGCGTCTGATTTGATGATAATAAATAAATAGATAGAAAAAATGAAATATGGTTTCAGCGTTTACAGACTGGGGATTTTGATATATATATATGAATGAATGTTTGTCTGTTTGTTGGTCTGTATGCCCGGTATACAAATTCGCAGTAGTTCACTAATTCAAACCAAAATTTCCATACATAGGTAAAAAATAACGGGGATGACGATAGGCTATTTTAAAAAATATATAAATCAATTATTAAAACTATATATTCAAATTATTCTACTTAGCTCACGAGCAGCGCCCTCTAGAACGCGGGGGATCTGCCGGCGGCGCGCGCCCGTTGGCTGCCGGCGAGAACGTGACTTCCCTGTTCCCTGCCCCCCCCCCCCCCCCTCCATCGAGAAAATGTAATCGTCCGGCTGCCGGCCGGTTGGACAGTCCAAGTTCCCACCGACCGATCAGAGGGATCAAGAGGTCCTGGCGCGCGGGGGCAGAGTTGGTGACACAGAAAAAAAGCCTAGCGGGTCACCTCCGGGAACTACGTCCATCTTCCATATGTAATATACATTTAATCGTGTAAATCAATTCATTTTCTCGGGCAGGGAACAGGGAAGTCACGTTCTCGCCGGCAGCCAACGGGCGCGCGCCGCCGGCAGATCCCCCGCGTTCTAGAGGGCGCTGCTCGTGAGCTAAGTAGAATAATTTGAATATATAGTTTTATCATTCATCTAGTTAGTAATAAAGAAAGGCCAGGTAGACCAACCTCTGTAGTGATTGATCCAAATTTGACTCTAACGGAGGAATTGATCGAGAATAACCGGACAATAACGACTTATCAAATAATGGAAAAACGTTCCTTGTCTAAAGAAAGTGTTGTTCTTAAACTTATTGATGATCATGGATATCAGAAACTATGCTCAAAATGATAGTCAAAACTTCCAACACGATAAATAATGCAAATTCGGAAAGAGGTTTACACCTCATGGAGACTTTTTCTGGAGAACCTTCTCAGATGTTTGAAAAGGTGCGATGTAATGAGACTTGGATTTATCATTATGATCTTTCTTCAAAGCCACAATAAATGCATTGAATCCATAAAACATTGCCAGTAAAGAAAAATGAGGCTTTCTCTTTCCAAAGACAAAATCATGATATCTGTCTTTTGGGACCAAAAGAAATGCTGATATTCATGGACAATCTTGAAATAAATTATCCTATCAACAAGTAAAATTGTAAATTATTATAAAATATAAAAATAAAAAAGATAAAAAGAATAATTTAAACAAAAATACCCAACTTATAAAGTACCAAAATCAAATTTCATGAGGATAATGCGAGACCTCAAATTTGACTTTGGCGAAGATATCAGGGTGGACTTTGTTGTCTCACCACACGTACAGCCCTGACCTGGAACCCTCAGATTTCTACTTGCTTGGAAGATTAAAACGTTTTTTCCGTGGTAAAATATTTGAACGTGAAGCACTACTATCCCACGCTTTTATATAGAGGGTGGTTCAGAGAATTAAATACGGCGTTTTACCAAAGTGCTTTTGTAAGCTGACAACAACGCTGGATCAAATGTGTACAGAAGGAAGGTGGATATATTGAATGTTTATAATTTATTGAGGACTGTTAGTAGTTCCTATATTCAGAATTCCAGTTTTATAGTTTGTTAATAAAAATTATTACTGATACGGACAACCAGAGAGTACATTTGACAAAAGAATAACTTCCACGAGTTTACACAAAAGTAAAAGGTAGTTAAAATAAATTACCTCAACACGTTTATACACTAATAGGTAACAAAAAAAAAAACAATAAAAAAGTTTTTAAAAAACACGATAATTTATATCAAAAGGAGTACTTACCTTTATTCCAGCGTAGGGCAAATCGGGGGTATGCGAGGAGATCACCAGACACGGACACAGAGAACGCTTTAAGCGTCTCCAAACAATCATCCTTTAGCCGAATCCCCGCATTCCCTTCGCACCCTCTTATATGCAAACATGGCCACATTCATCCAATGAGAAGGCGTGAGAGATCGGTTCACTTAACAAACAAACAACATTCTTACCACAAAAATTTGAGAAGTTTAAAACTGCTTATGTTGTGTCAAATAATTTGACATATTAAATACAATCAACAAGATCTCATCTCATAGCTTGTCCAGGATAATTCTGTATTGTTGGATTAGCTAACTGGAGAATCAATTTTCTGTTGAGATATCTTCATAATTCTTCTTCGCACGTGTGACGAGCCAATACAGAACGTTTCTATGCAGAGAGAAGGTAGAGTTCCGTTATATTTTATAGAAGGTTCTTCTCTCTGCCGTTATACATCTTAAGTACATGGATCGCGGGACGGCGCAGGAGGTGAATAGCCATGATTTCCTAGATTCGAACAAACAGCCCCGCCTTCATCTCCTCTACCGGTCTGGACATTACGACATCTTCTACCCATGACAGTTTTTCCTCTCTTTCTTACTTTTAATTCTTATGATTCAAGACCAGTTTATCTGAACATATTTTGAATCTCTCTTTGAAAAAAATAAGCTCAAGGGTTATATATCTTAATGAATATATATATATATATATATATTGAAAATAGAGCAATCCATATTTAATTCATTAGATAATAAAAAGGCATATATTGGATTTAATAAAATATTTATTTTGCCAATATTTCGGCTGGCTGAACGCCAACCTTTATCGAGGCATTACATTTTTGTATATACAAACTCAGCGCCGCATAGTGTTATAACACTATGCGGCGCTGAGTTTGTGTATACAAAAATGTAATGCCTCGATAAAGGTTGGCGTTCAGCCAGCCGAAATATTGGCAAAATAAATATTTTATTAAATCCAATATATGCCTTTTTATTATCTAATATATATATATATATATATATATATATATATATATATAGTCCTATAAAAATAAATTTTAATCTTTTAAATCTTTTTTAACTCCGTATTCCGCTAAAACTTGAAAACCTGTCAATACCATGAATCCGGAGAACTCTTTGGATGCTTTTAGATTCGTTGGTGGAATTGAGATTTAGCATGTATTCTTGGAGTGATTTCTTAAAAATTCTTATTAGAAATTCAAAGTTGCTTCTTATAAGTAAATTTATTGTCCTTTGAGTATTTTATAGGGATTCTGTTCTCCCTTGTGATATAGACACCTTCTTAGGGTTGCTTTTCCTTCTTAGATTCTCCTGCCAATGCGGAACCACTTGGACATCTGGCTCAGCTCTTCAACACTTCCATATCTGCATGAGGCATATCCCTAGTTACTGTAACTGCGGACTGTTGAGCAGTCTGGTATAGAGTCTAGCCTGGTTATGACAAAAGAATTTTTACGGGTTCACACACATAACAAAAATACTTGGACATTTTTAAAAAATGACTTAACACAGTGAAACGCGTACATTCAAAAGGTACAACAACAATAAAAAAGGAAAATATAAATAAAAAACACGATACGTTATAACAAAACTAGCACTTATCTTTTATTCCAGGATTGATAGGAGCGGACACACAGGTATGTGAGGAGATCACCAGATACGAACACAGAGAACACTTTAAGCGTCTCCAACCAACAACTCTCGAAAGCGCCGCTCGGATCACCTTTGAGCCTTTATATATACAAACATGGCCACATTCGTCTAATGAGAAGGCGTGTTAGATCAGTTGGCTAATCAAATACAAAATAATTTTCCCGGCTAACTCAAAATTTTGTTAAATAATTGACAGTTAAAGAGCTGTACAAAATGATTCAACGCCGAGAGAGAAAGTATGAGAGGCGAACCAATGTTGCTGGATCAAATTAAGACAGACTAAGTATAGTAATAACATTTGCATTTCTGACTGTGGAGAAGTGGAGAAGCTGGACAAGTGATGACCCACTTGTCTGTGGTTCTTCCAGCGAGGGCAAGTTGGTAGTGAGCGAAGTAATCCAACGGGGTTCCAGCTATGTGAAATGCCAAAAGTCGAACTTTTCTACCTGTGGTACAGTATATTCAGTTATAAAGCCTTAATCATCAGGATTGGACCTCTATACTTGAACAGCTGGCTAGAGGCGCTCCACTAGCACCTCTCGAAAGTAAGACGTGAAACCAGGAGTTCCAGCTATGTGAAATGTCAAAAGTCGAACTTTTCTACCTGTTGTACAGTATATGCAGTTATAAAGCCTTTAATCATCAGGATTGGACCTCTATACTTGACAGCTGGCTAGAGGCGCTCCACTAGCACTTCTCGAAAGTAAGACGTGAGACCAGGAGTTCCAGCTATGTGAAATGTCAAAAGTCGAACTTTTCTACCTGTTGTACAGTATATGCAGTTATAAAGCCTTTAATCATCAGGATTGGACCTCTATACTTGACAGCTGGCTAGAGGCGCTCCACTAGCACTTCTCGAAAGTAAGACGTGAGACCAGGAGTTCCAGCTATGTGAAATGTCAAAAGTCGAACTCTCCTACCTGTCGTACAGTATATGCAGTTATAAAGCCCTAAACCCCAGGATTACATGGACCCTCTGTACTTGCCAGCTGGTTAGAGGCGCTCCACTAGCACCTGTAGAAAGTAAGACGTGAGACCAGGAGTTCCAGCTATGTGAAATGTCAAAAGTCGAACTCTCCTACCTGTCGTACAGTATATGCAGTTATAAAGCCCTAAACCCCAGGATTACATGGACCCTCTGTACTTGCCAGCTGGTTAGAGGCGCTCCACTAGCACCTGTAGAAAGTGAGTCGTGAGACCAGGAGTTCCAGCTATGTGAAATGTCAAAATTCGAACTCTTTTACCTCTGGTACAGTACAAGCAGCATTTGTATATGCAGTTATAAAGCCCTAATCACCAGCTACTTGCCAGCTCTACTGTAGAAAGTAAGACATGAGAGCAGTGAAACGTAACCCAAGTAAGTTCTGGAAGAGGCCGTAATCCAAAGCGTGGCTTTTATAAACAACTTCCTAAATATTTATCAACAAGGCGTCTGGAATTCTGGCGCCATGTTTACTTCCAGCAAGTCGTCTGATTCGTTTTGAGATGAGATTGAAGAGGCATATCTCGACTTCTTTGTAGAAGAAGTTTTACACACACATTGACCTATTTCTCTTGTACCAAGGAAATAATACGGGAAAGTTATTATTATAAAGGGAACATGTTTCACTGACCGTTGATATTCCTTCTTACCGATTTATGTACCTTATAGTTAATGTTTAGTTGTTTCGTACATTACACAAAGGCAACAGAAGCCTCTTATGGTACATAAACACTCTTTCTGCAACTATATATTGTTTGTATTCTGGCCTCTGAAAATAGTATATATATAACCCGAAATGATAAAAAATAAATATACAGGGTTACTAAGGATTGGCATTTTCTGACCGCACATGAGAAATTTAGATGGCAAAGCGCCATTTAGTGGAACAAAAATCAATGGCCCTTTGCCATCCAAAATGTTCATAGGAATGGTCAGGAAATGTCAATTTTGTTTTTAATATCAACGCCTGACTTCTAGTTTTTATTTTTCACAGAATAATATATTAATTAAGAGAGAGGAAGAAATACAAATATTCCTACAATCACTCAAAATACCTTTGTTATATCGACTGAAAGCCGTCCTCAGTAGCAAGCAAATTTAGTTCCAATATTGAATGGCCACCTCTGGCATGAAGAGAAAATGCTATGTACCCTGGAGCCCTCACAATGTCAGGGCCACCTGAATCTGGGGTTTTAGCGAGCTTGTTACTGTTCACCCAGCTTTCAACCGGGTTTAGAACCGGAATGGCGGAGTTAACCTAAATAATATGTTCCTCTTTAACGACCACAAGTCTCCAGTTCAATCCCCTTTACACTAATTTCTCAAGATCATGAGAAAGTGTGAGGGCGAAAATGTTCTTTTATTAAGTCTTTATAATTCTTCAATAGCGACCATACCTCAAATCTAATTAGCAACCACTGAAATTGGTCCCCAAAACTACATTTTATATTCTAAGCGGTTCTAAATAGTGAACCCAATGTTGTTATAACAAGTAGCCTTGAAGTTCTGGGTGTCAAAAGGATTGCGGGTTTTGTCAATAACAAAGGAGTTGACGCCGAAATGGTCTAGTTATAAACATCATCACTTATTGCCTCGCTAAAGACAACGTCTTATTTAAAAACCACCTTTCGGTCTTTAATGAGACCTTTTACTCTACATGAGCAAGACCTTGGAACAAAAGTTATATCACGTTCTTGTCGCTATAAAGAAATATTAAGTAATAGATGACTTGATGAATGACCTTGAGCAACCGCCATTTTCTATTGTTAAGCCTAGAAATAATGTAAGCCAAACGACAGTGTGTGAATAGTCTGAAACGATATTTATGTGGGAGGTAGGTGCAAAACCTTTTTTTACCCTCTCTCGTTAAACCCGATGTCCATTGTTAGAAACAAATTAGTTATAAATAATTACTTCTTAAATTAGAATGCATCCTCTTTTTTATCATTGCCTCAAATTGACAATACGTTGAAGAATTTTATTACGACTTTTTAAGGATTACGAAAAAAATGATGGCGAGAAATGGTGTGTGTGTGTTTGTATTGTTTATAATATGTTATGGAATTTTGTGAAAATATCTTTTTGTTGTCCCATATAATTTGAGTTGACTGTTGAAGTGCAAATATTTCCCAACTTATAGCTATGCCTGTAGAAGGATTATAAAGATCTGAAAGCTTCCACTTTGCATGAATAAAGAAACGCATTGCTACGGTTTATATATTGGAGCAAAGTATTTATTATATAATTAAAAGAGTATAATTTTTTATGAAGTAATTTAAATACAATATAATGCGGTTTTTTGTGATTGTAAAACGACATATGAAAATTATCCCACATATGTTTCTTTTGAACGAAAAATCAAAATGTATTTCAAGGAGAAATAACGATTATTTCTAACCTTAGGGATGAAATATGAAAGGATGAATTGTGAACAGTATTGATAAACGGAAAAATAAAAGTGTCCAGGGATGTTTATATTTTTCTGCTCTGTAAACTTCCCTCATTGCTTATCTTTTGTTTATCTTTTCATAGTTTGTTCTTGCCATAAATAAATTGCTGATTCATCCTAAAGTTTGTCTAATTTTCCACATGACAATATTCTTATTTTATACTTTATAGCAATTTTCTCTTCAAATAGACAAATATGGAGCTTTATAAAATTGTCCATTTATAAAATATGGAACCAAAAGTGACTTCGAGAAACACTAGTCTGTATTCCGTTCTCAGTAAAAAGCCTGGTGTAAACTTAGACGTCGGAGGACGTGCCCTGAGTCTGTTAGATACTGTTCACTTGGTACAGACATATAGGGATATTTAATTAAAAATAGATATATTGGATTAAAATATCATTTGTTTTAACACAAAGCAATAACGCGCCATCTATACATATAAAATGAAAGGATTTAAAGGCACGAATGTTTCTTTTATACACAATACAAACTTCTACTGCCCTTACTGCGATGAAAAAAATTATATTGGGAGGGCTTGGCTTATCAGTGGTGAACAGTTGGTGGATTAAATTGGCGAAATCGCTGGGAGGGTTCACCACTAATGGTGAACAAGAGCCCTCCCAATATATTTTTTCATCGCAGTAAGGACAGTAGAAGTTTGTATTATGTATAAAAGAAACATTCGTCATTTTAAATCCTTTCATTTTATATCATTTGTTTTACCAATATTTCAGTTGGCTGAATGCCAACCTTTATCAAGGTATTATATGTTATTATTAATATGTTATAATGCCTTGATAAAGGTTGGCGTTCAGCCAACTGATATATTGGTAAAATAAATGATATATCCAATATATGCCTTTTTAATTAAAGATTTATTTATGGATTGCTCTATTTTCAAAACATATAGGAATGTACTGTCGAGTCCAAGATTTTATACAGTGGACTCTCGATAATTTGAAACTCAAGGGACCAGAGAAATATTTCAATTTATCAAGAGTTCGAAATAACAAGAGTTTAAACAACCAAGAGGGAGGGGAAAATCAAGTAAACAAGAATTTGAAGTTTTGGCAGTTTCGGGATATACATACTATGTTGATACAAGATTAAATAAGTGACTTACCGCAAGTTTTTAGAGTAATAAATTTATTAGAGCTTTCGTGCATTACCCTTTCTCAAACAAGTGCTTGATCTCTTTCTCTCAAAATTCGTGATTTATTATTTTAAAGATTTGTACAGTTATTCACAAATGTTCATTTGTGCCAAGATACTATTCCTTCAATTTCAAATTACCGAGGAGACCAATTAATATTGATTTTATTCAACTTATCGAGTATTTTTCAAGGGACCGGGAAAACATTTCAAATTATCGAGAGTCGACTGTATCAGGTTTGACTGGATTCATTTTTAATCTATCCAACATTTCCCCAATCCCAATTTAGAACAGCTAACGATTTATATTGTAGCGTAGAAATCAAGTCTTTGTATTTCTGAAGATGTAAAAGTATTTATTGATGACGTCACGGCGACCAGTCGACAATTATCAACAAACCAACCAAACTATCTACAGCTAGAGAATATCGAGCAAGCAAGCTAGGCAACTAAATGATGATTTTACAAATATTAATTGATAAAAATCTTTTTCACATATTTCATTGAATAATTAAATTAAATAATAAAATATTTCTTCGCCACAATATTATTTTTCATCTTGAAGATAAAGGTTATCTAGCCGGCATTCACATTTCTTTAAAAAAGACATTTCAGCCAGTAAAACCTTTATTTTCTCAACGTTTCAACAAATATCTTTTGTCTTCGTCAGGAGAAATAAGAGTAAAGTATTTGGCAAGAGGCGTTAAAAATTATTCTCAAAATTTTATCACCTTGCCAAATGTTTTACTTTTATTTCTTCTGACGAAGACAAAAAAATATTGCCACGTGGAAAATTAGGGAAGACCAACTTCGGGATGAGACAACAATTTATTTCAGGCAAGAACCAACTATGAGTTATAAACAAAAATAAGCAAAAGAGGGAAGTGTACAGAATATAGCAAAATATAAACATAAAAAAATAATACTCTGATAAAATAATAAATACTTTGTTCAATATTTTGTTGATACATTGAGAAAATAAAACTTGAACAGACTGAAGTGTCTATTTTTTAATAAATATTATTATTTAATTGAGCTGTATGATTAATTGAGTTAGATGAATAGGTAACCCAAATATGTATACTTAAATGAGACTGTCAGAAATTGTCTTCCTTAAAACCATTTGTTAGATCAAACCAAACGACCTGCAAGTATATTTCAATAAACATCATTACTTTAGATTTGTTTTATATGATTCCATATCATATAATCTTAAAGTATTTCTTGAGTAAATCAAATTTTAGCAGATTGATATTTGATTTATTTATTACCAGTTGTAAATAAGACACGCTATATCCGATCAGGATAATTGCGCGTGAAACTATTTACAATAATTCATATTGTAGTCATACCCGAGGACTTGGCAGCTAAGATTGAAGATCATATCTTCCGGGAGCTGAAGGACACCAACATGAAGTACAAGAATCGGGTTCGCAGCAGAGTTGCCAACTTCAAGGACGGCAAGAATCCCAACTTGCGAATCAATGTTCTCACTGGGGCCATATCTCCTGAGAGGATTGCTTCCATGACAGCAGAGGAAATGGCAAGTGACGAGATGCGCAACCTGCGCGACAAGTTCACCGAAGAAGCTATCAATGATCACCAGATGGCAATGACCAGCGGCACCAAGACTGACCTCCTTAAGTGCAGCAAGTGCAAGAAGAGCAACTGTACCTATAACCAAGTCCAAACCAGCAGTGCAGATGAACCCATGACCACTTTCGTCCTTTGCAATGAGTGTGGCCACCGTTGGAAGTTTTGCTGAACCACCGCTGCCACATCCTCCCCCCCACATCCTCCTCCTCCTGTACATACTATTGGTTTGCCTTCTCACCACATCTCACTTGTCGGCCTAGAACTGCTTGTGTCCTCTCCCTCCTCTCCATTAGTTTTAGCTCCTGCTGTGTAATATAAAACATACTTCATTTGCTGACTTTACCACAAATTTGTAATTTTAAAATACTAAAGTCTATAAAGGATGTTGTGTTGGACACACCTGTGTTTGATGTCGCAATAAAGTTGATGATGATGGATTCATATTGTAGTAGAGTAGGTAACAGAAATATCAAAAAGAAAATAAACAATTAAGAAAAAGAGCATTGAATAAACAAATACATTAAACAAATAAGCAATATATTTGATCTCCTAGAGTATTGTGAAAATATGATAAAGGCAAGAGTGACCTTTACTGGATCCAGAAGGATGATCGGCAATAATATTATTTGTGTAGTTTTTATTATAGACCCGTTGAATACTGTTGAAAAATTACTTTAAACTAAATTATTTTATAGTTAGAAGGAATATGTAGGTCACACCGTTTAGGACGATAATGTCAAAATCTTACTTTTATTATAAACCTCATAAAATATATATAAATGATATTAAATAAGAAGATTATAATTTAAAATTTTCAACTGAAAATATTATTCAATTTCTAAATATTATGAAACAGAAAAAGGCATCTCCTTATCGTGCAACTGAAAGTTGCTGATGGCTTGCGCCATCTATCGGAATAAATATAAACTATTCTCGTTGATTTTTTAAATTATTCCAGAATTGGTCAAACACCCATTCTTGATTAATCAAGAAAAGCTAACCACGTACGCGTTTCGGGCTGTTGGCCCTCATCAGCGTGGTGTAAGCTGTACCTCAACGACCGAAAAACTGGTCATTCAGGCATCCTGAAAATATCACATTTGTACTATTTTTTTCTAAATATTGTTATTTAATATTATATAATTATTTTTACACTCTAAAATGTTATTTTACATAAAATGTGGTTTAGAAAATCTATAAAATGTCGATATTGAACTTTGAAATGTCGTCGTTAAACTTCTTTTATTAAACCTTCAAATATAAGCTAATAAACTTCTAGTTTTGAAGGCTATTTAGAATGTTATTATAAGCATATAGAATCTATGATAAAATGTCCTTATTTAAATCAAAACTGTGTGTGACCATAATAAAATCAAAATGGTTTATTTATGAAAAAATCGAAAGGTGAAATAACAATTCAAAAGATTTATCCAAATATTTAGATGTTTTTTATTCCTCTCTGAAATACGAATATAAAATTAATATTGTCGATCGTAGAAGAAAGAAAAATGAGAATGAAGAAAAAAAAAACCACACGCTTCCATTCCTTCCAAAAAAGTACGAAACTAGGGATGCAATCATGGTGTTTACCGGTAATTGTTAGCTTCGAATGTAGTACGGGGCTGCTGTGAGGAATTCTTTAGTAGCATTTTGTACTTTTTTTCTTAAATTCCATTTTCTCTCTGAAATCGTCGGTTTTCAATGAAGTTCTGGTTGGATGATCAAAGGTTATTGGACTTTTGACTGGATTTGGTATTCATATTCTTATTTTGCAATTCGCTCCTTTAGATTTTGATACTGTTAATTGTATTTGCTATCTTATCCCTTATCTTTTAAGATATCTTCTTTTTACATTCTGATATTTAAAATTAGATTTTGTTCTTTTTCCTCTCTCCTTTAGTATGTTTCCCTTGAATTCAGATAGTTTCGAATAGAGATTTAGTACTCACATTCGCATGGACAAAAAGGAAGTTTCATATTTTAAGCATAAACCACTCTTTATTTGCTTATATAACGGCGGATTTCCCATACATTTAAATTCGAACGTTCTCTTTAAAAAATTTACATATAATCGAGTGATTAGGGTTGAACACGTGTCGCACTCGACAAGAAGGTTTAACATGCTGGCATTAGAGTATAGTGGATTTTTGTATTCCTACTTGATACCTTACCTAGCAATCAATGGCTATAAGGCACCACCTGGATGACATATCACGAGGAATAGAGATCAGGAGGATCGAAATTGAGCAACCACAGCTGGAAATCCCCAAGTTGTTCAACGTGTCTGATAGAGTGATATCCTGTCTCTGGAGCCAATTCCAAACTGCTGGGACTTGTCATCATAGGAAAGCTGGGAGCCCCAAGGTGACAACCCCGAATGACGACCGATGCCTGACTCTAACAGCCAAGCGTTCACAAAAGATGTCAGCCCACCTACTCCCCTAGAGCTTGCCACGGCCATTGGCAGAATTGTATCCCGGAAAATCGTCTCACGAAGGTTTAAAATGCACGGACTTTAGGTTAGGAAGTCTGTGATATGTTTCCCTTTTACCCTACTCCATAAGATGCGCCGCCATTCATGGTACAGAGATTAGGCCAACTGGGACCATGGGCAAGTGTTACTTGGCAGTGAGGGGCGGCACGTCACCTATTAGTCTCACTGATACCTGGGATTTCTATATTGGAAAGTTGTAGCCGGTTGTCTGTTTTTTTTTTTCCAAGGATACAGAGGATATTTGGTTCAAACTGACGGTCTGCCATACTGAATGTTAGGGCAAGATGGCGTGGGGGTGCGATATGGTCCCGGAGCTGGGAGATGGTATCTCCATTGGCAAACTGGTTCATGCCTCACGTGACCTGCATACTCGCCGCTCATTGGCTGGTTGGATTGTAGGCAGTGTATAGATGCCTGCCGTAGTGTTGCATTGTACCGTATTGTAGCGTACTCCGGTTTATTCCATTATCCTCCAAGTATACGTGGTACAGGCCTCCATGTAGATTGGTACTGTAACATGCCAGGTCAACCTTACATGGAGACGTTTCGTTACACTGGAAGGAAGCACGAATAATAATTTTCTAATAGAACAGAAAAATTACATTGAGAAATACGGATTAAAAAGACGCAATGCAGATTTTTTTAAATTCGCATTTGTTAACTTACTTCAATGCAGGTTTCTCGTGTTGCCGACACTTTAGGCCACTAAGCAAACCCACCGCACCAGAAAATTACCTATAGACGTACATTGTACAGTACAAATCTGGAATATATGCTTTTTAAATTTATTTTTTGTTAAGTATGGGGGATCTTTTCGACAATCGCGCGCGTTTTTGTAAGATGAAGTAATAGGCAAGGCTTATATATGAACAGCAAAATTAAAATGAATTTACAAATTAGAAAGAAATTTTAAAAATTATATTTAGATGCTATTGGGGGGCCATCTGGTCAGAGAGATCGAGGACCTAATAAAAGAAGAAGAGACTGAGACCAGATGGAAGTGAAATAAATCAGAATATCATTTGGTGATGTGTTAAAAATTTAGAAATCCAACTGTGACTTGAAATGTCTGAAGTATTGCTATTGATGAGCATTGCTCCAGATTTGCTGGAATGGATGGCTACCCAGTATCTGGTGATACTGAGATAGGGGAGTAGACTATGGGATTCTATAGGAATGTTGAGATCATGGGCTGGTTGCTTCGTTGAGATTAAACTTATGGACTTTTATGATGGTTATCCAGTATCTGGTGATACTGAGATAGGGGAGGACTATGGGACTCTATAGGAATGTTGAGATTATGTGCTGGTTGCATCGTTGAGATTAAACTTATGGACTTTTATGATGGTTATCCAGTATCTGGTGATACTGAGATAGGGGAGTAGACTATGGGATTCTATAGGAATGTTGAGATCATGGGCTGGTTGCTTCGTTGAGATTAAACTTATGGACTTTTATGATGGTTATCCAGTATCTGGTGATACTGAGATAGGGGAGGACTATGGGACTCTATAGGAATGTTGAGATTATGTGCTGGTTGCATCGTTGAGATTAAACTTATGGACTTTTATGATGGTTATCCAGTATCTGGTGATACTGAGATAGGGGAGGACTATGGGACTCTATAGGAATGTTGAGATTATGTGCTGGTTGCTTCGTTGAGATTAAACTTATGGACTTTTATGATGGTTATCCAGTATCTGGTGATACTGAGATAGGGGAGAAGACTATGGGATTCTATAGGAATGTTGAGATCATGGGCTGGTTGCATCGTTTAGATGAAGCTTATGGACTTTTATGATGGTTATCCAGTATCTGGTGATACTGAGATAGGGGAGAAGACTATGGGATTCTATAGGAATGTTGAGATCATGGACTGGTTGCTTCGTTGAGATGAAACTTATGGCATTTTTATATATAAAGTGTTAAGCTAATATTGTCTTCTCTATTGTTGATATTACCGTGTGTTCTTCATCCGTATGGTTTTGCTGGTTTCATCCCCAAATGTAACGCTGCCATACTTACACAACATATTGATTTCTATCTTTATGGAATCATTTTCTTTACGGAATTATTGATGGAATTCC
>CP092866.1:104853345-104942676 GCA_030710605.1 Cordylochernes scorpioides | reverse complement strand
GACAGCTTTATATCAGCCAGTTGATCAGGTAATAGTTCGAAAGCTTTCCTCGTTTCTTTTTTTCTTCTAGACACCGATATAAACGAGAAATGTTGGTAGAACATTACTCTCAGGGTACACCTTATTGTTTTTCGATACCGGATAGTGGCCGTTACTCCGTTTATATATTTCTTTTCTTTAATGTAGTTTTAAACTTATTTTAAATAGTTTAATTAAGTTAGGTTCAGATTAGGGGGTCAATGGAAGGGTGGTGTAAACGCTTGGTTTGCGACCGCTACGACTCAGGTTCGAATCACTCATTGGGCACTTTTTTTCTAATTAAAAAATATATGCTCCAATGACCACCGATTATTGCACTTCACAAGCGAGTGCAATTAAAAAAATAGGGCACTGGCATATTTGTAAGTGCAAAATTCGAACTGCTTTTCATATATGTAGACATGTGGTTCCCTTACAGTGAGGCAGTCGCCAACTTCTACCTACGGTCTGTACGGCCACGATCATGGTCTGTACCACATGTACTAATAGTACACGTAAACTGTGTAGTAGTGTACTGCAGTAAAGGTTTAGGTTAAACCACCGCAGTACGATAAACAAAGAGGTGTCCCGGGATTTCTTTATCAGCCCAAGAAACTCTTACCGCCTTCATTAACATTCATTAACTGCAAATAGAAGTTAGAATACAGATCCTGCTGATATGCTGGCAAGATCGAGAGAAAATCCAATGCATTCGAAGGATATTTGGGCGTATTTTATGGGCATTTGATGAAGCACGTAATGGTCCATTAACGTTGCCTCGTTAAACGACATCGATAAAGCTATGACTGTGTTTACACCTGCTGTTGACAGCTCGTGGATTGGAGAGAGATGTGGCGGGGCAGATATGGTGGGTTCTCTTTATATCTTTGAAGTGAATAATTTCAACATAAAGTTTATTGTTTTGGAAATAGAGCAATCCATAAATACATCTTTAAATAAAAAGGTATATATTGGATCAAAATATAATTTATTTTACCAATATTTCAGTTGGCTGAACGCCAACCTTTATCAAGGTGTTATAACATATAAATGTGTGTCAACAACAAATTATATTGACGTTATGTGGCGCTGAGTTTGTTGTTGACACACATTAATATGTTATAATACCTTGATAAAGGTTGGCGTTCAGCCAACTGAAATATTGGTAAAATAAATGATATTTTGATATTCAATATATGCCTTTTTAATTAAATATAAGTTTATATTATGTCCTAAAGCTGGTGTGTCTCTTTAATCAAACTCTTCCAAGACTATAGCCATAGTCTGGTGGGGAAACGCTGTTCTGGTTTCTCTTCTCTCTCTTGGCTACATCCTGGCTACTAGGCTCACGACTCTGTTGGAGGACACTTCGTGTACTCTCTATAAGAAGCTGTCAAGAGTCAGAACCTCTGCTAAACAACAGCAATGAGCTTCCGCATTGCGACGCTCAACGTGCGCGGCCTCGCCGCTCATGGCTCCATCTCTTTCTCTTCTGTTGGTCCACAAAGTGCGTCTTCGCGATCTCTGGTGCTTTCAATGTGTCCTTGGGTTATTTTTCCTTGTGCATGACTTAACCATTTCAGGTTTCGTTATTTTTGTGGTCAGTGCACATATATAGTGAGCTGCGAATATCTGATAAGCAGTCCCGGGCCAATCATAAACAGAGTACGGTGGCCCAATCCGTGTAGATGCTAGCTCTATAAAACCCACAAAAGCTAATTTACGATACTGGCTAAATGGCCAAGTTATGTTCCGCCATTAAAAGTAAGCACTACCAACTATAAGCTCACTCTGAATCCCTGTTAAGGTCGGAAACAAAGATATCTGTACTCCATGTTTGAAGTGACCTCAATGAAGTTAAGTCGGACTGCAACAGTATCTCTCTCTCTCTGCAGTGCATCGGTGGCTGAGTCTTTCCTGCGGTGGACGCCACCAATGACGGCCATATATAGGTATATTTATCAATTATTTTATATATTTAAATCTATTTATTCATATATATATTGTATTTAACTTTATATGAACATTGTACTAAAGAGAGATAGAGTAATTTCAATCTCTCTCACTACTTCAGATTCTTTCACTCAAACGCACAAAATATTTTTTTATTAAATTATCTAGCCCTATATAGATTTTCGTCTCTCGGAGTCTAGACAGAAAAAGACAATAGTTAGAGTGTCAGTGAATAAATCAGCTATTTACACTCGTAAGTTTTTTTTTTTTTGCCATCTTGCTATGTGATAGCCACCTGTAGAAGGGGTTTTAACCGAAAGCTCGTGCTTATTCTATATAATAAAGACACCCATCTTCCTTATCGCCTTGTTTATTGCAAATTTTACTAGGAATAGTTCTTTACAATCCTACAGTCGTAAGTATTAACATCCATGGATTGTCTTCTAATTATCTTTCCTTTTTACCGATATTCTAAACATAGAGCTGATAAACTCTTCAGAATTGATAGCACAAGTAGACAAAGCTCTCGCCGTCCAATGAATAAGAAAAAAAAAAAAAGCTTGTTTAATTTCGACTTTGTCATCAGATTCTTTGAATCAACGGTAGACTTACATTTCCCATCATAAAGTCCCCATTGCTTACATGGAGTTTTCTAAATTTTAAGACACTGGAATGAGAAAGAATAAAACCAAGTAGTACCGTAGCTAACTAGCATACGCAACTTGACCATATGTAAATAGGTAACCTATGGTATCCGCCATCTTAGTTTCTTACGTGGCCGCTTTAAAAATTGACTAGTGAACAACACAACTATACATTTGCCAATGTTGGAAAATATATTAAAGAGGAAAGAAGGCTCTCAAGAGATAGCAAATTTGGAATAAATACAATTTGATTCCAAAGGGGATTTCAAATATTTGATGTCGTAATGCAACAATGCATCGAAAATTGCATTAGATTTCAGAAGGCCCAGTTAATTTCTACAATCCTATCTGGGCGGCCATCTTGAACAAATCCTTCAGGACCAATCCTATTTGATCGTCTGCTCAAATATTTCTGCATCGCTTAGCGCGGGAAAAGGATTTTTTTTTCAAAAAGTCGTCTGTAAATGTAACGAAGCAACTGATAGGATTGGTTGGATGCAATTATCCAATCAAATCTTCCTAATTAAGATCATTTTCTACGAAATTGTACAATCGGCTGCCTTTTAATTTCCTTTTTTTTTTAAATTCCCTTTTTGTAATCGGTTGCGGTAAATTTGTATCCTATTTGTGTGCTAAATGGATAGCCAAAAGATATTTTCAGAGTTTTTTTGTTTGTCTGTAAATATAAAATATGACGTTTTAATACACATGCGTGTCTTTAAAACATATTAAACATATGATTTATATAACTTAAAATCCTTATTTACAAAGTTGTCCCAAAAGTTCGTAAACATATTATGATTTATATTTTACAAGTGTTTACGAACTTTTGGGACAACCTTGTAATTCTGAAACTTGGCCCACCAGCTGATTGGCCACCCTTGATATAGAACATCAGAGATTAAATCATTCTTCTATAAGAATTTTGTTATAATTTTACCAAGGTTACCAATATTATCAAAGGTTGTCCTAAAGTTCGTAAACACTTGCAAAATATAAATCATAATATGTTTACGAACTTTTGGGACAACTTTTGATAATATTGGTAAGCTTGGTAAAATTATAACAAAATTCTTATAGAAGAATGATTTAATCTCTAATGTTCTATATCAAGGGTGTATAATCAGCAGGTGGGCCAAGTTTCAGAATTACAAGGTTGTCCCAAAAGTTCGTAAACACTTGCAAAATATAAATCATAATATGTTTACAAACTTTTGGGACAATCTTATATTATAAAAGAAAAAAAGGATTCTCATCAAACTGTATTTACGCTATCTTATTTAAAACTAACTCTCGGAATCAAGGCCAATATTTTAAAGTCTCAAATTGATTTTGTTATTTATAGTATTTGAAACAATATTTGTTGTTCAAGTTGCGTATTTATTGGTATTCAACATAAACATATATAATACAAATGCGCTTTTTATTAATATAATATTAGGTATATGGTCATTTCTCAGCATCTCAGAGTCTGGCAGAAGATGAAAGCAATTGGTTTTTTTTTTTTGCTTATCCCTAATACACGTGGTACAGGCCATGATAATCATGGTGGGTAGAGGTTGACGACTGCCTTTACTGTAAGTGCACCACATGTCAACACATGTGAAAAGCAGTTCGACTTTGCACTTACAAATGTTCCAAAGCCCCGTTTGGTTACTTGCACTCGCTGGTGGGGTTGAATTTTTGCAAGAATCGGGGGTCATTGGAGCATTTTTTTCTTAAATCAGAAAAAAAGTTTCCCAATGCGGGAATCGAACCCGAGTCGTAGCGGTCGAAAGCCAACGGTTTAAACCATCCTTCTACCGACTCCCTAAAGAAATTGTGATGGCTTTAAATCAGTGATGGTATCTGATGTGGAAGATATAAAAGAGAGAGAGAGAGAGAGAGATAAAAAGAAAGAAAAACTATCTTTTTTTCAAAGAAAAAGTTAAAACTCCGCGCCAGTTATTGATCATCTCTTCAATCAGGCAGACACAACACCGGCAAGATCTCAACTCGAGACCATAATTTTGGACTAAAAACTTCATCATTGGATTTAAGACGAAAACATTTTAGTCCCGTAACCTGACCTCAAAAAAAAAAAAAAAATAAATAAATAAATTATAATATTAAAGTGCAATAATATATATAACTAAAATTTTACACAAATAAATTTACTGGCAATGCGTTTCTTTTTTAAATATCTTTCTTAAAAAGAAACGCATTGCCAGTAAATTTATTTGTGTAAAATTTTAACGATAGAGGGCAATAAAATTTAATTTACTAATATATATAGAATGAAAAAACCCTGTACAATTTATAAACGAATACAATAAAGCATCAAGGGCTGCGTATCTTTATTAAAACGACAATTTACTAACTTAGTAAATTGTCGTTTTAATAAAGATACGCAGCCCTTGATGCTTTATTGTATTCGTTTACTAATATATATAACTTATATATAGAACGACATTATACCGCAAATGTTTCTTTTGAACGAAAAATCGAAATTTATTTTAAAGGAGAAATAACGATTATTTCTAACCTTAGGGATGAAGTATGAAAGGATGAATTGTGAAGAGTAATGATAAGCATACTTCATCCCTAAGGTTAGAAATAATCGTTATTTCTCCTTAAAATAAATTTTGATTTTTCGTACAAAAGAAACATTTGCGGGATAATTGTCAAACGTCGTTCTACAATCATAGGCCACATTATATTGTATTATTTATAACTTATAATTAAAAAATATATAAATACAAAATTTTTTTCACAATGAGTTTATTTTTAGTTTAATTTGCAAGTTTTCAAACTATAATCACTTTTCAACGGGCTTAATAAAAACATCGACTATATCTTACAAGAAAAACAAGAGTCTTATTTTTCAGATTTAGTAAAATATCAAACCTCTCAAACGAAAATAGAGGATTTTTGCATTTCTTATTTACATATATTTCACCAGAATATCCAGGAGGCTGTTGTTGGGTTCTGTGCTGCCTGGAGTAGAGCAACTCCATCTTTGCTTTCTACCTGTGGTGAATCTATATTAGACCTTGGAGGCTGTTGTTGGGTTCTATGCTGCCTGGAGTATAGGAGCTCCATCTATGCTTCCTTCCTGTGGTGAATCTGTATAAGACCCTGGAGGCTGTTGTTGGGTTCTGTGCTGCCTGGAGTATAGGATCTCCATCTATACTTCCTACCTGTGGTGAATCTGTATAAGACCCTGGAGGCTGTTGTTGGGTTCTGTGCTGCCTGGAGTATAGGAGTTCCATCTATGCTTCCTTCCTGTGGTGAATCTGTATAAGACCCTGGAGGCTGTTGTTGGGTTCTGTGCTGCCTGGAGTATAGGATCTCCATCTATACTTCCTACCTGTGGTTAATCTGTATAAGACCCTGGGGGCTGTTGTTGGGTTCTGTGCTGCCTGGAGTATAGGAGCTCCATCTATGCTTCCTTCCTGTGGTGAATCTGTATAAGACCCTGGAGGCTGTTGTTGGGTTCTGTGCTGCCTGGAGTATAGGAGTTCCATCTATGCTTCCTTCCTGTGGTGAATCTGTATACGACCCTGGAGGCTGTTGTTGGGTTCTGTGCTGCCTGGAGTATAGGAGTTCCATCTATGCTTCCTTCCTGTGGTGAATCTGTATTAGACCCTGGAGGCTGTTGTTGGGTTCTGTGCTGCCTGGAGTATAGGAGCTCCATCTATGCTTCCTTCCTGTGGTGAATCTGTATTAGACCCTGGAGGCTGTTGTTGGGTTCTGTGCTGCCTGGAGTATAGGAGCTCCATCTATGCTTCCTTCCTGTGGTGAATCTGCATAAGACCCTGGAGGCTGTTGTTGGGTTCTGTGCTGCCTGGAGTATAGGAGCTCCATCTATGCTTCCTTCCTGTGGTGAATCTGTATAATACCCTGGAGGCTGTTGTTGGGTTCTATGCTGCCTGGAGTATAGGAGCTCCATCTATGCTTCCTTCCTGTGGTGAATCTGTATAAGACCCTGGAGGCTGTTGTTGGGTTCTGTGCTGCCTGGAGTATAGGATCTCCATCTATACTTCCTACCTGTGGTTAATCTGTATAAGACCCTGGGGGCTGTTATTAGGTTCTGTGCTGCCTGGAGTATAGGAGCTCCATCTATGCTTCCTTCCTGTGGTGAATCTGTATAAGACCCTGGAGGCTGTTATTAGGTTCTGTGCTGCCTGGAGTATAGGAGCTCCATCTATGCTTCCTTCCTTTGGTGAATCTGTATAAGACCCTGGAGGCTGTTGTTGGGTTCTATGCTGCCTGGAGTATAGGATCTCCATCTATGCTTCCTTCCTGTGGTGAATCTGTATAAGACCCTGGAGGCTGTTGTTGGGTTCTATGCTGCCTGGAGTATAGGATCTCCATCTATGCTTCCTTCCTGTGGTGAATCTGTATAAGACCCTGGAGGCTGTTGTTGGGTTCTGTGCTGCCTGGAGTATAGGAGCTCCATCTATTATTTCTTCCTGTGGTGAATCTGTATAAGACCCTGGAGGTTGTTGTTGGGTGCTGCGCTGCCTGGAGTATAGGAGCTCCATCTATGCTTCCTTTCTGTGGTGAATCTGTATAAAACCCTGGAGGCTGTTGTTGGGTTCTGTGCTGCCTGGAGTATAGGAGCTACATCTATTATTTCTTCCTGTGGTGAATCTGTATAAAACCCTGGAGGCTGTTGTTGGGTTCTGTGCTGCCTGGAGTATAGGAGCTCCATCTATTATTTCTTCCTGTGGTGAATCTGTATAAGACCCTGGAGGTTGTTGTTGGGTGCTGCGCTGCCTGGAGTATAGGAGCTCCATCTATGCTTCCTTTCTGTGGTGAATCTGTATAAAACCCTGGAGGCTGTTGTTGGGTTCTGTGCTACCTGGAGTATAGGATCTCCATCTATTATTTCTTCCTGTGGTGAATCTGTATAAGACCGCTGGTCTTAATGAAGCCTTGTGTGTGTGTATATATTTCACCAGAATATATACATAGATGACACCAGTCACGTTTCTTATGACGTTGGCTTTGTTGACACACAAGTTCCGATTTATAAAGCCGCTTTTCAGCTTGAATTTAAATTGTTCTCTTTACGCCATTTTGAAAATGCTATACATTTATTTTAAAGTAAAAAACAGTGTTAAATCAAGATTAAACGTTTTAAGTAGCTAAACGGTTTATACAGCCTCCAGATTCACTGTCGCATTGTGCAATGAACAAGTACTGTATATAATTTTCAAGTTTGTATATAGCAACATATATATAATACCACATAATATATATATGTTTCCAAACTATTACTCAACTTGATGTTTGCGGAAGAGCGATTGCTCGAAGCATATATTATATATTTATAATTGTATGTAAAATTGCTGTCCTCAAAGCTCATGTTCATTGTTCATTTAAAATACCCATTCCAAGAGTCTAGCATCAGCATCACTATAAAAGGAAGATCGAAAAATGCGATATAACAACGGTATGGTAGATTAAACTGGCGAAACCGCTGGGAGGGTTGACCACTGATGAGCCAGGCCCTCCCATTAATTTTTTCATTGGAGTAAAGACAGTAGAAAATTTTTTAATTTTAAAAAATAATCATACCCGTTGTGATGTAATCAGTGAATAAATAATAAATGTAAAAAGAAAGGTAATCATCATGATTGTTTATGTTTAGGTTTTTATACAGAGACAGCTCGAGTTAGGCTGCAGATATATAGTGTTGATAGATAGGCCATAAGTTAGGAAGTTCCCTCTCTTAAAATAAATATAATTAATTGTTCATCTTTGCATTCTGATTTTTAAAGAAAACAAACCACCCATCTATAATAGTTTAAAATTTTCATAACAGATGGCGCGCTAATGTATCATAATATTTATATTTTTATTCAATTATAACTTCAAATACTACTCCATGAAAAATTCGGACAATTAAAACATTCCGTTTAAACATACCATCCATTTGTACCTTCCAACAGTGATGTTGTTGAGATTTGAAGAACTCATTCCTTATATCACGAAGACAACAATATGAAAACCAAGATAAGAAACAAATCTGTGAAAATTCAAAGAGATAAATTTATGAAATTTCGGATATAAATGAAACATTCCGTTTAATCGGACCATCTATTTGCACTCCCCGGCAAGGTGATCGTTGAGATTTGAAGAACTCATTCCATATATCTCGAAGACAACATTATGAAGATCAAGATAGGAAACACATCTGTGAAATTCCAAAGAGATAAATTTATGAAATTTTGGATAATTGAAACATTCCGTTTAATCGGATCATCCATTTGCACCCCCCAACAGTGTAGTCGTTGAGATTTGAACAACTCATTCCATATATCGAAGAAGACAACATTATGAAAACCAAGATAGAAAGCACATCGATAAACAAATCTGTAAAAATCCAAAGAGATAAATTTATGAAAATTCCGATAAATGAAACACTCCGTTTTAATCGGACCACCCCCATGATACGGAGCTATATAGTCCATTCCATGGGCACACAAGGATGGTGGCTGGATGAGGTAAGGACCATCACTCAACCTGAGATAAATACTTGTAGAGAAAGAGTTATTTATAGAGGTAGGTGTCTGCTATCAGTTTGAGGAGAGAGTCTGCGTACAAATCACGTGAGTCTTATCAACAAATTGATAAATTGATCTCTCCCGGGGCACTGTATATGGGAGGATATACTGCAGTCTCCTGTATTCCCGGGGCACTGTATATGGGAGGATATACCGCAGTCTCCTGTATTCCCGGGGCACTGTATATGGGAGGATATACCGCAGTCTCCTGTATTCCCGGGGCACTGTATGTGGGAGGATATACCGCAGTCTCCTGTATTCCCGGGGCACTGTATATGGGAGGATATACTGCAGTCTCCTGTATTCCCGGGGCACTGTATATGGGAGGATATACCGCAGTCTCCTGTATTCCCGGGGCACTGTATATGGGAGGATATACCGCAGTCTCCTGTATTCCCGGGGCACTGTATATGGGAGGATATACCGCAGTCTCCTGTATTCCCGGGGCACTGTATATGGGAGGATATACCGCAGTCTCCTGTATTCCCGGGGCACTGTATATGGGAGGATATACCGCAGTCTCCTGTATTCCCGGGGCACTGTATATGGGAGGATATACCGCAGTCTCCTGTATTCCCGGGGCACTGTATATGGGAGGATATACCGCAGTCTCCTGTATTCCCGGGGCACTGTATATGGGAGGATATACCGCAGTTTCCTGTATTCCCGGGGCACTGTATATGGGAGGATATACCGCAGTTTCCTGTATTCCCGGGGCACTGTATATGGGAGGATATACCGCAGTCTCCTGTATTCCCGGGGCACTGTATATGGGAGGATATACCGCAGTCTCCTGTATTCCCGGGGCACTGTATATGGGAGGATATACCGCAGTTTCCTGTATTCCCGGGGCACTGTATATGGGAGGATATACCGCAGTTTCCTGTATTCCCGGGGCACTGTATATGGGAGGATATACCGCAGTTTCCTGTATTCCCGGGGCACTGTATATGGGAGGATATACCGCAGTTTCCTGTATTCCCGGGGCACTGTATATGGGAGGATATACCGCAGTCTCCTGTATTCCCAGGTCGCTGTATATGGGAGGATATACCGCAGTCTCCTGTATTCCCAGGTCGCTGTATATGGAAGGATATCCCAGCAAAAGCCCTACGTCAAATATATAGGAATCCCATAAATAATTCCGTAAATAAAATGATTCTATAAAGATAGAAAGCAATATGTTGTGTAAGTATGGCAGCGTTACATTTGCGGATGAAACCAGCAAAACCATACGGATGAAGAACACACGGTAATAACAACAATATAGAAGACAATATTAGCTTAACACTATATATATAAATGCCATAAGTTTCATCTCAACGAAGCAACCAGCCCATGATCTCAACATTCCTTTAGAATCCCATAGTCTTCTCCCCTATCTCAGTATCACCAGATACTGGATAACCATCATAAAAAGCCATAAGTGTCATCTCAACGAAGCAACCAGCCCATGATCTCAACATTCCTATAGAATCCCATAGTCTTCTCCCCTATCTCAGTATCACCAGATACTGGATAACCATCATAAAAAGCCATAAGTGTCATCTCAACGAAGCAACCAGCCCATGATCTCAACATTCCTATAGAATCCCATAGTCTTCTCCCCTATTTCAGTATCACCAGATACTGGATAACCATCATAAAAAGCCATAAGTGTCATCTCAACGAAGCAACCAGCCCATGATCTCAACATTCCTATAGAATCCCATAGTCTTCTCCCCTATCTCAGTATCACCAGATACTGGATAACCATCATAAAAGTCCATAGTTTCATCTCAACGAAGCAACCAGCCCATGATCTCAACACTCCTAAAGAAGCCCATAGTCTTCTCCCCTATCTCAGTATCACCAGATACTGGATAACCATCCATTTCAGCAAATATCGCGCAATGCTCATCAATAGCAATACTTCAGATATTCCAAGTCACAGTTGGATTTCTAAATTTTTAACACATCACCAAATGATATTCTGATTTATTTCACTTCCATCTGGTTTCTTCTTCTTTTATTAGGTCCTCGATCTCTCTGACCAGATGGCCCCCCCAATAGCATCTAAATATAATTTAAAATTTTCTTTCTAATTTGTAAATTCATTTTAATTTTGCTGTTCATGCCTTGCCTATTACTTCATTTAACAACGCGCGCGATTGTCGAAAAGCTCCCCCATACTTAACAAAAAATAAATTTCAAAAACATATATTTCAGATTTGTATTGTACAATGTACGTCTATAGGTAATTGTCTGTTGTGGTGGGTTTGCTTAGTGACCCAAAGTGTCGGCAACACGAGAAACCTGCATTGAAGTAAGTTAACAAATGCGAATTAAAAAAATCTGCATTGTGTCTTTTTTAATCCGTATTTCTCAATGTCATTTTATCTGTTCTATTAGAAAATTATTATTCGTGCTTCCTTCCAGTGTAACGAAACGTCTTCATGTAAGGTTGACCTGGCATGTTACAGTACCAATCTACATGGAGGCCTGTACCACGTATACTTGGAGGATAATGGAATAAACCGGAGTACGCTACAATACGGTACAATGCAACACTACGGCAGGCATCTATACACTGCCTACAATCCAACCGGCCAATGAACGGCGAGTATGCAGGTCACGTGAGGCATGAACCAGTTTGCCAATGGAGATACCATCTCCCAGCTCCGGGACCATATCGCACCCCCACGCCATCTTGCCCTAACATTCAGTATGGCAGACCGTCCGTTTGAACCAAATATCCTCTGTATCCTTGGAAAAAAAAACCCAGACAACCGGCTACAACTTTCCAATATAGAAATCCCAGGTATCAGTGAGACTAATAGGTGATGTGCTGCCCCTCACTGCCAAGTAACACTTGCCCATGGTCCCAGTTGGCCTAGTCTCTGTACCATGAAAGGCGGCGCATCTTATGGAGTAGGGTAAAAGGGAAACATATCACAGACTTCCTAACCTAAAGTCCATGCATTTTAAACCTTCGTGAGACGATTTCCCGGGATACAATTCTGCCAATGGCCGTGGCAAGCTCTAGGGGAGTAGGTGGGCTGACATCTTTTGTGAACGCTTGGCTGTTAGAGTCAGGCATCGGTCATCATTCGGGGTTGTCACCTTGGGGCCCCCAGCTTCCCTATGATGACAAGTCCCAGCAGTTTGTGATTGGCTCCAGAGACGGGATATCACTCTATCAGACACGTTGAACAACTTGGGAATTTCCCGCTGTGGTTGCCCAATTTCAATCCTCCTGATCTCTCTTCTTCGTGGTATGTCATCCAGATGGTGCCTTGTAGCCATTGATTGCTAGGTAAGGTATCAAGTAGGAATACAACAATCCACTATACTCTAATGCCAGCATGTTAAACCTTCTTGTCGAGTGCGACACGTGTTCAACCCTAATCACTTGATTATATGTAAATTTTTCAAAGAGAACGTTCGAATTTAAATGTATGTAAAATCCACCGTTATATAAGCAAATAAGGAGTGGTTTATGCTTAAAATATGAAACTTCCTTTTTGTCCATGCGAATGTGAGTACTAAATCCCTATTCAAAACGATCTGAATTCAAGGGAAACATACTAAAGGAGAGAGGAAAAAGAACAAAATATAATTTTAAATATCAGAATGTGAAAAAAAAAAAGATATCTTAAAAGAGAATGGATAAGATAGCAAATACAATTAACAGTATCAAGATCCAAAGGAGCGAATTGCAAAATAAGAATATGAATACCAAATCCAGTCAAAAGTCCAATAACCTTTGATCATCCAACCAGAACTTCATTGAAAACCGACGATTTCAGAGAGAAAATGGAATTTAAGAAAAAAAGTACAAAATGCTACTAAAGAATTCCTCACAGCAGCCCCGTACTACATTCGAAGCTAACAATTACCGGTAAACACCATGATTGCATCCCTAGTTTCGTACTTTTTTGGAAGGAATGGAAGCGTGTGGTTTTTTCTTCATTCTCATTTTTCTTTCTTCTACGATCGACAATATTAATTTTATATTCGTATTTCAGAGAGGAATAAAAAAACATCTAAATATTTGGATAAATCTTTTGAATTGTTATTTCACCTTTCGATTTTTTCATAAATATACCTTTTTGATTTTATTATGGTCACACACAGTTTTGATTTAAATAAGGATATTTTTAAATTTTATCATAGATTCTATATGCTTATAATAACATTCTAAATAGCCTTCAAAACTAGAAGTTTATTAGCTTATATTTGAAGGTTTAATAAAAGAAGTTTAACGACGACATTTCAAAGTTCAATATCGACATTTTATAGATTTTCTAAACCACATTTGATGTAAAATAACATTTTAGAGTGTAAAAATAACTATATAATATTAAATAACAATATTTAGAAAAAAATAGTACAAATGTGATATTTTCAGGATGTCTGAATGACCAGTTTTTTGGTCGTTGAGGTACAGCGTGCACCACACTGATGAGGACCAACAGCCCGAAACGCGTACGTGGTTAGCTTTTTTTGATTAATCAAGAATGGGTATTTGACCAATTCTGGAATAATTAAAAATCAACGAGAATAGTTTATATTTATTCCGATAGAAAGCGCAAGCCATCAGCAACTTTCAGTTGCACGATAAGGAGATGCCTTTTTCTTTTTCATAATATTTAGAAATTGAATAATATTTTCCGTTGAAATTTTTAAATTATAATCTTCTTATTTAATATCATTTATATCTATTTTATGAGGTTTATAATAAAAGTAAGATTTTGACATTATCGTCCTAAACGGTGTGACCTACATATTCCTTCTAACTATAAAATACACTGCGTGACATTGAAAATGGAACACCAAGAAATAGTGGCCAGAAAGTGATGAAACTCGGCAGACAGAGTGAGACAGGGACGAACAATAAGTGATCTTTATTTCAAAATGATAGTCATAATACAGAGCGAGAACGGCGTCGGCTTAGTAGCAAGTAGGACCACCGCGGACGGCGATGCACGCAGCAACACGTCTAGGTAGAGAGTCAATCAGAGTATGGATGGCGTCCTGAGGGATGGCTCTCCATTCCCTCTCAACCATTTGCCACAGTTCGTCTTCTGAACGCGACTGTGGCAAGGCATGCAAACGGCGTCCAATGATGTCCCAGACGTGCTCTATTGGTGAGAGATCAGGAGAGTACGGTGGCCAGGGAAGCATCTGTACATCTTGCAGAGCTTGTTGGCTAATGCGAGCAGTGTGCGGTCGGGCGTTATCCTGCTGATAAAGGGCATTGGGTACCCCCTGAAGGTAGGGGAGTGTCACCGGTCGCAGCACATCATCAACGTATCGTTGGGCCGTCATAGTGCCCTGAATACGAAGTAAAGGTAACCTGGAATCATACGCGATTGCGCCCCAAACCATGATTCCACGTTGTCGCACGGTGGGGCGTTCCACAATTGCTGCCGGATTGGACCTTTCTCCACGTCGACGCCACACGCGTACACGGCGACTATCACTGGACAAGCAGAAACGCGACTCATCTGAGAACACGACCCTGTGCCATTCCGTCATCCACGTCGATCTAGCCCGGCACCATTCCAAACGTTGGCGCCTATTCGGTGGGGTCAATGGCAGTCTTCTTAGCGGACGGCATGAGTGCAAGCCATTAGCAACCAATCGACGGGAAATGGTTCTGGTCGAGATGGAATGATCTAGGGTGTCTTGCACATTTTGCAGGATGGCGGTACAAGTGGCTTGTGGGGGCCGCCACTGCTTGTCGAAAGATACGCCGATCCACACGTGCTGACGTCACTCTGGTTGCACCGACATTCCTATAAATTGCCACATTTCCTTGTTCCAACCATCTTCTCCACAGTCGGTGCACCGTGGACGCACCAAGGTGTGTATCAGCTGCGATTTGACGTATGGACCAACCTGCCCTTTTCAGTCCGATCACCATGCCCCTCGTAAAAGCGTCTGTCTGCTTGAACTGCCTCCGTTTACGATGACCTGGCATTCTCTGTTATTACACGTGTCTTTTGACACAAGAACAAAATTTCTACAATGATTTTCCTTGAAGAAATAACGACACGAATACTGTCCTTTCTGCAAGTTCCTTCCCTTATATCTTACTCCATGTGCGCACGAGAGCTGCGCATTTTACATCATTTGCATAACTCGGTTAGGCGCGTCTACCCTGAAATTTGCATAATTTTCTGGCCACTATTTCTTGGTGTTCCATTTTCAATGTCACGCAGTGTAATTTAGTTTGAGTAATTTTTCAACAGTATTCAACGGGTCTATAATAAAAACTACACAAATAAGATTATTGCCGATCATCCTTCTGGATCCAGGAAGGGACATTCTTGCCTTTATCATATTTTCACAATACTCTAGGAGATCAAATATATTGCTTATTTGTTTAATGTATATGTTTATTCAATGCTCTTTTTCTTAATTGTTTATTTTCTTTTTGATATTTCTGTTACCTACTCTACTACAATATGAATTATTTTAAATAGTTTCACGCGCAATTATCCAGATCGGATATAGCGTGTCTTATTTGCAACTTGTAATAAATAAATCAAATATTAATCTGCTAAAAATTGATTTACTCAAGAAATATTTTAAGATTATCTGATATTGAATCATATAAAACAAATTTAAAGAAATGTTGTTTAGAAATGGAGGTCGTTTGGTTTGATCTAACAACTTTCCAGTTGGTCTCGAGGACCACGTCATCTCCTCAGCGGCGAAGTACGCGATCTACGTATTCTTTGTAGATCACGAAATACGAGGTGTCGCTGGAGACCCGCTGGTGATTCTCCACCAAACTCTGCAGCGGTGGGAGAGGCGCCATATTCATTGTACATAGTGTATATAAGGCATATTATCTTTTTTAAAATAGTACAGACTGTGCAATTTGCATGTATTGACAAGATGTCAATAAAATTATTTTAATTGCAATTGTCTAACAAATGGTTTTAAGGAATACAATTTCTGACAATCTCATTTAAATATACATAGTTGGGTTACCCATTCATCTACCTCAATTAATCATACTAGCTCAATTAAAAATATAATATTTCTTTAAAAAAATAGACACTTCAGACAATTCAAGTTTTATTCTCTCAATGTATCAACTAAAATTCTTTTATCTTCGTCAGAAGAAATAAAAGTAAAACATTTAGCAAGATGTTAAAATTTTGAGAATAATTGCTTTTCTCTTATTTCTCCTGACGAAGTCAAAAAATATTTAAATATCAAAAAGTAGTTAAAAGCTATATATAAATTGTACATAATAGTTAGAAATTTATAAATAATATGTAATCTTTGTGATTATTATCATTATATTACTTTATTTATTTTTTTGATTATAATTTTATTATTATAGTTTTGTTTATCATGTGAGAACGCCCTTGCAACCTCAGAACAATTTTTAACGCCTTGCCAAATGCTTCATTTTTATTTTCTTCTTGAGAAAAATAAAAAACTCTAACTGGCCGTAGTGTTTATTTTTAAAGAAATGGTGGTTATGTATGGTGGCCAGATGACCTTTATCTTTAAGATAAAAAAAATAATATAAATCGTTAACTGTTCTAAATTCGGTTTGGGAAAATGTTGGATAGGTTTTAAATGAATCCAGTCAAATCTGATACAGTCGACTCTCGATAATTTGAAATGTTTTCCCGGTCCCTTGAAAAAATACTCGATAAGTTGAATAAAATCAATATTAATTGGTCTCCTCGGTAATTTGAAGTTGAAGGAATAGTATCTATAATAAATATTGTGGTAACACAAATGAACATTTGTGAATAACTGTACAAATGTTTAAAATAAAAAATCACGAATTTTGAGAAAAAGAGATCAAACACTTGTTTGAGAAAGGGTAATACATGAAATCTCCTAATAAATGTATAAATAAAAAAAAAACACACACTAAATTACGGTAAGTCACTTATTTAATATTGTATCAACATAGTATGTATATCCCGAAACTGCCAAAACTTCAAACTCTTGTTTACTTGATTTTCCCCTCCCTCCCTCTTGGTTGTTTAAACTCTTGTTATTTTGAACTCTTGACAATTTGAAATTTTTCTCTGGTCCCTTGAGTTTCAAATTATCGAGAGTCGACTGTATAAAATCTTGGACTCGATAGTACATTCCTATATGTTTTGAAAATAGAGCAATCCATAAATAAATCTTTAATTAAAAAGGCATATATTGGATATATCATTTATTTTACCAATATTTCAGTTGGCTGAACGCCAACCTTTATCAAGGTACTATATGTTATTATTAATATGTTATAATACCTTGATAAAGGTTGGCATTCAGCCAACTGAAATATTGGTAAAATAAATGATATATGTCTTTTTAATTAAAGATCCCTATATGTCTGTACCAAGTGAACAGTATCTAACAGACTCAGGGCACGTCCTCCGACGTCCAAGTTTACACCAGGCTTTTTACTGTGAACAGAATACAGACGAGTGTTTCTCGAAGTCACTTTTTGTTCCATATTTTATAAATGGACAATTTTATAAAGCTCCATATTTGTCTATTAGAATAGAAAATTGCTATAAAGTACAAACTAAGAATATTGTCACATGGAAAATTAGACAAACTTTAGGATGAATCAGCAATTTATTTATGGCAAGAACAAACTATGAAAAGATAAACAAAAGATAAGCAATGAGGGAAGTTTACAGAGTAGCAAAATATAAACATCCCTGGACACTTTTATTTTTCCGTTTATCATTACTGTTCACAATTCATCCTTTCATATTTCACCCCTAAGGTTAGAAATAATCGTTATTTCTCCTTGAAATAAATTTTGATTTTTCGTTCAAAAGAAACACATGTGGGATAATTTTCAAATGTCGTTTTACAATCACAAGCCGCATTATATTGTATTTAAATTACTTCATAAAAAAATATACTCTTTTAATAATATAATAAATAATTTGCTCCAATATATAAACCGTAACAATGCGTTTCTTTATTCATGCAAAGTGGAAGCTTTCAGATCTTTATAATCCTTCTACAGGCATAGCTATAAGTTGGGAAATATTTGCTCTTCAACAGTCAACGCAAATTATATAGGACAACAAAAAGATATTTTCACAAAATTCCATAACATATTATAAACAATACAAACACACACACCATTTCTCGCTATAAGTTTTTTTCGTAATCCTTAAAAAGTTGTAATAAAGCTCTTCAACGTATTGTCAATTTGAGGCAATGATAAAAAAGAGGATGCATTCTAATTTAAGAAGTATATTATTTATAACTAATTTGTTTCTAACAATGGACATCAGGTTTAACGAGAGAGGGTAAAAAAAGGTTTTGCACCTACCTCCCACATAAATATCGTTTCAGACTATTCACACACTGTCGTTTGGCTTACATTATTTCTAGGCTTAACAATAGAAAATGGCGGTTGCTCAAGGTCATTCATCAAGTCATCTATTACTTAATATTTCTTTATAACGACACGAACGTGATATAACTTTTGTTCCAAGGTCTTGCTCATGTAGAGTAAAAGGTCTCATTAAAGACCGAAAGGTGGTTTTTAAATAAGACGTTGTCTTTAGCGAGGCAATAAGTGATGTTTATAACTAGACCATTTCGGCGTCAACTCCTTTGTTATTGACAAAACCCGCAATTCTTTTGACACCCAGAACTTCAAGGCTACTTGTTATAACAACATTGGGTTCACTATTTAGAACCGCTTAGAATATAAAATGTAGTTTTGGGGACCAATTTCAATGGTCGCTAATCAGATTTGAGGTATGGTCGCTATTGAAGAATTATAGAGACTTAATAAAAGAACATTTTCGCCATCAACTTTTCTCATGATCTTGAGAAATTAGTGTAAAAGGGGGATGAACTGGAGACTTGTAGTCGTTAAAGAGGAACTTATTATTTGAGTTAACTCCTCCATTGCCGGTTCTAAACCCGGATGAAAGCTGGGTGAACAGTAACAAGCTCGCTAAAACCCCAGATTCAGTTGGCCCTGACATTGTGACATAGCATTTTCTCTTCATGCCAGAGGTGGCCATTCAATATTGGAACTAAATTTGCTTGCTACTGAGGACGGCTTTCAGTCGATATAACTAAAGTATTTTGAGTGATTGTAGGAATGTTTGTATTTCTTCCTCTCTCTCTTATTTAATATATTATTCTGTGAAAAAAAAAAAGGAAAACTAGAAAAATCGTCAAATGTTGATAATAAAAATAAAATTGACATTTCCTGACCATTCCTTGAACATTTTGGATGGCAAAGGGCCATTGGTGTTTGTGCCACTAAATGGCGCTTTGCCATCTAAGTTTCTCATGTGCTGTCAGGAAATACCAATCCTTAGTAACCCTGTATATATATACTTTTTATCATTTCGGGTTATATATACTATTTTCAGAGGCCAGAATACAAACAATGTATAGCTGCAGAAAGATGGTGTTTATGTACCAGAAGAGGCTGGTGTAATGTACGAAACACCTAACCATTGAATATAAGGTACATAAATCTCGGTAAGAAGGACTATCAACGGTCAGTGAAACATGTTCCCTTTATAATAATAACTTTCCTTTATTAATATTTTCTTGGTACAAGAGAAATGGGCCAATGTGTGTGTAAAACTTCTTCTACAAAGAAGTCGAGATATATCTCTCCAATCTCATCTCAAAACGAATCAGACGACTTGCTGAAAGTAAACATGGCGCCAGAATTCCAGACGCCATGTTGATAAATATTTAGGAAGTTGTTTATAAAAGCCACGCTTTGGATTACGGCCTCTTCCAGAACTTACTTGGGTTACGTTTCACTGCTCTCACGTCTTACTTTCTACAGTAGAGCTGGCAAGTAGCTGGTGATTAGGGCTTTATAACTGCATATACAAAATGCTGCTTGTACTGTACCAGAGGTAAAAGAGTTCGAATTTTGACATTTCACATAGCTGGAACTCCTGGTTTCACGTCTTACTTTCTACAGGTGTTAGTGGAGCGCCTCTAACCAGCTGGCAAGTACAGAGGGTCCATGTAATCCTGGTGATTAGGGCTTTATAACTGCATATACTGTACGACAGGTAGGAGAGTTCGACTTTTGACATTTCACATAGCTGGAACTTCTGGTCTCACGTCTTACTTTCTACAGGTGCTAGTGGAGCGCCTCTAACCAGCTGGCAAGTACAGAGGGTCCATGTAATCCTGGTGATTAGGGCTTTATAACTGCATATACTGTACGACAGGTAGGAGAGTTCGACTTTTGACATTTCACATAGCTGGAACTCCTGGTCTCACGTCTTACTTTCTACAGGTGCTAGTGGAGCGCCTCTAACCAGCTGGCAAGTACAGAGGGTCCATGTAATCCTGGTGATTAGGGCTTTATAACTGCATATACTGTACGACAGGTAGGAGAGTTCGACTTTTGACATTTCACATAGCTGGAACTCCTGGTCTCACGTCTTACTTTCTACAGGTGCTAGTGGAGCGCCTCTAACCAGCTGGCAAGTACAGAGGGTCCATGTAATCCTGGTGATTAGGGCTTTATAACTGCATATACTGTACGACAGGTAGGAGAGTTCGACTTTTGACATTTCACATAGCTGGAACTCCTGGTCTCACGTCTTACTTTCTACAGGTGCTAGTGGAGCGCCTCTAACCAGCTGGCAAGTACAGAGGGTCCATGTAATCCTGGTGATTAGGGCTTTATAACTGCATATACTGTACGACAGGTAGGAGAGTTCGACTTTTGACATTTCACATAGCTGGAACTCCTGGTCTCACGTCTTACTTTCTACAGGTGCTAGTGGAGCGCCTCTAACCAGCTGGCAAGTACAGAGGGTCCATGTAATCCTGGTGATTAGGGCTTTATAACTGCATATACTGTACGACAGGTAGGAGAGTTCGACTTTTGACATTTCACATAGCTGGAACTCCTGGTCTCACGTCTTACTTTCTACAGGTGCTAGTGGAGCGCCTCTAACCAGCTGGCAAGTACAGAGGGTCCATGTAATCCTGGTGATTAGGGCTTTATAACTGCATATACTGTACGACAGGTAGGAGAGTTCGACTTTTGACATTTCACATAGCTGGAACTCCTGGTCTCACGTCTTACTTTCTACAGGTGCTAGTGGAGCGCTTCTAGCCAGCTGGCAAGTATAGAGGTCCAATCCTGATGATTAAGGCTTTATAACTGCAAATACTGTACCACAGGTAGAAAAGTTTGACTTTTGACATTTTAAATAGCTGGAACCCCGTTGGTTTACTTCGCTCCCTACCAACTTGCCCTCGCTGGAAGAACCACAGACAAGTGGGTCATCACTTGTCCAGCTTCCCCACTTCTCCACAGTCAAAGATGCAAATGTTCATACTATACTTAGTCTGACTTAATTTGATCCAGCAACATTGGTTCGCCTCTCCGACTTTCTCTCTCGGCGTTGAATCATTTGGTTTAGTCCTTTAACTGTCAAATTATTTAACAAAATTTTGAGTTAGCCGGGAAAATATTTTGTATTTGATTAGCCAACTGATCTACCACGCCTTCTCATTAGACGAATGTGGCCATGCTTGTACATATAAAGTTACAAAGGTGATGCGAATGGCGCTTTCTATAGTTGTTGGTTGGAGACGCTTAAAGCTTTCTCTGTGTTCGTGTCTGGTGATCTCCTCACATACCTGTGTATCCGCTCCTATCAATGCTGGAATAAAAGATAAGCACTAGTTTTGTTATAACGTATCGTGTTTTTTATTTACATCCTTCTTTTCTTTTGTTGTTGTACCTTTTGAGTGTACGCGTTTCTCTGTGTTAAGTTAATTTTAAGTCGAAGTATTTTTTTCTACTTATCTGTGTGAACCCGTAAAAATTCTTTTGTCATAACCAGCACAGACTTTATACCAGACTGCTCAAAAGCCCGAGTTACCGTAACTAGAGCTATGCCTCATGCAGATATAGAAGTGTTGAAGAGCTGAGCCAGTTGTCCAAGTGGTTCTGCATTGACAGGATAATCTAAGAAGGAAAAACAACCCTAAGAAGGTATCTATATCACAAGGGAGAACAGAATCCCTATAAAAATAATCAACGGATAATAAATTTATTTATAAGAAGCAATATTTAAATTTCTAATAAGAATTTTTAAGAAATCCCTCCAAGAATACATGCTAAATCTTAACTCCACCAACGAATCTAAAAGCATCCAAAGAGTTATCCGGATTCATGGTATTGACAGGTTTTCAAGTTTTAGCGGAATACGGAGTTAAAAAAGATTTAAAAGATTAACGTTGATTTTTATAGGACTATTCATTAAGATATATAATCCTTGAACATATATTTTTTTTAAAGAGAGATTCAAAATATGTTCAGATAAACTGGTCTTGAATCATAAGAATCAAAAAGAAGAAAGAGATAGAGAGGAAGAAAGAGAGAACTCAACTGTCAGGGGTAGAGGATGTCGTAATGTCCAGGCCGGTAGAGGAGATGAAGGCGGGGCTGTTTGTTCGAATCTAGGAAATCATGGCTATTCACCTCTTGCGCCGTCCCGCGATCCATGTACCTAAGATGTATAACGGCAGAGAGAAGAACCTTCTATAAAATATAATGGAACTCTGCATTCTCTCTGCATAGAAACGTTCTATATTGGCTCGTCATACGTGCGAAGAAGAATTAGGAAGATATCTCAACAGAAAATTGATTTACCAGTTAGCTAATCCAACAATACAGAATTACCCTGGACAAGCTATGAGATGAGATCTTGTTGAAATTGTATTTAATATGTCAAATTATTTTGACACAACATAAGCAGTTTTAAGCTTCTCAATTTTTTGTGGTAAGAATGTTGTTTGTTTGTTAAGTGAACCGATCTCTCACGCCTTCTCATTGGATGAATGTGGCCATGTTTGCATATAAGAGGGTGCGAAGGGAATGCGGGGATTCGGCTAAAGGATGATTGTTTGGAGACGCTTAAAGCGTTCTCTGTGTCCGTGTCTGGTGATCTCCTCGCATACCCCCGATTTGCCCTACGCTGGAATAAAGATAAGTACTCCTTTTGATATAACTTATCGTGTTTTTAAAAGCTTTTTTATTGTTTTTTTTATTACCTATTAGTGTATAAACGTGTTGAGGTAATTTATTTTAACTACCTTTTACTTTTATGTAAACTCGTAGAAGTTAGTCTTTTGTCAAATGTACTCTCTGGTTGTCCGTATCAGTAATAATTTTTTATTAACCAACTATAGAACTAGAACAATGAATATAGGAACTACTAACAGTCCTCAATAAATTATAAACATTCAATATATCCACCTTCCTTCTGTACACATTTGACCCAGCGTTGTTGTCAGCTTACAAAAGCACTTTGGTAAAACGCGGTATCTAATTCTATGAACCACCCCCTAAAAGCGTGGGGTAGTAGTGCATCACTTTCAAATATTTTACCACGTAAAAAACGTTTTAATCTTCTAAACAAGTAGAAATCTGAGGGTTCCAGGTCAGGGCTGTACGTGTGGTGAGACATCAAAGTTCACCCGTACCATGATATCTTCGTCAAAGTCAAGTTTAAGGTCTCGCATTATCTTGATAATATTTGATATTGGTACTTTATAAGTTGGGTAATTTTGTTTAAATTATTATTTTTATCTTTTATAATAATTTACAATTTTACTTGTTGATAGGAGAACTTATTTCAAGAGTGTCCATGAATATCAGCATTTCTTTTGGTCCTAAAAGACAGATATTATGATTTTGTCTTTGGAAAGAGAAAGCCTCATTTTTCTTTACTGGCAATGTTTTATGGATTCAATGCATTTATTGTGGGTTTGAAGAAAGATCCTAATGATAAATCCAAGTCTCATTACATCGCACCTTTTCAAACATCTGAGAAGGTTCTCCAGAAAAAGTCTCCATGAGGTGTAAACCTCTTTCCGAATTTGCATTATTTATCGTGTTGGAAGTTTTGACTATCATTTTGAGCATAGTTTCTGATATCCATGATCATCAATAAGTTTAAGAACACTTTCTTTAGACAAGGAACGTTTTTCCATTATTTGATAAGTCGTCATTGTCCGGTTATTCTCGATCAATTCCTCCGTTAGAGTCAAATTTGGATCAATCACAACAGAGGTTGGTTTACTTGGCTTTTCTTTTTCACTAATATCAAAATCCCCAGTCTGTAAACGCTGAAACCATATTTCATTTTTTCTATCTATTTATTTATTATCATCAAATCAGACGCGATATTTCCACAAGGGATGCTTGCGTAAAACAACAACATTAAATTCAGAAAGTATTTTACATAAAAATTAGTGAATTACAAGGTTTGAGTAGAAGTTTAAAGAAGAAGGGAACGTATGAAAAATACACAGACTTTATCTTTGATTGAATAATAGTGGCTGAAATGTCTCCAGACCTAATTAGGAATCCTCTCACCGAAAATTGTACGGATTTTTGTGTTTAATTCCGGCTGAATAACTGATAAAATACAAAATATATCTTAATAACGCTTGTAAATATGAAAATATGAATGTTTATTTAATTTTAAAACATTATTTTATGGTGATAAATTATTCAAATATTTTTCTATAGGAGTCATCATGTGTTGTCATTACTTATTGATTGGCCCTTGTATTTCCTTAGAAGCATAGGGCGCCTTTCCCGTCAAAATAAACGTCAAAACCAGACGCCATCTATTGACCGTCGCCGCAAACTAGCGGCCACGGGTCGGTGACAAAGCCACAACACCAGCTTTGGCAAACTGAGAAGCGTCCACCTAGAGACCATGGTTTCGGGCTAATGGCCCTCGTCAGCCTAGGTCGGACTTTATTCCATGAGATCCAACGGGATCTAATGGAATCTTCACAATCTACCAAAGAGGTGTTTTGCTGTTCCTCCCGGAAAATTTTCCATCTGTAATTCCTGTATGTGTACTTTTATTTTCACCGTATTTTTATTTCATGCTCAGTGTATATATGCTGTATAATCGCTTAAAAGTAAAAAAATAGCGTAGTTCATATGGAGTGCGTTAAAATAAATCATTTAGGACCAATTAACTAACTCCTAAAAGACAATACAGTAGAACCTCTCTGTAAAGGATACCTAGTTGCAGAACTAAAATGTCCTTTAGGGAGAGGTGGCCTCTTATTAGAGAGTTGCTAAATAGTAAAAATGGTAATTTTGCAACTGAAAACTGTCCTTTTTAGAGAGTTGTCCTCTTACTGGAGAGTTACTAAATAGCAAAAATGGTAATTTTGACAATGAAAACTGTCCTTTGTAGAGAGGTGTCCTTTTACTGAAGAGTTGCTAAATAGTAAAAATGGTAATTTGTAAATGAAAACTGTTCTTTGTAGAGAGGTGTCCTCTAGCGTGAGTGTCCTCTCATGGAGTATTAAAATTCAATTAAAAAATCCTTTATATCAATATTAAGTGAGTTCACCAGGCTTCCAGGGATAAGTTTCTTTTTGAAAAATTTAATTGAGATCTCTTGGTTTCTGGCATGAAGGCCTTTCTATAGGAGAAAATACGATGCAATGGTGGTGGTGTCTTGTCCATGGAGCAGATCGGTCCGTGCACCCTGATCACAATACCGGCCAACAAAGGTGCCTTGTCAGTATGGATGTCCTCTTCTGGATTGATGTTTGCCATATAGAGGGCTGAAATGATGGCCGGGCAACTGTATATATAGTCCGGAGTGAGTTGGGTGTTGTGACAGTTATTGCAGTTCCTGTAGGATCTAGTCATGTCTGGGTTTATCTTCATTCCTTTAAAATGTCCTGTTCTGATTCTTGAAATTGTTGTCGTTAATTATCTGTTAATGTTGAGGTTGCATATGGGCTGAGGTATTTTGTTTTTGTAACGAGTTTTGCTTTTGCATACGTTGCAATAAAATCGCCAATAGGATAAGAGTTATAAACTAATCATATAAATATTTATTTTGAAGTTAGAGCGATCCATAAATTCTTAGATCTTTAATTAAAAATATATTTATTGGATCTAAATATAATTTATTTACCAATATTTGAGTTGGCCGAACGCCAACCTTTTTCAATGTATTACAACATATTTTTATGTTTAGCTTATTGTTGACACATAAATATGTTGTAATACATTGAAAAAGGTTGGCGTTAATCCAACTGAAATATTGGTAAATGAATTATATTTTGATCCAATATATGCCTTTTTAATTAAATACATATTTATGAAATTATGTAAAATAGTATCTGATTATAACTCGTGTCCTATTGGCTACTTATTGTTTCGTTTTTTATATATACTAAAAAAATAAAATAATTCTTTTCATATCAATTATATTTATTCCTAAGCTAAAATATCTGGACGAGACTGGACACCCATATTTCATCTTTTAAATATAGGTAAAATCATCCCGAAAGCTGAAGATATGAAAAACTTATTTTCAAAAAAGAAACCCTTTCCTGATGATTTTACCTATATTTAAAAGAGGAAATATGGGTGTCCAGTCTCATCCAGATATTTTAGCTTAGGAATAAATATAATTGATCTAAAAATAAATATTTTATTTTTTAGTATATGTATTACATATACACGCAGAACTTTACGGAAGTGAGACATCGATTGTTCCCTGATCTAAATGAATTAACTCTTTTACATCAGCCACTTTGTCTATATAAATTTTATGAACGCTGTCGAATGATACATGTGTAAATTTGTAAATATTTAATTCTAAGTTCTAATTTGTTTGTGTTTCCTCTGTAATAGGCTCAAATATCGTGCCTGGTTGATGAATAAACAAATATATACACGCAGAGAGGTTTAAAAATTCTTAACTACCACATAATGATATCAATAAAGATCGTCTAATACCTATATGAGAATTAAGGCGTATTATAAGCGGTATGTAATGCTCCAATGGCCCCCGACTCCACCAGCGAGTGCAAGTAACCAAACGGGTCTCTGACACATTTGCAAGTGCAAAGTCGAACTTCTTTTCATATGTGTACACATGTGGTACCACTTACAGTAAAAACAGTCGCCTACTTCTACCCACCATGAATATCATGGCCTGTACCACGTGTACTAGGGATAAGCAAAAAAAAAAAAAGATATATGTAAATAAGTGTAAATACCCGAGAATTCCATCAACTCGGAACTTCTAGAATGCGAGGAAGAAAGAGACAATTAGAAGAGGAACCAGAAAAAAAAAGGAAAGTGTAGGAAAGGGAATCGAACCCATATTTCTTGGAATGATCGCGCGGTGAGTTGATGGATGACTCCCAAACACTATCTACCCTGTGTAGACACGCTTCATCGACTTTGTCATGTCGTGGAGGTACCTAACTCTACACCCTTTAACTCTCTATGTAGACACCGAACCACAGAAGATCATACTATCTACAGAGCCGTTATAAATTCATTCCTACCTTTATAGACACCATCTCGTGTAGACACCATATCACGTAGACGCCAGCTACACTCCCCAAGTAGGTTTCATACTTCATATTGTAGCAAAGTATTTATTATTTTATTAACAGAGTACCATTTTTTTTATGTTTATATTTAGCTACTCTGTAAACTTCCCTCATTGATTATCTTTTATTTATCATTCATAGTTTGTTCTTGCCTTAAATAAATTGCTGTGTCATCCTGAAGTTTGTCTTTCCTAATTTTCCACGTACATTTTGGTGGAGATGCTGGGTAAATTAGGGAAGACAAACTGAAGATCGCCGAGAGTATCTTGAGGCCATAGGTGCTGTGACCTACATTGTCAGAGACTAGCTCCAGGATTCCACCGCCGTGTCAAAGCCAAGACTTGCCTCCAAGATGACGATGTCCTTATAGACGATACGACGACAAAGCCGCTCTTCACGCCGCAAGAAAAAGGACGCAAAGGTACTAGGGACAAAGTTCCAAGACGTAGATGGAATTCTTGGCAGAAAACGTCAGATCCATGTGAGTAACTACAATAAATGCATGCTGTGGGTCATAGCTTCCATAGGAAAGGAGCTATGTATCAAAGCATTTATTATTTTATTAGCAGAATATCATTTTTAATGTTCATATTTTGCTCCTCTGTAAACTTCCCTCATTGCTTATCTTTTGTTTATCGTTCATAGTTTGTTCTTGCCTTAAATAAATTGCTGTGTCATCCTGAAGTCTTTCCTAATTTTCCATGTGACAATATCATGAGCATTCACATATTTTCATGGATACATTCTCGTGTAGACACCATATCATATCTAACGACATACCCTTCGTGTTAATATCATCCATACATTCGTAGATACCATGGGACGATCTACGCTATTTCCTTCCCACACCAACTACACTATGGCATCACAATACCACGCCATTTCAACAGTATCTACCGTTTCCATGTTATATCCGCCGGATATCTTCATCCACATCTACAAGGTTGTCCCAAAAATTCGTAAAAACTTGCAAAAAAATTGAAATACCAATATTATTTGTCATAATATTATTCGCCGTTATGTATAATATCTTTATATTATGTATAAAGTAATTGTATTATGTATTCGCCGTAATAATATTATTCGCCAAATAATAAGAAAAACAACGTTTTAAGAAAAACATGAACTTTTGGGAACCTTATACTATAATTTACGCCTTGTATCGTATCCCCTCGCTTATAAGTATTCTACTTACACGTGATCTAAATCAGCCAATCAGCTTCGAGGTCATTATCCAATCAGCGTGCAGTTTAATTTAGCTCTGTAGAGTTGCATAGAACAACATATTTCTATATTGAACATATGTAACGTCCTCTTCTCCTTTTTTTTTATAAATCAGTGATAATAACAATACTTTTGTGTGTCTGGATAGGAATTTAACTTGAAAAACAACAAATTCAACCATAACGTGTAAGCATAGTACTAACTTATACAAAAGTACATAAACAAAACACACAATGTGAAAAAAAATAATAAAAAATAAAAAAGGTCAGGTGTTGATATTAAAAATAAATTAGGCATAACCTGATATATTATTATTAACTAATCTCTTGATTTCTCAAGAAGCCTCTGACACCAAAAGAATTTTGGTCCCAGAGGTACAGCCTGCACCACGCTGACGAAGACCAACAGCCCGAAACGCGTTTAGTTGATTTTTGTTCCACTAGATGGCGCTATACGATCTAAAAAGTGCTCAGGTTAGTGGTCAGGATATGCTTAATTTATTTTAAAACACAAAATGTTGCCAAAACTACTCAACTATAAAAAAAATGCAGAATAAATAAATATTTTACATAAATAAATACAAGATATGTTGCAAAATAAGACCGTGGTATCGATTTTCTTTTTAGTATTATTTTTTACTCTGAATGTTTTTATTGTTCTATTTTAAATGTTTTTTTTTTATTTTTATAACAAATTTATTTCAGAGTTCTATTTAGAAATCATATAGATACAGTAGAACCTCCCTGTAAAAGACACCTAATTACAGAGCCAAAGTGTTATTTAGGGAGAGGTGTCTTCTTACTGGAGAGTTTCTAAATAGTAAAAATGGTAATTTTGCAAATGAAAACTGTCCTTTGTAGAGAGGTGTCCGTTCGCGGGGTGTCCGCTTAAGGGAGGTTTTACTGTATATTGACATTAGGATTTTAAATCTTTGTAATATAGAGATATCTGATGCTTGATTTTCTTATTCTGTAATGGTAAGTTTTAGAGGTGTTGGAAAGAGAGAGATAGATTTGATTGAACTGTCACATTTTTAGGTTTAATCATTATAGAAATGTCCCGTGTCGCATGTGTTATGAATGTAGGCCAATGTACATATATATAAAGTTGTCCCAAAAGTTCGTTTTTTTTAAACGTTGTTTTTCTTATTACTTGGAAAATAATATTATTACGGCGAATACATAATGATACATAATACAATTACTTTATACATAATACAAAGACATTATACATAACGCTGAATAATGTTGGAATTTCAATTTTTTGCAAGTGTATTCGAATTTTTGGAATAACCTTGTATATATTTATATATAAAGAAAATTTTAATATTATTATTAAGGATTATTTAAAAAAAAAAAGCGGTTTAAATAATGGTTTGTTATCCCAGTTTTTTTTTTTTTTTTTGTGAACAAGCTCATGACGTGTCAAAGCCGATTTATATGCTTGGTTCCATTGTTAAATTTTGCTGTTAAACAATTTAAATATTTATATTGATAAATTTAGAATATTCACCTCAAAAATAATAATATAAACTTAACTTACTTATTATGTTTCTCTTTTACTCTTCATTATTTCGGTCTTTCGGCTAATATCAAAGTGTAGATCAAAATACCACGGCCAAGTCAAGTTGTGTGCTCCCAGGATTTATCGCAGTTCGACCTTGGAGACGGACTTCCTCGGTGGCCTAAGTTATGGCCAAGGACAATTTCCACGATTGTTACCTCTGGTCGTTGTGGAACTAGGCATGTAGAGGAATACCTCACCTCTGTTTAGGAATCTGTATTATTGATTGTTCATTGTTAGTGTAGTGAATGATATTCTTGATTTCTGTCAGCTAACTCTCTCACTATAGAGGTGTTATATTTGATCATTATTGAGGCAATTTTGCCTTCGCAACATGAGACAATGAGAATTGGCTTCGGGAGATACTATGAAACTACCAAAAAGAGTAATGTGTTAAATAATTCAACTCCAAGTTAGAGAGAGGAATATTAGAAAGTTTAGAAGATATTGGTGATGTATATGAAGTTATTGAAATGACCCGTGAGAACGGAAGAAAACTATAAAATCTCGTAATGTTCCCCTGAAATTGAGGCCTGAACTGAAAAAGAAGAAGATTATAAAATCTCTGACTTGTCCTCCGACAATTATGTCCGGGCTGAAGAAGAATATTACAAAATCCCGGGATGGTTCTCCGACAATTATGTCCGGGCTGAAGAAGAAGAATATAAATTCTCGGACTGGTCCTCCGACAATTATGTCCGGGCTGAAGAGGTAGATTATAAAATCCCGGGATGGTTCCCCGACAATTATGTCCGGGCTGAAGAAGAAGAATATAAATTCTCGGACTGGTCCTCCGACAATTATGTCCGGGCTGAAGAAGAAGAATATAAATTCTCGGACTGGTCCTCCGACAATTATGTCCGGGCTGAAGAAGTAGATTATAAAATCCCGGAAAGGTCCTCCGACAATTATGTCCGGGCTGAAGAAGTATATTATAAAATCCCGGGATGGTTCCCCGACAATTATGTCCGGGCTGAAGAAGAAGAATATAAAATCCCAGGATGGTTCCCCGACAATTATGTCCGGGCTGAAGAAGTAGATTATAAATTCTCGGACTGGTCCTCCGACAATTATGTCCGGGCTGAAGAAGTAGATTATAAAATCCCGGGATGGTTCCCCGACAATTATGTCCTTGCTGAAGAAGTAGATTACAAAATCCCGGGATGGTTCCCCGACAATTATGTCCTTGCTGAAGAAGTACTTGTAGATTATAAAATCCCGGGATGGTTCCCCGACAATTATGTCCTTGCTGAAGAAGTAGGTTATAAAATCTAGGGATGGTTCCCCGACAATTATGTCCGGGCTGAAGAAGTAGATTATAAAATCCCGGGATGGTCCCCCGACAATTATGTCCTTGCTGAAGAAGTAGATTATAAAATCTCGGGATAGTCCCCGACAATTATGTCCTGGCTGAAAAAGAATATTATAAAATCCCGGAATTGTCCCCGGACAATTATGTCCTTGCTGAAGAAGTATATTATAAAATCCCGGGATGGTTCCCGACAATTATGTCCTAGGGCTGAAGAAGAATATTACAAAATCCCGGGATGGTTCCCCGACAATTATGTCCGGGCTGAAGAAGAAGAATATAAATTCTCGGACTGGTCCTCCGACAATTATGTCCGGGCTGAAGAAGTAGATTATAAAATCTCGGACTGGTCCTCCGACAATTATGTCCGGGCTGAAGAGGTAGATTATAAAATCCCGGGATGGTTCCCCGACAATTATGTCCGGGCTGAAGAAGAAGAATATAAATTCTCGGACTGGTCCTCCGACAATTATGTCCGGGCTGAAGAAGAAGAATATAAATTCTCGGACTGGTCCTCCGACAATTATGTCCGGGCTGAAGAAGTAGATTATAAAATCCCGGAAAGGTCCTCCGACAATTATGTCCGGGCTGAAGAAGTATATTATAAAATCCCGGGATGGTTCCCCGACAATTATGTCCGGGCTGAAGAAGAATATTACAAAATCCCGGAATGGTACCCCATTAATTATGTCCGGGCTGAAGAAGAATATTATAAAATACCGGGATGGTTCCCCGACAATTATGTCCGGGCTGAAGAAGTAGATTATAAAATCCCGGGATGGTTCCCCGACAATTATGTCCGGGCTGAAGAAGAATATTACAAAATCCCGGAATGGTACCCCATTAATTATGTCCGGGCTGAAGAAGAATATTATAAAATACCGGGATGGTTCCCCGACAATTATGTCCGGGCTGAAGAAGAAGAATATAAATTCTCGGACTGGTCCTCCGACAATTATGTCCGGGCTGAAGAAGTAGATTATAAAATCTCGGACTGGTCCTCCGACAATTATGTCCGGGCTGAAGAGGTAGATTATAAAATCCCGGGATGGTTCCCCGACAATTATGTCCGGGCTGAAGAAGAAGAATATAAATTCTCGGACTGGTCCTCCGACAATTATGTCCGGGCTGAAGAAGAAGAATATAAATTCTCGGACTGGTCCTCCGACAATTATGTCCGGGCTGAAGAAGTAGATTATAAAATCCCGGAAAGGTCCTCCGACAATTATGTCCGGGCTGAAGAAGTATATTATAAAATCCCGGGATGGTTCCCCGACAATTATGTCCGGGCTGAAGAAGAAGAATATAAAATCCCAGGATGGTTCCCCGACAATTATGTCCGGGCTGAAGAAGAAGAATATAAATTCTCGGACTGGTCCTCCGACAATTATGTCCGGGCTGAAGAAGTAGATTATAAAATCCCGGGATGGTTCCCCGACAATTATGTCCTTGCTGAAGAAGTAGATTACAAAATCCCGGGATGGTTCCCCGACAATTATGTCCTTGCTGAAGAAGTACTTGTAGATTATAAAATCCCGGGATGGTTCCCCGACAATTATGTCCTTGCTGAAGAAGTAGGTTATAAAATCTAGGGATGGTTCCCCGACAATTATGTCCGGGCTGAAGAAGTAGATTATAAAATCCCGGGATGGTCCCCCGACAATTATGTCCTTGCTGAAGAAGTAGATTATAAAATCTCGGGATAGTCCCCGACAATTATGTCCTGGCTGAAAAAGAATATTATAAAATCCCGGAATTGTCCCCGGACAATTATGTCCTTGCTGAAGAAGTATATTATAAAATCCCGGGATGGTTCCCGACAATTATGTCCTAGGGCTGAAGAAGTAGATTATAAAATCCCGGGATGGTCCCCGACAATTATGTCCGGGCTGAAGAAGAAGAATATAAAATCCCAGGATGGTTCCCCGACAATTATGTCCTTGCTGAAGAAGTATATTATAAAATCCCGGGATGGTCCCCGACAATTATGTCCGGGCTGAAGAAGAAGAATATAAAATCCCAGGATGGTTCCCCGACAATTATGTCCGGGCTGAAGAAGAAGAATATAAAATCCCAGGATGTTTCCCCGACAATTATGTCCGGGCTGAAGAAGAAGAATATAAAATCCCGGAACAGTCCCCCGACAATGTCACTTTATATTTGATCTGGCCTCTTATAAAAAGAAGAAGAACTGAAGAGATCAGCAATATATTTACAGTCCAAAGATACTAGGTAAGATTTTGTCATTTTCCATAACATCTCAGCTATGATCTGTCCTGTAAGCTAAGAAGTAGACATGAAGTCTCAGAATTGTCTGAGAGGCAAAAGTTTGTATCTCGAGGTGTGAGACGATAGCGCCCCTGAGGGTACCTCCCAGCTTGCACTTATCTTGTTTGGATCCTCAGTGGCAGTCTGTCTGATAGCACAATCCCCACGTCTGGGACTTCTATCCCTGGACTTTCGAAACTTGACTCCTCTCTTGAAGTGGTTTCTTTAAAAGGAGATCTAAGTAGGATTTCCCATACTTCTCTTTGGGGGTCGGTGGAAGGATGGTCTAAGCCGTTGGCTTTCGACCGCTACGACCCGGGATCGAATCCCCCTTTGGGCACTTTTTTCAAATAAAAAAAAAATGCTTCAATGTCCACCAATTTTTGCAAAAGTCCAACCTCAACAGCGAGTGAAAGTAAACAAACGGGACTGTGGCACATTTGTAAGTGCAAAAGTCGAACTGCTTTTCACATGTGTAGACATGTGGTGCACTTACAGTAAAAGCAGTCGCTAACTATCCACCATGATAACATGGGCTGTACCACGTGTACTAGGGATACTAAAAAAATACTTCTCTCTACGGAAATATCGCCTCCAGTTTGTAACTGATATTTTTGTGGATAAGGATTTTTCGTGGAATAATTTGATCTATAAAAACCATCTCTCTCATTTAAAAATAATGCGCGATCTATTGACAGTCTCTGTAAGCTATCAATACCGGATCGGTGATGAGCCACATCAGCTTTGTCAAATTCAGAACGTCAACCGGAGACCATTAATTCGGGCTATGGCTCTTTCAAGTTCAGGAAGGAATTCCGTGAAATCCACAAGAGATTCAATATGTGCTCAGAATTGTCTAACAAGAAAGTTTAGCTGGTAAAGTGGTTAGGCCGATTCTATGTCATACCTTCGGATTGATATTTTGACGAGAAGAAATTGAACCAAAAAAGAAAAGCGACCTTACCTGTCAAACTGTTGTACGAACTTTGTACCACCTATTTTAACGGGAAAAATAGCTTTTTTGATCTCTTAGTGTTATTTATAAGTTCAATATTTGCCTAAAATTGGTAATTATATGCAAAAAATGAAACTCTCTCTTTTAATCCCATAAAAATGCTCTTTTTTTTTTTTGATAGACGAATACCATATCCCGCATACTTGTAATTGCGTAGTCCACCACACAAGGGAAGATACAAACAATAATGTTATCCAATGGTGAATCCACTTTGCGAGGCAGCAATACCCTGGAATAAAACACTTATGAGCCAATCCCAATATATTTTTTCATCGCAGTAAGGACAGTAGAAGTTTGTATTATGTATAAAAGAAACATTCGTGCTTAAATCCTGTCATTTTATATATAACATTTAATCCATTGGCATTACCTTGTAGGGGGGAGTTTTCCACTGGCCGAAGAACTTGCTGCCAGGACAGGTAAATTGTGATTCACACAATATGTTTTATCACTACAGTGTGTTCATGATGAGTAGAGGGTCATAACTGCGTTTATTGTTTTTTTTTCTAATCCTTTTATTAGTCTAAATTAGACAAGATCTTGGAGGTCGTGCTCATAAAGAAGTTCAAGAACTCTTCTTCTTGGTTCTCTGTACAGGGATCCTTTGTCCTTTCCAATACAATTTAGTATATGTTGGGGAGTGGCCTCTTCGGTTTTGCACCTAGTGCACAGTAATATTTATTATAAGAGGGTCAAGTTATCAGCACTTTTAATTTCAAGGCTGAACTTATACCAGAGTCTGGACAATCCACGAAAACTAAACAGCGCTGATGAAGATGATCACAATGTCCATATTTTTTTTTAAATCAGACAAAAGTCAACGTTTATGATATGGTTTCTATTTATGGTCCCGATTCATCAACTTTCATAGATGAACAGATATGAAGTAAAAATTTGAGTAAAGTAATATCTACATGGAGAAATATAAAACTGATAAAACTCCAAGTAAGCAAATTTAAGGAACAATTACAATTACTTGAATCGACGATTTTGACCAACCGGCATATACGCAATATCAGACAAAAAAGTCTAAATTCTGGATTTCACCAAATTAAAAATTTGAAGGGGCTCAGTGGAAGGATGGCCTAAACCGTTGGTTTTCGACCGCTACGACCCGGGATCGAATCCCGCATTGGGCACTTTTTTTCTGATTAAAAAAAATGCTCCAATGGCCCCCGATTCTTGTAAAAGTCCAACCCCACTAGCGAGTGCAAGTAACCAAACGGGGCTCTGACACATTTGTAAGTGCAAAAGTCGAACTGATTTTCACATGTGTAAGACAAGTGGTGCACTTACAGTAAAAGCAGTAGTCAACTTCTAGCCATCTTGATTATCATGGCCTGTACCACGTGTACTAGGGATAATTGAAAAAAAAAATGTTCCAATGGCCCCGACTCTTGTAAAAGTTCAACCCCACCAACGAGTGAAAGTACCCAAACGGGGCTCTGGCACATTTGTAAGTGCAAAAGTCAAACTGCTTTTCACATGTGTAAGGCACAATGAAAACTAAATGGGTCGTCCGGAAGACCAAGTTAGGTGGGTAGACCATCATAACTCGAGGCGAACTTCAAGGGTGGCTGAACGAAATTGAAATGCACGCCACCCAAATATCTCATCCATAGGGTGGACGGTCTGGTGGCTTCTGTTCTCCTGATTGAACGGCTCTCGATGCCCCGCGGAATATTTTAAAGAATTCACGCTGGACTACACAGCTCCTTGCGACATCCTTGTACGACATGATAATGGGCGTTGACATAGCATGATGGATTGTCGTCCCACTGCTAAAGGAGACATTAGAACGCATAGATGATTCGCTGATTGAGATGCCCATATCGCTTTTAAAGAGGACTCCTCATTCACTATTAAAGTAAGATAATATATAGTAGTCTGTTGTCTGTCTTATTTTTTTCAAAAGAGTCAAAATCATTGATTACACAGGTCTACAACATTTTTAAAGGTTTTTGATGATTGAGGATTTAAAATATTTTTGGGTAATCCATTGGCTCTGATTCCGAATCTGATTTCAGTTTTTCTGTATGTCATCAAAATCTATAGATAATGACCATAAAGTGTATTTCACCAAAATAATATTTTCATAAAGAAAACTGCCAAGTCATCATGATTGCTTCATAATTTTTGCAATCATCACATCTCAAAGTTCTTCTAAAACATACGCCATTAACTTCATATAAAAATACAATTTTAACAATTAAAATAAATAATTCACTTGCAAACATTACTACTATACCATAACTTCTAATTTGATCCTATTTCAGTATCCTTTAATAATTATTAAAGGATACTGAAATAGGATTAAATATTTAACAAGGTTGACCTTCTTTCACTCTTTAACAATTGATATATTAGGATGCGCAAAGAAACTGAAATAGGATGTAATAGTTTTCTTAAATACCATTTCTAAGATTCCACCTTCAGTGCAGCATATAAAAGCAGAATAATTCAATACAATATTAGAGCTTTGAAGAAGCGGTCTGGTAAATTAAATTGGCGAAACCGCTGGAAGGGTTCACCACTGACGAGCCAAGCGCTCCCAATATTTTTTCATTGCAGTAAAGACAGTAGAAGTTTCATTGATGCGTAGAAGAAAAATTCGCGTCTTAATGTTTTCATTTGTTATAAATGGCACTAGTATTAACACAAGAGATTTTCAGCTTAAAAAAACCCGATCACTGATTAAAACTATCCAATTTGTTGTGACAATTTATTAACATTTCAACCCTCTTTTATATACAAACATGGCCACATTTGTCCAATGACGTGGGAGATCAGTTCACTTAACAACATTCTTCCCGCCTAACTGAGAATATTAAAACTGCTATGTATGTCAAATGATGATTGCACAGCCAGATATACGCCAATAATCCTAATGCAAGAGTAGAACCAATTGGAGAATAAACTGGTGAATCCTCTCTCTGATGAATTATGCCCATTCAATACCTTTTTCCTTCATTGATCTTCTTGATTTTATTATTTTAAAAATAGCGTTAAAACGGTCATCAACTACTACGGTTCATAGAGCTTGAGGAACTATACTACTATGCGACTTGATTTACATCAATGTAAATAATTAATAAGTTACTTCAGAATATAACTCATTGTAAATAGCTCAACTTTAGCAACTTTCTCTCTCCACGATACTAATTATTACAGATAATTTCATTAAAACAACTTCCATCATTGCTTAACATACTGTAAATAACTACCTTGTGGTTTCTTCTATCTGCTTATGTTGTTGCTTATTTGTTTAACGTATATGTTTATTCAATGCTCTTTTTCTTAATTGTTTATTTTATTTTTGATAATTCTGTTACCTACTACAATATGAATTATTGTAAATAGTTTCACGCGCAATTATCCAGATCGGATATAGCGTGTCTTGTTTACAACTGGTAAATAAATAAAATACTCTAAAAGATGAAAGTTTCTCATTTTACACTCTCCACACACATACACAGCTTTATAAATACGAAAGCTACAGTGCACACTGAGGAAGTCAACACTGCCTGCCTGCCCAAACAACAAAAGCCATTGTCCTGCCATCAATGTGAAAGACCCCAGAATACCAAAGATCAAACGCCAGCGACGGTCGTAAAAAAAGAAGGAGGAGGTCATCATGTCCTTGATGACATACAAGGGTCATGATGTCATCAGATTTGACATCTAGAGATCCGGAATTGGGGGGGGGGTCAAATTATCATGATTCTCTCTGTATAATGAGATCGTTGTGACCCCTCTCAAGTGTCAAAAAGAACAGGTTATTAAGACAGAGAGAGGTGTAGAAGCACTATGGGATATTACCAGAAATATGAGAAACACTATGGACAAATACTATCCCATAGATGTAGGCACTCTTATATATATATACCACAATATTATACTATACAACAACAACAAAAAGCTTTATTAAGACCTTTTAGTCTTATACAGATTCTCTAAGCAGAAATATAGGATACATGCAGGAAAAAAAGTAATAGTACCTTTATGGAAATATAATATTTATATACAGGGAAAAATTATATAAAGACAATCAAGCTAATAGATTAGTCTGGGTAAATTGTGTGTGTGTGGAGGAAAATAAATTTATTATACCTGGGTTTACCGCGGATTCACCGCAAATGAAGAAAAAAGCAAAAGCTAATCACAATCAATATTGATGTTATACTATACAATAATATACTAAATACCTCTCTCAAGTGTCAAAAAGAACAAGCAATTAAGATATAGAAGCACTATGGGATATTACCAGAAACATACAAAACAATATGGACAAATACTATCCCATAGATGTAGGCACTCTTATATATATAACACAATAGTTTAGGAATTTATTAAATTTAGTTTGAAGTCTCGCAGATATCGTTCAACCAGCACGTATCTATACCATGCACGTTTATTTTCAAAATATTGTCTTTCATACACAAATAATATATATTTTAGTCTTAATATCATAAATATTTATAATAGGTGAAATTTAATTTGTATAAAAATAGTATTTATCATTAATATAAGGTTGTCCCAAAAGTTCATGTTTTTCTTAAAACGTTGTTTTTCTTATTACTTGGCGAATAATATTATAACGGTGAATACATACTAATACATAATACAATATAATACAATTACTGTATACATAATACAGAGACATTATACATAAAGTCGAATAATATTGTTATTTCAATATTTTGCAAGTGTTTACGGACTTTTGGGATAACCTTGTAGGTTAATGTGATACTCCTGTTGAAAGACTGATAAGTCCGAAAACTTGAAAATAAAAGTTACATAAGAAACTTAGCCCTGGAATCTTTATTCATTTTACCACGGGATATTGATAGAGGTCCAATAAAAAGACGAGAAGTTTGTTAAGCCGTGTTATTCAGGACTTACAATATATATATTAGAGATAGTTGAAGTAATAAACCTTAGACTTCCAATCACTAAAATAGACTATAATACAAGCAATAACACACCATCTATATATAACAAATGAAAACATTAAGACGTGAATGTTTCTTTTCACAAATAAATCAAACTTCTACTGTCCTTACTGCGATTAAAAAAATATTAGAAGGGCTTAGCTCATCAGTGGTGAACCCTCCCAGCGGTTTCGCCAATTTAATCTACCAGACCGCTTCTTTAGAGCTCTAATACTGTATTGAATCATTCTGCTTTTGTATGCTACACTGAAGGATGGAATCTTAGAAATGGTAAACCAAGCCTTCCCAATATTTTTTCATCGCAGTAAGGACAGTAGAAGTTTGATTTATTTGTTAAAATGAACATTCGCGTCTTAACGTTTTCATTTGTTATAAAAATAGACTATGTTGACATGAGTTGAGAGAGAGTATAAACAAAGATAGACAGAAAATGTCAACCTTCATTCAAACCATCTGAGAGGTTAAAATTTATAGATTACTGAGTTTTCTATTTAATATTGTAGCGTAGAAATCAAGTTTTGGAATATCTTAAGATGTAAAAGTATTTATTAATGACGTCAGTACGACTAGTCGACAAGACAATTATTAACAACTCAACAAAACTATCTACAGCCAGAGAATATCGAGCAAGCAGGCTAGGCAACTAAATGATGATTTTACAAATATAAAGCAAAAATCTGTTTTAAATAATCCCATTGAATAATTAAATTAACTAATAAAATATAAATATATCTTCGCCACAATATTATAAGGGGTAAACAATGAATTACTACGAAGGCCATATACAGATATATTTTTTTGTTTTGAAAATAGAGCAATCCATATTTATTTTCATTAAATAATAAAAAGGCATATATTGGATTTAATATAAGATTTATTTGCCAATATTTCTGTTAGCTGAACGCCAAACCTTTATCAAGGGATTATATTTTTGTATGAACAAACTCAGCGCCGCATAGTGTCTATAAATAACACTATGCGGCGCTGAGTTTGTTTATACAAAATATAATCCCTTGATAAAGGTTTGGCGTTCAGCCAACCGATATATTGGTAAATAAATCTTTTATTAAATCCAATATATGCCTTTTTATTATTTAATACAGATATATATGTATCTAAAGATGCAGCTCTCCATTTAAATATGTAACAGAAAGATGCACTGTTCATCACCCTAGTAAATAACTTTACTAATGATGATAAAGTTCCACCAAGGGTGGATGGGCCATGACTGTATATGTGTTGGGTCCGAAGACCATTCCATCCTTGTCAAGGGGAGTGCTAACTGTATATGTGTTGGGTCCGAAGACCATTCCATCCTTGTCAAGGGGAGTGCTAACTGTATATGTGTTGGGTCCGAAGACCATTCCATCCTTGTCAAGGGGAGTGCTAACTGTATATGTGTTGGGTCCGAAGACCATTCCATCCTTGTCAAGGGGAGTGCTAACTGTATATGTGTTGGGTCCGAAGACCATTCCATCCTTGTCAAGGGGAGTGCTAACTGTCTCTTCTTTTTTTAAACACACTAGTGATGATAAATAATGAGTCTCAACAACAGTTTTGTTGTTCAGACAAAAACCAACCTCTATACCATGATATATACCGTGATGCATCTTTCTGATGTATATTTTAAGGAGAGATTCCTCTTTAGGTAAATGAATATAATCTTTCCGCAACATTATGTTAGATATAAATGTAGAAATAAAAACAATTAGCATTTACCAAAAAATAAGAAAAACAAATATATGAGAACTTTAAAACAGATACAGTTAAACCTGTCTATAGCGCCCCCTCTTGGGACTCACCAAAATAGGGTGCTATAGACAGGTTACTCTTAATGTAAATCGCATCGTACTGCGTATTTAAAATCGGGCGCTATAGAGAGGAAGGCGCTATTTAGAGGAGGAGCTATAGACAGGTTTAACTGTAGTTTAATGCCGGTAAATGACTCCATATAAATATGGAAACTTAACGAAATGCACACGAACGTATAGTGAATAAACATAAAAATACATATAGGGCGTAAATCTACATGGGTGAAAATTCGGCACATTGACTTGTGACTTCAGTTGTCGTTCAGTGTCATCTCTAGGTCGATCATGCAGCCGTCTTGGCTGTCCTCGAGGAGACATTTTGTATCGTCAGACAGAGATGTAAGTAAACACTAACTCTTAAAGCTTTATCGTAAAGATAGAGGCTGCCTGGCCGGCATTCATATTTCTTGGAAATATGTATATATGAAAATGTGTACAAAATTCTAAATATCGCGTGAGAACGCCCTTGGAACCTTAGAATAATTTTTAACGCCTTGCCAAATGTTTTAATTTTTGTTTGCTCCTGACGAGGACAAAAGATTTTTGTCGAAACGTCGAGGTAATAAAAAGATTTACTGAAACAAATAGTCTTGAATAATCATAATATATACTTTGCGACTGCCTTTTATTGTAAGTACACATGTGGGCGGATTTACAGTAACCGTTGTCTACATTTGCCATCAAACTGGTCGGGGACAGTGGTGGTGACTTGTCACATCCTATCTGCCAGGAAAAACGATCCAAATACCTAAACCCCATCGTTTGGGGGGCTACTATGTTGGTATAGATGGAAAAATGTTGTTATTACCATTTGTTATGTGCTATGTTGTTATTACCATAAGAACAAATGGCCTTGAATAATCATAATAGATATCTTAATTTTCAAGAATTGTTAAAGCTTTATTAACAATATATATATATATATATATATTGTATGTTTTTCTAAGACAAAACCATCGTAGGACATCTATAAGCTATTTTATAAGGATGCTTCAAAAATAAAAATTGGACTATAAAAGATGAAAGTAAATTGTGAATATATTTTCCGATATATATAATCTGTATAACATTGTACTATAAAATTCGAAACTATTATAGACGCGTATGATTCTTTTAAAAATAAAACAATTTCTACTGCCCTTACTGCAATGGAAAAATTAATGGGAGGGCATTTCCCATTACATTAAGGGCAGCAGAAATTGTTTTATTTTTAAATGAGTCATACGCGTCTATAATAGTTTCGAATATTGATAACAGATGGCGCGCTAATGAATCATAATATAATTGTGTTATATGAATACCTATTATATTCTCTATATGCCTTTTATATTTAGAAAGGTTCCTGTATATATATCTCAATGAATGTTTTGTGCACAGAAAAATTCAATCTCCTCTATGAATGTATTTATAAATATGAAGGAAAACACACAGACGTCGGGGAAGCCCCGGGTCAAACCCCGAGAAAGGAAGAAAAAAGTTGGTGTGTGGGAGAGCGGGGAGATTTACGGGGGTGTGAGGATATAAATTAGACATCGGGTCCTCCTCCTCCCGGGTGGTGAATTACTGTCGGGGCGGGACGGTGACATGTCACGTCCTGGGAACTCTCGTTTGTTTCATACTACTATGTTGTTATTACTATACGATCAAATGGCCTTGATAATCATAATAGACACCTGTGACTGTCTTTTATTGTAAGTACACATGTTGGTGGATTTACAGTAACTGTTGTCTACATTTGCCATCACACTGGTCTGGGACAGTTGTGGTGACATGTCACGTCCTGGGAGAACGACCTAAAACCCTAGTTTGAAGCATACTACTAGGTTCGAATGATAGAATCCTCTTAAATATAAATTATAACAACATACTACCACATCCAGGATAAGTTTCTTGTTTTCATTTCTTGATCTCAAAAGCTTCATTTATGTTTCCTTGACAATGACAATTCAACCATTTTATTTATTATTCTAATCAATTGTTACAGAAAGAAAAAATAAAGGAGTAAATAAAGGGTAGATAAAATATAGGGAAATAAATACAGTTGTATATGTGTACAAATTTCTTCAGCAAGGGAGGCTCCCCCACCTTGAGAGAGATCTCCTCCAGACAAGAAGGTGGTTTCCTTGATGACCTCAGCTGTGAATATGGGTTCTTTACTGGATCCTTTATTCTTAGGGAGGGAGGTATGGAACTGTTTTCTTCGCATCATCTATTGAACAGGAGATGTTTCCTCCATTTTGATAGGGATAAAGATAACAAGCAACTTATCCTCGATGGCAGTGTTTTGTTACATACTACTATGTTGTTATTGCCATAAGAACAAATGGTTTTGAATAATCATAACAGATACCTAGCGACTGACTTTTATTGTAAGTACACATGTTGGTGAATTTACAGTAACCGTTGTCTACATTTGTCATCACACTGGTCGGACACTGTCAGTGACAGTTGTGGGGGCATTTTACGTCCTATCTGCCAGGAAAAACGATCCAAATACCTAAACCCCTCGTTTGGGGGGCATATTACTATGTTGATATTGCCATAAGAACAAATAGCCTTGAATAATCATAATATATTCTTTGCGACTGCCTTTTATTGTAAGTACACATGTGGGTGGATTTACAGTAACTGTTGTCTACATTTGCATCACACTGGTGAGTTGGACATGTACAAACACCGGAGGCCATTTGAGACGAGTGGGTAATTTGTCCTAGATTGTTCCAACGATCCCAACACAATCAATGATAAGTTGAAGAGGGGTGCCATTGTACTCAGCTAATATTGGGAATGTCTGTGGCTGGTGCTTGAGAGGTATCTGGTAATTATTGTTAGTTACTTTTTAGATAGAGAGAGAGAGAGAGAGAGAGTATTCTGTTCACAAAATTCAAAAATAATCCCTTGTATCAAAATTGAGTAAAAATTGCAGACCTATTGGCGAATCATCGCACCGTGTTTTCTCCTGTAGCAGGACGTTCGTGCCCGAAAGCTTGAGATGGAAGTTTTTTTTGGAAAGATACTTGCACTCAATAGCTTTTGTAATTAACTCTTTAATGATCTTTAGGAATCTGCAATATACCAGGGGTAAACATAAAAGCATATTTGTTTTTTTAAAGTGTATCTTTTTTTCCCAACTAGATTTTTAATGATTTTGGTGGCTTCAAGTATCCATATCCTTGTACCTATAGGCAACTCTTGAATTCTTTTTTTTTAAGCATTCATAACTCTTACCAGAATTTAAATGATTCTTTCACTCTTGCTATGCTGACGAGAGAAAAGAGTTGTTGTTGCTTATTCCTCAAATCGTTTAAACAATCTCCATTAGGTTCCATTGTCTCAGCTTTTCTATTATAGTCCTGGAGTTTTCCCAGAGGTCTTTTTTTGGATGATTTGATACAATTCAATAGATGTTCGGGGCTGGCTGGTTGGCAATCGCATTTGGGACATTTCAAGAATGTTTTGATTTTTCTATTCCAGAAAAGAATACGACATTGTGTGGAATAGAAGTTCGGTGCCCAAAATCAGAGGCAGAATACAAATAGTTAACATGAGATATCACCAAAGGTCGTCACTAGATCAAACAATTGACCAATAGCTGAAGAGAGAATGGAGAGAAAATTTATTTGCATAAGGAGGAAAAAACAGCATAGTAAATACACATAGATATGTACACATATACAACTATGTGAAAAAATAATAAAAACAAAATAAAAAAAGTCAGGTGTTGATATTAAAAATAAAAAAGGCACATTCTGACCAGGAGCACATGTGCTTTTCAGATGACAGAGCGCCATCTGGTGGAATAGAAATCAACTAAACGTTGATTTAACCTGTTCCCTGATATTTGGCCAACCCAATTTCTTGATAATTCAAGAAAAGTCATCCACGAACGCGTTTCGCGTGGAGTACGCTGTACCACTGTGACTAAAAAGATTTTTGATCCCAGAGGCTTCTTGAGAAACCAAAAAATGGGTATTTAAGGCCAAACTTGGGTAAATACCTTAACATGTGAAAAAAAAGAAAAAGAAAAGAAATAAATAAAAAGGTCAGGTGTTGATATTAAAAATAAAAAAGGCATATCCCGACCAGGAGCACATGTGTTTTTCAGATGGCAGAGCGCCATCTACAACAATATATAGTTCCCTACATTTAATCTACCTTTTATCGACTCCTGTCGTGTCGCTCTGGGCCATGAAACTACTCTTGTGCTTGAAACAAATATTATTTATTTGTCAAGCTAAAGCTACAGTAGCAAAAGACGTTTAAGGCAACAAGACTACTCTATTCCTGGACTGGACTCCTAAACTTAATCCAAACGTCCTATTTATAGCACAAATACGTTAAATTTAAACTATGTAAATTGTGCCACACAAATAACAAATATGCAAATAGCAAATATGCAAAGAGCAAATATGCAAAGACATGACAACTCCTTCATTATATATTGTATCCTTTATAAGAAATTTAAAATATTTTTGACGGGTATGATTCTTTTAAAAATAAATAAATTTTCTACTGTCCTTACTACAATGATAAAATAATGGGAGGACTGGCTCATCGGTAGTGAACCCTTCCAGCGGTTTCGCCAGTTTAATCTACCATACCGCTGTATTATTACAATTTCGGTTTTTCTTTTATACTGATACTGGTGCTAGACTCTTGGAATGGGTATTTTTTTGAATGCATTGAATAAATATTGCAGCAAATTATTTATTTATTTTATTAACAGGGTATGTTTTTATTTTTTATGTTTATATTTTGCTACTCTGTAAACTTCCCTCATTGCTTATCTTTTGTTTATCATTTATAGTTGGTTCTTGCCTTAAATAAATTGCTGTGTCATTCTGAAGTTTGTCTTTCCTAATTTTCAACGTGGCAATATTATCCTTTATTTGATCTTAATTTATCTTTCTGTAACAATTGAATAGAAGAATCAATATAATTGTTTACATTGTTATTGTCTATACAGGGTGTGATCACCCAGAGATGAAGAGTCCATGCAATGAGAGCGTCCTCATTTATTTGTCTCATTTATAAGGTCATGTGAGAAACTTTAGAATTTCCCGAGGCAGTGAACCTGTGTTCAAGCTTCGTTCAAATATCCTGGCTTGCAGAATGACAAGATCATTGTACATAGGACGAAGACAATTCTAAGACATCGAGTAACTACTCCCCTGAGACTTAGTTCCTATGACGTGACAACGACAGCCACTTGTCACTTATTGTAACCGACATGTCCCTGAGGACATCATAGTGACATTTTCCCGCGGTCCCTCCCCCTTGGGATCACTACTTTTCAAGGACGGAGCTCATCCTCCCTAATGCTTTCATTTCCCTCTCTCCTGCTTTTTAACTTACCCACTAGGGCTATTTACTTCCCCAATTGTTTTAGAATGGAAATTGATGACTCGGTAGCGTTTTGTGGATTTATTAGGTAATAGCTCGGCATATCCCCGTCAATACCTTTCTTCTTGACAAATCTCATCGTCCCATTTCCTCAGAATACCCCAAACATAGGCACACTCTATAGTTAAATGTCATTTCACATACGCGAGATTCTTACATATAATTATCTACAAACTCAATCATTTAACACACTAGTATTACCACAGGAGATTTTTGGCTTAAAAAAACCCAATCACTGATAAAAACTTCCAGATTTGTTGTGATATTTTATCCAAATATATATAGTCACGACCGTCTTTCCTCAATTCCTCATCGCTGTCACGGATGCGCGCGCATCATCATTATGATCATTATCATTATCTAATGATGATAATAATAATAATTATTATTATATTATTATTATTATTTTATTATCAACATATATAGTCACGACCGTCTTTCCTCAATTTCCCATCGCTGTCACGGATGCGCGCGCATCATCATTATGATCATTATCTTCTATAGAAGCTTCTATCTTTATAATTATGTATATTTACAAAAAGTCAATTCGCTCGCGCCTCTAGCGGTGAAAATGAGGGGTAATACCAGCTGACCTAATGTACATGTAAAGTTTGGAGCGGGACGTTTCACAAGAGTGACATCCACGGCTCCAATTTATAATTGTAACAAATAGTATTTGAATAAAAACATTCAATCGGGTGTAAAACACGGGCGTTGCCCGGGTCATTCGGCTAGTATCAAATAAATGTCACGGGTTTCTGGAGATGAGTTTCTGCTATCTTTATTAAAAGTAATCTCAAGTTTTCTGGGAACTTTGCCCTTATACAGGAGTACATAGAAAGGTATAAACGCCGTTAAGATGCTAACTGATTTATATATAGACTTTAATTAAAAATGCATATATTGGATCAAAAAACATTTATTTTATCAATATTTCAGTTGGCTGAAGGCCAACTTTTATCAAGGAATTATAACATATTAATGTGTGTCAACAACAAACTCAGCGCCACATAACGTCAAAATAATCAAAATATAGACTTTAATATTAGGATAGGTTTATATGTATCTATGTACTCGTGTAGAAGGGCAATATAGATGCCTGAAAGCTCGAGATTATATATATATATATACGTTATTTAAAAAATAAATGAATAAATAAAAATAAAAAAGTGGGTTTTTTCCACTTTTAATTCAAAGAATAATTATCTTCATCTTATCTGCTATCTTGTTTACACACTTGATAACAGTAACTATTTAAAACATGCTGTGGTAAAATTTCTAATTCGCTAGCTCTCTACCTGTGAACATCTTTGCTCTCCTGTTCCTGCCATGGTTCCCTCTAGGAAGAAGAAGAAGGAGGCCGAGAATGCCGCGAAGCCCCTCGTTACCCTCGCCCAACTGGAAAAGAACGAGGAGGCGATATTACCCTTCCAAAATCCCTCAAGTTCCTCTGATCCTGCTTACGCGTTTGGACTGTACGCCCAAATGCACAAGTTCATCCGTTTGCGGACTGAGCAGATCAATGCCCTCCTTGCTGAGGTGGAGAGCCTCTCTGGCATCCTCGCGTCCTTTAAGGAGCTGGACGAAGTGGCCAACAAGCCCCAGACTGCCTGCCACAGCACCCAAACAAGCCCTCCTCCCTGCTTAAAGGAAACCAGCTCCCAGACTGACCCCACCAAGCCCGCCACTCATGCTTCAACCAAGAGGAAGCAGCCCGAAGCTCCCAACCCCCCTGCCAAAAGATCCAACCTGAAAGGTCCAGCAAAACCTGCGCCTTCCCGCCCCACCAAGCCTGCGGCCGCCCAAGTGGTCCTCCATGGGGAAAAATCGGCGGCCCACACAGTGGTCATCTCTGATGACCCACAGGCCGACCCAAGAGCCATGCTCAAAGCTGTCCGCGCTGCCACACTCTACCCCAAGGCGTTTGGGCCTCCCTGAGAACCAGAGGGAAGCTTGTCCTCCACTCCAGCAACCCCGATACCATCCCAGCTGTCACCACCTCCCTGGCCAACAAGCTGGATGGCATGAAGGTCCGCCAACAGAAGGTGATCCTGCCTCGTATCTGCCTCTTCAAAGTGGATGAGGAGACTTCCAACTCCACCATTGAAGAGACGCTGCTGGAAACCCCTGCTGTCAGCCAACTCCCCGGGGACAAGGTGGTGCGCGTGGCGCACCGCTCCGCTCCCAGAAACGGGACCTGCACCGTCTTCATCGAGGTGGACCTCACGACCTTCAGAGCTCTGGGCAACCGCGGAAGGATCGTGGTGGATGGAGTGATCCTCAACTTCGAGGAGTCCATCCGCGCACGAATCTGCTTCCGCTGTTGTGGCTTCGGCCACAACTCTGCCCAATGCACCAGAGACCCCAAGTGCTTCCACTGCGGTGAAGGCGGCCATGAAGGCCGTTCCTGCCCCACTGTTGCTGACCGGCACACTTCCAAGTGCGCCAACTGCTGTGCCAAGGGCCTTGCAGACAAGCACGAGGCGAGAGCCTCAAGCTGCCCCACCTTGAAGCTTAGAGCCCTCAAATTCTAGGCTTCCAGGACCTCCTGCCTCCTTAACCGGCCTCCATCCTGGCTTCTCACCCATCAAGGCGCTGTTTCCCTGACCTCTCCAGCTTCTCCCCCCTGCGATGACACCTCCACTGCCAGATCCTTGGATCCCTTCCCACCAGTTCGCGATCTGCAGCCATAGTAGGGCTAGAAGACCCATTTTTGTAGGCCAATTAGCCCGGATTCTCAACTAAATTTCTCATTCAGTACTTTTGTCTGAAGATGGTAACAACGCTGTTACCGAAACGTCACACACTATTTATTTATTTGGATTTGGTCTCATTACCTTGTGTTTATGATCTATAATCCAAACTTTGCCTTATCATAAAGATAGAAGAAACTCATCTCCAGAAACCCGTGATATTTATTTGATATGGATGAAATGTCACAATAAATCTGGTAGTTGTAATCAGTGATTGGGTTTTTTTTTAAGCCAAAAACTCTTGTGTTAATACTAGTGTCATTTATAACGAGTGGAGACATTAAGATGTGAATGTTTCTTTTCACAAATAAATCAAACTTCTACTGTCCTCACTGCGATGAAAAAATATTGGGAAAGCCTTGCTCATCAGTGGTACACTTTCTAAACGGTTTCGCCAATTTAATCTGCCAGACCGCTTCTTTAGAGCTCTAATACTGTATTGGATTATTCTGCTTTTTCATCGCAGTAAGGACAATAGAAGTTTGATTTATTTGTGAAAAGAAACATTCGCGTCTTAATTTTTTTTTGTTCGTTATATATAGATGCCGCGTTATTGCTTTGTACTATTGGCATTTTGAAATATTGAGCTTGTAGAGACTTATGTGGGAACATTTCACGAAAGTAAAATGATATTTAACTTGGAGAGTGTGCTCATGTTTGGTACTGGTGAATTCAGTCTTGTACCAATGAAAGCTGTTTGGTACTGGTGAATTCAGCCTGGTACCAATGAAAGCTGTTTGGTACTGGTGAATTCAGCCTGGTACCAATGAAAGCTGATTGGTACTGGTGGATTCAGTCTTGTACCAATGAAAGCTGTTTGGTACTGGTGAATTCAGCCTGGTACCAATGAAAGCTGTTTGGTACTGGTGAATTCAGCCTGGTACCAATGAAAGCTGTTTGGTACTGGTGAATTCAGCCTGGTACCAATGAAAGCTGTTTGGTACTGGTGGATTCAGTCTTGTACCAATGAAAGCTGTTTGGTACTGGTGAATTCAGCCTGGTACCAATGAAAGCTGTTTGGTACTGGTGAATTCAGCCTGGTACCAATGAAAGCTGATTGGTACTGGTGAATTCAGTCTTGTACCAATGAAAGCTGTTTGGTACTGGTGAATTCAGTCTTGTACCAATGAAAGCTGTTTGGTACTGGTGAATTCAGCCTGGTACCAATGAAAGCTGTTTGGTACTGGTGAATTCAGCCTTGTACCAATGAAAGCTGTTTGATACTGGTGAATTCAGCCTGGTACCAATGAAAGCTGTTTGGTACTGGTGGATTCAGTCTTGTACCAATGAAAGCTGTTTGGTACTGGTGAATTCAGCCTTGCACCAATGAAAGCTGTTTGGTACTGGCGAATTCAGTCTTGTACCAATGAAAGCTGTTTGGTACTGGTGAATTCAGTCTTGTACCAATGAAAGCTGTTTGGTACTGGTGAATTCAGTCTTGTACCAATGAAAGCTGTTTGGTACTGGTGAATTCAGCCTTGTACCAATGAAAGCTGTTTGGTACTGGTGAATTCAGCCTTGTACCAATGAAAGCTGTTTGATACTGGTGAATTCAGCCTTGTACCAATGAAAGCTGTTTGGTACTGGTTAATTCAGTCTTGTACCAATGAAAGCTGTTTGGTACTGGTGAATTCAGTCTTGTACCAATGAAAGCTGTTTGGTACTGGTGCCTTGTTCCAATGAAAGCTGTTTGGTACTGGTGAATTCAGTCGTGTACCAATGAAAGCTGTTTGGTACTGGTGCCTTGTACCAATGAAAGCTGTTTGGTACCGGTGAAATGTGTCTTATGCTGATAGTAACATCTCTATACTGACATAAAAATGTTCATCTTTTTATGAAAATCTCATAAATTTTATTACGGGTTCCGTGGTAATATTGCGGTTCTTTTCTCGTGGGAAAACAAATAAACGAATGTAATGTTTTTCTCTCTATAATATTCATCACCAGCCATTTCACCTCCCTCCCCTATTTTTGAACATAGACGACTTAACTAGCAAATTCATTGAACTGACAAAAGTTACTCAGTAAGGTTTACACCCACTCACACACACAAAACTATGGTCTGAAGTAAAAGTAACTTAACACACAGAAAATCGTACACTTAAGAGTACAAAGCAACTACAAAAAAGAAGACGTAAATAAAAACTTACGAGATCTGTTATACAGTAGAACCTCCCTGTAAAGGACAACGCCTAATTGCAGAGCCAAAGTGTCTTTTAAGGTGAGGTGTCCTCTTACCAGAGAGTTGAAAAATAGTAAAAACGGTAATTTTACAAATGAAAACTATCCTTTATAGAGAAATGTCCTCTAGCACGGGTGTCCTCTCATGGAGGTTTTACTATATATATACTAGTCGAATGACCCGGGCCACGCCCGGGTTTTACCCAATTAAATGCTCTTATTCAAATACTATTCGTAACAGTTATAAATTGGCGCCGTGGATGTCACTCTTGTGAAACATCCCGCTCCAAACTTTGTGTCTGATAAGCGATATTTTCATAGAGAGATGATCTGGCTTTGTGTCTTCTGTTCGAATGAATGTTTTTCTGTTAGAATTTTGTTCCTGCACACTAAAAATGAACTGGCTTCACCCGTGGTCTCTGCTTTTTGGAATTTTTCCGGATATAATTTTGTATCTGATAATCAAATATGATACAGCAATATTGTCATAATCATTTTCCGACTAAAAAAAAAAAACAACTATTTTTGCCCAGAACCTGTCAATTTCAAATTTTCTTGGCTAAAAATGCGACAAATATCTCTTCCATATTTTTTTCTATGTCCTGTTAAAACATGTTTTACATGTACATTAGGTCAGCTGATATTACCTCTCATCTTCACCGCTAGAGGCGCTGCTTGCAAGAGACCACTCAAATTTGCAAATAACTCGAAGAAAATTCGGGATAGAGACCTGAAATATTCAATATAAGTTTTTCCAGATTCTACTATACATACTGCTAAAATTTCAGTCATATTAGTTACGTACGTATTTTACGTATATTACGTAAAAGCATTCCATTCACAAAAGCAAACGAGGACAGAATTGATGACTCTGATACTTGTATATTTTAATGATATAAATGAGTTTTAAAAATTGTAAAAAAATGCATCGGTCGGGAATCGAACCCGGGCCGCCCGCGTGGCAGGCGAGCATTTTACCAATGAACCACCGATGCTTATAAGAAATGGCCATATTTGGGTATTTATTCCATTCACAAAAGCAAACGGTGACAGAATTATTTATTGTTGATGACTCTGATAAATGTATATTTTAATATTTCAAAAAATACTTTTATTGAAGCTTTGATAAGAATCAGACTGGGGTCCCACAGGTATGTCAGGAGATCCCCAGACACGAAGTCAGAATATTTTAAGCGCCTTCCCACAACTCACTCTTGGAAGAGACCACGCATTCCCTATCAACCCTCTTATATACAAACATGGGCACATTCGTCCAAAGAGAAGAGTTGGGAGATCAGAGAGAGTTCACTTAAAAAACAAACAACATTCTTTCCACCAAACACTGAGAAGTTTGAAACTGCTTATGTTAGTCAAACTAATTTGACCGAACACCAACCTATTACTTCAGTTTTCCAACACCGACATTTAAAAATCACTTTAGCTAGGTTTCTTTTTAATATGCGTATTTATATAGGTAAGCGGTGGTATTGTCAAATTTTGATTTCCCAGCTTGAACTTCGGTCATTTCTCTTGGAGATTTTATATAGTATTCTCGTTCTCTGGAAAGAGGGTTTATATAGGCTTATTTTTGGCTTAACGGTTGCTGAGATGGTACATCGAGCTCAAGACAGAGATGGCTGGCGTCGTGTTTGGGATGTAATATGTACAGTGGGCCACAACGTTCGATCGCGAATAAAAGGATCTTACTATTTTTAATTTACCATTTCTGTTTCCTCGAATTTCTCTGTAGAATGTGCAACAGGTTGATATTCTAGGGAAAATCTGAGATGAATTTGCTTTCTTACATTTTTCAACATGTAGGTCATATTTACAACATAAATCCAGTTTTCCTGAATCCAAGCTGACATGTATACTGCTGGCGTAACGGCAAATATGGCCTGATTTCCTGAGGCAGATTCTCTCCGTACCTTCCTGTTAACTGGAACTCTCGCGATGTTCCCTCCCTACATGAAGTATTGTTGATATCATCTCCTTAAACATGGCTGACTTAGGTCTCCTGGATGTTGTGTTATCGCAGTTAAAGACATTTTTCAATATAACCAAGGTGGTCGTTTTTCAAATTATATTGACAAACAAGCAGTTTTACGCTTATCAGTATTTAGCGAGGAGAATGTTGTTTTCGTTTGTTAAGTGAACCGGCATGCCTTCTCATTGAACCAATGTGGCCATGTTTGTACATAAGACGGGGCTAAGGAAATGTGAGAGGCATCAGTGAGGATTATTGTGTGGAAACGCTTAAAGTGTTCTTTATGTGCTTATTCCGTGTCTGGTGATCTCCTTATAGAGAGAGGAAGATTGACACTGGTTTATTAATCCTTCATATAAGTTTATATGAGATTAAATATAAAATAAATGAATAAATATAAATAGAGAGACATACAGGAGACTAACATACTTGTACATTATCGTTAAACCTAGAAAGCTTCATGATAGCCTTTACTTCCATTTGGAGAATTGAGTGTTTTTAACACCAACATATTTTATTTATTTATGCTTATGAGGTGATACAGCAGCGTATTTACAATTAGAGAGGAGACAAAATGAATTAAATCTAGAAAAAAGAAGTGAGGACATATCGGTCATTAAAATTTGAGAGGCATATTGAAAACAGGCAAACAGCTAAAGCAAAAACTGTATATAGATAAATAAAGAATATTGACCTATAAATACAGGTATATGATCAGTATGATATATATAATGTATGAATTGTACTTGTGTATGATAAATTTACCATATATATGACCAATTGATTTAGATAATAAAAGTCATATATTGGGACAAAGGAATCCTATTTTGTATTCACTATATGCCTTTTTTAGAACAATATAAACATGGTACATTAGCGTGCCATCTGTTACAAGAAAGTGAAACTATTTTTGAAGCGTTTGATTCTTTTTAAAATAAAACAATTTTCTACTGCCCCTTACTGCAATAATAAATTAATGGGAGGGCCTGGCTCATCAGTGGTTAAACCTCCCAGAGGTTTCGCCAGTTTAATCTACCATACCGTTGTAATATTGCATTGGGCTGTTTTCCTTTTATTTATTTCAACACACAAAACGTGATATCCCGGCTAGGAATAATTGCGTCGATTTATATATTTTTTAAACAGAAACAGTAAATTCACTGTGCAATAAATTGATAAAGAGGGAGCAATCTCTCGAAATATTTTAAGAAAAAAAATGTTTTTATTTTTCTTTACAGATCCAGGTACGCCCTTTTATATAGTTATAAACATGTTATACAAGAAAAAGTAATCAAAAATAAAAAAGAGAAACAATAAGATATATTAGGAACCTGAACCTTTCAGGTTAGAAAGATAATCATAAATATATTTACAAAAATAGTTAAATCTATGATAATTATTTCTGCTATTTACAAATTGATATTGATCTACAACATTGTTTATTGTCTGTTGTCTAGCGGTGAAGAAGAGTGGGCATTTCAGCAGTAGGTGTCTCGAGTCCTGGAATTCGTTGCCACAATGACAGCTGTTTTCCTTTGCTATCTACGGAAGAGCAATGTGCTCAAAGCACTTTATATATTCTTGTGTGTCAACAAGCAGATGGTGTACGTGACTGGAAAAACTATTTAACTATGCTGTGTTAATTGTTGTTAATTGATACTGAAGCTGACCTTTTGGAAAATCTCGAAGCATATTATATAATTATATGTATTTCTATTGTGCTCACTTTTTAAAAATAGTTCAGACTGTGCACTTTTGCATGTATTGACAAGATGTGAATAAAATTATTTTAATTGTCAATTGTCTACTGTGCTCAAAGCTTATGTTCATAGTTTATTTAAAGTACCTTTTCCAAAAAGGCCAGCTTCAGTATCAGCATAAAAGCAAAACAGCCCAATGCAAAATTACAGCGGTATGGTAGATTAAACTGGCGAAACCGCTGGGAGGGTTAAGCACTGATGAGCCAGGTCCTCCCATTATTTTATCATTGCAGTAAGGGCAGTATAAAATTGTTTTATTTTAAAAAGAATCATACGCGTTAAAAATAGTTTAAATTTCACACACACATATATATATGTCTTTATATTATGAAGCATATAGCTTCAGTATCACTATAAAAGGAAGATTGAAAAATGCAATATAACAGCGGTATAATAAATTAAACTGGCGAAACCGCTGGGAGGGTTCATCACTGATGAACCAGGCCCTCCCATTAATTTTTCATTGTAGTAAGGGCAGTAACATTTGTTTATTTTTAAAAGAATCATACGCGTCTAAAATAGTTTCGAATTTTCATGTATTATATTATTTAAATATTCAAAAATGAATTATTGTATTTAATACAATAAACATGAATGTGATAATCTACGACAGTTTATTGGGGGCCGGTTTAATTGAGTTTTTAAAGTGAGAGACAGCGCGAATTATTTAAAACCAATCGTAAAGTTGAGGATAATAACTTATTTACACAAACAGTGTGTGGGATAGATTCGTTTAAACAGGAGTGGTAGTAATTGTTGGCTTTAAATTCACGACTCAGGATCGAATACCGCATTGGGCACTTTTTTTCTGAAAAAAAATTGCTTCAATGGCCCCCGATTCTTGTAAAAGTCAAACCCCACCAGTGAGGGCAATTATTTACATATGTAGGCATGAGGTAACTTAGAGTAAAAGCAGATGCTAACTAACCACCATGATTATCATACCCTGTACCACATGTACTTTTGGGTATGAAAAAAGAATAAGAGGCAAATATCTATTTACAAAAGTGTGTGTATGAGTGAAAGTACATTATGTGATTATTGAATGAGGGGAATAAAGAATTTCCATCGTCTTCAATCATTGACTTTGTCTTGTATTTCGTCGTTTATCATTCATCTTCTGTGGTGGTTTAATATAGAAAAAAAAAACATTCGCGTCTTAATGTTTTCTTTTGTTATATATAGATGACGCGTTATTGTTTTGTATTATGTATGTCTAACTTGTTCTTATTGTTTGCGGAAGAGCATTGCTCGATGCAAATATTTAAATGTAGTTCTACTGTCCTAAAATCTTATGTACATAGTTTACTTAAATAGCATTTCTAAAATTCCACCCTTCAGTGTAGCATATAAAAGCAGAATCATCCAATACAGTAGAAGGCGGAATAATTGTTACTACATCCAATACAGTATTAGAGCTCTAAAGAAGCAGTATGGTAGATTAAAAATTGGCATAACCGCTGAGAGAGTTTACCATTGATTACCCAAGCCCTCCAAATATTTTTTTCATCGCAGTAAGAACAGTAGAAGTTTGATTTATGTTAAAAAAAAACATTCGATCTTATTTTTTCATTTGTTATACAAGGTTGTCCAAAAAGTTCGTAAACACTTGAAAAAATTGAAACATTATTCGCCGTTATGTATAATGTCTTTGACAATGACAATTAAAACCACTTTATTGACAATTGGTCAATATTTCACTCCGAAGAGTTAAGAGGAAAGTTACTATTTACATTAGTAGGCGAAGCTCACACCGAGGGGACGCCTGGGTCCCGTCAGGAGTTTAGGGCCTTCCTGAAGTTGGCCAATCTTTGGCGAATATGGTTATCGCAGTGCTGGGCGCGCCAGATGACGATGTCAATGAAACCAGCAAAGATGATCTTCTGGCTAGGCGAGAGTTGCGCAATGAGAAGCGCCCTCTCGTTTCTGTGTAGGATTGCTTCGATGAGGTCGTACGTGCTGAACCCTGAGTCGAGTAAAGGCTTTAATTCAGTGTTTGAATTCAACTCGTCAAATAGGTCCTCCATCAATTCCTCGTGGTCTACATGTTCCTCCTCCATCGGGGTAGGCAGTGGAGGCGGAGGTGTCGCCATGGCCGGTTTAGTCTCTACTCCGTGGGGAACGGGTGGTGTTGGCCCGGCAGGCCGAGGCGCAGGCAGTGGAGGTGTTGGAGGCACTGCCGCCGGTCCTTTTTTCAGCTCGGACTTGACCTGATGTAAGATTTTATAAACATTGGTATTGCCTGCGGGCTTCAGGTCAAGGAGTTGTTTAATAAGACCGGCAAGAGCATCGCTCTGCGGAGGTGTCAGGAGCGAGCCTTTTCTTTGGGCCTTGGTCCTCGAGGAGAGGAGGTCCAAGACCTCCTCCCGCCCAAGACCAAGAGCGTCCGTCCCAGCAAAGGACACGGTGGGGCTTCTCCGGATGAACGCCACGAGGTCATCTCTCATGGATGTCCTGCTCGATGATGTAGAGGAAGCGGAGGACTCCTCGATGGCGGTCATTTCAATGTTCTGAGCGGAGGGTTCCGACTTTGATGATTGAGGGCTCACGGAACCCCCAGGAGCCCGCAAGGACGGAGCTGGTATCACAGGTGGAGGGGCAGGAGACGTGTCCTCCACAGGTAAGGCCAGAGGCGCTGGTGGTGGTGGCCGGGGTGCAGCAGGTGGAAGTAGCCCGGCACGGCTCGTGGGAGGCACGTCGGAGAGCTCCATGGTTGGACTGGGAGACACCGAAGGTGGAGGCTGGGCGGATGGCTGCTGAGGCAGGCCAGGCGCAGTCGCTGATGGGACGCTGGTGGGAGAGGTAGGTGTGGCCGGTCCAGGGGCGTTGGTTCGCCCTGCAAGCAGGGGGCAGTTGGCCCGGCGATGTCCTTGGCCTCGGCACCTGGAGCACCTAATCCCGGAGGATAGGTATGCGGGCCAGGCCTCGCCCTTGATTGAGATGTCGAGGCGGGTGGGCAGCCTCTCGATGGTCATTCCCTCGCGGAGGATGATGAACGCCTCTCGGTGGCCGTCGTTGTAGACGTATGGGCCAGCCTTCATCAGCTTGGGGGCGATAGATGTTACTCGCCCGAAAGCTGAAAGGGCGCTGATGACGGTTGCATCCCCCACGAAGAAGGGGGAGGTTGCCCACCGTAATTCTCTCCGCCCTCTTGCGGAATGGGAAGGCCCTGTGGAGTGTTCCCTCCACCTCGAGGCCCTCGTTGACGAGGCGCTCGGCCATGCCTCTGTTTGCCAGTCCCACCAGGAAGTGGCCGTTCATTTTGGTCACCTGGAAGACCTCCCTGGTGCTCCCAAACATCCTTTCAATGGCCCTCATGTAGTGAAAGGGCTCCAGTTCAGGGCTGCGCTCTACGTAAACGCAGTGGTCCTCGGTGGAAGACGCTTGCCGCGCCCTGGCCTCCGCGATGTGCGCTCGGGTGGTCCGAATTTCCTCCGCCCGCGGTGCCCATCCCGTGGATGATCGTGGCCGGCGAATGGCTCCTGCGCCTCTGATGTTAGAGGAAGGTGCAGCCGCCGCAGGTGATTCCGCCGAGCCACGGCGTCTTTTCTTTCTTTGGACAGTGGTGTAGTTGTCCTCGTGTTCAGGATTGTTGTCCTCTGCTAAATCTGCCCAGCTTCTATTGGCTTGGGCAGCGGCCTCGGAAAACGAAGCAGTATCAAAGTTGGTCGGCGCGGCCGGATTTGCATGTTGTCCGCCGGCGGGCGGATTTACATATTTTTGAAATTCGTCTGAAGAAATTGAAATGTTCTTCTGTATGTTTTCTTTCGCTGATAAATCAGCACATAGTTGAGCTTGAAAGCCGAGCCTTACAGGCTTCTTTTCAGCTTTCGATGGGCTTTCCGCCCGTATCATATTCGGCGTACCGCCGGGATCCATACACTCGCCAGAGGCGAAAAACGCGGAGCTCGCGCGACGCTTGGCCGCACGGTCTTTGACAATTAAAACCACTTTATTGACTATTGGTCAATATTTCACTCCGAAGAGTTAAGAGGAAAGTGACTATTTACATTAGTGGGTGGAGCTCACACCGAGGGGACGCCTGGGTCCCGTCAGGAGTTTAGGGCCTTCCTGAAGTTGGCCAATCTTTGGCGAATATGGTTATCGCAGTGCTGGGCGCGCCAGATGACGATGTCAATGAAACCAGCAAAGATGATCTTCTGGCTAGGCGAGAGTTGCGCAATGAGAAGCGCCCTCTCGTTTCTGTGTAGGATTGCCTCGATGAGATCGTACGTGCTGAACCCTGAGTCGAGTAAAGGTTTTAATTCAGTGTCTGAATTCAACTCATCAAATAGGTCCTCCATCAAGTCCTCGTGGTCTACATATTCCTCCTCCATCGGGGTAGGCAGTGGAGGCGGAGGTGTCGCCATGGCCGGTTTAGTCTCTACTCCGTGGGGAACGGGTGGTGTTGGCCCGGCAGGCCGAGGCGCAGGCAGTGGGGGTGTTGGAGGCACTGCCGCCGGTCCTTTTTTCAATTCGGATTTGACCTGGTGTAAGATCTTATATACATTGGTATTGCCTGCGGGCTTCAGGCCAAGGATTTGTTCAATCAGACCGGCAAGAGCATCGGTCTGCGGAGGTGTCAGTAGCCCGCGTTTTCTTTGGGCCTTGGTCCTCGATGAGAGGAGGTCCAAGACCTCCTCCCGCCCGAGACCAAGAGCGTCCGTCCCAGTAAAGGACACGGTGGGGCTTCTCTGGATGAACGCCACGAGGTCATCTCTCATGGATGTCCTGCTCGATGATGTGGAGGAAGCGGAGGACTCCTCGATGGCGGTCATTTCAATGTCCTGAGCGGGGGGTCCCGACTTCGTTGATTGGGGGCTCACGGAACCCCCAGGAGCCCGCAAGGACGGAGCTGGTATCACAGGTGGAGGGGCAGGAGACGTGTCCTCCACAGGTAAGGTCAAAGGCGCTGGTGGTGGTGGCCGGGGTGCAGCAGGTGGAAGTAGCGCAGCACGGCTCGCGGGAGGCACGTCGGAGAGCTCCAAGGTTGGACTGGGAGACGCCGAAGGTGGAGGCTGGGCGGATGGCTGCTGAGGCAGGCCAGGCGCAGTCGCTGATGGGACGCTGGTGGGAGAGGTAGGTGTGGCCGGTCCAGGAGCGTTGGTTCGCCCTGCAAGCAGGGGGCAGTTGGCCCGGCGATGTCCCTGGCCTCGGCACCTGGAGCACCTAATCCCGGAGGATAGGTATGCGGGCCATGCCTCGCCTTTGATGGTGATGTTGAGACGGGTGGGCAGTCCCTCGATGGTCATTCCTTCGCGGAGGATGATAAACGCTTCACGGCGGCCGTCGTTATAGATGTACGGGCCAGCCTTCATCAGCTTGGGGGCGATAGATGTTACACGCCCGAAAGCTGAAAGGGCGCTGATGACGGTTGCATCCCCCACGAAGAAGGGGAGGTTGCCCACCGTAATTCTCTCCGCCCTCTTGCGGAATGGGAAGGCCCTGTGGAGAGTTCCCTCCACCTCGAGGCCCTCGTTGACGAGGCGCTCGGCCATGCCTCTGTTTGCCAGTCCCACCAGGAAGTGGCCGTTCATTTTGGTCACCTGGAAGACCTCCCTGGTGCTCCCAAACATCCTTTCAATGGCCCTCATGTAGTGAAAGGGCTCCAATTCAGGGCTGCGCTCTACGTAAACGCAGTGGTCCTCGGTGGAAGACGCCTGCCGCGCCCTGGCCTCCGCGATGTGCGCTCGGGTGGTCCTAATTTCCTCCGCCCGCGGTGCCCATCCCGTGGATGATCGTGGCCGGCGAATGGCTCCTGCGCCTCTGATGTTAGAAGAAGGTGCAGCCGCCGCAGGTGATTCCGCCGAGCCACGGCGTCTTTTCTTTCTTTGGACAGTGATGTAGTTGTCCTCGTGTTCAGGATTGTTGTCCTCTGCTAAATCTGCCCAGCTTCTATTGGCTTGGGCAGCGGCCTCGGAAAACGAAGCAGTATCAAAGTTGGTCGGCGCGGCCGGATTTGCATGTTGTCCGCCGGCGGGCGGATTTACATATTTTTGAAATTCGTCTGAAGAAATTGAAATTTTCTTCTGTATGTTTTCTTTCGCTGATAAATCAGCACATGGTTGAGCTTGAAAGCCGAGCCTTACAGGCTTCTTTTCAGCTTTCGATGGGCTTTCCGCCCGTATCATACTCGGCGTACCGCCGGGATCCATACACTCGCCAGAGGCGAAAAACGCGGAGCTCGCGCGACGCGTGGCCGCACGGTCTTTGTATTATGTATAATGTCTTTGTATTATGTTTAAAGTAATTGTATTATGCATTTGCCGTAATAATATTATTCGCCATTATGTATAATGTCTTTGTATTATGTATAAAGTAATTGTATTATGTATTATTATGTATTCGCCGTAATAATATTACTCACCAAGTAATAAGAAAAACACGAAATTTTGGGACAACCTTATAAGAGAGATGTATTCCTGAAATTGATTTCTAGGACCAGGAATTGTGTACAAGTTGAAGGCCCAATCGTCTAAACTGATTGGTTCCGGCACTACTGGTTTGTGTGAATAACTTGTACATTTCTGACATTCCAAGTATGTAGTGTCCATGTAGATCATTTATGGGACATTACATTTTATCAGTAGATGTATGGTCCACATGGTTGTGATCCCTTAGAAAAACAATTGTCTATTCATGATAAAATTGTAAAAAAAACCTTTCAAAATACAAAAAATAATTTTCCAACAATGAGTTTCTTTCAACTATAAAGTGCTAGCTTTCAAGCGATAATCGCTCTTCAACAGGTTTAATAAAAAACATTGACTATATACTACAAGAAATGTATACAAATGTGAATCTTTCTTGTAAGATATAGTCGATTTTTTATTAAGCCTGTTGAAGAGCGATTATTGTTTCAAGTTTGCATTTTAAAATAAAAAGAAACTCATTGTTGGAAAAAAATTGTAGTTTTAAAAATTGCTTGTGTTGTGTCTTTATAGAACTTGAAGTTGTAACTCGTTAGATTCGCATAGAGTATGGAGTTCATTTTGCTGTATTTCAGTCATCACATATAACGATTATCGCTAAATCAGGATAACCATGTTATCGATTATCATTAGGTCGAGGCAACTTCGCCTTTGCCCATCCCAAGCCCGGATGAAAAAGGAGGAGGGGGGGGCTGTAATAAGCTCACTAAAAAACCTGGGCTCAGCTGGCCCGGCTGATAGTACCCTGTAAGGGCTCCTAATCCAGGGATACAGGATGAGCAGCATTTGTACTCCATGTTAGAAGCAGCTGCACATGGCGTCTGTTCCTCATGTCAGAGGCGGCCATTTCATTTGGAGCTAAGTTGGCCTGCCACTGAGTAGAGCTCCCAGTCTTAATGACAAAGGCAGACGCGTTCTACTTCACCCAGTTATGATGGTTGTCAAGCAGACACCATCAAGGGTCACAACTTGATGCCCAAATATGATTGAGTGGAAATAAGAAAGAAGAAGATTAAGTCGAGGTTATGCTGAATAAAAAAAAAACCCATTTTAACAAATCAATAGTGCTCCAAATAAACGTATAACAACACCCCGACGTTGTAAAATAAGCGATTCTCCCACATGTGGTTTAGCTAGGCGACACCAAGTTCCCTTCTTCCAAAATAGCGATCAATAAGGGTTCCTTCATTAACTTGCTGTTACCATGGTAACGAGTGTTGATAGGCCCCGCCCACCCAATTATCATATTATTATAATATCCAAGGTGTTGATTAATTTACAGACGATTGTTATAATATGATTATAGTTGGCCTCTCTCTCTCTTCTTTTTTTATCTCTCAATTCTTTCTTTTTTATCTCCACTTTTTTTAAATATCCTTTTTTTTTTAATGAACGTATTCACCCTGAATATTTTTCGAGTGTAAAAAAAAATTAATGGGAAAAATGATGAAAGATTTTTTTTTTTTTTAAGAGAAAGAAAGAATGGAGGGGGTGTGTGTAATTTTAATTTAAAAATTCAACAATGTAGGTCGTTAATTTTTTGGTAAACATTCTGTTTTAATCGATAAATTAAAAAAATTGTAAAGGAGAAAATTGTTACATTGTATTTAGGTGTATTGAATTGTGCTTAATTTATTCACGATAGAAAATTCTTTAGATTTTTTTTTTAACATTTAGAGATATCTCGAACTCTCTGTATCCTATGCGTAGTAAACAATTAGAGATACATTTACAACGAAGTTGTTTAATTTAATAAACGAGACAGTTTCAGGCGTTAATGCTTCCTCCTGGAACCTGATGAAGAGCTAAACCATGAAAGCTTCCGTTTAATAATAAAAAAAAAAAACTGCAAGTATATATGGTCCTAATTATGAATACACTTTTTTAAATTGCCCATATATATTGCTTTTACCAAATTCTTTGGTTGAGGTTGTTTTATATTTCAAGAAGTAACGAAAAAAAGCTTGGAATTCTCCTTATAAACTGTTCCTATAACATGCTATTCACTTAAAGCTACCGTGAACAGCCAATATGAGACCATTGTACAAGGTGTGTTCATTTAATTTCCAGGACTGTTCCGTATTGAAATATATTTTTTAATATGCCCATCCCCCGCCTTAATATACCTGTCCCATCTTTTCCCAATTGTCGAAACAGGAGATAAAATGATCGTTTGAGAGGTTCCTCGAGGTTACATTCGATTCAGCTTTTATCATATCAACGTTGTCAAATTTCCTTCCTTTTAACTTCATTTTTAATTTAGGATAGAGGAAAAAGTCATTGGGGGCTAAGTTTGGGGAATAGGGTGGATCAGGAAGCTAGATGTTTGAATATTTGGCCAAGAACTGCAAAACAATATGGGCTATGTGTGGTCGCGTATTATCGACATGAAGTATCCAGTCATTGTTTTGTCATCCTTCAGGTCTTTTAAGGCCCAGTGCCTCCTTTCAATGCTTCATTATCCCAAAAATAAACCTCTTGATTAAGTGTACATCCAAAAGGAATAAATTCATGGTAAACCGAACCGTTAATATAGAAAAAAGTAACAAGCAATGTCTTGACCTTGGATTTCTCAAACCTTGTCTTTTTGGGCTTCAGACAGTTAGTCCAACTTACACAAGAGTCGGGTGGGACTTGGCCTATTCGGTCGGGATAGAAGGAACTGACTCCGATCATTATAAACACACTTTTTATCCATTGCAAAATAGGAGAGGAGTAGACTTCAGGAATTGGTTTAACCATGGAGATAAGCATCACCACCACACGTTTTATAATATGATACATTAGCGCGCCATCTGTGTCTTCAGTATAGGTATAAAAGTAAAACAGTCCAATGTAATATTACAGCGGTATGGTAGATCAAACTGGCGAAACCGCTGGGAGGGTTCACCACTGATGAGCCAGGCCCTCCCATTATTTTGTCATTACAGTAAAGGCAGTAGAACATTGTTTTGTTTTAAAAAGAACCATATGCGTAAAAAAGTGTTAATATATTATTATAAACGTTGTTTCACAGTGGCCGCTCGATGTTTGGAAGTGCTATTGAGGAGTTGGAGACCATAGACACTACTGAGATCGGAATCGATAGCCGAATTGACCACTTTTTTTGCTTATCCCTAGTACACGTGGTACAGACCATGATGATAATTAGGATGGGTAGAAATTGGCGACTGCTTTTACTGTAAGTGTACCACATGTCTACACATGTGAAAAGCAGTTCGACTTTGCACTTACAAATGTGCCAGAACCCCGTTTGGTTACTTGCACTCGCTGGTGGGGTTGGACTTTTGCAAGAATTGGGGGCCATTGGAGCCTTTTAACTCTAAAGAGTTACTTCAATGGCTCATATATGCCTACACAAGTCCAGCCCGCAATCAATGAGTGCAAATGACTAATATCTGAGGCCTTTCAACCTTATTAATGCAAAATATAACTGTTCTCACACACATAGACATGCGGTATGCTCACGGGGGGATGGGATAAGTTTAAAAAATAGCAAGTTGAGACAGCAACACCAATACAATGTCATCTCAAAGTTGTGTCAGAAGTAAGTTAGGTTCCGGAAGAAAGGAAGAGAGAGAGAGACACTCGGAGTATTGATTGAGAACCACCCGCAGAGCTATGCAAATTAAAAGAGAAGGCGTTAAACATTGATGTCGTACCCTCACTGATCCTATTTACACACGGACCGGTAAATCTTTAATGGCGTCGGCTCCACTCCGCCATCTTTGCTCACCCGGGATTTTTAAATGCCCTTGGATATGGTACAGGCCAGTTTGCACAGCTTTAGTATGAACTTTATCAGGCATACAGACTTCGGTCTAGGTAGCCCCCTTTCCAATGGTGCAGTCTGAATTCTGTGTAGATGAAGTTCTAACTAAAAAGGTTTTTCAGCTACTCACGTGGGAGATATATATATATATATATATATATAAATAGCCAAAAATACTAATCAAAATGTAGCCGAAAAATTTCCTTAGGTTTATAAAAAGCGACATGCCAAATTTGTTACCAATTGGTTCAGTAGTTTTTGAGTTTATCGCGAAACAGACATTGACTTTTATATATAAGAGATAACATCTTGCAATGATGTATTAAGATCCAAACAAGATAGGTTAATATAGCTGAAAACAATAAAACAAGGGGAACAATAAACCGGATTTGGCAGGTAAATTTTAAAGAAAAAAAAAACTGATCGTGAAACTGAACGTTTCTGATTACATGCACCCTCTGTTAGAATAAAAATAAATCAACGTTCACTTGATATTTGTCCACACTTGTTCGGCGCTACATATACTAAAATTGGAACGATACAGAGAAGATTAGCATAGCCCCTGTGCAAGGATGACACGCAAAATCGTGAAGCGTTCTATTTTTGCTTGATATTTGTTCCGATGGATGTCACAAACCATCATCAATGTTTTATTGTACAATTAGGAGATTTTCCTCTCTGAATGTTAATAGCAATTATATCGGATATTTGTCACCTTGTATATGCAACGGGCGAACTCTTCCTAAATGCAATATTATGTATTTATAGTAAATCCCTCTTAGAATATAAAAAATGGTATATCAACAGGATTTTCTCTTTGTGATGTACAATATTGAATCATTGCTTAGGGGAAGAGAACAAGGGAGAGTTTTACCATTGTTCGCTGTACCAGAGGAACCAGTGACATAACAGTAGAAGCAGTACCAAGGTGAGGTTTTACCTGTAGAAGGGTCGTTTAAAACCCGAAAGCTTGTAAACTGGTTAATAGTGTAATAAAGAAACATATCCTCGGAGATTTATATTTGATTGATCTGATTGATTCAGAGGATTATAATTCTAATATGATAATTATATGCAACACGTTGATCTGGTCCAGAATCTGTGGCTGAGATATCGGGAGTCAGATTCTGCGAGGGTGTTAGGTTGCTTTCCCCGGTCACTTGCTCGATTCCAAAGGTCACTCACTCACTGCTGTGAAAATTCCCTTACACCACATGTGTACAGGAAACATGCATCGTAAGTTTAACATTTTATGTTACTGCAAAATTATATTTTCACATTAGCATTCAAAAAGTAACCACTTCTCATTGTGATCGATTATTCAAAAACTTTATTGTTAAATTGTATGAAAGATGCATTTCTCTACAAATTCGGGAGAGGTTTGGTAGCGCTCATTAATTTTTAAACCTGCCAGTAATTGACTCCATTACTGATGAACCCTCCCAATGGTTTTCATCAGTGATTGTATATACTGTAGTGTATATATATTGGAATACAATGGAGCCACTTATCATAGTAGTCTCTCCAATTAACTAACTGACTTGAAATAAATTGAAAAAAAGGGTATTTCCTGATCGTGGAACTAAAAGTTGCTGATGGCTTGCACCATCTATCGGAATAAATATTAACTAAGCGTTGATTTTTAATTATTCCAGAATTGGCAAAATGATTCTATTACTCTGAAGGCATGTGTGTGGTTTATAAAAATTATATTCATCTATTGAAAGTTGAGCCAAATCATATTCAATTGTTCTGGAATATGTATTGACTGTGTTAGTGGATATATATTTGCAAGGCTATGGACACAATTGGATGTTTTATATGCACGAATTGACCATAAAATTATTTTATATTGCATTGATTTAATGTTGTTTACATCGATTATATATATATATTGATCAATGTATAGTCCTGTCCAGAAGTCCTCCTCTACGTGGCGGGCGGGAGAAGCAGCACAAGTAAGGGACTGCCCTGTAGGGTGAAGTACGGTGTCGTGAGCCGCTACGGTAACCGTGAACAGGGAACTCTGAAATATGGCTGACTAACGGGGCATAGTACCCCTTCCCCCTTCCCCTTTCTATGGATTTGGACAAGACACCACCACCATCAATTTATAGTAAACCTATAACCCATGTAAGTACAAGCCTATTCAAAGTTTTATACACTGTTATTCTTTTCTTTTTTTTTTTTTGCATATTTAATCTCTGCATTCCATCACAACCATACGCCTTGTGATATTTTTTGTTATTAATCTTTTAAAAATCTCTCTTACCTGAAGTTTCAGCCTTTATAGAAGCTTGAACAAAGATATTAATTATTTTGGACCAATTAATTGTAAAAAAAAATGGATAAAATTCTCCAAAACCATATCGATGTTTTATAGAATTTATAAATTAATTCTATATTTTTTAGGGTGAGAATTAAGAGCAGCCATTTATATATATCTAAAAATATTCCTGGTGTGGAACTAACACCTACCCACATATTCATTGGATGAGAGGGTAACACGCTCGATTCCCGACAATAAGTCGGTGGATGAGAGGGTAACACGCTCGATTCCCGACAATAAGTCGGTGGATGAGAGGGTAACACGCTCGATTCCCGACAATAAGTCGGTGGATAAGAGGGTAACACGCTCGATTCCCGACAATAAGTCGGTGGATAAGAGGGTAACACGCTCGATTCCCGACAATAAGTCGGTGGATGAGAGGGTAACACGCTCGATTCGCGACAATAAGTCGGTGGATGAGAGGGTAACACGCTCGATTCCCGACAATAAGTCGGTGGATGAGAGGGTAACACGCTCGATTCCCGACAATAAGTCGGTGGATGAGAGGGTAACACGCTCGATTCCCGACAATAAGTCGGTGGATGAGAGGGTAACACGCTCGATTCCCGACAGTCATGAACCGGGATTGAATCCCGCGTTAAAATTTTGTTTAATATGTGAATAACCTTCACATATATTATTCACTGTTTCAATTATCATGAACTAGGTTGCTCTTGCTGAGCGGTACCTATTAATGTGAATTTGAACCAGGAACCCACATATTCTCATGCCCAGCAATGGCCGCAGACTTACAGAAAATTGACATGGACCTAGAGCAGCAACTTTACACACCCAAGATAGAGGACATTGTGACTGCTGTGATAGAGATGTAAGGAGACATCTGAGGCTCTTCATTGGACACGACAACAAAAACAGAAATTTGACATGGACTCAGAGCAGCCACTTTACACACTCAAGATAGTGGACATTGCAACTGCTGTAATAGAGATGCATTGAGACATCTGAGACTTTTCATTGGACACGACAACAACAATAATACCATAGGGGTCAAAATTAAAAAAACTTTAGTGAATGCATTTTAAATAAACTCTCTATATATTAAAATATATTTGAATATGTTTATACGTATTTAAATATGTATATTTTTATTTATGCAAGTTTAAAAAAAAATGTTATTTTGTAAATGCGGTATGGAAGTATTTTAAGAGCAAACGAACTAAGCTCCAAATTGGCGCCATTTCCGACGTCTGGTCTGTGAGTCAGCGGCGGCATCTCCCTCACCAAAGGGTTGTCGAAATGTATTCGCGGATTAAATTAGATGCTGGTAACCATGGTAACGGAGGCACGTGACAATTGGGTGGTATGCAATCGACATTTTTGAGAAGTGTCATCTCAAATGGATTGTCACCGCTTACGGTTTACCCCTTTCTAAACGCGTTCCGATATTGAAAACTAAACGTTGTGGAATTTTTTTTTTTTTGGCTCTGATATTTGTTTTCATTGTTTCTCTCTAGATTTAATAGCAAGGCCCACACACACACAAAACACTATTTTGTGTATATGTAAATTTTATTTATAGTAATAGCAAGATATTAATAGTCTATATATTGCCACGTGGAAAATTAGGAAAGACAAACTTCGGGATTTATTTAAGACAAGAACACACTATATTTGATAAAATACAAAATAATCAAAGAGGGAAGTTTACAGAATAATAAAATATAAATATCACAATTGATACTTTGTTAATAAAATAATAAGTACTTTGCCACAATATCAATACGATGTATGTCTGTGATGCACGGTGTTGGGCGTTGAAGCTTGATTTATGTAACAATGATCTCAAAGAAGAAATAATCTTCTTGGAATTACGTTTTAAATAACTGTCAAAACACTACTTATAAAGATGCATTACTGGAGCAATGCACTAGCTCACGTTTGAGGCAGATTCCCCACTATAGCTGTTTTCAAAGCCAACGTATTTTGATTTCTAAATCTGACAAATCCTTCCATGCACAGAGCGTTGGAATGTTTTTGGAATCACAATTTGACGTTCAGGATTAAATAATACCTTGAGCTTATACGAGAGTCAAACACTATAAAAATACAATATAGAGATTTTTTGGTCGCAGATGTAGTCTGCACCACGCTTTCGAGGGCCAACAGCCCCAAACCTTCCGTCGTTGACTTTTCTAACAGGCTAAATCAACGTTTAGTTGATTTCTGTTTCACTAGATGGCGCTCTGCCTTCTAAAAGTTGATGTGAACGTAGTCAGGATATGTCTTTTTTGATTTTAATATAAAGATTATTTTATTTGTTAACACACAATATTGTTGGAATATCACACAGAGTTGCTATAGATGAGCTCTCGTATTTGAAAAGGATCTCTTGTATTCAATTATTATTGTTCTTTGTTTCATACATACACTAAGTTTGTTTTGTATGCTTGCTATTAATAATAAATAATATGAAAAGTTAAAAGGTTAGGAATTCATCCTTCATTCTAAGTTGAATAATTAATTTTAATATTAACCAGCATAATGACTCTTTTTGTTTTAATTTGAAATATAAATATTTGAGATGGTTATTCATTTTCTGCGTAAAACACACTCGCCTTTTCAGTGATACGCTAACCTATGCACGGTGGATTCTGTGACCACTGGACATGTGTCGGACCTGGAGGCTGTTGTTGGGTTCTGTGCTGCCTGGAGTATAGGAACTCCATCTATGCTTCCTTCCTGTGGTGAATCTGAATAAGACTGATGGTCTTAATAAAGCTGTGTGTATGTGTGATTATATACATAATATTTTTACTTCAAATGCTATTTTTAAAGCCGTAATTGAACATTAAAAAACTATACACATCTCTTATTTGTATATTGTATGAGAGAAATATTTTCTCTCCCAAGTATTTGCATGCCTATATAAAGAGAAGATTATGTTAAAGTATTAAACGCGACACATTTGAAAGAAACAGGCTGAAAAACGTTTATTTTAAAGAATTTTTACATTTTGGTTCAGATATATTTCCATGTTCCATCACATGTACGAAGCGCATATGTTCTATTCCACATATATTCCACGTATATGACAAAAATTCAAATGAATTAATATGATTAGTATTTAAATATCAAATTAAATATGAATTTAATAAAATAACCAATGCTTCCAGGGCTAAGTTTCTTGTGCAACTTTTTATTTTTAAGCTTTAACGGACTTGTCAGTCCTTCAACAGAGGTATCACAATAACAAATTAATGATAAATACTATTTTTATACAAATTGTTATTTGTTGTTGTTGCTTATTCTTCAAGTCGTTTAAACGATCTCCATTAGGTTCCATTGTCTCAGCTTTTCTATTATAGTCCTGGGGTTTTCCCAGAGGTCTTTTTTTGGAGGATTTGATACAATTCAATAGATGTTCAGGACTGGCTGGTTGGGAATCGCATTTGGGGCATTTCGGCAATGTTTTGCTTTTTCCATTAAATTTGAGCATTCTAAGATGTCCTGTTCGTAATCTTGAAATCGCCGTTTGTTCTACCATAGTAAGGGTGTGGAAAGAATATTCGTTAGGAATGGGTGTGTGCCATTATTTGAATACTTATGGTATATAGAGAGAAATATATTACAACACATTTAAAGAAACATTTTTTTTTTTAAATAAACGTGCATGGTGGATGATACGTGCTGGTTGAATGATATCTCGAGACTTCAAATTTAGTTTAATAAATTCGTGAACTATTGTGTTATATATAGAAGAGTTCCTACATCTATGGGATAGTGTTTGTCCATATTGTTTAGTATGGATATTGTCATAATATACTGTGTGTTGAGATAATGAATTTGATGTTAAGTAATAAAAATATTATTATTGAACATTTTAAATATAATTTATGACCATATTATATATGTAATATGATCCAAAAGGTATTACACTGTTGTATTTGATATATTACACTGTTGTAGAATCCTGTCGACTTAACCGTTCTGTGACAATATCGTTGCGGGGTTTCTTGTTGTTCGATTTGAATGGTGAGGATTGGTTGAAACGCAGTCGTTTGAGTGGAAGTTTAAGCATACAGTTAGGAATAATCAGGACACGTGATTGGGTTTGAAAATAAAAGGCAACTGGGTTGGAGGGAAGAAAGCTTGAGAAGAGCTGAGCGATTTGACTTATTAATTAGTTGATCACATGGCGATGATTGGATTTAGATGAAATGAGCGGAGAGAGAGAGATCTCTAGAGTAGATGTTACCTTGTTGGAAGCGAAGGAGCAACTGTCCGAACTCGGCGAGAGCCAGTGAACAACTAGGTGTTGTTCCTATGAGAGCGAAAACGTTACTAACCATTCTTGCTTTTCGATTTAACACCAAGACTCAGTTTCTCTCTGATTGGTTGAGAGATGATCACATGATCTTTTCCTATTGGTTGACCTACTTAAGGTGCTGTCTTCTGATTGGACCGCGGTTCTCTTTGGTGAAAGATATGGCCTGCCTGATAGGAAGTGTCGGTTGCTATTTCGATTTTATTTACTTCCGCGTTATCAAAATACGTCCGGTCTTGGGTCGGAAGTATGGGGTGTCTCTATACTAATATAACTTCTGTGGATACCAGATACGTCCTGCTTTGTCAGGAAGTATTGAGTGCTTCGCGACTAATATAACTTCTGCGGTCACTAGAGACGTCCGGTCTCTGCCCCTGCAATATTGACACAGGGGTGCCCAGAATAGTCGTGCCAGCTTTAGGCCTATTTCCTATGTCTTTTGTTACTTTCTTTCCTCCAGTTACCTTATTCTTTTATTAAATCTTTGAAAATCATACATTTGTACATGCATAGTGGGTCGGGGAGCATACAATTATATACAAATTATGACATATATTATTTTGAAAATAGAGCAATCCATAAATAAATCTTTAAATAAAAAGGCATATTCCGGATCAAAATATCATTTATTTTACCAATATTTCAGTTGGTTGAACGCCAACCTTTTTCAAGGTATTATAACATTTTAATGTGTGTCAACAACAAACTCAGCGCCACATAACGTTAATAGAATTAAGTTTTAAAATATGTTATAATACCTTGAAAAAGTTTGGCGTTCAGCCAACTGATATATTGGTAAAATAAATGATATTTTGATCCAAAATATACCTTTTTAATAAAAAAAAAAAGATATTATGATATATACAGATCCAAATATATAAACATAAACATTTAATAGTAACAGATCCAAGTATTTTTATTTCCAGTAAAGAAATGTATATTAAATTCATTACCTTTTGAAGATATATTTTAAATTATATAGCAACAAATATCTTTTAAGAAACTGATAATTTATATTATGCTGATTGTATATATTGCCAGACACTTCTTTCTTTTGTACACAGTTCTTTTTACTTGTTTTTTTTTCCCTCTCTCTTTCTCATTGTTAACATCATATGACTATTCTATTCACGGCCTAAATTTATTGTATATATATGTATAGACAAATGTAAAGGCATACACAAGTGTCCCTAGGGGGACATAACGCTTTAAATTGAAATAAAATAAAATAAAAAAATGATATATTCATGATAAAATTGTGGAAAACGTTTTAAAATTACAAAATATTTTCTCACAATGAGTTTATTTTTATTTCAAAACGCTAGCTTTCAAGTGATAATCGCTCTTCAACGGCCTTAATAAAACATCGACTATATCCTACAAGAAATATTTACAACTGAAATTTTAAATTGATATGTAATTTAACAATGGTATGGAATATGTCTATTTACATTTTTAGGGCATTCAGAATCTATAAAATTTTGTAATTTTAAAAAATGATATATACAGAGGGTATTCCGTTTTTAAAATAACGTTTTTACAACGCTGTAGCTCACGAAAGAAGCGCGTGATTCGCGCGAAGTTATATTTATTCGAAAGACAAATCATTGATTTATATTTTATCAAAAAAACTATAGTATTAAATTGTAATGTTCCTTCGATTAAATAAATAAATATGATTTATTAAATTAATAAACTAATTTTTATTATATATATTTTTAATGTCAAACGTACACTTTTTAAATAGATTCATAACAACAACAATAATTACAGTGCTGCCAAATCCAAACAATCAAAATAAATAAATTAATTAAACAGAGTATATTATAATATTATTATACGGTATATTACAACTCCCCCGACTTCAAGCGACTTCATCCCTCCTGGGATGTCGATGCAGATAAGGTTGGATATTGGAGATGTGAGCCGTTCTTGGAGTTTTATCATCAGACTCATATTCAACATATTTGGGGTGGCCATCCATTTTGGTTACCCTTGTCACTCGATGCGGACCAGATAGCTTCCATTCCTTTCCAACCTTCTGATGTCTTACCAAAATATAATCGTCGATATTCATCTCTGGTGGCAGGGCCTTCTTACGACTGTTAAAATAAAACTTTGTTCTTTGTCGGTAGAGGTTTTGCTCAATTTGACTTTTTTCTGTTTCATAAAGGGGACAGTGAAGATTAAGCTCTTTATCGGCAGGTAAAACAGGGGAAGTTTTTGTAAGTTTGAATAAAGGGGAGCAACCCAGGTAGGAGTTGTAGGATCTATTATGGTAGCGTACTGCCGCTTCTAAGGCATTTTTCCATCCACCCTTGAAGTGAGGATAGCACGAGAGAAAGGTCTTTATATCTCGTATAGCTCGTTCCGCTAAACCATTTCCTGCAGGGTGATAAGGAGAAGTAGTTATTAATCGGATGTCTTTGGAGGTTGCCCACCTAGGGAATTCTCCATACACAAATGATCTCCCTTGATCGGAGACTATAGTTCTCACTGATTTCAGATCCTCATGTTCGTTGAAATATTTTATTAGAGCACGGCCATGTTGTTTCATTGCCTTTGCTTGAACTACCCTAGTAGCCTCGTAAATAAGTAGTAAAAATGTTGAATTCTTATCCTTGATGTTAGAAGGAGCCTCGGCGAAATCTACATGTACAGTATGGAAAGGTACCCTTGATTGATGGGGCAAACTCATCTTTGAAGGACGGCTCTTATACTTGAACTTGACCCTTTGACAGATAGGACAAGAAGATACATATTTCCTTATGTCATTCTTCATACCAGGCCAAACAAAGCGTTGCTTCATTTTATAATATGTCCTCCAAAACCCCGAATGTCCTCCTGATAAGGGATCATCATGGTACATAGATAAAATTGAAGTTCGATGTTCGTGAGGGACAAAATATTTCCCGTGATCTTCTAATTTTAAAGGAATACTCTGATGTTTAACAAACAGTACGGTTTGATCGCTGGAATTAGGTGTTTCTACAGCCAATCTAGACAGCGCGTCGGCATCGCTGAGCTCCCTGCCAGAACGGTGGTTCACTCTCATTTCAAATGAACTCAGAAACAGCTGCCACCTCGCAAGTCGATCCCGGAGATGGCCACAGGAAAGTAGCTGTGTCAATGCGCGATGATCCGTGTGGACTACAAAAGACTTGCCTTCCAAATACCATCTGAAGTGTTTGACAGCCTTCAACACAGCAAGGCATTCTTTTTCGGTGATGGAATAATTTTGTTCAGCCTTGGAAAATGTATATGAATAATAACTAATCACTCTGAGTTGAAGTGATTTCCTTTTATTCACGTCTCTCTGGTATAGAATAGCCCCTGTTCCATAATATGAAGCATCTGTTGACATTTCATAAGGCAATGACTCATCCGGGATTGCCAGTATTGGTTTTGACGTGATGATATCAATAAGTTTTAAATAGGCCTCTTCACATTTATCAGACCACATAAAACTAGAATCTTTTTTCTTCAGGTTGTCCAACGGTCGAACTATCGTGGCATAGTTTGGTATATAGGCCCGAAAATGACCTGTAAATCCAATAAAACATTGTAGTGACTTAAGATTATATGGGCGTTTCATGAGTTTAGCCTTTTCGATTACTTCCTCCTTCATTTGCTTCGAGTTACCGTTGATAATTCTACCTAAAAGTTCCACCTCAGATACACAAATTTGGCACTTGCCCAAGTTCACTGTCATATTATATTGATTCAGTCTATTGAGAACTTTGTAGGTGAGGGAAGCACATTCTTCAAGGGTTGGGGCGCCACAACAAATGTCGTCAATGTAAACAACCACTCTGAGTTCCAATAAATCAGCCAACATCTCGCTCATAACCCTTTGAAATCTAGGAGGTGAATTTTTCCACCCAAACGGTAGTCTCTTAAACTCATAAAGTCCATCAGGTGTTACAAAAGCAGAGAACTTTCTCGTGGCTTTAGTTAGACCGACTTGCCAAAACCCATCCTTCAAATCAATTTTTGTAAAGTATCGACAACCCCCAAATTTATTAATGATTGAGTCGATTCTAGGAAAAGGAAAAGGGTCCAAAAAAGTCTCTTTATTCAACTGTCGATAGTCAATACAGAGCCGGTAGGACGAGTCCGTTTTAGGAACTAGAATACAAGGTGATGCGTACTCAGAAGTAGAAGGAGTAATAATATCCCCATCTAGCATCTCCTTGATTTTTCCAGCAGTCCATGCTCTCTTGTGATCTGACATAGGGTAAGGTTTACACGCCACGATGTTATTATTGGGCTTCAATAGAAAGTCGATCTCGTGCAATGGTAATTCCTTTTTGGAGACATTGCAAAGCTTGGGGAATATAGTGATCAGGTCATCACTGGTAAAAATAACTTCTTTTGACCGCAAAGACAAGCACTTAATCTCATCAGTCCCAAAGTTCCATTGAATTCGGAGATCCCTCATGGTAGGCTTTCCTATTAACAGTTCAAATGGCATCTCCCTCAATATTGTCGCCGTCATCATTCTCTGTTGATCGTCAACCTGAAGTTCCACCTCAATATTCTCAGTAGCTCGGACATGGCTTTCGTCAATCGTTGTTATCGTGGTCTCTGATGGATAACTTTTCCATTTATATTTGGCCAAAAGGTCTCTTCTCATTAGATTGATAGAAGAACCTGGATCCAAGAAAGCAACAAGTTTTACACCATTTATAATAACGGGCAACATAGAATCGGGACTTTTGCAAGACAAAAATAGGATCGATTTTGTCATCGGGATCGAACAACCCTCTAAATTTAGTTTTTTTGAAGAGAAGACACAGAATTATTTTGATTGTTCATTGTCTGTGATGCCTCCTCAATTTGATCAAGTTTGGCAAAATAGGCTGGCTTCTTGACCACTGTGTTGCCAGTTGTCTGGTAGGGCTTGGGTTCAAAAGGTTTTTTCTCCAAACTGGGACGGATATTTTTCAGCAGCTGAAGAAGAGTCTCTTTGTTTTCGATTTTCACAGTGGACAACTGATTCTGCATATCTGGGGGTAGCCCATGAATCACTCCAATTATCAATAGCTTTTCACTTAAGCCGGGCATCCCTAATCGCATTTTCCTTTGTTTTTGGTGGAAGTAATCGATCAGAGAGCCGCCTCGATATCTCCACTTGAACGCCCTATCATATTTGTCTATGGGGTTATCCCCAAATGAGGATACAAAATCTTCTTTCCATGTTTCCCAGCTAAAGTTGCATTCATCAGCAAGTCTGCTATCGAACCACAATTGTGCAGTTCCCCCTAGGTAGTTTCTCATACCATATATTTTGGATTGATCTTTTACCCAACCATTATTTGCACAGACATTTTCATATAGGGTTATCCAAGTGGCTGGATCTAAGTTATTACCGGAGAAATCAGGTGCTTTCATTTCGACATGTCTTGGTGCATATTCATGCTGGTTTAAACTTAAATTTTGAACTAAAGAATTAACTAGTTTTTGTTGTTCTGCTACAGTAGTTATCAATTTGCTAAAAGTGTCTTCTGTTAATAGAGATTTTGCATCTAATTCCTCCTCATCCATTACGCAAATTTGTAAATCTTCAAATGATCGATTTTTGTATATTTCAATTATTTTTGATGGAACTTTAACAAATCTATTAGAATCCTTTTCTAAATAGTAAGAAGTTAGATTCTTTCCACATTTAAACACGAGCTCGTGATAAATGGGCAATTGAAATTCTTCAGGGATAGATAGAACGTTAGCATCAGGGTTAAAGCTATAGCCAATTACCTTTTTATTCTTAAAATGCAGGATGATCGATCCTGTCGGCTGCGCCATTTTTGTAATGTTCCTTCGATTAAATAAATAAATATGATTTATTAAATTAATAAACTAATTTTTATTATATATATTTTTAATGTCAAACGTACACTTTTTAAATAGATTCATAACAACATCAATAATTACAGTGCTGCCAAATCCAAACAATCAAAATAAATAAATTAATTAAACAGAGTATATTATAATATTATTATACGGTATATTACATAAATAACCACGTGTAATAAGATAATTCTCCAAGTATGTTTAACTATTGTATTCATTGAATTTCTTTTAAACAAGAACCTCTCTTTCGGTAACAATTTAATAGAATTTAAAAGTTATTCAAGTTTTTACTTAATTAGCCCCAGTTCTCTGCAGCCTGTATTAAAAAAAGTTTGAAAAATAAGTCTTATAACTTAAAAAAAAAAAGATAATTCTGTTATAAGGGAATTTTTTCAATTATACCAAGAAATTCAATCAATTTTTGTTAAATATAAATAGAACCAATTTATCGAAGCCAATGTAATTATATCTTGGATTGTTATAATGGGACGAATATAATGTAACCGAAGGCTTGTTTGATATGTAGCACAGAGCTCTATTTATGTGAAATTGCGTTTATTCGAAACCTAATTGTAAGAAACCCAATTACACCTATCCCCCGATTTACACGGTAGATACGTTCCTGAGAAAAACGTGTAAATCGAAAATTAAAAATTTTTAAAAATTAGAAATACAGACACAGTGTGCGTGTGCAGCCAGTCAGCACATAAGCTCGGGATTCCTCGTGAGATGTGTACACAGCGCATGTGTTTAATCACAGTAGCATTTAGTATAGTGCGATAAAAAAAAGCTTATTTGGAAAACCGTGTAAAAGCGAAAACGTGTAAAACAAGTACCGTGTAAATCGGGGGATAGGTGTATTTGAAACACTCAAGTATTAGTTACTACAATAAGGAGATGCCATTTTTTTCTCAATTTATCCACCTGATCCAAGTAAAAATTCACTTTTTTTTTTACTATTTTGCACTTTATTATTACTCTAGAGCTTCTTTTCGCTATTATTTACTGATGCCAAATAGTATTTTCGATTTCCCATATTTAACGCTATCCTGCTTATAGTTCGCTTTTAGCTCAGCCATTTGGCAATCATACACTTTGGTCATAGTAGCCCGTAAAATCATATTTTCTCTCTCTGCCAGAATGGTGGAACGGAGTGTTTACCTAAGTAGTGAAAGTACTTGTGTTCTATTTCAATGTCAAATGTAAACGTTTTGAATTGTGCAATGTGGAAGTTGGGTTGACCATCTCTAGCAGACAAAGTGAGCTTTGGTAAACTGCCCGCCTACCTGGAGACCTTCGTGTCTTTGTCAATCCAGGCCGGGCTTTGATTCCATGACATCCACGCGAGTGTTTCTTTACGTGTTTTCAATTGGTTGAAAAGAGGCTAGAAAAGTGGCTATGCCAACTCCATGACCAAACTAAAGCTGGAAAATATTCTAAATTTGTTAAAATCTGGATTTCCATCAAAGAATTGTTTTGTGTAGGCCGCCCATAGCTGTATATGCTTTCTATGGTGATTTATTAAGAATATATCACACAATCCAAATATCCAAAGTTTCCTATTATACGAACTCCCAGGATTTATATATTTGGAGTTCTAATGGAGCGACAACTTTCTATACCGAAACAGGAAAGACAGAGATTTTGTCATTGAAAATTCGAAACTCTTATAGACGCGTATGATTCTTTTAAAAATTAAACAATTTCTACTGCCCTTACTGCAATGGAAAAATTAATGGGAGGGCCTGGCTCATCAGTGATGAGCCCTCCCACGGTTTTTAGATTAAACTGGCGAAACCGCTGTAAGAGTTCACCACTAATGACCCAGGACCTCTCATTAATTTTTCCATTCCAGTAAGGGGAAGTAGAAATTGTTTGATTTTTAAAAGAATCATACAAGTCTATAATAGTTTTTGCAATTGTTTATCGTTATATAGAATTCCGTTTCGAGGTTTTTTTATGTTTTGATTGAAGGGATCCGAAAAACTTGTACGTTAAAAAGGTTGTCTTGTTTTAAACAGCTTTGTTATGTAAATTGATTTAAATCTCCTGGACATAAATAATTGAAAAAGGTTTCTGGAAATGCGTTTCTTTTTTATTTAAACCATCTCAAGCTTTCGGAAATCTTTGTCCTTCTACAGGAGAACTTATATAAAACGAATAAAACGCCGCCTGATGCTAAACTACTACAAATATATATATATATACACACACACATATATCTATTTTTTACGAATAAATGAACTCTGTAGATTTGGTTAAACTTATACAAATAAAAGATTACACGAGGAGCTTCTTTTCCGTTTAATTGCTAGCTTTCGAACCTTGCGGTTCTTCAACAGGCGTGGCTAGTACAACAATACTAACAAGATAAAAGCGCGCTTGAGCCATTATATACAACATCCAAATTTACATACGAAGGGATATTTCAAATATAATTAAAATAGAAATAAGAATTATGACTATAAAATATAAAACTATGCTAATAAAATTTAAAAATTATTAAAATTAGATAAAATTTGGGAAATACATTTATATACGCTAAAAGTTGGAAATGAACAATAAGCAGGGGTCCCTCCGACCAGGTTACACTATGAGGGTTATCTAGGGCGACACGGAACATATTTATTGCATTAAAACATGGTAGGCTTCAGGGAGATCTATTTTTCTGTTAATACTGTTGGTTTGAGTGGAGATGATGGATTCTAGAAATAACCTAATCTGCTTATTACGTATATGTTGATAGAGAATCTTAGGGTGGTCCAGATTAAACTTATGGCCTGTGTGTAATATATGTTGATATATAAGGGATTTAGGATCTCTATTATTTATATTGCGTTTATGTTCTGTCATCCTGATATACGCGGTTCTCCCAGTTTCGCCCACATAGGAGGCTGGGCAATCCTGGCAAGAAACCGCGTACACCGCGCCAGTGGAATGGATGGGGTTGTTAGGTTTATCTGCTTTGGTGATGGGATTCCTGAGCAGGGTTGCAATACTGGGAGGACTATTGTAAAATACCCGAATGCCGTAAGGGCGAAGAATTCTGGAGATGGCAATGGAGTCCGGGGAAAAAGGCAGGAGACAAGTGGCTCTATATACCGTGGTTGACTTTGGAGCAACGGGATCAAACGAATGTTTATCTATGAAATATCTGGGATATCCTGCAGAGGTCAAAAGGGAAATGATTCTGGATTTTTCTATGGTTTTGAATATGGGTAAAGAGCAATGTGTATATATTCTTTTAGTTAAGGTCCTAACTGTATTGATTTTATAGGCTATGGGACTATTGGAGGAGAAATGGGTATAGAGAGGTGGAATGGTCTTTTTGTGGAATACTGTTGTATGTAACTTGTGCGGGGTGCGGATAATCAGGATATCTAGAAAGGGTAAAACTAGGTCTATTTCAGATTCGTGTGTAAATTTAATATCTGCATGGAAAGTGTGTAGAGTATCAAGTATGTGTCGGAGCTTATTGGTTTTGGCTATGCAAAATATGTCATCTACATATCTCCTCCAATAATGAATGTCAGACGGCAAGGTTTGGTTGATCCACCGGTCCAGGGATCCCATCACCACTTCAGATACTATGGATGAAAGTGGGCTGCCCATTGGGGTTCCTCTAATCTGTTTGTAGTATTGGTGGTTGAAAGTGAAAGTGCTGATGGAGAGACACAAGGTGGTCAGCTGGGTTATCAGGGCTATTACTTGCTTGTCAATATTGGCTGTTCTAAGAAAGGACTGAAGTGTGTCTGTAATGAGAGTGTGTGGAAGGGAGAGGTACAGGGAGGTGACATCGAATGAGAACATGGTATGTTGTGCCGGAGGTTGTATTTGAGCTATTTCTTGTATGTAACTAGGTGGGTGAGTGATATTGTACTTGTTGGGGTTGTTTTTCACGATGGGGGACAATAGATTAGATAGAAATTTAGCTAATAAATATGCCGGGAAGAGATGGTAAGCGATGATGGGTCGGAGTGGGACCCCTGGCTTGTGTATTTTCGGAGTGCCATACATATACGCATCGTGTCCCAAGGAACTAGTGAATTGAGCGTATTGTTCATTGGTGATGAGATTCGCCTTCTTCATGTTCCTGAGCGATGTCTTGAATGATTTAATCATGGCGTCTTTTTCCTGTAGTGAAATATTTGTGAACGTGAAGCTGTCTGTAAGTATATTCATCATCTTTTCTTCATAATCCGATCGATTTAACAAAACCGTTTGGTTTCCCTTATCTGCCTTAGTAATGACCAGAAAACGAGCCTTCTGCAGTTTACTAATAATGGGGCGATGGATATGTGCAGATGCCAGCCGATGAGAGGGTCTGTGTAAGACTTGAGCAACGGAATGTCTTATCTTGAGGGATTCCTGGTGGTTCAGAGCACTCATTACACTTTCTACTCCGGCAATCATTCTGGGTATGTCAGGTTTGGCAGGAGGAATGTACTGCAATCCCATTGACAACATCCTCTCCTCCTGTTCAGTTAGGGAAACAGAGGTCAAGTTGAGTATTCCTGTAGGGGTGTTATCTCCAAAGAGTGCGGATTCCGGGAAGCGATACTTTTTTACCCAAAAGGATATTTTTGTTTGCTGCCTGTCTATGAGGATTTTTTCGCCGAGTTTAATGTCGTTAGTGATGGACATGATTATATCTGTGAACTCTTCAGTAGACATAAGCTGGGCGATATGAAAGATGAGGCCTTTGATTGTTTTGGAAAGAAACCTGATGTTAGAATAGCATCCCTGGATCCTCGAGTCAAGTAGGTCCTGTTGGAACTTCTTGGTTAACTTATCAGAGAATGGGTTTCTCACCGGGTCTTTAATGCGGAGGGGTGGGGGAATGAAATTATGGTTCTTACATAACTGATTGAAGCGTAAATGGCATCTCCATCTCGCCAGTTGTACTGATTTTTTCTTAAGTTTGCGGAGATATAAGGATCTATCAGAATTTGGATGGCTCATGATTGTAGAAAGACTAAGGCTATATTTTACGAATAAATGAACTCTGTAGATTTGGTTAAACTTATACAAATAAAAGATTACACGAGGAGCTTCTTTTCCGTTTAATTGCTAGCTTTCGAACCTTGCGGTTCTTCAACAGGCGTGGCTAGTACAACAATACTAACAAGATAAAAGCGCGCTTGAGCCATTATATACAACATCCAAATTTACATACGAAGGGATATTTCAAATATAATTAAAATAGAAATAAGAATTATGACTATAAAATATAAAACTATGCTAATAAAATTTAAAAATTATTAAAATTAGATAAAATTTGGGAAATACATTTATATACGCTAAAAGTTGGAAATGAACAATAAGCAGGGGTCCCTCCGACCAGGTTACACTATGAGGGTTATCTAGGGCGACACGGAACATATTTATTGCATTAAAACATGGTAGGCTTCAGGGAGATCTATTTTTCTGTTAATACTGTTGGTTTGAGTGGAGATGATGGATTCTAGAAATAACCTAATCTGCTTATTACGTATATGTTGATAGAGAATCTTAGGGTGGTCCAGATTAAACTTATGGCCTGTGTGTAATATATGTTGATATATAAGGGATTTAAGATCTCTATTATTTATATTGCGTTTATGTTCTGTCATCCTGATATACGCGGTTCTCCCAGTTTCGCCCACATAGGAGGCTGGGCAATCCTGGCAAGAAACCGCGTACACCGCGCCGTCTGTTTGTCTGTATGTCCGGTATACAAATTCGCAGTAGTTCACTAATTCAAACCAAAATTTCCATACATAGGTAAAACAATACGGGGAAGACGATAGGCTATTTTAAAAAAATATATAAATCAATTATTAAAACTATATATTCAAATTATTCAACTTAGCTCACAAACAGCGCCCTCTAGAACGCGTGGGGATCTGACGGCGGCGCGCGCCCATTGGCTGCTTTATACTCTTTACTTTTGTTTAGCTTTTAAATAACATTTTTTTCTCTACTTTGCCTATTTTTATTAGTTTTATATTCTTTTCTTTTGTTTAGCTTTTAGAGATCTGAGATGCCTCCCAAGAAACGCAAACCTATTGGAAAAGTCCTACCAGAAGTGAGTAAAAAAAGAAATGTGCGAAGTGCTGAGACTGCTGTGCAACGTGAGCATCGTCTTAGGATTATTCGAGAAAGGGCCAGTATTTCGAGAGCGGCGGAATCCGTGGGACAGCGTGAGAACAGGCTTCAACAAGATTGAGACAGGGCCAGTACCTCAAGAGCGGCGGAATCCGTGGGACAGCGTGAGAACAGGCTTCGGCAAAATAGAAACAGGGTCAGTACTTCGAGAGCGGCAGAAACCCCACAAGAACATACGGCCAGGATTCTGAATGTCAGGGAAAGAACTTTGGCCTCACGAAACTCGCGTGATAGACTTTCCAATTTACTTTTAGAAGGTTTTAATTATGATTCGTGCAAAAATTACGAACAACACCCAATGATATTGCTGTATCATGTTTGATTATCAGATCCAAAATTATAACGGGAAAAATTCCAAAAAGCAGAGCCCACGGGTGAAAACCAGTTCATTATTTTGTATGCAGGAACAAAATTCTAACAGAAAAACATTCATTCGAGCAGAAAACAAAGGCCAGATCATCTTTCTATAAAAATATCGCTTCTCAGACACAAAGTTTGGAGCGGTACGTTTCACAAGAGTGACATCCACGGCGCCAATTTATAATTGTAACGAATAGTATTTGAATAGGGTACATTTAATAGGGTAAAACCCGGGCGTTGCCCGGGTCATTCGGCTAGTATATAATAAAAATGGCATATCCTGACCAGGAGCACATGTGCTTTACAGAAGGCAGAGAGCCATCTGGTGGAACAGAAATCAACTAAACATTGATTTAGCCTGTTCCCTGATATTTGGCCAACCCAATTTCTTGATAAATCAAGAAAAGCCATCCACGAACGCGTTTCGCGCTTTTTGGCGCTCGTCAGCGTGGACTAGGCTGTACCACTGCGACCAAATAGATTTTTTGGTCGCAGTAGCTTCTTGAAAAACCAAGAAATGGGTATTTAAGGCCAAACTTGCGTAAATACGCTTAACACATGAAAAAACGAAAGAAAAAATAAAAGATAAAAAGATCAGGTGTTGAAATCAATAATAAAAATGGCATATCCTGACCAGGAGCACATGTGCTTTACAGAAGGCAGAGCGCCATCTGGTAGAATAGAAATCAACTAAACATTGATTTAACCTGTTCCCTGATATTTGGCCAACCCAATTTCTTGGGCCTTAAATCTTTTTGGTCGCAGTGGTACAGCCTAGTCCACGCTGACGAGCGCCAAAAAGCGCGAAACGCGTTCGTGGATGGCTTTTCTTGATTTATCAAGAAATTGGGTAGGCCAAATATCAGGGAACAGGCTAAATCAATGTTTAGTCGATTTCTGTTCCACCAGATGGCGCTATGCCTTCTGTAAAGCACATGTGCTCCTGGTCAGGATATGCCATTTTTATTATTGATTTCAACACCTGATCTTTTTATCTTTTATTTTTTCTTTCGTTTTTTTCACATATATATATATATCTACTTATATATTTGCCTTATTCTGTCTGTTTGTTTGTCTGTTTGTTTGTCTGAAGCTCACGGATGGGAATTTTCATAACCATCGGTGGTTCAGTGGTAGAATGCTCGCCTGCCACGCGGGCGGCCCGGGTTCGATTCCCGGCCGATGCATTTTTTTTTTTTACAATTTTAAAAACTCATTTATATACATATTATACAAGAATCACATCCACGGCGCTAATTTATAATTGTAACGAATAGTATTTTAATTAAAACATTACTAAAATATATACGCACTCGGGTAAAACCCGGGCGTTGCCCGGGCCATTCGTCTAGTATATATATATATATATATAAATCAATGTTTGTATGTTTGTGATACGTTTCTATTAATTGTTAAATATTAATGGTGAAAATTATTTTGTAAGAAATTGCACTTTATATATATATATATAGATAAATGAAAGATACACTATTTTTAAGCAACTATAATTATTTTATTCTTTTTACAATTCGATTATACGTATATTGTTGTTTACAAGATGATGATCAATAATACAGAGTAGAGTAATAATATATCACAGATCATTCCTCCTTCCTTATATTGTTCATAGTTGGAGAAAACCGGCAAGGAGGGCATCGAGGTCGGGTAGATCTCCTAGGTGGAGGTGACGTGGAAATTTGAGGGTCTTGTTCCAGTCGGTGAGGTCCTGCTCCAGCGTTGTCCAAGGTCCAATCAGAATCTTCAGCATATTTGGTATCTGAACCTGTCCTCATCTGATTGACATGCACTTTAAATGTGCCTTTTAGGTTCTTTACTAGATAAACATTGTAACCTAGTCGTCGTATCACCTGGGCCTTGAACCATTTGCGCCTATTTTGTATTACTCTTGTAAACAGCACTTTATCTCCAACTTGAAAATGTCGCCTTCCACACTCATTTCTCCCAAAAGTCTTCTGGATAAATTCAGAGTTCAAGCAATTTACAAATGTTCTAGGCACATAACTTAGGAGACGTTCTACAGGAGGCTTATCTAAAGAGGTAGGCGTATTTCTATAATTAAACAGAACATTTTGTAAAATACAGTCCATATTTGAGTTTGGAGATTCTTCCAACGACTTTTCCAGAGATTTTTTAATTATTCTTACCGAAACTTCAGCAATTCCGTTAGACGAGGGATTATATGCTGGCGAGGTTAAGTGGTATACATTATTTTTCCGTAAGAACTCCTTAAATTCAATCGAATTGAAGGGGGGGGGCCATTGTCAGACACTAAGCATTGCGGTAATCCATACCTGGCGAAACACTCCCGTAGAAGCTTAATATTTTCTTGCGAAGTAGTACCTCTAACTGGAAATACTTCAATCCAATTTGAATTTGCATCTACTACTAATAAATAACAATCACCTCTGAAATAGAAATGGTCAACATGAACTCGCTGCCACGGTTGGTTAGTCCTGGGCCAAGGTGTGTTCTCAGCGGGAGGAGCTGTCTGATGATGCATACAGGGAGAACATTCCTTCACAAACTCTTCAATTTGACTATCCATTTTTGGCCACCAAACCGAAGATCTGGCTAGAGATTTCATGCGATTGATTCCTATATGACTTTGATGAAGTAACTTCAACATTTGATCTTGACAGGTTCTTGGAATCACTGCCCTAGAATCAACAAAAATGCATCCCTGCAGTACAGAAAAAATTTTCCAATTTTGAAAGGAATGGTTTCATTGTTTCATCCTTTTTTGCTAACTGAGGGTCTTCTAATAGATATTCCTTGAGCTTATTTAAAACCGGATCTTTATTGGTTTCTTCTTCAATAATGAGGTGGTCCAATGGAGTTACATTTAAAAATGATATATCATGTGTCACCAAATCAATGTTGTCTTCCCTTGAATTTATTTCCTCAAGTGGAAGTCTTGAAAATGCATCCGCACAGAGCATGGTATCTCTATTTGTATATCTAATATCGAAATCGAAATTTGACAACTCTAAAGCCCACCTATGCAAGCGATTTGCAATTAAAGGCGGAAGAAGTCTTTTGTTTCCAAAAACAGTCGTTAAAGCTTTATGATCACTCTTTAACACAAATTTTCTCCCAAACAAGTATTGTCTCAGTTTGGAAGTTGCAAACACAATAGCAAGTGCTTCTTTCTCAGTCTGAGAGTATTTGACTTCTGCACTTGACAATGTTCTGGAAACAAAGGTGATTGGCTTCTCTTCCCCTTCCACAATATGACACAAGACCCCACTTATGCCATAGGCAGATGCATCACAGGTTAAAGTTAATGGAAGCTTCATTGAATAGTGAATAAGCGCCTGGGAATTTAATAGAGTTAACTTCAAATTCAGAAATGCCTTTTCGCATTGGCTAGACCATTTCCAACGATTGTCCTTCTTTAGGAGTTGATAAAGAGGACCAGCCAAGGTTGACATATTAGGTATGTATTTTGAATAGAAGCTCAACATCCCTAGAAAACTCTTCAATGATGTTTTGTCGAAAGGCTTTTTACACCTTTCTAATGCTTCCAATTTCTTTGAATCTGGTCTAACACCATCTTCATTTATAATATGACCTAGAAAACAAATGTCTTTTTTTAAAAATAAGCATTTTTTCTTTATTAAGGGTGAAATTTAGCTCTTTCAATTTATCGAAGATCATTTTTAAAATTCTGTAATGTTCTTGTTCATCTTTAGAACCAATGAAAATATCATCTAAGTATATCACCGTGTTGGGAACATCATGAAAAAGGCTGTCCATACACCTCTGGAAAATGGCTGAAGCTGGACTGATGCCAAAAGGCAATCTATTATATCGGTAAAGTCCTCTATGGGTAGATACCACTAGCAGATTTTTTGATGCTTCATCCATTTCAATTTGATGATATGCGGAGGAGAGATCCAATTTGGTAAAAATCTTGTTTCCTCCTAGATTTCCCAACATAGTTTCTATAGTAGGTAATGGATATTTCTCATCTTCAATGCAATTATTCAAAGTATTTTTAAAATCACCACACAAACGTAGTTCTCCATTTGACTTTATTACCGTTACTAAAGGCGTAGACCAATCACTAGCATTAACCTTTTCAATTATTTGACTTTTTTCAAGTCTGTCTAGTTCTTTGTCTATCTTCTCTTTAATGGAAAAGGGTACTGGTCTAATTTAAAAAATTTGGGCTTAGCATTTGGCCTCAATGATATTGAACCTTTAATGCCCCTGAATTGGTAAATCTTTATTTTCAAATACTCTCTTATATACTTCTAAAAACAGTTCTAAATTTGAAATTACATTTATATTATTACAGATATCAAAAACGCAATTGGGCCAATCAGTTTTTAAAATTCTTATCCAA
>CP092866.1:104802806-104853245 GCA_030710605.1 Cordylochernes scorpioides | reverse complement strand
GATCTTTCCGGTGTTATGTCTGCCAGATTGAAGAGATGATCACTACAAAGACATTCACATATCTTTCATGACGGAGGGATACCTTTTAGGGGATTTTCCTTTCCCGGTTGTAAGACTACTCGCACAAGTTAGAATACTTTCAAGTTTTTTTAGAGAAAACCACACCAAGATGCTCTGCGGTGAGGACCCGATTTGTACCTTCTGTAATTCAAAACTAAAAAATGAAATCACTCACTATATTTTTGATTGCTCTGCTCTGAAAGAAGAAAGAAGAACCCTTATGCTCAAAACTGGGCAACTCTGTGCTTCACTTCCATCAATAATTGACAATATGACCCAGAATAAGTATATTGCTACGGCGTTTTATGGTTTCCACAAGTCCATATCTCAGAAGAAGGCCAAGTGACACTCACTCCTCACTTTCTTACTGCTACTCTTTTTGTGTTGTTTTTCTTGCTTCTCTCTTTCTCTTTCTTGTTTTTTTTTTCTTTTTTTTTTCTTTTTCTTCTGTATATATCGTTATTTCCTTTGTCTCACTGCTTTGTTCTTGTGCATACCTCTGGTGAATCCTGTATAGGGTTAGTGACCCTAAATAAAGGCTTTTTGTTGTTGTTGTTGTTGATTGAAGAGATGATCAATAGCTGCCGCGGAGTTTTAACCTTTTTTTTCAACGGAAAAGATAGTCTGTCTTTCTTTTTATCTCTCTCTTTATTTACATCTTCCACGTCAGATACCATCACTGATTTAAAGTCATCCCAATTTCTTTCATCTCCTGCCAGACTCTGAGATAGCGAGAAATGGCCATATACATGGATGGCTTTTATTGATTTATCAAGAAATTGGGTTGGCCAAATATCAGGGAACAGGATAAATCGATGTTTAGTTGATTTCTGTTCCACCAGATGGCGCTCTGTCTTCTGTAAAGCAAATGTGCTCCTGGTCAGGATATGCCTTTTTTATTTTTAATACCTAATATTATATTAATAAAAAGCGCATTTGTATTATACATATTTATGTTGAATACCAATAAATACGCAACTTGAACAACAAATATATTGTCTCAAATCCTATAAATAAAAAATATCAATTTGAGACTTTAAAATATTGGCCTTGATTCCAAGAATTAATTTTAAATAAGATAGCGTAAATACGGTTTGATGAGAATCCTTTTTTCATTATAAATAAGGAGGATTCAACTTGTATAATTTATATTATACATTAGCACACATAATTTATATGTTTAATATGTTATAAAGACACGCATGTGTATTAAAACATCATATTTCATATTGACAGACAAAAAAAACCTGAAAATATCTTTTGGCTATCCATTTAGCACACAAATAGGATACAAATTTACCTCAACCGATTACAAAAAGAAAATTAAAAAAAAGGAAATTAAAAGGCAGCCGATTGTACAATTTCGTAGAAAATGATCTTAATTAGGAAGATTTGATTGGATAATTGCATCCAACCAATCCTATCAGTTGCTTCGTTACATTTACAGACGACTTTTTGAAAAAAAAGATCCTTTTCCCGCGCTAAGCGATGCAGAAATATTTGAGCAGACGATCAAATAGGATTGGTCCTGAAGGATTTGTTCAAGATGGCCGCCCAGATAGGATTGTAGAAATTAACTGGGCCTTCTGAAATCTAATGCAATTTTCGATGCATTGTTGCATTACGACATCAAATATTTGAAATCCCCTTTGGAATCAAATTGTATTTATTCCAAATTTGCTATCTCTTGAGAGCCTTCTTTCCTCTTTAATATCTCTTTCTAACATTGGCAAATATATAGTTGTGTTGTTCACTAGTCAATTTTTAAAGCGGCCACGTAAGAAACTAAGATGGCGGATACCATAGGTTACCTATTTACATATGGTCAAGTTGCATATGCTAGTTAGCTACGGTACTACTTGGTTTTATTCTTTCTCATTCCAGTGTCTAAAAATTAGGAAACTCCATGTAAGCAATGGGGACTTTATGATGGGAAATATAAGTCTATCGTTGATTCAAAGAATCTGATGACAAAAATTGACAGATCCATATGCCTATCAACAATTAAAAAGTCGAAATTAAACAAGCTGTTTTTCTGATTCATTGGACAGCGAGAGCTTTGTCTACTTGTGCTATCAATTCTGAAGAGTTTATCAGCTCTCTGTTTAGAAAATTGGTAAAAAGGAAAGATAATTAGAAGATAATTCATGGCTGTCAATACTTAAGACTGTAAATAGATGATATATTTAGTGACACTCTTACTTTTGTCTTTTTCTATCTAGACTCCGAGAGACGAAAATCTATATAGGGCGAGATAATTTAATAAAAAAATATTTTGTGCGTTTGAGTGAAAGAATCTGAAGCAGTGAGAAAGATTGAGATTGAAATTACTCTATCTCTCTTTACTACAATGTTCATATAAAGTTAAATACAATATATATATATGAATAAATAGATTTAAATATATAAAATAATTGATATAAATATACCTATATATTGGTGGCGTCCACCGCAGGAAAGACTCAGCCACCGATGCACTGCAGAGAGAGAGAGATACTGTTGAGGTCCGACTTAACTTCATTGAGGTCATTTCAAACATGGAGAACAGATATCTTTGTTTCCGACCTTAACAGGGATTCAGAGTGAGCTTATTGTTGGTAGTGCTTACTTTTAATGGCGGAACATAACTTGACCATTTAGCCAGTATCGTAAATTAGCTTTTGTGGGTTTTATAGAGCTAGCATCTACACGGACTGGGCCACCGTACTCTGTTTATGATTGACCCGGGACTGCTTATCAGATATTCGCAGCTCACTATATATGTGCACTGACCTCAAAAATAACGAAACCTGAAATGGTTAAGTCATGCACAAGGAAAGATAGCCCAAGGACACATTGGAGGCACCAGAGATCGCGAAGACGCACTTTGTGGACCAACAGAAGAGAAAGAGATGTAGTCATGAGCGTCGCAATGCGGAAGCTCATTGCTGTTGTTTAACAGAGGTTCTGACTCTTGACAGCTTCATATAGAGAGTACACGAAGTATTCTCCAACAGAGTCGTGAGCCTAGTAGCCAGGATGTAGCCAAGAGAGAGAGAGAAACCAGAGCAGCGTTTCTCCACCAGACTATGACTATAGTCTTGAAGGAGGTTGATTGAAGATACACACCAGCTTTAGGACATAATATAAACTTATATTTAATTAAAAAGGCATATAGTGAATCAAAATATCATTTATTTTACCAATATTTCAGTTGGCTGAACGCCAACCTTTATCAAGGTATTATAACATATTAACGTGTGTCAACAACAAACTCAGCGCCACATAACGTCAATAGAATTTGTTGTTGACACACATTAATATGTTATAATACCTTGATAAAGGTTGGCGTTCAGCTAACTGATTTATTGGTAAAATAAATGATATTTTGATCCAATATATACCTTTTTATTTAAAGATGTATTTATGGATTGCTCTATTTCCAAAACATTAAACTTATATGTTGCAACTATTCACTTCAAAGATATAAAGAGAACCCACCATATCTGCCCCGCCACTTCTCTCTCCCCAATCCACGAGCTGTCAACACCAGGTGTAAACACAGTCACAGCTTTATCGATGTCGTTTAACGAGGCAACGTTAATGGACCATTACGTGCTTCATCAAATGCCCATAAAATACGCCCAAATATCCTTCGAATGCATTGGATATTCTTTCGATCTTGCCAGCATATCAGCAGGATCGGTATTCTAACTTCTATTTGCAGTTAATGAATGTTAATGAAGGTGGTAAGAGTTTCTTGGGCTGATAAAGAAATCCCGGGACACCTCTTTGTTTATCGTACTGCGGTGGTTTAACCTAACAGGAAAACCTAACCTAAACCTTTACTGCAGTACACTACTACACAGTTTACGTGTACTAATAGTACATGTGGTACAGAACATGATCGTGGCCGTACAGACCGTAGGTAGAAGTTGGCGACTGCCTCACTGTAAGTGCACCACATGTCTACATATATGGAAAGCAGTTCGAATTTTGCACTTACAAATATGCCAGAGCCCTATTTTTTTAATTGCACTCGCTTGTGAGGTTGAAAATTTAAAATTTGGTCATTGGAGCATATATTTTTAAATTAGAAAAAAAGTGCCCAATGCGTGATTCGAACCTGAGTCGTAGCGGTCGCATTACACCACCCTTCCATTGACCCCCTAATCTGAACCTAACTTAATTAAACTATTTATAAAATAAGTTTAAAACTGCATTAAAGAAAAGAAAAATATAAACGGAGTAACGGCCACTATCCAGTATCGAAAAACAATAAGGTATACTCTTAGAGTAATGTTCTACCAACATTTCTCGTTTATTTTGGCCTCTAGAAGAAAAAAAGAAACGAGGAAAGCTTTCGAACTATTACCTGATCAACTGGCTGATATAAAGCTGTCATCTACAAGAATTTTGTTATAATTTACCAAGGTTACCAATATTACCAAATTGTCCCAAAAGTTCGTAAACATATTATGATTTATATTTTGCAAGAGTTTGTGAACCTTGGGACACCTCGGTAATATTGGTAACCTTGGTAAATTATAACAATTATATTGTAGATGAATGATTTAATCTCTGATGTTCTATATCAAGGGTGGCCAATCAGCAGGTGGGCCAAGTTTCAGAATTACAAGGTTGTCCCAAAATTTCGTAAACACTTGTAAAATATAAATCATATTATGTTTAGGAACTTTTGGGACAACTTTGTATTTCAATGTAGACTCCTAACTCCCAAAAAAACAATTCGGTTTTTGACACATATGCCACTCTCGCAACTTAAAGATATAGAAAGACTTTGTATCCATCCAAAGCAATGGCATTAACATAGGTATTGAACTATTCCTCCCACAATGCCGTTACATAAAGCAGTACCCGGTAAAAAATAGAAATGTATATCTAGATTTGACGTCTATTTTGACGGGAGAGATGACCTTTATCTTTATAGATCAATATCCTCCCGGCAAAATCTCCATCTATATGTTGGCCAGATGGTCCTATCCTGATGTTGGTAATGGCCATAATGAGGAATGCCCCTGCTGATGATTATTTGTGTAAACACCATTCGCCTTCATCGTTCACCAATCTTCAGAAATACAAAATCTAAAAAAAGGAGCATTGTTGTCATGTACATCTCTATCACAGCAATGTCCTCTATCTTGTATGCGTAAAGCTGCTGCTCTGGGTCCATGTCAATTTTTTGCAAGACTGTGGCCATTGCTGGGCATGAGAATATGTGGGTAGGTGTTCGTTTCATACCATGAACATTACTATCAATCTAAAACATACGACTCGCCATAATAACCTGGATTCTTCTTCTTCTTCCTCCTTATCTCCGCTTAATCATATCAGGGTACCAAGCTTGTATAGCTTGAAACTTGACAACCATCATGACTGGATGAAGTAGAATGCGTCTGCCTTTGTCATTAAGACTGAGAGCACTTCTCAGTGGCAGGCCGACTTAGCTCCAAAAGAAATGGCCACCTCTGACATGAGGAACAGACGCCATGTGCAGCCGCTCCTAACATGGAGTACAAACGCTGATCATCCTGTATCCCTGAATCAGGAGTCCTTACAGGATACCTATCAGCCGGGCCAGCTGAGCCCAGGTTTTTTAGCGAACTTGTTACTACTCCTCCTTTTTCATCCGGGCTTGGGACCTGCAAAGGCGGAGGTATAACCTGGTATGATAAAATCCACATTATTCAGTTTTGAAAATCAACATTAGAAGCTGCTCTAGAAAAGCTATCATTCAGTTAAGATATCTAAAACGTATGGGAATGCCACACACACCCATTGTGATAATATAAAAGAATAAAATAGAAATCAAAAAACGTTTCAAAACAAAGTTTATTTCCAGACAAACCAATCAGCAAACGAATATTTTACATAACCACAATAATTTCCTTCTGGTAGCTTCCAAAGAAATAGGACCTTCAGGCATAATTTGATGAAGGTATTCTAGAGTGTGGGCTATGGTCCATCTTTCATCAGGATTGTATCTTAGAAGATTTGCCAAAATGGTGTTATCATGCATGTTGACTCTTTTAAGCTCACGGAACTGGAACTCTGAGGCTTCAGACCTTATCTTTTCAAAGTTGGATGATTTAAAGACCCAATTTCTCTTAAAGAGAAAATAGTAGACGCATCCAATACTAAAGAAATCTGACTTGGCGTCGTAAAATAAATCTAGAAGGCATTCAGGGGACGCGTATCTAGGCGTGCCTACAAAACCATGTCGATCTTCTCTATTGTACAGCAGTGTTCCAAAATCAGCAATCTTGATACAATCACCCATCACCAGAATATTTTCAGGCTTGAGATCTCTATGCATGAATTCTCCTTTCTGATGCAGGTAGTCAACTCCGAGAAGGATCTGGCGAAGAATCTCACGTTTTTGTACTTCGTTATAGGAATGATCGACGGCGTAATCAAATAGGTCTCCATCGCATAGATCCATGATCATAAAATAATGGCCGCAATCAGTGAAATGACTGTACAACTTGAGGATATTCGGATGGTCGAATGACTCTTGTCGCACAGCCTCTAATTCGACGCTCATTCGAAGCCATTCCACAGCTTTTGGAGAGCATTTGCACGCGTACATCACATCGGAATCAATGTCTTGCACCTTGAAACAATAAGCATGGTTTCCACGTCCAATAAAAGCGCATTTCTTATAAATCACTAACTTGGTATCATCGAAAATCATATCTGGAACTTCTTCCTTGTGATGTTTTTTGTAATTCATTTTCTGCGATATAATTTCACGATGCCAAGTAGAAGATAGTTGCTATACACGATATAATACAAACAGAGAAACTATAAATAAGTTTGAAGTAGTTTTAGAGAGAGACTTTTCTCTCTTATTACACACAACACTTATATTTGTATTTTTTTTATAAACACAGCTCTCCAAATATCTAATATGTAAATATGCAACTTTTTTTCATTTGCATATTTTTATAAAGAATTTATGGCCGTGTTTATATAAAAGCGTTAAATAATAGAATATATCTTTAAAACATAATTTTCTTAATATTAAAATATATCCTGAATATAGAGGTTACCTGGCCAGTATTCATATTTCTGTGAAAAATAGACACTTCAACCAGTTAGGGTTTTTTTATTTTCTCAAATGTTCGACAAGAATCTTTTGTCGAAAATTTGAGAAAATGAAAAAAAAAAAAAACCCTAACTGGCCAAGTGTCTATTTTCCCCAGAAATTGAAATATATCTTTGCACATTTTTATTTGTTTATACGGATTTCGGTAGATTGAGATCAATACAAGTAGTTTCGAGACAAATGGAAATTTCGAAAAAATGGATGTCCGGGTATTGTGATTTAAACACTTCTCTCTAAAAAGAAAAATATTATTTTAAAACAATAAATTTTACATATGAAATGTGATATCTAGGAACATGCTATCCATATGTAAAAATTATATAATGTATTTTATTATATATAGCGCCAACAGCGCGAAACGCGTTCGTGGATGGCTTTTCTTGATTTATCAAGAAATTGGGTTGGCCAAATATCAGGGAACAGGCTAAATCAATGTTTAGCTGATTTCTGTTCACCAGATAGCGCTCTGCCTTCTGAAAAGCACATGTGCTCCTGGTCAAGATATGCCTTCTTTATTTTTAATAATGTATTTTATGTTTATATTTTAAAAAGTTCATACTCTGACTATAGAGCACAATATAATAAATATATTAATAAACTTTTCCAGGGGTAAAATAGAAAAAGAAATTGACGAATCCGCTTTAATTCCAGCTTCTATATAGATAATACACTAACAGAGTTTACAGTTGTAAAGTTTTAAGTAATCTCCTCCAAAGATACTGAACTATTCATAGCGATCTATATACCAAACCTTTCGTTATTTTTTACTTCATGTGTCACACTTATTTTTATTCTCCAAATGTTAGTACAGTAAACTCTCCTATAACGCGATTAATGTGTTCCGTATTGTATGAAATTGCGTTATAGGAATTCGCCTTGTACGAAATAAAACTTGTATAACGCGAATGTTGTTAGGTAAATTGTTTTATTTTATAACGCGTTATACGAAAATTCGCGTTGTATAAATAAATTTGTCGCAATTTTTTTATCGCGTTGTACGAAATCGCGTTGTAAAAACTCGCGTTATAGGAGAGTCTACTGTAGTCATATTTATTTTTTATTTATTCAATTTTCCTATCGTAGAATTTAAGCCTTCAAATTTTACTTTATTTATTAATCATTTGCTTTGTTTTCAAAACATGTGCATTTGAATTATTGAATTCTATTAATTTCTAATGAAAGATATTTCGTGTTTCTCTAATTCAATTGTTAATTACATTTATCATAATTGTTAGTATAGTTTTGTTTCTTATTTTTATTTTTCACAAGACAAAAACTGCTATCTGCCTGAATGTATATACAGTTAAACCTGTCTATAGCACCCCCTCTCTATAGCACCCTATTTTGTTGAGTCCCAAGAGGGGGCGCTATAGACAAGTTTAACTGTACTTTGTTTGAAAGTATTTTTATTCAACCTTATTTGAAATGCTGTTTCTAATAAATCAGAATATATCAACAACAAAAAACTTTATTAAGACCTTTTAGTTTTATACAGATTCTCCAAGCAGAAATGTAGGATACATGCAGAAAATAAGTAATAGTACCTTAATTTTATTTTATTTAACAGAGGGAGAGACACGCCATATCCACAATTTGGATAATTGCGTGTATATTTTAAATTATATCTATATTAATAAAATGCAAATTTCATAAGAGGACATCGCTAAAAACTTTCGTTACAATGCATCAATTTCAACCAAATTTTCAACATTTATGTAAAACGAGATGGAGCAGGTTTTGCTTAACATCAAAATATTTTTCCCTAACATTAACATGCGTAACTTAGCTGTTATCGATTAAATACAAAAAAATCAACAGAGTTAATTTTATTTATATATAAATACAAAAAAAAAATCAGCAATTCATTCAACTCAATCTAAAAAAATATTCAAAACAAGCAATTTTAAGATAACACCATATGTAAAACAGTCGGCCAAGAAAACAACAACGATATTACATCTTTCTCACATATTCACACACAATCTTGATTAATAATTAAAACTAATCTTTAACATTGTTTATTATACTTCATAATATATAATATTCGTTAGGCAAACTTTCACTCGGATAAATGTAATATAAAAAGCCAACAATGAAGAATGAATGTAAGATAAAAATCCAACAATGAAGAGTAAATATAATATAAAAAGCCAACAATGAAGAATGAATGTAAGATAAAAAGCCAACAATGAAGAGTAAATATAATATAAAAAGCCAACAATGAAGAGTGAATGTAAGATAAAAATCCAACAATGAAGAGTAAATGTAATATAAAAAGCCAACAGAGTGAATGTAAGATAAAAAGCCAACAATGAAGAGTGAATGTAATATAAAAAGCCAACAATGAAGAATGAATGTAAGATAAAAAGCCAACAATGAAGAGTGAATGTAATATAAAAAGCCAACAATGAAGAATGAATGTAAGATAAAAAGCCAACAATGAAGAGTGAATGTAAGATAAAAAGCCAACAATGAATAGTAAATGTAATATAAAAAGCCAACAATGAAGAATGAATGTAAGATAAAAAGCCAACAATGAATAGTAAATATAATATAAAAAGCCAACAATGAAGAATGAATGTAAGATGAAAAGCCAACAATGAAGAGTAAATATAATATAAAAAGCCAACAATGAAGAGTGAATGTAAGATAAAAAGCCAACAATGAAGAGTAAATGTAATATAAAAAGCCAAGAGAGTGAATGTAAGATAAAAAGCCAACAATGAAGAGTGAATGTAATATAAAAAGCCAACAATGAAGAATGAATGTAAGATAAAAAGCCAACAATGAAGAGTGAATGTAATATAAAAAGCCAACAATGAAGAATGAATGTAAGATAAAAAGCCAACAATGAAGAGTGAATCTATCTATCTATATATATAAAATTGAATGTCTGTCTGTCTGTTTGTCTGCACTCTATAGATTCAAAAACCATACATCCAATCGCCGTGAAATTTTGGGATATTATTAGGTATATCACCGGGAAGGTTTTTGAAAAATAATTTCCTGAATATCTTGAATATCCTTAGAGTTATTTGCAGATTTGTAGATTTAACTCGCAAGCAGCGCCCCCCATTGTGACGATGATAACAATATATCGAGAGATTCAAATTTACGAGTTTCAAATTATCAAAATATATCTTTTTTTTTAAATAAGTTTTTAGAGAATTGTTTTAACAAATGTTCGCTAGACAAACCTTTACTCGGGTAAAACCCCGGGCGAAGCCGAGTACGTTTTATAAGTTTATAGAGAATTGTTTTAACAAATGTTCGTTAGACAAACATTCACTCGGGTAAAACCCGGGCGAAGCCGGGCACATCCGCTAGTACAATTAATACAATTGAACATTGGAAATTATTAAAATTAAACGTTCGATGTCAAATTTTACATATAGTAATTATAAGTAGTAGCTTGAAATATGTACAGTCAACACTTTCGCCTCAAAATATATACATCCTGCAGAATCTATTAAACTTGATATATTGGTCTTTATTGCAAGCAGCTGGTTTTGTATTAGTCAGGTAAAGTTGGTTTTCTTCCCTTAGATCAGAAGTTAATGGACAGTTTATCAGAAGGTGTTCAGGGGTTTGTTGTTCGTTTCCACAAGTGCATGCAGGTGAACCAATTTTGCCAATTCTAAACAAATATGTGTTGAAGTCACCATGTCCAGTAAAAAATTGAACGTTATAGAAGTTGGGTTGAACATAGTTAGGAATTCTTGAAGTGTCAAAGAATCCCTTGAAATTATCATTGGCACCTCCATAGTATTCCTCAAATTTCTGGTTTATAAAATTAGATATAATTTTTCTTTTAGTTGGATCTGATTTTTTGTATCCAATATTTATTTTTAGTATATTTGTTTCAATAAAATCCGTGAGCTTTGGTGTTCTAGCAACAATATGAGTACAGTTTGAAGATGTTGAATTATAAACCTGTGTACTGTGCTTCAAAATTTTGTACTGCAGAGAGTTAAATTTATCTTTAATTTTTTATGTATAAAGTTGTACCAGATCGTGGAACCATAAGTTAGTGAACTTCGAAACAGTGTCTTATAGAGTTCTATTCTTCTTTTACTGTCCAGTCCCCATGCTTTCCCGGTTAATCCAATTAGGTATCCACTAGCTCTATTTGTCTTAGTAATAATCTCATCAATATGGGGCACAAAATCCAATTTGTTTTTATTTCTATGATTTTTAAAAGTTATTCCCATAATCTTCAGTTTTTCCACCCGATTGGCAGTGATAGTGTTCGGAATTTTTGCAGCTATTTTGCTATTAAACAAGTATAAGATTTTCGTTTTCTCTTCAGATACGGTCAACTTATTGTTCCAACACCAGTCTAATATTCTCCCCATGACCTTTCCTGTTGTATTCCGAAGTTCTGTCGAGTTGTTTTCCCAACATATCACAGTTATATCATCCGCATAAGCAATGATTTCACTGTTTGGTTCTGAATAGTTATTCAATAAATCGTTTAGAATAATATTCCATATTGTAAGGGATATAGGCCCACCCTGTGGACATCCCTTACTTAATTTTTTATGGGTTTCATTTGATGAGTATCTAAATCTCACTCTTCTATTATTAAGAAAAGACTGTAGTAGTTTTATTATTGAAGCTTGAACGTTGTCCTCATCTAGTCTTTTCAGCACCATCGGCGACCATGCATTGTCGAACGCTCCACTTATATCAACTGCAATTATAGCGGTATATTCTTTGTTTTTATGTTCTAGAGCTATTTTGACAATTTCATTTAATGCAGAGATAGTAGATCTTGATCTTCTAAATCCATGTTGACGATTGTTAAGCAGATTCGAGTCTTCATAAAATTTTATTAGTTTGTTGTTAATTATTTTTTCAAATATTTTGGAAATGTTTGAGTTGAGACAAATGGGTCTGTAGCTTTTATAAATTTTCATGTCTGTTTTACCTGGTTTGGGAATAATTATTACCTCAGATTTTTTCCATTCATTCGGATAATAATTTAAATCTAAGCATTTTTGAAAAGGTTTCACCAGTATTGTAACTATTAGTTGTTTAGTATGTTTTATCAAATTGTTAGAAATATTATCAATTCCAGGCGTTTTCTTTGAGCTTAGCTCATCAATTATTCCATTTACTTCATTGGGCGTTATTATTATATTTTCTTTATAATGAAATCCTAGAGTATAGTTCCTTATGTTTTTGTGGAAGGTTGTGTCTTCATTATCTCTATCATTGGGGAAAAGGTTGTTCAAAAGTTCTACTGTCTTCTGGAATCGTTCTTCATCTTTATTCACTTCTAAGATTTCCAAAATTCCCTTTCGGTTAGAACTGTTTTTAATATTTTTGTATACCCTGTATAAATTTCCATATGGGTTTTTTGATTTGATGTCCTCTAAGAAAAACCTCCAAGACATTCTTTTAGCCTTATTTATTTCCCTGACGTATTTGTTTCTTGCACTTTTATACTGTTGTTGAATATGGATAGAGGGATTTTTTGCCCGATAATAGGAGTTACGGAGGTATTTACAATAGCTCTCAAGGCGTGTCAAGTCCGCGTTCCACCATCTGTTTATGTTGTTTTTTTATTTGTTTGTTTTTTCTTAGTTTAAGAGTATTATACGCTGCTTCAATGAGCGTGTTCGAAAGTTCTTTTACCGCGCTATCGACGTCTTTCCTTGTATTTGCTGTATCTAAAAGGTTTTCAATATTATTTTGATCTTTTTTATTGAAATTCTGGCCAAAATTTGACCAGTTCGCCTTTTCTTCACTGAATTTCCATGTGGAATAATTAGTAGCTGTGGTGAAATTATCAGTTGTATGCACTTCATAGATTATTGCTACATGATCAGAGATCTGCGATATTTGTTCTGTGTGCCAGTCTCTGATAGGTGCTATTGCTTGTTTGTTAGTCAGCGTAAGATCAATCACACTAGCATTTCGACATGTAGTGGATTTATTATTATGTATGATTAAGTTCGTTTCGTCAATGATGGGGATCAATCTATGCCCGTTGTAATTTTTTGTGGAATCATACCATAATGGCGATCTGGCGTTAAAGTCACCACTTATAATTAGGGGCGTGTTTATAAATGTTTCAGTTAGTGATCTGAAGAATGTTTCGTGCTCCTTTCTCATAGAATTGGGGTGAATATAAATATTTGATATAGCAATTTTCTTACTTTCTGTTTGTATAGAAATGGTTGTGGCGAAGGAGTTAGTGAATTATTTTATTAGTTTAATTTGTAACGCATTGTTTCTAACAATTATTGCTGTATTTATATTTGGACTGTTCTCCTGATGATATATTATATTGTTTCCTGGAAAAATTATATCTTCTTTTATTTTATAAGGCTCCTGAATCAGAATTAAGTCTGTGTTTATGAATTTTTTGGATGAACATAGTTCACTCATGCAGGTATTGCTTTTCCTAGCATTTTGTTGAATAATTTTAATTCTATCAGTAGCTATGTTTCTTTCATTCATATGCATTCAAATGGTGTTTTAATTCTTGTTCTCCTCTTCTTTAATTGTTGAGTAGTCGGTACGCTGGATCGTGTTTTTAATCTCTCTTTCGTAGATCGGGCACACTTGGGTATTTGGTTTATGATCTAAATTTCCATTCTTAAAATATGGGTGCTTGCAGCAATTGCTGCATCTTATTATTACGGAGCAGTGATGCTGTCCTTCCATTCCACATTTTACACATTTCTTTATATTTGGGCAGTTTCTGGTCCGATGTCCAGGTTGAAATAAATAACAGTTTTGGCATTGATCAGCAAGAACTTTATCCCTAATATCGCACCGTTGGATATCAGTGTATATTTTGCCAAGTTTTTTAATAGTAGCATAGGCCCCCGGGGAGACCCTCAGAACTACATCTTGCTCAGCCTTTACAGATTTAATAGGAAATAAGACCTTGATCTCATTATTTAGCCCAGCAAGTTCTGGGTTCATCTCACAGATTATCGTTACCAAATTTGTTAGATCTGTTATTTTGTTAATCGACTTAACCAAAATTGTAGGATCTCTCAGTTTTGGCTTATATATTTTGCTGATTTGGTTGATTTCGTCAAGCTTCTTGAAACTTTCAATCAGTTGGTCTATATTTTGATCATTAGGCAGTTTAAGGATCGTCCCTTTTCTTGTATTTATTATTCTATTGATTCTTGTTTTATTGCCCTCTTGTCTAAGAAATTTGATACCCTCATTTACCTTTGTTGTACCTCTGATATTGCTTGATTTTCATTAGCTGTTATAAAAATGGTTTGTTCCTTAGTATTTTGTCATACTTTTTGTGTAAGTAAGTAATCTTTGTTTTTAGCCACTTCTGCATACGAATCTTTACTTAAACCCTTCCCAATTATCTTTGATAAATCGTTATTGATTACCGTAAAGTTATTTTGCATACATTCTTCGATTTTGTTTATTTTCTCATCAATTTTAAGTGATTCTGTTATATTATCCTTTATCTGTTTTATTGTTCCCCTTAAATATCCTATATCTTGTTTATTTAATGTTTTTTGATTGTTATCAAATTTATCCGTAAAATATTTGCATAGTTCATCTAATCGTTCTACAATTAGAGCATTCATTTTCAAATTTTTACATATTTAATAATAAACCTTCGAAAATTCAAACAGCAATTGCCGATCAAAAGTTTATATTATTTTGATTTAAGCTATTTATATATAAAATTTTAGTTTTATAACAGGTAAGGAAGAAGTTTTATAAACAAAGCTTACCGGAGTTAGCAGAGCCAAGCGACGCACGTCCGCACGTCCGACAGCTACAATTATCAATTGTAGTACCTTAATGATAATATGATATTTATATACAGGAAAAATTATATAAAGACAATCAAGCTAATAAATAGATTATTCTGGGTAAATTGGAGGAAAAGGAATTTATTATACCTGGATTTACCACGGATTCAATAGAAATCAACAAACAGCTTTAGCAAGACTTAAGAAGTAGCCATATAAAAACCTTAAAATTTCAAAATGGACAAAAAAAAAATCCAATAACTGCTTGAAATGCAATAGTGTGGAAGCTTCTCCGGAACATATCATGTTCAGAACTGACAATAGAGGACCTATTTTCCAGATCTATAACTACCATCGCAAAATTGGAGAGGAGTGGACTTCAGGAATTGGTTTACCCATGGAGATAAGCACCACCACCGCGGATTCGCCGCAAATGAAGATTTGAAAAAAGCAAAAAGGAAGAAACCAGAATAAACACATTGCAATTTTTAAGCCATCATCTATGCTCTTAATCTATTCTTTATTGACAAATACTACCCCATAGATGTAAGCCGTCTTCTAAATATGCCACAATAGTTCACGAATTTATTGGGTTCAACTTGAGATCTCGAGATATCATTCGACCAGCAGCACGTATCCTCCACCCATGCACATATATTTTCAAAAATTGTTTATAACACATAAAGAATGTAATATATATTTTCTCCCCCTTTCAATATCAAAATATTTAAAATATGTAAAAATTAATTTGTATATAAAAATAGTATTTATCATCAATTTATTATCGTGATACTCCTGTTGAAGGACTGACAAGTCCGAAAGCTTGAAAATAAAAATTTAAACAAGATATTTAACCTGGAAGCTTTATTCACTTTATAATACTCTTAATGTGTTTTCACAGGTACTTCGGGTTAACCCAGAGCGTTGCCCAGGTCACTCGGTTAGTCTCACTATATTTTCCTGGCTGTTCTATGAAATTGTTTTCAAATAAAAAAATAAAAAATAAACTAGGAGGAAAGCATGTTACAGTTTTACAGACAATAATATTATGGCATGAAATAATTTATATTTTATTATTTAACTTAATTATTCAATGAAAATATTTAAAACAGATTTTTATTACTTTATATTTATAAAATCATCATTTAGTTGCCTAGCTTGCTTGCTCGATATTCTCTAGCTGTAGATAGCTTGGTTGATAATTGTCGACTGGTCGTACAGACGCCATCAATAAATACTTTGACATCTTAAGATATTTCAAGACTTGATTTCTACGCTACAATATAATTGGGAAAAGAGCTACAGTTCAATTTATCAATGTATTTTTCGAGATATTTTAACACACCAGATTTCTCATTTAAAAAACAAATATTTATTTTTAAAAATAAGTAACAGTACACTTTACATATAATTATGTAAAAATTTATCTTAAGAAAATATAATTCGCGTTTTAATCAGTGATTATTTCGAAATATTGAACGCAGTGTGACCGTATTGTTTTTTTTTATTCTTAAAATGACAAATATGTCTTTTTATAAATTTAATTGCCATCTATCGTTAAAATTTTGTACAAATAAATTTATTGGCAATATATTTCTTTTAAATAATACATATTTGATGATATTATTTAAAAGAAAACACATTGCCAGTAAATTTATTTGTATACAAATATATCTTTATAAAAAGATATTAACAGTAGATTTTGCATACAATATAAAGTATATGAGTAAATCCCTCAATTTATATATTTTTTCGATATATTTGGAACAGTTATAATCTTTTTATTATTAATATTTTCATCAACAAATTATTCTTTTCAAATTATAGATTTCCTTAAAACAATACAATTCCCCTCCCCTGCAATAAAAACATTTATATACATAGAGGTAGAAATGGCTTCCTCGCCAAATTGGTAAGGAGCTAACCCTATTATTTGGAGTTGATAGAAAGAAAAAAAAGGGTCTTAATGATGATGAGCTGGCCTTCTGATGATAATGATGACTAAATGGATTTTTCTTTCTTCCTATCACCTCTACTTTTCGCTGATTGGGGGACAAAATTGCTCTACTTTTCTCTACAAGGGTGTCTGTCCTTTGTGTCTCTCTCGTTTTTTTTTACCTTTCTATGATTTTTTTCATAATTAAAGAATTATCTGTCATATAAAGAGAGAGTTTGTATTATATTATAAATATTATATTAATATATGTCATACAATCGTCGTATTGTGATATAGGATGTTGAAATAATATTTCCAACATTTGAACGTTATTTTTTACAGATAAAGCTAGTTGATTATTGATGTAATGGAAAAATATTTTTGGAATCATTGGATAATTCTTTCAGTGATTTTGCCATTTTGATATACCATAAATATAAACTAATCTAGAAGTATCTTGAGTGTATTTCTGATATAGCATAGATAGTTCAAATTGTAAACTTTTTAATAGGAACTTATTGCTAAAGCTCTATAGCAACCTTATAAAGAACAAATAAGTCAATGGTAAAAACAATTTTGAAAATATTGCTGATAAAATTCAGAATTTAAAATATTCGCATTCGTGAAAGCAAAATTTTCTCGTAATGCTGATTACTTACTTTTAGAGTTCCAAAACTATATTGAAAACAGATGGTTCTGAAAATGATCATTTCTATTTTAGAAGACCATTTTGGAAGTGTTTTCTACTGATTTATGCTTTCGGGAATATATCATAAATAACGAAATTAAAGAAGAAATTTTCTTATCCCTTTCACAAATTCTTTGGATGAAGCCTGTTGAATTGTTGATTGAAATAATATTCAAAGATTTTCTTATAATATACATATACATCGTTATTAAGACCACCGGTCTTATTCAGATTCACCATAGAAAGGAAGCATAGATGGAGCTCCTATACTCCAGGCAACACAGAACCCAACAACAGCCTCCAGGGGCTTATACAGATTCACCTCAGGAAGGAAGCATAGATGGAGCTCCTATACTTCAGGCAGCACAGAACCCAACAACAGCCTCCAGGGTCTTATACAGATTCACCACAGGAAGGAAGCATAGATGGAGCTCCTATACTCTAGGCAGCACAGAACCCAACAACAGCCTCCAGGGTCTTATACAGATTCACCACAGGAAGGAAGCATAGATGGAGCTCCTATACTCTAGGCAGCACAGAACCCAACAACAGCCTCCAGGGTCTTATACAGATTCACCACAGGAAGGAAGCATAGATGGAGCTCCTATACTTCAGGCAGCACAGAACCCAACAACAGCCTCCAGGGTCTTATACAGATTCACCACAGGAAGGAAGCATAGATGGAGATCCTATACTTCAGGCAGCACAGAACCCAACAACAGCCTCCAGGGTCTTATACAGATTCACCACAGGAAGGAAGAATAGATGGAGCTCCTATACTTCAGGCAGCACAGAACCCAACAGCATCCTCCCGGTCCGACGCATGTCCAATGGCTACAGAATTCCACGATGTAGAATTTCTTATATGGACCCCCCTTTGTTTATCAGAAATCTCTGACAACAATTTTCTGTTTTCGCCAAGATCATTTTGCAATGATAACAAGATCTCTCTCATTTTGGAATATTTTCAAAAATTAGAAAAGTTAAAAAACGAATTTTTTTTACTTTCAACTCGAATAAATGTCTAGAGATGATGCGGGATATGTTACCCCGCTGTGGTGTATTTATTCATTTACAATACAAGACACTTCAGAGCTTGCCTTTCAATTATCTTACAATAGGGGTCGGCAACCTGCAGCTCGCGAGACACATGCGGCTCTTTGGACGTGAAGTTGCGTGTAGTACTGGCAAATCTAAAATTGTTATTTATGCGAGTACTATTTATTGTTGGAAATAAAAAAAGTTTTGACTCTTTAAAAACTTCTAAACTTTGTAAATTGTAATTTTTGGCTCTTCCGATTCAAAAGGTTGTCAACCTCTGTCTTAGAAGAATGTGAATCAGAGCGTCATGTAAAAATAGCAGAATTGAAGACATGTAGTTTCTTCTTTTGCGTCAAATTCTTAAAAAGAAAAAATCTTTCAGTAAATCTCCTTAATAGATATCTATTGTGGCAAAATGTCGCCGGGTATTGTGGGCCGCTCTTACCGACAATTTGGGGGAATCCTTGGTAAATGAAACCATGAACTAATACAAGGCAATAACGCGCCATCTATATATAACAAATGAAAACATTAAGACGCGAATGTTTCTTTTCACAAATAATCCAACTTTTAATGTCTTTACTGTGATGAAAAATATTGGAGGGCTTGGGTCATCAGTGGTGAACCCTCCCAGCGGTTTCGTCAATTAAATCTACCAGACCGCTTCTATAGAGCTCTAATACTATATTGGATCATTCTGTTTATATGGACATTGGAGACCTGGGGAAGGATTTTACAAGTGATGAGCCAGGCCCTCCCAATATTTGTCTCTTGCATTAGTGATATTAAGGCTTTTTTTATATTGAAAAAAGTTTATATTCCTAAACGTGAAGAGAACGTGTTAGCACCATATATACACTCATGGAAAAAACTAAAGGAAGTGAGAAATATTTGATGTAGCCGGTCTTCTGATTTTTTTTTTTTTTTTTGAAGGAGACAGAGGATACTTTTTACACTTGGTTATCTCGTATATCTTCAATAAAGATCACTGTATATCAAATATATTTCAGAGCTATTCTCTGTTGTCGTGCCCAATGAAGAGCCTCAGATGTTTCCGTGCATCTCTTTCACAGCAGTCGCAATGTCCTCTATCTTGGGTGTGTAAAGATGCTGCTCTTCTCTGAATCCCGATATACATGCTAAAATGTACAACTTCCTTAAGTTTTTTTTTTCATGAGTGTATGTAATATACATACTTGTAATAAAATATTCGGTGTGTTATATAATAAGATAAATTATGTTAATATCATATACACTGCGCGACATTGAAAATGGAACACTAAGAAATAGTGGCCAGAAAATTATGCAAATTTCAGGGTAGACGCGCCTAACCGAGTTATGCAAATGATGTAAAATGCGCAGCTCTCGTGCGCACATGGAGTAAGATATAAGGGAAGGAACTTGCAGAAAGGACAGTATTCGTGTCGTTATTTCTTCAAGGAAAATCATTGTAGAAATTTTGTTCTTGTGTCAAAAGACACGTGTAATAACAGAGAATGCCAGGTCATCGTAAACGGAGGCAGTTCAAGCAGACAGACGCTTTTACGAGGGGCATGGTGATCGGACTGAAAAGGGCAGGTTGGTCCATACGTCAAATCGCAGCTGATACACACCTTGGTGCGTCCACGGTGCACCGACTGTGGAGAAGATGGTTGGAACAAGGAAATGTGGCAATTTATAGGAATGCCGGTGCAACCAGAGTGACGTCAGCACGTGTGGATCGGCGTATCCTTCGACAAGCAGTGGCGGCCCCACAAGCCACTTGTACCGCCATCCTGCAACATGTGCAAGACACCCTAGATCATTCCATCTCGACCAGAACCATTTCCCGTCTATTGGTTGCTAATGGCTTGCACTCATGCCGTCCGCTAAGAAGACTGCCATTGACCCCACCGAATAGGCGCCAATGTTTGGAATGGTGCCGGGCTAGATCGACGTGGATGACGGAATGGCACAGGTTCGTGTTCTCAGATGAGTCGCGTTTCTGCTTGTCCAGTGATAGTCGCCGTGTACGCGTGTGGCGTCGACGTGGAGAAAGGTCCAATCCGGCAGCAATTGTGGAACGCCCCACCGTGCGACAACGTGGAATCATGGTTTGGGGCGCAATCGCGTATGATTCCAGGTCACCTTTACTTCGTATTCAGGGCACTATGACGGCCCAACGATACGTTGATGATGTGCTGCGACCGGTGACACTCCCCTACCTTCAGGGGGTACCCAATGCTCTTTATCAGCAGGATAACGTCCGACCGCACACTGCTCGCATTAGCCAACAAGCTCTGCAAGATGTACAGATGCTTCCCTGGCCACCGTACTCTCCCGATCTCTCACCAATCGAGCACGTCTGGGACATCATTGGACGCCGTTTGCATGCCTTGCCACAGCCGCGTTCAGAAGACGAACTGTGGCAAATAGTTGAGAGGGAATGGAGAGCCATCCCTCAGGACGCCATCCGTACTCTGATTGACTCTCTACCTAGACGTGTTGTTGCGTGCATCGCCGTCCGCGGTGGTCCTACTTGCTACTAAGCCGACGCCGTTCTCGCTCTGTATTATGACTATCATTTTGAAATAAAGATCACTTATTGTTCGTCCCTGTCTCTCTCTGTCTGCCGAGTTTCATCACTTTCTGCCCACTATTTCTTGGTGTTCCATTTTCAATGTCACGCAGTGTATATGAAAAAAGCGTGTTTGTGTGTGATGTATATTCTTGTATATTGTATATATCTTGTATATTTATGTTTATAGTTCTTAAAATTAAAGATACTTCGACCAGTAAAACTATTTTATTATTTCCACGTTTCGAGAAAAATATTTGTCCTCGGGATTAGCAAATAGAAATTAAAACATAAAAATATATATTGGGGCCAAAGTATCTTTAATTCTAATTACTATGAATGCTGGCCAAGCAAACTATAGCTCCAATATATCTGAAAAAATAGTACAAATGTGATATTGTACTGGGATAAGGTACATAAATTATAAAAAAGGTATCTTCTTATCGTGAAACTGAAAGTTGCTGATGGCTTGCGCCATCTATCGAAATAAATATCAACTATTCTCGTTGATTTTTAATTATTCCAGAATTGACCAAATACCCATTCAGCATATCATATCAGCAACTTTCAGTTGCACGATAAGGAGATGCCTTTTTCATAATCCATGATATATGTTTATATAAAACGTAGAGTAAAAAGATGCAACAAAATAGATTTAGATACAAGTAAAACGGCGCCATCTGTATTTTAAAATATAAACTAATCCTTTCAAATTATTTCCATTTCATATTTACCTTATACATTGCCGTGATAAATACTGGCTCAGCTTGGGGTGATAGATTAAACTGGCGAAACCGCTGGATGAATGAGCCTCTTTGCAGTATGAGAGCAGTTATAAATTGTTCAGTTGAAAAAGAAACATTCACGCTTGAATAATTAACATCTACATATATATCTATAGAGACAAGGGTCGCCTCTCCCGTCAAAATAGACGTCTAAAACAGACGCCATCTATTGACCGTCGCCGCAACTAGCGGCCTCGGGTCGGTGACAAAGCCACAACACCAACTTTGGCAAACTGAAAAGCGTCCACCTAGAGACCATGGTTTCGGGCTAATGGCCCTCGTCAGTCTAGGGCGGACTTTATTCCATGAGATCCACACGGGATCTAATGGAATCTTGACGGGGGCCATTATCCCGAAACCATGGTCTCTAGGTGGACGCTTTTCAGTTTGCCAAAGCTGGTGTTGTGGCTTTGTCACCGACCCGAGGCCGCTAGTTGCGGCGACGGTCAATAGATGGCGTCTGTTTTAGACGTCTATTTTGACGGGAGAGGCGACCCTTGTCTCTTTAGATCATTTTCCTCCCGGCAAAATCCCCATCTACATATATATCTATACGATGTATTCAGCGCGCCATCTGTTGTAAGAAATTGACACTATTTTTGACGCGTATTATTTTTTAAAAAATAAACTGGCGAAACCTCTGGGAGGGTTCACCATTGATGAGCCAGGCCCTCCCATTTATAATTTATCATTGCGGTAAGAACAGTAGAAAATGGTTTTATTTACGAAAGAATCCTACGCGTCGAAAATGTACAAAAAATGCCCAATGTACAAGTATATGTGAATACTAATATAGGTTTTTACTTATTGTAGATATGTTTTGAATAATATAGCAACAAATATATATTAGTGTGTATGTGTGTGTAAATTAAATTTAATTGCCATCTATCGTTAAAATTTTACACAAATAAATTTTTTGGCAATGCGCTTCTTTTAAATATCATCAAATATTATCTCTAAAAGAAACGCATTGCCAGTAAATTTATTTGTGTAAGATTTTAACGATAGATGGCAATTAAATTTAATTTACTAATATATATTGGTTATGAAACATATTTTGCGGAAGAGCTTTGCTCGATGCAATACCTTGAAATTATATGTAGGTACCTCTACAGACCTATAAATCCGTGTTAAAAATTGTTTAATATGTGAATAACCTTCACATATTATTTATTGTTCAATTATCATGAACTAGGTTGCTCTTGCTGTGCGGTACCTATTAATGTAATTTTAACCAGATCCAATACAATAGTAGAGCGGTCTAGAGATTAATTTGGCGAAACCGCTGAGAGAGTTCACTACTGATGAGCCAAGACCTCTCATTCAATAACTCATATCATTGCAGTAAGGTCTGTAGAGATAATATTTGATGATATTTAAAAGAAACGCATTGCCAGTAAATTTATTTGTGTAAAATTTTAAATTTATGTTAAGAAACTGATAATTTATATTATGTTTTTATTTATTTATTTATTATTTAAAGCGTTATGTCCCCCTAGGGACACTTGCGCTGTCATACATGTATGACATTTGTCTATACATATATATACAGTAATTTTAGGCCGTGAATAGAATAGTCATATAAACAATGAGAAAGAGAGAGAAAAAAAAACGAGAAAAGAACTGTGTATCAAATAAAGAAGTGTCTGGCAATATGTACAATAAGCATAATATAAATTATCAGTTTCTTAAAAGATATTAATTTATATTATGCTGATTGTAGATAATGCCAGACACTTCTTTCTTTTGTACACAATTCTCTGTTCTCGTTTTACCTATCTTTCTCCTTGTTAATATCATATGACTATTATCTTTACGGCCTAAAATTATTGTTCCAAATTCCAAATAACTATTAGGTGCCACCGCTCAAAAAGAGCAACCTAGATCATCATATTTACAATATACTGTGGGGGATGTACATTTACAATTATAATTTATATTGATGTCGTTGGGTCCTCAGGTCCGTGGGGATATTGTTCTTGAGAAGGTTTTGTCTGGCTTGTTTGATATTCAAGGTGGGTTTATTTTTCCTTTTTTTTTTTTTACACTTTTCGTCATTCTGGCTTAATTAATGAAGAATTTATCTAGGTTTTAAATTTCTTATTCTCCTTTCTGCGCATTTGTAGTTTGTGGCTTCCTTGAAGGTGGGGTTTTCTAATTTTTCGGATTTTTCGTAGAATTTAAATGATTGTCTAATAATGTAGTCTGATGTTTTCGATATTTAGATCGTTCCTGAGGATTGTGTTCCGAAAGAACCAGGGTGGAGACATAATTTTTCTGATCATTTTATTTTCAAAGACTTCTAGCTTTTTAAGGATGGTCTTATGTGCTGTCATAAAAATGGGGTGGCTAAAATTATTGTATATATAATGTAACGTATAAAATTAGGATAGAAAAAGTTCAGGATGGCACGGCAATTTATTTAATGTGAAACCAAATTAAAACTAATAAAATAACAGAAAGGCAATAAGATTTTTTTTTACAGTGTATCAAATTACAAATATCGTAATTAAAAAATCTTTTCATAGAATAAAATATTTTAAACTTAATTCTATTGACGTTATGTGGCGCTGAGTTTGTTGTTGACACACTTTAAAATGTTATAATACCTTAATAAAGGTTGGCGTTCAGTCAACTGAAATATTGGTAGAATAAATGATATTTTGATCCAATATATGTATTTTTATTTAAAGAATAAAAAATACTCTGCTACAATATATGGACAAATGTCATACATGTATACAAGTGTCTCTAGGGAGACATAGGGATTTAAATCAATAAATTGTTAGTAAAACACTATAGAGAGAGAGATCCCCGTCAGGTAGAACGCCATTTTTAAGTTTAAAAGCGTCGTCTGCCTGATAGGTCCAAGCTGTCGTCTGGTTAGGAATTCAGGTCGCGTGACCAGATCCCCACAATCTAATTTGTCAATTTCCACCTGGCTCCTTCTTGACAGCGTCGCCAAGTGAAACGGATGGTTTCCAGTGGTGCTGAGTACATTGTGTAGATTTCTCCACTCATTTATTTAGTTAAGTTTCTGGGACTTGTGTTCTTTGAACATTTCTCTTTTATCTATTGCCTTTGTTATTAGATTGTAGGTATTGGAGTTCTCTCTGGGTTTTCTTTATTTTTGTTTCCATCGATTATATTTTACCACACTTGATGGATCATTTAAATTTAAGAACCAATATACAAGGTTGTCCCAAAAGTTCGTAAACACTTGCAAAAAAATTGAAATACCAATATTATTCGCCGTTATGTATAATGTCTTTGTATTATGTATTATTATGTATTCGCCGCAATAATATTATTCGCCAAGTAATAAGAAAAACAACGTTTTAATAAAAACACGAACTTTTGGGACAACCTTATATAACTGTTATTTTTTTTAGAGTAGGTCTCAAATCCGGTTGTTTTAAATATTTACAGCTATGTAATTACTGGAAATATATTTTTTTATTGTTCAACACAAATAAAAAGACAATGAAATGAGAATTAAAACTGTGGTATCTTTTAAGTACGATATTTCATAAGATATAGTGGAATTTGTGAATCTTGAACAGAAACCCGACTTGGTCTCAATTTGCGATTTTTTAAATAAACAAAGACCTATCCTGACCGCTCAAATTAGCATTTTAGATGGCAGAGAGAGCGCCATCTAGTAGAATAAAAATCAACTAAACGTTGATTTAGGTTATTCTATGATATTTGACCAACCCATTTCCCTGAAAAATCAAGAAAAGACAACCACCTACGCTGTAGGTACTCGTCAGTGTGGGCAGGCTGTATCTCAACGACCAAAAATTTGATCCAAGAGGTGTCCTGTGAAATCAAGAAATGGGTTGTTGCGATTTGATATCATACCAGAAAACTTTTGGGACTCTGAACTCGGTCTTTTTTTTTTTAATATCGTTACACTTAAACATAGTCAATTAGCATTTGGATGTCTTAAAGTCGTGAGGGACGATCTTGGACATAATGGGCCCTGGTTTGGTCTGGCCAGGATACATGCCGTGTCATCCTGAAAAAAAATACTTTGCTATAGCTCCTTCCCTATAGGAGCTGTGACCTACAGCTTGCAATTTTTGTAGTTACTGACATGGATCTGACGTGCTTTTACCAGGGATTCCATCGGAGTCTTGGAACTTTTCCCCTAGCACCATTGCGTCCTTTTCTTGCGGCGTGAAGAGCGGCTTTGTCGTCGTATCGTGTATAGGGACATCGTCATCTCGGAAGTAAGTCTTGGCTTTGACACGGCGGTGGAATCCTGAAGCCAGTCTCTGAAAATGTAGAGCACAAAACCCATGGCCTCTAGGTCTTCTCGGCGATCTTCAGTTTGTCTTCCCTATTCTATCCAGCATCTTCACCAAATTGCCACGTTGAAAGACAAACTTCAGGATGACACAGCAATTTATTTAAATCAAGAACAAACTATAACCATTATTCTTGTAACCTTGATTGATGTACGGAATCAACTTGGTCTTGAGACATTGATCCTGTTGTCGTTCAGTATTGATGACGTACCTCGATTTGAGGATGAATGAACGACTGAGTCCACGTAGACCGATCCACACCAGGACTTTTTAAATTTTTCAGCCGGATGAACTTGCCGTCAGCAGGAATAGAAGAAGGATCGGGTTCCACCAGATCAATGGGTCCGAGAGTTGGAAGAGGTGAACTCACGTCCAGAATGAAGTCATGATCAGGAATCTTGATCGTTAAATGTCCACACTTGAGTTTTGCCAAAGAATCCTTGCTTTCGCTTCGGGCAGAAATCGCTTGCTTACTCCTATATTACATTCCCCGATATCCCCTTACAATGTATCCTGTCTAACTAGGATTCTTGCGGAATCTCTGATGAAAATTTCAACGTAAACATTGTCTCTGCTCTTTGTTTTCGCTAAAATGTTCTTCTACTACCCCTAGAGAGAAACCATCAAAATTGCCGTTAGCCGACGGCACGTCGTCAAGGCGAAGTATTGGGTAAAGTTTTCAACCAGCAATAATATCTCCTCGGAAGATCCTCACTGGTTACGATATCGCCTCTGCGCAAAGCTTTTTCCCCTATACCTTTAATCATTTTTCTCAGACATCACATGAAAGACGATCCAATATGCTGCATATTGTACTTCAGAGGATTCTCCTTTTTTTAGAAAATAGGGTAATATGCGGGCTTTTCAAAAAGCATTCAAGATATTTTTACAATTAATACACACGTGTGCTTAGAACTTCGAAGCCATCCCCCCAACAACATTTTAGCCTTCAATTTTGTACAACTTAGATTTCCCCGCGCTTTTACATGACCTTGGCTTCTATTCTCGCGCATTTCAAATTACGATTCAAGATGCTTCTATGGATGTGAGGAACAGACTTCTATTCATCTGCTGCTAAATTGCCCCGTCTTCCAAGAGTATAGAATAAACAATGGACTAAATGTATCAAACCCGTTTGATCTAATTTTAATAAAAGACAAATATAAAAATTTAACTCATTTTGCAGATTTATTTTGAATTTTATAAAAAAATACTAAATTCCTTTGAAACGTTTTTATTTAGAAATTACTTCTGTTTAGCATAGTTTTAAATGAATAATTCTCTAAAATATTGCATATTTTCATTATAAAATATTCCTTAAAACTTTCTTCAATCTGTAAATTGTTTTCCTTGAATACACACAATACTTCAAAATTTTGATTTCACTTAACTATATTAGCATATCAACCCTTTGTACATATTTCAATTGTGTTGATATTTTTTCACTTTTCATCTAACTTACTTGCATATTAATTCTTGTACATATTTCAAATATCTTTCTTTTATTTCAATGTTTAGTTTACTTTTATAGTCCCTAGGGGGACAAAGCGCTCTAAGTCGAAATAAAATAAAATTACGAGAAAGCAGCAGTACGTATTTTACCCAGATTTTTCCGAACATAATCCGTGTTTGGTTAAACTTCCAGAAAAGCCTGGCTGTTTGTTATAAGGAAGTTTTTTTTTTTTTTGTGTACTGGGAGTGTATCAGTTTTCTCTTAACAGTTTTAAACTCATGGTTCTATCAGCAAAATAAACTGAGTGGTCATTTGAGCCCTGAGCCACAAGATATGAGATCATCAATTAAATATTAACTTCAATATAATCAATTAATTCTCTCCCCCATAACGACGTAGGTAATTGTGAGCGATGAGCAATGCCCCTTCCTCCACCCCAGCTAATCAACGCTGCTGACCAAAATAACTCATTCATCCTCCTCATAAAATACTTCCCTATCCTGGGAGGGTGGGGGATTCCTGGCTTTCTTGATTCCAGAATAGATAATAAAGTGATTTATGTGGGAAATAAAGTAAAGAAATAGGATCAACAATAATAAATGAAAGAATTTAAAATCACGAATGTTTCTTTTATACATAATACAAACTTCTACTGCCCTTGCTGCGATGAAAAAATATGTATTGGGAGGGCTTGTCTCATCAGTGGTGAACCCTCCCAGCGGTTTCGCCAATTTAATCCACCAGACCGCTTCTCAGAGCTCTAATACTGTATTGGACGATTCTGCTTATATACGCAGCACTGAAGGATGGAATCTCAGAAATGGTTTTCAAGAAAACTATGGACATAAGCTTATAGGACAGTAGAATTACACTCAAATATATTTTTTCATCGCAGCAAGGGCAGTAGAAGTTTGTATTATGTATAAAAGAAACATTGGTGCTTTTAAATCCTTTAATTTTATATGTATAGATGGCACGTTATTGCTTTGTGTTAATTTATGATCAACAATGTAGGGGACAAGAGAGAACATTATCATAAAACCCAACGTGAACGATCGGAATAAATATTGCCACGTGGAAAATTAGGGAATGCCAACTTCGGGATGAGACAATAATTTATTTCAGGCAAGAACAAACTATGAATGATAAACAAAAGATAAGCAAAGAGGGAATTTTACAGAGTAGAAAATATAAACATAAAAAATGATACTCTGTTAATAATAAATACTTTGTTACAATATTGTGTGTAGCGAAATATTTATTATTCTACAAGAGAAGGAATCACCAGACAACATCTTGAAGAAAGAATCAAAGTTAACGGCGACGTGTTTCTTTTATTTGTGCGGTAAATTGGCAAGCTTTCGGACTTTGACATCCTTCAACAGTCAACTATACAAGAAACATGTGAATATTTACATGTATATATATAGAAGCATAGGGCGCCTCTCCCGTCAAAATAAACGTCAAAACCTGACGCCATCTATTGACCGTCGCCGCAACTAGCAGCCTAGGGTCGGTGACAAAGCCACAACACCAACTTTGGCAAACTTAAAAGCGTCCACCTAGAGACCATGGTTTCGGGCTAATAGCCCTCGTCAGTCTAGGGCGGACTTTATTCCATGAGATCCACACGGGATCTAATGGAATCTTCACAATCTACCACTTCTATGGATCAATTTCCTCCCGACAAATTTTCCATCTATGTATATATATATATACATATATATTATCCTCTAGTTTCTTGGATAGTTGACTGTTGAAGGATGTGACAGTCCGATAGCTTGACAATTATACCGCACAAAGAAACACGTCGCCGAAAACTTTGATTCCTTCTTCAATTTATTATTTTATTAACAGATTATCAATTTTTGTTATTTATATTTTGTTACACTGTAAACTTCCCTCATTAATTATCTTGTATTTTATCAATAATAATTTGTTCTTGATTAAATAAATTGCTGTCAACAATATCCGCCCAAAATGTGGACAGGTTACACTTACATCGCCCGCTCAAGTCCATCTGGGGACTTTTCCATCTGAAGAAGGTTCAGTGGTGGATCAGGTAAGGAGAACAAGTCAAGAGGTGAGTCCCGGATATGTACAGAGATACTGTAGTGAGCAGATAGTTAAAGAAAGGTTATGAAAGTATAAAGTGAACATTAGAGTCATAATACAGTTACATGGGCAGCCAGGGGAATGATGGGAGGATTTAATTTATTTTATTTATTTACTTATCATTGTTTTGTTTTCGTTTTTTATAATAGCTTTATGGTTAAAATTATGACCATAAGGCCTCCAGATTTTTTTATATTTTTATTTCAAGATTTTTTTTTCGAATTTGTTTATATTTTATTTATTCATTTTTTTTTTATATTACATTTTTAAAAAGTTTTCTCAAGGGATGAATACGGAAGGGTAAGCAAAGGAGACTATTTATAATATGATGCACTAGCGCGCCATATATTTTCCATTGCAGTAAGGGCAGTAGAGAGAAATTCTTTAATTTCAAAAAGAATCTTACGCCTTTAAAAAAGGAGACTATATACAGTTAGGGCATCAATATGTTCAAAGGAAGAAAGTGATGGAGGAACATATGCGATTGCAGTGGGCTAAACAAAAAGGATCTAAAGATATACATTTTAGGATAGCTGGAGAGGAATAGAAGTTTTATGTAGAGTAAAATCAGTTTAAAAGTTATGTTGAGGTCGAAGCTGTTATATTGGAGGGGACAGATCTCCCACTATTATGTGCAAATCTTAGTATTGACTTACAAAGTTTGTCCTTCCAAAAAAGGTCTTTCAAGGTTAGAGGTATGTAACCAATGGTCCTGAGGCTGGCTGTGTAGAGTTGTGATCGTTCAGAATCAATATTGGGACATTCAAAGAAAATATGTGAAATTTTTTCTGGGAAGGAGAGACAGTGGTTGTATGTTGGGGCACGTATATGTTTGGTTTTGTCAAAGGACCCCATGTGTGTCCAGTAACGAGACCTGTAGTTATTGCACAATCAGGTATGATGTGTTTGTGGGATGAAGATAAAGAACGAGGAGAGATACCCAGGGTTTGTAGATTGTAGGGTTGGCGGTGATGAATTCCTCCTCCCATGTGTCCCAGAAGGATTTGCTAAGATGATTAAAAAGGGTGCGGCGTGAGGCTAGTTTGTATTGAGCGGGAGAGGCGGTGTTCACAGAGGCAGATCTCGCAAGGGCGTCCGCACGGCAGTTACCAAAGTTTCCAAAATGACCCTTGACCCAGTGAAGTGTGACCCTGCGTGAATCAAGGAGTTTTTAAAGGGTAGTTTGGCATCTGTGGATTAGGGGATGACGACAATGTAAGTCGGACAAAGATAGAAGAAGTGAGAGGCAGTCCGAGAAGATTGCCACGGAGAGATGTGGTGGAAGAGAAAAAATGTCTTTCAAGGCTGAGAGAGGTGCGAAACTCTCCGCAATCATCTTAGAAAATCCTTCTGGGACACATGGGAGACATCACCGCCAACCCTACAATCTACAAGAACCTGGGTATCTCTCCTCGTTCTTTATCTTCATCCCACAAACACATCATACCTGATTGTGCAATAACCACAGGTCTCGTTACTGGACACACATGGGGTCCTTTGACAAAGTACTCCTAATCTTTTTTAATTGCAGTAAGGACAGTAGAAATTTGATTTATTTGTGAAAAGAAACATTCGCATCTTAATGTCTTCATTCGTTGTATATAGATGGCGCATCATTGCCTTGTATTAAAAGTTTATGTTGATAGTTTTCCCAAATACCTTCACCAAGAATTTATCCATATTGCTGGCTAGAAGCCCAATACAGCTATAAAGGTTCACTGATGAGCTAGGGCCCTCCCAATATTGCGGCAGTAGTTTTATTTAAGGAGTAAAAGCGTCAAACAATTTTAATTCTTATATATCCAGATGGCACATCGAAGAGATTTATATTTAATAAATAATATTCTGTGCTTATATGATGTGTTTTTTTTTTTTGTCGTAAAGATAGAGGTTGCCTGGCCGTCATTCATAGTTCTTCAAATAAAAGATACTTCTGCCAGTAAATCTTTTTATTGTCTCGACGTTTAGACAAAAATATATTTTTCTCGTCAGGAGCAAACAAAAATTAAAACATTTGACAAGGTGTTAAAAATTATTCTATATATTAAATAGTTTTTAACACCTTGCCAAATGTTTTAATTTTTGTTTGCTCCTGACGAGGACACGTCGAGGAAACGTCGAGATAAAAAGATTTACTGGCCGAAGTATATTTAATTTTAATAAATATTTGCTTTTTAATCATTGTATAAAGTATTATATAAGGTATATATTGAATTGTATTGCACAACTTGGCTTTTATGATCTGCAATCATTAAAGAATATACGCAGTAATGGAATTTTAAGAAAACTATGGACATAAGCTTCTACGTGTCTAGAAATGATACCATTAATCGCGAATTTTTATTTTAAAACTTCAAACTGTCCTTACTGCAATGTAAACTATTGGAAATACTTGGCTCATCAGTGGGGAACCCTCTCAGCAATTTCGTCAATATAGTCCCCCAGACTCAGGACTCCAATACTTTATTGGGCGAATCCACTTATCTATCCGACACGGTAGGGTGCATGTTTGGTATTCAAGAAAACTATGGATATAAGCTTTAAATTAAATAATGCAATAGGTTTCTGGATATGAGTTTCTTTTCATTTTACTAACACATCCTCGAGCTTTTACAGGAGTACATAAAACCGAATAAACGACGTTAAGAGTTACTATCTAATATATATATTATCCTAGCGGATGTACCCGGCTTCGCCCGGGTTTTATCCGAGGGAAAGTTTGCCTAACATAATGTTTTATGATTTTAATGATAATAATATTCCGGAACACACACAATATAATTATTTTAATGATAATAATAATCCGGAACACACATAATATTATGATTTTAATGATAATAATATTCCGGAACACACATGATATTATGATATTAATGATAATAATATTCCGGTTTTTACCTGAGTAAAGGTTTGTCTAACGAACATTTGTTAAAACAATTCTAGAAAACATCCAATCCCTAATGAATCTATACTTGGCAAGATAACTTTATATTTGATTATCTGCTCCACCTAGCTGTACCCGTTCAAACGTTGCTGCCTTTGAACAAAAAGGCAGTTTTAATACCTAAATAATAATTTATTAATGATCAAATGTATACAATACATCAAAATGAAAATTAACAATAAAATTATCCCTACATAAAAGTCATTTGAATATAACATATGTAAAAATAATAGATATATTTTGATAATTTGAAACTCGTAAACCAGGTGCTCTTAACCTTTCACTATTGCAGGAAGGGGTCTCTGCAATAGTTTTCAATTATATAAAAACCAAAAATAAATATTGATATCATTTTAATTTCGAGATGAAGTTTTGTGTTAAGTTATAATATTATTTATGTAAATAGCTTTTCTTTATTTACATAGATTTAAATTTCTTTTCCTCCATTTTACCCAGACTAATCTATTATCTTGATTGTTTTGATCAAGTTTTTCTGTATATAAATTTCATATTATAAAGCTTTATTAAGACCTTTTAGTCTTATACAGATTCTCCAAGCAGAAATGTAGGATACATGCAGGAAAAACAGAAATAGTAATGGTAATATGATATTTATTTACAGGAAAAATTATATAAAGACAATCAAGCTAATAGATTAATCTGGGTAAATTGGAGGAAAGGAAATTTATTATACATGGATTTACCACAGATTCACTGCAAATGAAGGTAAAAAAGCAAAAGCTAATCATTTTTAAAATACGTAAAAAAAATTATTCTCTAGGTATATTTTTTTCATGAATATTTTTATTTTTGTGTATATAGAGTTTTGGAATTTAAAAATAAATGTATACAAATATAATATACCATTCGGGTAGGTAAGGGAACTCTTATGTCAAAATATAAACACAGAATGAATGAAAACGTCTAGAAAATATATAGAACAATAAAAACATATTTGGGAAACAAAAATATTGTTTATATTTTCTCTCTCTGATACGATTTGACAATAAAAAATGAAATTTCCAAACCAAATAGAAATAGAAAAGTTTTTCTAAGAATAAATATTGCTATTTTTATATAGAACTTTTATATTCCAGTTCTTTCTAGTAAATAGAGAATAATCTTAAAACTGCAATTTAGCGTAGAAACTGTATTCTGAGTTGTCGCCTCTCCAGTTTCACAATGGCTCTAATCGATATTTTAAAGAGGAAAGTGGCCTTTCTATACACATGGGTATTTTAAACCGCGCGCACACAATAAATTATAATCTAAAATTATAATTTATAGGGCCTATCACAAGCTAAAACATATTTTAAGCAAATTCGGCCGATTTTATAATCCTCTCGTATTTACGCAAACTTGGCCTTAAATACCCATTTCTTGATTTCTCAGGAAGCCTCTGGAACAAATATATGGTCGTAGAGGTACAGTCTGCACCACGCTGACGAGGGCCAACAGCCCGAAACGCGTACGTAGTTGGCTTTTCTTGATTTATCAAGAAATTGGGTTGGCCAACTATCACGTAACAAGTTAAATGAACGTTTAGTTAGTTTTATTTTTGTTCCACTAGATGGCGCTCTGCCATGTGAGCGTGGTCAGGATATGCCTCTTTTATTAGATATATATATGTGTGTGTGTGTGTGTGATATTTCAAGCACAAGCAGTCATGGGGCCAAGTGGTTTCAGGCGTCAGTGGGTAACACAAAGGACGAGGCAGGTTGGATCGTATCTCAGAGAGAGGCCAGCGCCGAAGACAAGGTCCTGGAGGATCTACATGATAGGGAGAGATGATCTGTCGTTATCCGATCTATGTCGGAATCCAGTGGCGATCGTAAAACTTATTGGAAGTTTCCTGGAAAGAAATGAATAATTTTTGACGAAATTTGACCCCTTGGACCCTCGTCCTGTCTTGGGCGAGGCGGACTCTCAATAAAACTTTATTGCTTTGTTTGTTATTACATGATGGTTAAGCTGGCGGGTTGAATTGTATCTATATTTTGGGGCTGTTATACATTTATAATTATGCTTCATATGAAAATCTAGTGTTTTTTGACATAATTTATCATATCATTATCATGATACTACATCCTTACATGCCAATCAATCACTATAAAAATATACTAACTTCTCCCCGAGTCATTGAGATCTTATCTACTTACAGTTCTACAGAATAACTGAGTGTTAGAAAACGATGTCTTGTGAAGACACGACGCAGTATCTGTGATGTTTGTTATAAAACCATATTTGCGGAAGAGCTTTGCTTGAAGCAATACCTTGAAATTATATGTATGTACCTCTACAGACCTATAAGCTTATGTCCATAGGTTCCCCAAACACCCCTAAGCTGCCTTCCATAGTAAATACAGGGCATATTCCAAACCAATACAATACAATGGTAGAGCGGTCTAGAGATTAATTTGGCGAAACCGCTGAGAGGGTTCACTACTGATAAGCCAAGTACTCTCATTCAATAACTTATATCATTGCAGTAAGGTCTGTAGAGATAATATTTGATGATATTGTTAAAAGGTATTTGTAATGCCTGTCTATTTATGGCTATTTTATACCATCGTATGCTTACTTTCCTTTCTTGGACTCAGGAACTCTATATAAGACGAAGCGTATTAATTAATGGGGCTTTGTTGCTAGTTTAACCTATTAATTACATTTCTAATAATTTGCGATAAGCATACAAAGAAAGAGGTACAGGGACCATTAATGGTCGTTCTCCTATTTACATATACTCATACGTTATATTTTGTGTTCATAGAAAGACTACGGTGAGACTTAGTTCATGTAAAAAATATTTGAGATGTAAAATATTTCTTTTAGGTACATTTACATTAACGGAAAAATTATGTTAACGTTCGAATTATTTGAGCTCTTGTGTTGAAACGCCAAAAAACATTCCCGAACAGGATCTAAAGAGCAGCATAGAGCGAGAGACAAGAGTGCTGACATCCAAATGGCATACTAAGACCACATCTACGGAACATTCATTTAGGATCCAATTGGATGGCAGGAACTAGTTTGGCGGTGGCGCACGAGGGGGAGCCAGTGTCGGCGAAGAGGGCAGTCGGCGCGAAGATGCCCTCGCGGCAAGAGCTCGCTGCAGCCCTGCAGGTGTCACCCTTGGATTAACATGCCCGCCGTGGGCTCCGGCACAGCAGAAGACCTTGCCTCCTCGGACGAGGTGATCGTCTTCAAAACCGAGGAGGAAGACGATATAAGCGAAGAGATTAAAGTGTCCGACAATGTTGGAGATGATAAATCCAGTCTCGCCAACGAGTATGAAAAAGAGGAGGTAAGTTTTCTTAACGTACTTTTCTTTAAAATCTTCCTCGAAGTGCTACTTCGTCTAGGAACATTGTAGCAACAAGGCTGTGACATACTTAATAAGTACTCTTCTAGCACACTCCTCGCTGCTAAGTGGTGGTTCGGTTGAAGTGACGGTTGAAGGAAGGTCCTTGTACTTTGCTAAGCAATCTTCTTGTTTCACATATTCTCATTATATTTCTACAGTTCTAGAAGGTTGCTGATACAACTATCGCTTCCATACACATACACATAGAGAGAAGGTTTAACTAATGAACACAAGGTCATTCATTAATTCTAGATCCTCTTTTAAAACATTCCAGAGATGAAATATTCAGGTTTGATACTTTCTCTGATCATCATGATACGATCAAGTTGAAAATAACGTATTGATGTAAATATGCAGTTAAGTTATCCCCTCAATACTATATCTACCCGTTGTGTCTTGTAGACGACATCAGATGGGTATATAGGGTAAGGCCAAATGCCATGACAGAAGACCTTATCACTTTGACATACTTGATAAGCTGGCTCTTGAGAGTTTAAAGAGTATCTTTGGCTAAGATGAAGTGATACGTTGTGAGTATACAGAATGGATGTCAATGGTGTAAAGGGTAGGTCAAGACATGATGGAAGATGTCGCTTTTTTAACACACTTTAAGGATCTTTACTGTAAGAACACCAGGTGTAATGGTATGGCTGTTGTTGTCATAGGTTGTCAGAACACAAGAAAACGATCTATACATTGTTCTGTTCCTATATATAACTTTGGCCTCTATAAGGAGTACTTAGAACGAATAATATATTTGCATAGTTCGAAATCCCTCTTCAAATAGCAGGTGCATGATTGAAGGGATGTTTTTTTACTTCTCTGTTTGACTATTTCTACCACATACCTGGTCTTGTTGGGTTGAATGGAGCCTTACTAATTTAGGTTTCTATAGATTGACTTTATACCCAGCCACTAGTGCAAGTATAGAATGAGAATCTAATGCAGTGAGTTTTACCTTAGGTTACTGTAGAATGGAATGGTTGTTATGAAGTTGGAGAGAATGTGGAGAAAGCTTTTTGTGTGTCGTTTCTTATTCCAAACACACTCATGGTACAGGAGGTTATTTAGGAGGTTTTCCTTTTCCGTAAAGTACATCACCCGTGTAGACAACAAGTAGTTCACTTACAGGTTAAAAGAGCCCTGTTATTACAAATCAAATAACACATTATTGACTGTATTGACTTATCCATTGATGAACTCTAATCATCCCCAGCAGACAAGCTCTAAAAGCTTGATACCCTAATATGATTGAGTGGAGATAAGAAAGAAGAAGACCAATCAAATACTTTCGGCCTTGTTACCATACCCTATAATATTGAGGATTATCTACTTGTAAGAAAGATATGTAAATTGTTATTCTCTGGCGTGACGTAATCTATCCTAGCTATACTTGTAAAAATTGCAGTTGGACCAAACAACATCGTTATTGACTGGTACCATCCGTCCGATGCTCGTTGACTGTTGGGGTGGGTCTTGTATCAACAGTCGCTGTGGGGGATTGTTTCGTCCTTCTTATCCTTGAGATGAATCAGATAAGTTTCATCATCAGCTCTTATCTCCGTGACTGATGTCCCTCGGGAGGAGGAGGGACATGTTTGGTTGGTTGATTTTCAATGTCTACCTATGTTAGCCAGAGTTGTGTGTGAACCAACGTCTTCGAGCAAGCTTCCCCCTTCTCTTGAATGATTGATTGAGGGAGGGGGTTGTGTGCGATTGCGAATCACTTTTCAGAAGTAAAGAATCAAAAAATGATTTCGTAGGTTTTTTTTTAATTTGAAGTTAAATGGTGGGTCTTTTTTTTTTAATGGATTTAATATATAGATTCTTTCTGTGGGTAGAGAGGTTGATTGAGCTTTCTATGTTATATTTACTACAGTTATATATAGTTCTCGAACATAGTTTTTCTTTGTGTCTACTCTTTTTATATTAAATCTCTATATCTCAAGTACGCTGAAATTTTAAATTTTAAGATAATATGAAGCTAAATTTGAGAAATTTTGGAAACTATTCGTGTAAGATTTTTCCAAATTTGGATTTTTTTTGCAACAGAAAGGTCGTTTGTTCTTATACCAAAGAACACTAGCTGTAAATATGTTTTGACCATAACGCACAGGACATATAGAACAGGACGTATTGATAATTACTATCAGTACAACCGACATAAATGCTCTGAAGGATGAAATGCTACAATGGAAGAATGAAGTTAAAGATGAAGAGCTGGGTATTCCAAACGCATCTATATATCTTGAAACCGAACGCTGATTGATATTCGTCATCTATAAACTGTACGTTGATTTGTTTTCCTCCAAATTTTTATCTGAAAACCGTTTCTTTATAAATAAACAAGTGCTTACGACATACACGTTTCGGGTGATTGGTCCATGAAGTCTGTGAACAAATGGTTAAAACCCTCGATTCCCAACAGCCTTGAACCAGGATCGAATCCCGCATTATACACTTTGTTTTAATATGTAAATAACCTTCACTTATATTATTCATTGTTGTAAATATCATAAGATAGATTGCTCTTTTTGAGTGGTACCTAGTAAAGTTATTTTGGAACAGGATCAGAGTTATTGGTTCTCGTCAGAGAAAAAAATATTTCAAGAATTTTCAATCACCTATATTCAAAGCAACTACACTTCGTATGATAATGAGAGTGTATTAGCGTTAGGACTGTAAACATAGAAGGTATCTGGATGCTGGCTTCAGTTAGCAGGTCTCTAAGCTCCCCCAAGCTGTACACGCTTGTTCGGTGGTACATATAGTAAAATAGGAACGATACAGAGAAGAATAGCATTGCCTCTGCACAAGGATGACACGCAAAATCGTGAATCGTTCTCTAAGCTCCCCCACAAGCTATACACGCTTATTCGGTGGTACATATACTAAAATAGGAAAGATACAGAGAAGATTAACATGGCCCCTTGCGCAAGGATGACACGCAAAATCGTGAAGCGTTCACTAAGCCCTCCTGTTGTTTGATCTAGGAATATAGTCGATAGGAACAGTGGCTATTCCAATCCACCGTAAAAGTGAAAAAAAGAATGGACGATATCCTAAATGATAACGATGATGAGGAGGTTAGAATGGAGCCTCTTCCCGACATCGAGAACTGACCTCTTAGGCGGAAGGATACTTAAACCTCTTGTGGAGATCAGGTTCCTTCTCCTCGCCAGCAGCTCTCTCTCTCTCTCTCTCTCTCTCTCTCTCTAACCGAAATCTTGGAAAATCCTCAAATCTGGTCATCTTTTACTGAAGAACACCTTCTATTTTGGATTCAATTTGTTATTTTATCGATATAGTTAAACCTTTCTACTGATTCCATTCCAAATATTCAGAGCGTTTGGTTGTTTTAAAGATAAGAAAGGTCCAGTAGACAATTGACAATTTAAACAATAATATTGATTCTTCTAATTAATTGTTATAGAAAGAAAAATTAAGATCAAATAAAGGTAATAAAGGAGTAAATAACGGGTATATAAAATGTAGGACAATATATAGTTGTGTATGCGTACAAATATCTTCAGTAAAGGAGACTTCCCCACCTTGAGAGAGTTCTCCTCCAGACAAGGAGAGGTACAGTAGAACATGCTCCATGGTAAAAATTCTGATCGTGGAACGGAACGCACGCTGTTGTTGCGCCATATATTCAGATCTATCTAAACGTTGACTATTGACCAACCCGTTTTCTTGGTTAATCAGGAAAAACCATCAGACTGTTGGATATCTTTAGCGTGGGTAGCAAAATTCACTCCATGATGTTTAAATAAAGTTTTGGTGTTCATTTTCTATTTGTGAATCAATATCCAAAATAACGGAACATGATGCTAATTCTGATAACTTTCCATATCCTCCGTATTATTGATTAATCTTGATTTATTTTTTTTTATATCTGAGATATTTAATGATTTTTTTTTGCTTATCCTTAGTAAACTTACTACAGGCCATTATAATAATGGTGAGTAGAAATAGGCAACTGCTTTTACTGTAAGTACACCACATGTCTACACATATGAAAAGCAGTTCGACTTTGCACTCACAAATTACACTTAATTTAATTACAAAATACACTTAATGTAATATATATAAGGTGTGTTCTTCGTAAATGGAAATCTATATTTCTCTCTTTTATCTTTGTAACATCGCGCGCCTTCGACTCTCACCTGGCTTGCAAAAGTCTTGCTTGAAAGGGTTGAGTTATCAGGAACCGTCTCTTAAACCCATAAAGTGCTATGCAATAGTTATATGATAATGTGTGAAAAATTTTCCATCAGCTAATCTATTCCAAAAACGTTTGTTCTTTGACACTTACACTCACTTAAGGAAGTTTCGTATTTTTATGTCTTCAGTCGTTTTTTTTTTAAGAAGACAGAGGCAATTTTGTTCACACCTAGTTATCTCGTGTGTCTTCATTAAATTTCACTGTTTATCAAATATTTTTCGGAGTTATTGTCTAAATCCCGATATACATGTTAAAATGTACAACTATCTTAAGTTTTGTTCATGAGTATACTTTGGCAAACAATGCTGATTACTTGATCGTAACATAGAAGATAACAAACTTCCATAAATACAATCAATCTGCTAGCATAGAAATAAACACGTTGCGTTTAAATCCCTCTTGTTGTAGATCTTCATTGAAGGCCTTGAAAACCAAACTTAATTTTTTAAAAGCCAACCTACTTTATTCGAGTTGAAAAAATAGGTTTCTCTAAAACAAAACTGTTTAAAATATAGGATAGATCTCATTATTTTTTCTCCTTTAATATTTTAAGATATTTAACTCATTCTGATTCTAACTTTTATAATAATTTTGAATGCACAAATTTCTCCCACCTACTTTGTATTTTTAAAAAATTATTTCAACTGTGATATTATAACACTATGCGGCGCTGAGTTTGTTTGTACAAAAATGTAATGCCTTGATAAAGGTTGGCGTTCAGCCAACCGATATATTGGCAACTAAATATTTTATTAAATCTAATATATGCCTTTTTATTAGCTAATGATTTAAATATGAATTGCTCTATTTTCAAAACAAAGCTGTGTGTGGTAAAAAGATATCATTATTATTATTACAAGAAAAGTAGTTCATCTTGTTGAATCGGACTTTGAAGCTCTGCTAGTACCTTAAAAAAAAAAAAAAAAACAGAATTAGGAACAGACAAAGCGAGAAATATAGATACGGATCACAATTCTTAAGGTGTAGTGATAATCCAATAGGCCATCTTAGATGTTGCATGACATACCATTTAAGTTGTCGAAACCTTGAAGAACAAACAAAACACCAATTAGCGACAAAAGCAAGGCGATAAATCCCAATTTTCCACCATTTCCCAAGGCAAGGATGATACAAGGCGTGAAATCCAAGCTGTCGTATGATTGCAATAAGTCAATGAACCTGTCGAAGCGGACTTTGAAGCTGCTGCTGCGAGGGCCTTGAAAAACAAACAGAGCAGGCCAGCCCCGTGTGCGGTGAAGGAGGCGTGGCCCAATCCAACTTGTTATAAATCTCTCCTCCCCCCCTCCTGGAATTTCCTCCCGCGGCGACTGCAAACGACCACTTCTTCCTCGTCGTCTGCTCTCGCCAACAAATTCTTGTGGCGTCTTTGATGGGAATATATTTGTTTTGACAGATCTGTTTGGATGGAACCCTCCTCATTCACTGTGTGTCTTTTATGGAAATCTTTCTTTGATAGGATTCTTGCTTTAGCTCTTGTTTCTTTGTGTCGTTTGGTTCCTTTCCACTTGGCTTCAGTTGGAATTTACCTCAACAAATTAGGTTTCACCTAGATGGACATCGCTTTTTATTAAATATAAGTTCTGTATTCCAGCAAAGCGCCAAAGAAGGCACCATATGGTCTTATATCGAGTGCTTCCCCCAAAATATCCAAAGGTTTTCCTTTTTATTTTCTGTTTCACATGTTATGCCATGATTTCAATGGGTCTTTTTGCATGCATATGGGTCGCCACATGTTATGAACAGAACTTCATGTTAGTTTCCACACACATATATATTAGACATGATATATTTTATAACTTCACCCCCTTTTTTGCATTTTATGTTTTTTTAATTATATGAATTTAAAGAATTTTGAATAAAAATTTGCCATATATTGTGAATGCTCAATAATAAAATTGATTTTTAGCATATCACTATCAATTTCAGTTGACAGGATATATATATTTTTTGAATGTTCAAACAATTTCTTCGGCCTGGAATCGTCAATAGGGACATCGTCTTCTTGTAAGGAAGTCTTGATTTTGACACGGCGTTAAAATCCTGGAGCCAGTCTCGGAAAATGTAGATCACAGCATCCAAGGCCTCAAGGTCTTCTCGGCAATCTTCAGTTTGTCTTCCCTGATCTACCCAGCATCTTCACCAAATGTCACGTTTATGATGCAAAACAAATTAAAATTTATAAAATACAAAATAAGCAATGAGTATAAAAAATAAATATCAAAATTGGGTGTGCGATATTTTGTTAGCGCGGTCAGGATATTATTTTTTTGTTTTTAAAATATATCTAAAATTGCTGACTTCAAAACCCTCCGTTACCCGTTCAAAACTTGCCTTTGAGCTAATATAAAATGTTAGCTACGAACCCATTCTTCTTACAATCTAAACATCTAGAATTACTTATTAAAAAGGATGGGGAATATTAAGAAAGAGAAGCATCTGACTCATCAATAGCGATTCCTTTAAACTCGCATTACAAAAAATCGCCTTTTTTCAGTTTATCAGATTCTATCAAGCACGAGGCGGCAATGGGGTAGGTAGACCAAAATGTGGATAATGTTCTTTGTCCAAGTAGTCGGTAAAAAAGTAGCGCCGAGATGGTTTTTGTAAAAGGGAAAATTTGGGAAAGAGAAAGGAGATGGTGAAGACATTGAGGGGTATTGAGGGGTGAAGTTCTTAATTGACCAGGAGGGTGAAATACATTAATCTCCCAGCATTGCTGCTTCTTGTCAACGCTTTCATTAACATTTCCTGTGAGCGAGCTTTAGCTGTTTGGGATTGTGCAAATCTCGATAAACCTTTCTTTACCATTTAATCAATTTTTTATCTAGCTGATCAATTCCTGACAACAATTATAAGGTTGTCCCAAAAGTTCGTAAACATACAGTTAAACCTGTCTATAGCGCGCCCTCTAAATAGCGCCTCCCTCTCTATAGCGCCCGATTTTAAATACGTAGTACGATGCGATTTACATAAAAAATCACCTGTTTATAGCACCCCCTCTCTATAGCACCCTATTTTGGTGAGTCCCAAGAGGAAGCGCTATAGAGAGGTTTAACTGTATTATGATTTATATTTTGCAAGTGTTTACAAACTTTTGGGACAACCTTGGTAATATTGGTAACCTTGGTAAAATTATAACAGAAATCTTATAGAAGAATGATTTAATCTCTGATGTTCTATATCAAGGGTGGCCAATCAGCAGGTGGGCCAAGTTTCAGAATTACAAGGTTGTCCCAAAAGTTCGTAAACACTTGTAAAGTATGTTTACGAACTTTTGGGACAACCTTGTATTTCAATGTGAAGAGACTCCCAACTCCCGAATAAAACACCAATTCAGAGTTCTTCATACATATGCCACTCTCACAATATTAGCTTACACACAACCTTTAGATTAAATAAATTATTAAAAGAAAAGTGCAAGATATAAAATAAGGGAAAAAATTGGCTTTTGATATTTCAATTGAATTTTTTTAGATTACAAATTCAGTGTATAGCCTTAGCGAATATTTTTTTGCTGGGAAAAGGAACAACGTTTAAAATGTATATGAAATATTACTATATTAAATTTAATTGCCATCTATCGTTAAAATTTTACACAAATAAATTTACTGTCAATGCGTTTCTTTTAAATATCATCAAATATTATCAATAACTCATATCATTGCAGTAAGGTCTGTAGAGATAATATTTGATGATATTTAAAAGAAACGCATTGCCAGTAAATTTAGTTGTGTAAAATATTACTATATCTCTAAGAGAAAAGTATTTGTTTAAATTTGACCATAATATATTTTTATTCAACTGGAGGAAAGGGAGGGGTTATAAGTTTAAAAAAAGTACAATAATCTGAAAGTTGCAAAAGATATTGAGTAAAAATCTATTTCTCCCGAAAGCCGCTCAGAGATTTGTAAAGATGGTTTAAGCTGAGATTTGTGTGGAGCTGAAATCCAGGACAGTTGGCTCATTTTTACAAACAGCTTACATTTACTGACACAGTAGCTTGGTGTTTCTTCATCACTTACTTCAGAATTAAACCTTTATTTTTGAAATTTTACCAAATTTATAATTCTTCAGCAAAAATATAGGACTGAAATGTGTTGCCTTGTGACACTTGTGAAGTGAATTGATTGGAAAGGTGTCAAGTGAAGTCGCTGTTTTGTGATAGAATTTAACCTCTTTCACCATGAATAACAAATTTACTAGAGTCATGGGAGGTGGTTGTACGAAACACATCGAGATTTTTTAGATTGTTAGTGGATGTGGCACGTTTAGTGGCGTCGATATGGAGCTTGTGTGGCTCGAGATTGATTTGGACTAAATATTTTTAGTTACCATCTTATAGTTATATATATATTACTAGATTACTTTTTTTCTATTTGATTGAAGAATATCTGGTTCGTTACCCCAGATTTTCGGACAAGCTCATGACGTGTCAAAGCCGATTTATATGCTTTGTTCCATTGTTAAATCTTGTTGTTAAACAATTTAAATATTTATATTGATGCGTTCATAATATTTACTTCAAAAATAATAATATAAACTTATCTTATTCATTATATTTCTCTTTTTTTGTGTATATATATACTCGTATATACAAGTATACTTTTTGAAAATAGAGCAATCCATATATAAATCTTTAATTAAAAATGCATATATTGGATCAAAATATCATTTATTTTACCAATATTTCAGTTGGCTGAACGCCAACCTTTATCAAGGTGTTATAACATATTAATGTTTCAACAACAAACTATTAAGACGTTATGTGGCGCTGAGTTTGTTGTTGACACACATTAATATGTTATAATACATTGATAAAGGTTGGCGTTCAGCCAACTGAAATATTGGTAAAATTATTGATATTTTGATCCAATGTATGCCTTTTTATTTCAACAAGTATACTTGTATAACTTTTTGTGTCTGCTTTTTTAAATTATATTTCGAGGCAAATACTATATGTCTTTATAAAAGGTTTATTAATCATTTTCTAACGAAAAAATCGTCACAAAATTGAGAAACGAGCCAAAGTTTCCAATTCTGACCCACTTACATTCACTCTATAAGACACCAGACAATTTCCTAATATATTTCCTTCGACGTTCTATAATATCGTTTGTTTGTGTTTATACAAGGTTGTTCCAACTGTTCATAAACACCTGCAACAAATTCAAAATTTTCTTAAAACGTTGTTTTTCTTATTACTTGGTGAATAATATTATTACGGCGAATACATAATACAATTACTTTATACATAATACAAAGACATTATACATAACGGCTAATAATATTGGTATTTCAATTTTTTTGCAAGTGTTTACGAACTTTTGGGACAACCTTAAACAATAAAGCATCTATAAACCTATAACGAAACATTTCCTGATAGCATGACTGACCGTTTCTGATGACAGAGCACCATCTATCGGAATAAATATAAACTGAACACTGATTTCTTTTTCAAGAAATTTCCTAATAACCTTTTTTGATTTTGCAACCACGTAAACATTTTGGGCTTTTTGATCTCTAATTTTAACTTCTTTTTAAGCCCATGTAATAGTGATCTATTCTGAATGTATCGCGTATGTACAGTTGTGTTTGTTATTCCGAGATAACAGGCTTTACTGTAGGATGATTGGTCTTTATATAATGAGGGGCGAAGACCTGAAATGCACTTTCTGTGGATCAGGAATAACAATGGAGATGTTGCACTACTTATTTGACTGTGCTGCTCTGTCTGAGGAAAGACGAAAACTAAATGATAAAACGGGGCAACTTTGTCCTTCATTTCCGGCACTAATTAATGAAATTTCAAAGAATAGGTATATAGCGGTGGCCATATTTGGATTCCACAGGATTATATCCCGGAAAAAGGCCACACAGTGTTCTCCCCATCCCTTGTGAACTGGCGAATCCTGTATAGGGCGAGAGGCCCTAAATAAAGGCTTTGTTGTTGTTTGTTGATAGGTCTTCATAAAGATATTGGGTGATTGATTATATGAAGTGAAATTTTGAAATATATATCTACACACTATATTATAAATAGGGATACATTCTCACATATATATACATAAGGTTGGGTCAATAAGTAATGCACAATCATCAATAATTTTTATTTGACAAACCATAAACATTGTATATATGAATACCTAACTATTAGCTATATATCATCCAATATATCTCCTCTGTACACATTTGGTCCAGTGTTCTTTCCAACTCACAACTTTGGTAAAATGCTACATCTTGCTTTCTGAACCACCCTCTAACCTCATGGAGTAACATTTCATCATTTCCAAATGTTCTACCGCGTAGAGAATTCTTTAATTTACCAAACAGGTAGAAGTCGGAAGGAGCCAGATCAGGACTGTAAGCTGGGTGAGGCATCAAAGTCCACCCATATCTGGAAATTTGAGCCAATGTCTGTTGCGCGATGTGAGGTCTTGCATTGTCCTGATGAAATTTGATTTGACAGGCCCTTGTGTATATATAAAAAAAATATAAGTTATTAAATTATAACTGTTTTATATATTTTTAATAGGATTTGCCTAATATATCCATTAATATGTATAAGGGGCTGGTTGTCGACGAGTGAACTTATCGTTCGTTGACCAGTTTTTCCTAAATTATTCATTTCTTCAATGGTCCCTTATTTCTGTACTAGACGAATGGCCCGGACAACGCCCGGGTTTTACCCGAGTGCGAATATATTTTAAAAACGTTGTCTTGGGTGGTCGCTATAGACAGGGTGGTCTGTATAGACAGGTGTATGTATCACACAGCTGATAACAGGGTTGTCTAGAGTGGTCGCTATAGACAGGGTGGTCTGTATAGACAGGTGTATGTATCACACTGCTGATAACAGGGTTGCCTAAAGTGACCGCTATAGACAGGGTGGTCTGTATAGACAGGTGAATGTAACACACTGATGATAACAGGGTTGCCTAAAGTGACCGCTATAGACAGGGAGGACTGTATAGACAGGTGGATGTATCACACAGCTGATAACAGGGTTGTCTAGAGTGGCCGCTATAGACAGGTGTATGTATCACACAGCTGATAACAGGCTTATCTAGAATGGCCGCTATATACAGGGTGGTCTGTATAGACAGGTGGATGTATCACACAGCTGATAACAGGGTTGTCTAGAGTGGTCGCTATAGGCAGGGTGGTCAGTGGTCGCTATAGACAGGGTGGTCTGTATAGACAGGTGGATGTAACACACTGCTGATAACAGGGTTGTCTAGAATGGCCGCTATAGACAGGTGTATGTATCACACAGCTGATAACAGGGTTGTCTAGAGGGGGGCAGGGAGGACACGTGTTCGCCGGCAGCCAATGGGCGCGCATTCTATCCGTGAGCTTCAGACAGAATAAGGCAATTATATATATAGATAAGAACAACCCTCTCTCTCTCTCGCTTGTTCGGCGGTACATCTACCACAATAGGAACGATACAGAGAATGACACGCAAAATCGTGAAGCGTTCTCTTTCTATACCAGTGAATTAACGTAATCACTAATTTCATGTAAGTGCAAAAAAAAAAAAAAAAAAAGAAAAGGAATTGCTCTCTACATAAGTAGAGAGAGTGGTCTACTTGAAGTATATTTATTCGAAGCGGTCTACCCACTATGATTATCATAGCCATGTTCTAAAAAAAAACATTTATATACATAAAGTATCATAAATTAATCTAATCCTTCAACGTTTATTTTAAAGAACACTAAAAAAAAGTCCATAAAATACAAAGCAGAAGATAATTTCAATAGAGATGAACCCACCTATAATTTGGCAGGAGGTATTCCAAACGCGCTTATCTACTCTGTGACCATTATAAAAATATTTTGCCCTTATCATCACGATGAAATATGGCGGCGTTGACGTGCCATCGTCTGCGTAATTTGCAATAGGGTGGATTGGCAAAAACTACCAACGCTTGCTCGTAATTTTTTCTTCTTCTTCTTTCATTGACATAAATCTTATCATTTGACCAGAGATAGCCCCTATCTGTGGATGTCGTAAAGTTTAGTATTCCTTTGTTGATGGAGCACCGTCTCTTCTGCTCTCATTTTCTTTGATCTTCTGATTCTTTTTTTAAGCCTCGTCGTAATCCACTTGAATTATTTTATCTTTGTATTATAAACTCGTGTTTTCTAAAGGCGAGTGCTTACAATTAACTCATCGTATTATTTTTGCTTTAAATATTTTATTAGATTTTATTATTAATGTAGAACACTACTTTTTAAACTATATAATATTTCTACTTTATTTCGTAAAACTCGTTTATATATTTCTCTTTATAGAGTTTACAATATTATAAATACATTTAACTGAGTTACTAAGGTTTATTCTGCGAATTTGGAAAGAAAATTTTAAAATATTTGACCAATGTTGCGTATACATATTATAACATCTCTCTACGCATACAATATGTTTAATACATTAAATTAATCTAACAAATTAAACTATTCGATATAATCTATATTATTATCTATGTTATTTTTCTTAAATTTGTATATAATATTCAAATAGGTGCCCCATATAAACATGTAAATATTATTTTTGACTATTGGACTGTAATTGTGAAGATTTGTAGAGAACATGTCAGCTTTTGTCAAATCTTCTTTAACTCAATCCAGTGCTAAACTTCCCTCTGGGATTTTCCCATTATTATCTCTGTCATTTCTTACTGGCTTGATGGTCACCGAGATGGTACATCGAGCTCAAGACAGAGATGGCTGGTGTCGTGTTTGGGATGTAATACGTACAGTACAACGTTCGATCGCGAATATAATGATCTTATCTGTGTCATTTGGTCCTTTCCACTTATTTCTTCTTTTTCAATGTGCTGTTGTGTACTGGGGGCATCTTGGAGAATCCTTCTGAGAGAAAGATTAGGAAAGTTACTTGTAGGACATGTGGGGGTTGTAACAACGACACAATACTTTAGATGTCAGCCACTATAGAGTGGTATTCTTCTTCTACCACTGTTAGCCCATCACTTATTTTGATTCTTCATTCATCTTTGACCCTCTTCTTTTCCAATATCTTGACAAATTCAATAAGGAATCTAGGGTTTGGTTTCTTTTTACAATTCTTTTATTTCTCGAAATTTCGAGTAACATGGACGGGTAACATTCAACAAGGAGACCAAGGAATACTTCTTCTAGCCAAATTATAACACGCCTACTTATAAAACTTATAACACGCTTATCTTTTTTTTTCTAGGTTCGTTTTTTAAGGAACAAATCTTATTTGAGGATTTTATGGTCTGGTACTTCCGCACTGACTTAAGCATGTTAGAAGGAACATTATCCGAGTCTTATTAAGACGATATATAAAAAATCTCAGTTTTGAAGATGACACTTATGGCCAAGGTCAACTGTTCACGGCCCTTGGTAAACTCCCACGTGTCTATAGCCGCAATGGTTGTTACAAATCTCTTCAAGGCTATCAGGACTGAAACCGGTGGAACGTCAGTATCATTGACCTTAGCTTAGTTAGAAACCTCAATTCTACAAATTCCAATGTGCTATTAGAGGTATTCCAGGATTGTGGATTTCTACAAATTACAAAAACATTTCAAGATGCCCCGCAACTCTATGTTAATACATTAATTAAAGGAAGCTTTCGGGCAGGCCCTTCTCCAGCTAACTGAAACGTATCATACGTAATGTCGTAAAGTATTGAAGGATTCAACCCGAGAACAACAAGGAGGACCAGCTGGAGTGATGCCATCTAGAAGTGAACGAACTCATATTTCAAGAAAATAAAGTCATATATCCGCTCAAGACAACGATAGCGACATTTAGGTGTCAAATTAATTGCCCCTGCGGTCGGGTTTACTGTGAATTCTATCGAAATATTCCTTAGTATAATGATGGCTAGCAATGTAAGCTTTACAATACGAAATAGATGGCTTTCCGAATTCAACACAACTGGGGTTGTTTATCTTTCCCGCTGTGCCCGTTTTCTCTATATATACACACCATTGCATATACCAGTATATATACCAGATGTGTAACACTACGTCAGATAACGTCAGATATTATGGGAACTTGGCTAATAACCGCACAATAAACTGGA
>CP092866.1:104749427-104802706 GCA_030710605.1 Cordylochernes scorpioides | reverse complement strand
ATCTACAAGAATTTTGTTATAATTTACCAAGGTTACCTATATTACCAAGGTTGTCCCAAAAATTTGTAAACATATTATGATTTATATTTTGCAAGAGTTTGTGAAACTTGGGACAACCTTGGTAATATTGGTAACCTTGGTAAATTATAACAATTATATTGTAGAAGAATGATTTAATCTCTGATGTTCTATATCAAGGGTGGCCAATCAGCAGGTAGGCCAAGTTTCAGAATTACAAGGTTGTCCCAAAGGTTCGTAAACACTTGTAAAATATAAATCATATTATGTTTACGAACTTTTGGGACAACCTTGTATTTCAATGTAGACTCCTAACTCCCAAAAAAAAAAAGACTTTATATCCACCCAAAGCAATGGCATTAACATAGGTATTGAACTATTCCTCCCACACACAATGCCGTTACATAAAGCAGTACCCGGTAAAAAATAGAAATGTATATCTAGATTTGACGTCTATTTTGACGGGAGAGATGACCTTTATCTTTATAGATCAATATCCTCCCGGCAAAATCTCCATCTATATGTTGGCCAGATGGTCCTATCCTAATGTTGGTAATGGCCATAGTGAGGAACGCCCCCCTGCTGATGATTATTTGGGTAAACACCATTCGCCTTCATCGTTCACCAATCTTCAGAAATACATTATCTGAAAAAAAGGATCATTGTTGTCATGTCCATCTCTATCACAGCAATGTCCTCTATCTTGGATGTGTAAAGTTGCTGCTCTGGGTCCATGTCAATTTTTTGCAAGACTGTGGCCATTGCTGGGCATGAGAATATGTGGGTAGGTGTTCGTTTCATACCATGAACATTACTATCAATCTAAAACATACGACTCGCCATAATAACCTAGAATCTTCTTCTTCTTCCTCCTTATCTCCGCTTAATCATATCAGGGTATCAAGCTTGTATAGCTTGAAACTTGACAACCATTATGACTGGATGAAGTAGAATGCGTCTGCCTTTGTCATTAAGACTGAGAGCACTACTCAGTGGCAGGCCGACTTAGCTCCAAAAGAAATGGCCACCTCTGACATGAGGAACAGACGCCATGTGCAGCCGCTCCTAACATGGAGTACAAACGCTGATCATCCTGTATCCCTGAATCAGGAGTCCTTACAGGATACCTATCAGCCGGGCCAGCTGAGCCCAGGTTTTTTACCGAACTTGTTACTACTCCTCCTTTTTCATCCCGGCTTGGGACCAGCAAAGGCGGAGGTATAACCTGGTATGATAAAATCTACATTATTCAGTTTTGAAAATCAACATTAGAAGCTGCTCTAGAAAAGCTATCATTCAGTTAAGATATCTAAAACGTATGGGAATGCCACACACACCCATTGTGATAATATAAAAGAATAAAATAGAAATCAAAACACGTTTCAAAACAAAGTTTATTTCCAGACAAACCAATCAGCAAACGAATATTTTACATAACCACAATAATTTCCTTCTGGTAGCTTCCAAAGAAATAGGACCTTCAGGCATAATTTGATCAAGGTATTCTAGAGTGTGGGCTATGGTCCATCTTTCATCAGGATTGTATCTTAGAAGATTTGCCAAAATGGTGTTATCATGCATGTTGACTCTTTTAAGCTCACGGAACTGGAACTCTGAGGCTTCAGACCTTATCTTTTCAAAGTTGGATGATTTAAAGACCCAATTTCTCTTAAAGAGAAAATAGTAGACGCATCCAATACTAAAGAAATCTGACTTGGCGTCGTAAAATAAATCTAGAAGGCATTCAGGGGACGCGTATCTAGGCGTGCCTACAAAACCATGTCGATCTTCTCTATTGTACAGCAGTGTTCCAAAATCAGCAATCTTGATACAATCTCCCATCACTAGAATATTTTCAGGCTTGAGATCTCTATGCATGAATTCTCCTTTCTGATGCAGGTAGTCAACTCCGAGAAGGATCTGTCGAAGAATCTCACGTTTTTGTACTTCGCTATAGGAATGATCGACGGCGTGGTCAAATAGGTCTCCATCGCATAGATCCATGATCATAAAATAATGGCCGCAATCAGTGAAATGACTGTACAACCTGAGGATATTCGGATGGTCGAATGACTCTTGTCGCACAGCCTCTAATTCGACGCTCATTCGAAGCCATTCCACAGCTTTTGGAGAGCATTTGCACGCGTACATCACATCGGAATCAATGTCTTGCACCTTGAAACAATAAGCATGGTTTCCACGTCCAATAAAAGCGCATTTCTTATAAATCACTAACTTGGTATCATCGAAAATCATATCTGGAACTTCTTCCTTGTGATGTTTTTTGTAATTCATTTTCTGCGATATAATTTTACGATGCCAAGTAGAAGATAGTTGCTATACACAATATGCTACAAACAGAGAAACTATAAATAAGTTTGAAGTAGTTTTAGAGAGAGACTTTTCTCTCTTATTACACACAACACTTATATTTGTATTTTTTTATAAACACAGCTCTCCAAATATCTAATATGTAAATATGCAACTTTTTTTCATTTGCATATTTTTATAAAGAATTTATGGCCGTGTTTATATAGAAGCGTTAAATAATAGAATATATCTTTAAAACATAATTTTCTTAATATTAAAATATATCCTGAATATAGAAGTTACCTGGCCTGCATTCATATTTCTGTGAAAAATAGACACTTCAACCAGTTAGGTTTTTTTTTATTTTCTCAAATGTTCGACAAGAATCTTTTGTCGAAAATTTGAGAAAATGAAAAAAAAAAAAACCCCTAACTGGCCAAGTGTCTATTTTCCCCAGAAATTGAAATATATCTTTGCTCATTTTTATTTGTTTATACGGATTCGGTAGATTGAGATCAACACAAAGTAGTTTCGAGACAAATGGAAATTTCGAAAAATTGGATGTCCGGGTATTGTGATTTAAACACTTCTCTCTAAAAAGAAAAATATTCTTTTAAAACAATAAATTTACATATGAAATGTGATATTTAAGAACATGCTATCCATATGTAAAAATGTATATAATGTATTTTATTATATAGCGCCAACAGCGCGAAACGCGTTCGTGGATGGCTTTTCTTGATTTATCAAGAAATTGGGTTGGCCAAATATCAGGGAACAGGCTAAATCAATGTTTAGTTGATTTCTGTTCTACCAGATGGCGCTCTGCCTTCTGAAAAGCACATGTGCTCCTGGTCAAGATATGCCTTTTTATCTTTAATAATGTATTTTATGATTATATTTTAAAAAGTTCATACTCTGACTATAGCGCACAATATAAGAAATATAATAAACTTTTCCAGGGGTAAAATAGAAAACAAATTGACGAATCCGCTTGAATTCTAGCTTCTATAGATAATACATTAACAGAGTTTTCCGTTGTTTTTTTTTTTGCTTATCCCTAGTACACGTGGTACAGGCCATGATTATCATGGTGGGTAGTTAGCGACTGCTTTTACTGTAAGCGCACCACATGTCTACACATGTGAAAAGCAGTTCGACTTTGCACTTACAAATGCCAAAGCCCCGTTTGGTTACTTGCACTCGCTGGTGGGGTTGGACTTTTGCAAGAATCGGGGGCCATTGGAGCATTTTTTTTTTTTTTTTTAAACAGAAAAAAGTGCCCAATGCGGGAATCGAACCCGGGTCCTTGTGGTCGAAAACCAAACGGTTTACCCAGCCTTCCATGTTTTCAGTTGTAAAGTTTTAAACAATCTCCTCCAAAAATACTGAACTATACATAGCGATCTATATACCAAACCTTTCGTTATTTTTTACTTCATGTGTCACATTTATTTTTATTCTCCAAATGTTAGTACAGTAAACTCTCCTATAACGCGATTAATGTGTTCCGTGTTGTATGAAATCGCGTTATAGGAATTCGCCTTGTACGAAATAAAACTTGTATAACGCGAATGTTGTTAGGTAAATTGTTTTATTTTATAACGCGTTATACGAAAATTCGCGTTGTATAAATAAATTTGTCGCAATTTTTTTTATCGCGTTGGACGAAATCGCATTGTAAAAACTCGCGTTATAGGAGAGTCTACTGTAGTCATATTTATTTTTTATTTATTCAATTTTCCTATCGTAGATTTTTAGCCTTCAAATTTTACTTTATTTATTAATCATTTGCTTTGTTTTCAAAACATGTGCATTTGAATTATTGAATTCTATTAATTTCTAATAATAGATATTTCGTGTTTCTAATTCTATTGTTAATTACATTTATCATAATTGTTAGTATAGTTTTGTTTCTTATTTTTATTTTTCACAAGAAAAAATTGCTATCTGCCCGAATGTATATACAATTAAACCTGTCTATAGCGCCCCCTCTAAATAGCGCCTTCCTCTCTATAGCGCCCGATTTTAAATACGTAGTACAATGCGATTTACATTAAAAGTGACCTGTCTATAGCACCCTATTTTGGTGAGTCCCAAGAGGGGGCGCTATAGACAGGTTTAACCGTATTTTGCTTAGAAAGTATTTTCATTTAACTTTACTTTAAATGCTGCTTATAAGAAATCAGAATATAACAACAACAAAAAGCTTTATTAAGACCTTTTAGTCTTATACAGATTCTCCAAGTAGAAATGTAGGATACATGGAGGAAAAAAAAGTAATAGTACCTTAATGGTAATATGAAATTTATATATAGTAAAAATTATATAAAGACAATCAAGTTAATAAATAGATTATTCTGGAATTATAAAACTATTTTAGAGGCGTAATATTCTTTTTAAAATAAAACAATTTCTACTGTCCTTACTGCGATGGAAAAATTAAAGGGAGGGCCTGGCTCATCAGTGGTGAACCCTCCCAGCGGTTTCGCCAGTTTAATCTACCATACCGCTGTTATATTGCATTTTTGGAACTTCCTTTTATAGGTGACTGTTGTAAGACTCTTGGAATGGGCATTTTAGAAGAACTATGGACATAAGCTTTTAGGACAGCAGAATTAAATATAATTATAAATATATAATATGCTTCGAGCAATCGCTCTTCCGCAAATATCAAATTGTGTCTTTTATTAGAACAATAATGTTACGATGTACTAGAGCGCCATCTGTTATCATTATATTTAATTCTGCTGTCCTAAAAGCTTATGTCCATAGTTCTTCTAAAATGCCCATTCCAAGAGTCACCTATAAAAGGAAGTTCCAAAAATGCAATATAACAGCGGTATGGTAGATTAAACTGGCGAAACCGCTGGGAGGGTTCACCACTGATGAGCCAGGCCCTCCCTTTAATTTTTCCATCGCAGTAAGGACAGTAGAAATTGTTTTATTTTAAAAAGAATATTACGCCTCTAAAATAGTTTTATAATTTGATAACAGATGGCGCTCTAGTACATCGTAACATTATTGTTCTAATAAAAGACACAATTTGATATTTGCGGAAGAGCGATTGCTCGAAGCATATTATATATTTATAATTATATTTAATTCTGCTGTCCTAAAAGCTTATGTCCATAGTTCTTCTAAAATGCCCATTCCAAGAGTCTTACAACAGTCACCTATAAAAGGAAGTTCCAAAAATGCAATATAACAGCGGTATGGTAGATTAAACTGGCGAAACCGCTGGGAGGGTTCACCACTGATGAGCCAGGCCCTCCCTTTAATTTTTCCATCGCAGTAAGGACAGTAGAAATTGTTTTATTTTAAAAAGAATATTACGCCTCTAAAATAGTTTTATAATTTGATAACAGATGGCGCTCTAGTACATCGTAAGATTATTCTGGGTAAATTGGAAAAAGAAATTTATTATACCTGGATTTACCACGGATTCAATAGAAATCAACAAACATCTTTAGCAAGACTTAAGAAGTAGCCATATAAAAACCTTAAAATTTCAAAATGGACAAAAAAAACTTCAATAACTGCTTGAAATGCAATAGTGTGGAAGCTTCTCCGGAACATATCTTGTCATGCTCATAACTGACAATAGAGGACCTATTTTATAGGCCTATAACTACCATCGCAAAATTGGAGAGGAGAGGAGTGGACTTCAGGAATTGGTTTAACCATGGAGATAAGCACCACCACCACCGCGGATTCACCACAAATGAAGATTTAAAAAAAAAGCAAAAAGGAAGAAACCAGAATATACACATTGCAATTTTTAAGCCATCATATATACTCTTAATCTATACTTTATTGACAAATACTACCCCATAGATGTAAGCCGTCTTCTATATATGCCATGATAGTTCACGAACTTATTGGGTTCAACTTGAGATCTCGAGATATCATTCGATCAGCAGCACGTATCCTCCACCCATGCACGTATATTCTCAAAAATTGTTTATAACACACAAAAAAGGTAATATTTATTTCCTCCCCCTTTCAATATCATTAATACAGGCCACACTTTCAACATCAAAAACCCCACCATACATTACAGGCACATACATATCTTTCACCAAAGACTTATCCTAGAATCCATAGTATCCCACAAACTGAACAGCATCAACAGAAAAATAGATCTACCAGAAGCTTATCATCCTCTTCTGTCCTTTATTTAAACCTCCCACATGTTTATTTCAATAGCCCTAATCATGCGCCGTCTCGTGGTTTCAGACTGCAGATTTAATATTTACTTTTTTCAAAAATCGGTCTTCTGTTAATATTAACTTATATAAATAGTTTTAAAACTTTCCTTTTTTATATATATTTTTTTCCTTCCTACCAGTTGTACCATAGTTCATATAAGTCGAGCTTCATTGCTCGCCTGTTGAAGGGTTTTTACCCGAAAGCTTGCACCTATACATCAAAAAAAGAAATTCGGCTTCCTTCACCATGTTTTTCGTCTAATTAATATTTAAATATGTAAAAATTAATTTGTATAACAATAGTATATATATCATCAATTTATTATCGTGATACTCCTGTAGGAGTACTAACAAGTCCGAAAGCTTGAAAATAAAAAAAAAATTAAACAAGAAACTTAACCCTGGAAGCTTTATTTACTTTATAATACTCTTAATGTGTCTTCACAGGTCCTTCGGGTAAACCCAGAGCGTTGCCCGGGTCACTCGGTTAGTCTCACTATATTTTCCTGGCTGTTCTATGAAATTGTTTTCAAATAAAAAATGAAAACTAGGAGGAAAGCATGTTACAGTTTTACAGACAATAGTATTATGGCATGAAATAATTTATATTTTATTATTTAATTTAATTATTCAATGAAAATATATCAAACAGATTTGTATTATTTTATATTTTGTAATATATATATATAATATCATCATTTAGTTGCCTAGCTTGCTTGTTCGATATTCTCTAGCTGTAGATAGTTTGGTAGATAATTGTCGACTGGTGACGTCATCAATAAATACTTCTACACCTTCAGATATACAAAGACTTGATTTCTACGCTACAATATAATTGAGAAAAGAGCTACAGTTCAATTTATCAATGTTTATCAATGTTTCGAGATATTTTGACACACCAGATTTCTCATTTAAAAAACAAATATTTATTTTTAAAAATAAGTAACAGTATACACTTTAAATATAATTATGTAAATATTTATCTTAAGAAAATATAATTCGTGTTTTAATCAGTGATTATTTCGAAATATTGAACGCAGTGTGACCAGATTGTTTTTTATTCTTAAAATGACAAATATGTATTTTTATAAATTTAATTGGAATCTATCGTTAAAATTTTGTACAAATAAATTTATTGGCAATGTATTTCTTTTATATAATACATATTTAATGATATTATTTAAAAGAAAACACATTGCCAGTAAATTTATTTGTACAAAATATATCTTTATAAAAGATATTAACAGTATATTTTGCATACAATATAAAGTATATGAGTAAATCCCTCAATTTATATATTTTTTCGATATATTTGGAACAGTTATAAGCATATTTTTTTAAAATTGTCATCAACAAATTATTCTTTTCAAATTATAGATTTCCTTAAAACAATACAATTCCCCTCCCCTGCAATAAAAACATTTATATACATAGAGGTAGAAATGGCTTCCTCGCCAAATTGGTAAGGAGCTAACCCTATTATTTGGAGTTGATAGAAAGAAAAAAAGGGTCTTAATGATGATGAGCTGGCCTTCTGATGATAATGATGACTAAATGGATTTTTCTTTCTTCCTATCACCTCTACTTTTCGCTGATTGGGGGACAAAATTGCTCTACTTTTCTCTACAAGGGTGTCTGTCCATTGTGTCTCTCTCTTTTTTTCTTTGACCTTTCTATGATTTTTTTTCATAATTAAAGAATTATCTGTCATATAAAGTTTGTATTATATTGTAAATATTATATTAATATATGCCATACAATCGTCGTATTGTGATATAGGATGTTGAAATAATATTTCCAACATTTGAACGTTATTTTTACAGATAAAGCTAGGTTATTATTGATGTAATGGAAAAATATTTGGGAGGACCTTGCTCATCATTGGAGAATTCTCTCAGTGATTTTGCCATTTTGATATACCATAAATATAAACTAATCTAGAAGTATCTTGAGTGTATTTCTGATATAGCATAGATAATTCAAATTGAAAACTTTTTTATAGGAACTTATTGCTAAAGCTCTATAGCAACCTTATAAAGAACAAATAAGTCAATGGTCAAAAACAATTTTGAAAATATCGCTGATAAAATTCAGAATTTAAAATATTCGCATTCGTGAAATCAAAATTTTCTCGTAATGCTGATTACTTACTTTTAGAGTTCCAAAACTATATTGAAAACAGATGGTTCTGAAAATGATCATTTCTATTTTAGAAGACCATTTTGGAAGTGTTTTCTACTGATTTATGCTTTCGGGAATATATCATAAATAACGAAATTAAAGAAGAAATTTTCTTTCTTCTTCCCTTTCTGCTTTCACAAATTCTTTGGATGAAGCCTGTTGAATTGTTGATTGAAATAATATTAAAAGATTTTCTTATAATATACATATACATCGTTTTTAAGACCGCCGGTCTTATACAGATTCACCATAGAAAGGAAGCATAGATGGAGCTCCTATACTCCAGGCAACACAGAACCCAACAACAGCCTCCAGGGGCTTATACAGATTCACCACAGGAAGGAAGCATAGATGGAGCTCCTATACTTCAGGCAGCACAGAACCCAACAACAGCCTCCAGGGTCTTATACAGATTCACCACAGGAAGGAAGCAAAGATGGAGCTCCTATACTTCAGGCAGCACAGAACCCAACAACATCCTCCAGGTCCGACGCATGTCCAGTGGCTACAGAATTCCACGGTGCAGATTTTCTTATATGGACCCCCCTTTGTTTATCAGAAATTTCTGGCATCAATTTTCTGTTATCGCCAAGATCATGTTGCAATGATAACAAGATATCTCTCATTTTGGAATATTTTTAAAAATTGGAAAAGTTAAAAAACGATTTTTTTTTTTTTACTTTCAACTCGAATAAATGTCTAGAGATAATGCGGGATATGTTACCCCGCTGTGGTGTATTTATTCATTTACCCTACAAGACACCTCAGAGCTTGCCTTTCAATTATCTTAGAACAGGGTTCGGTAACCTGCCGCTTGCGATCCACATGCGGTTCTTTGGACGTGAAGCTGCGTTTAGTACTCGCAAATCTAAATTTTTTATTTATGCGAGTACTATTTATTGTTGGAAAGAAAAAAATGTTGACTCTTTAAAACTTCAAAACTTTGTAAATTGTAATTTTTGGCTCTTCCGATTCAAAAGGTTGCCAACCTCTGTCTTGGAAGAATATGAATCAGAGCGTCATGTAAAAACAGCACAATTGAAGACGTATATTTTCTTTTTTTGTGTCAAATTCTTAAAACGAAAATATTTCAGTAAATCTCCTTAATAGACATCCATTGTGACAAAATGTCGCCGGTTATTGTGGGCCGCTCTAACCGACAATTTGGGGGAATCCTTGGTAAATGAAATCATGAACTAATACAAGGCAATAACGCGCCATCTATATATAACAAATGAAAACATTAAGACGTGAATGTTTCTTTTCACAAATAATCAAACCTTTAATGTCCTTACTGTGATGAAAAAATATTTGGAGGGCTTTGTTCATTAGTGGTGAACTCTCCTAGCGGTTTCGCCAATTTAATCTACCAGACCGCTTCTATAGAGCTCTAATACTGTATTGGATCATTCTGCTTATATGGACATTGGAGACCTGGGGAAGAATTTTACTAGTGATGAGCCAGGCCCTCCCAATATTTGTCTCTTGCATTAGTGACATTAAGGCTTTTTTATATTTGAAAAAGGTTTATATTCCTAAACGTGAAGAGAACGTGTTAGCACCATATATACACTCATGGAAAAACTAAAGGAAGTGAGAAATATTTGATGTAGCCGGTCGTCTGTTTTTTTTTTTTTTTTTTGAAGGAGACAGAGGATACTTTTTACACTTGATTATCTCGTATATCTTCAATAAAGATCACTGTATATCAAATATATTTCAGAGTTATTCTCTGTTGTCGTGCCCAATGAAGAGCCTCAGATGTTTCCGTGCATCTCTTTCACAGCAGTCGCAATGTCCTCTATCTTGGGTGTGTAAAGATGCTGCTCTTCTCTGAATCCCGATATACATGCTAAAATGTACAACTTCCTTAAGTTTTTTTTTTTCATGAGTGTATGTAATATACATACTTGTAATAAAATATTCGGTGTGTTATATAATAAGATAAATTATGTTAATATCATATACACTGCGCGACATTGAAAATGGAACACCAAGAAATAGTGGCCAGAAAATTATGCAAATTTCAGGGTAGACGCGCCTAAACGAGTTATGCAAATGATGTAAAATGCGCAGCTCTCGGGCGCACATGGAGTAAGATATAAGGACAGTATTCGTGTCGTTATTTCTTCAAGGAAAATCATTGTAGAAATTTTGTTCTTGTGTCAAAAGACACGTGTAATAACAGAGAATGCCAGGTCATCGTAAACGGAGGCAGTTCAAGCAGACAGACGCTTTTACGAGGGGCATGGTGATCGGACTGAAAAGGGCAGGTTGGTCCATACGTCAAATCGCAGCTGATACACACCTTGGTGCGTCCACGGTGCACCGACTGTGGAGAAGATGGTTGGAACAAGGAAATGTGGCAATTTATAGGAATGTCGGTGCAACCAGAGTGACGTCAGCACGTGTGGATCGGCGTATCCTTCGACAAGCAGTGGCGGCCCCACAAGCCACTTGTACCGCCATCCTGCAACATGTGCAAGACACCCTAGATCATTCCATCTCGACCAGAACCATTTCCCGTCGATTGGTTGCTAATGGCTTGCACTCATGCCGTCCGCTAAGAAGACTGCCATTGACCCCACCGAATAGGCGCCAACGTTTGGAATGGTGCCGGGCTAGATCGACGTGGATGACGGAATGGCACAGGGTCGTGTTCTCAGACGAGTCGCGTTTCTGCTTGTCCAGTGATAGTCGCCGTGTACGCGTGTGGCGTCGACGTGGAGAAAGGTCCAATCCGGCAGCAATTTTGGAACGCCCCCACCGTGCGACAACGTGGAATCATGGTTTGGGGCGCAATCGCGTATGATTCCAGGTCACCTTTACTTCGTATTCAGGGCACTATGACGGCCCAACGATACGTTGATGATGTGCTGCGACCGGTGACACTCCCCTACCTTCAGGGGGTACCCAATGCCCTTTATCAGCAGGATAACGCCCGACTGCACACTGCTCGCATCAGCCAACAAGCTCTGCAAGATGTACAGATGCTTCCCTGGCCACCGTACTCTCCCGATCTCTCACCAATCGAGCACGTCTGGGACATCATTGGACGCCGTTTGCATGCCTTGCCACAGCCGCGTTCAGAAGACGAACTGTGGCAAATAGTTGAGAGGGAATGGAGAGCCATCCCTCAGGACGCCATCCGTACTCTGATTGACTCTCTACCTAGACGTGTTGTTGCGTGCATCGCCGTCCGCGGTGGTCCTACTTGCTACTAAGCCGACGCCGTTTTCGCTCTGTATTATGACTATCATTTTGAAATAAAGATCACTTATTGTTCGTCCCTGTCTCTCTCTGTCTGCCGAGTTTCATCACTTTCTGGCCACTATTTCTTGGTGTTCCATTTTCAATGTCACGCAGTGTATATGAAAAAAGCGTGTTTGTGTGTGATGTATATTCTTGTATATTGTATATATCTTGTATATTTATGTTTATAGTTCTTAAAATTAAATATACTTCGACCAGTAAAACTTTTTTATTATTTCCACGTTTCGAGAAAAATATTTGTCCTTTTCAGTAGCAAATAGAAATTAAAACAAAAAATATATACTGGGGCCAAAGTACATTAATTCTAATTACTATGAATGCTGGCCAAGCAAACTATATCTCCAATATATCTGAAAAAATAGTACAAATGTGATATTGTACTGGGATAAGGTACATAAATTATAAAAAAGGTATCTCCTTATCGTGCAACTGAAAGTTGCTGATGGCTTGCGCCATCTATCTAAATAAATATCAACTATTCATTGATTTTCAATTATTCCAGAATTGACCAAATACCCATTCAGCATATCATATCAGCAACTTTCAGTTGCACAATAAGGAGATGCCTTTTTCATAATCCATGATATATGTTTATATAAAACGTAGAGTAAAAAGTTGCAACAAAATAGATTTAGATATAAGTAAAACGGCGCCATCTGTATTTTAAAATATAAACTAATCCTTTCAAATTATTTCCATTTCATATTTACCTTATACACTGCCGTGATAAATACTGGCTCAGCTTGGGGTGATAGATTAAACTGGCGAAACCGCTGGATGAATGAGCCTCTTTGCAGTATGAGAGCAGTTATAAATTGTTCAGTTGAAAAAGAAACATTCACGCTTGAATAATTAACATCTACATATATATCTATAGAGACAAGGGTCGCCTCTCCCGTCAAAATAGACGTCTAAAACAGACGCCATCTATTGACCGTCGCCGCAACTAGCGGCCTCGGGTCGGTGACAAAGCCACAACACCAGCTTTGGCAAACTGAAAAGCGTCCACCTAGAGACCATGGTTTTGGGCTTATGGCCCTCGTCAGTCTAGGGCGGACTTTATTCCATGAGATCCACACGGGATCTAATGGAATCTTGACGAGGGCCATTAGCCCGAAACCATGGTCTCTAGGTGGACGCTTTTCAGTTTGCCAAAGCTGGTGTTGTGGCTTTGTCACCGACCCGAGGCCGCTAGTTGCGGCGACGGTCAATAGATGGCGTCTGTTTTAGACGTCTATTTTGACGGGAGAGGCGACCCTTGTCTCTTTAGATCATTTTCCTCCCGGCAAAATCCCCATCTACATATATATCTATACGATGTATTTAGCGCGCCATCTGTTGTAAGAAATTGACACTATTTTTGACGCGTATTATTTTTAAAAAAATAAACTGGCGAAACCTCTGGGAAGGTTCACTACTGATGAGCCAAGCCCTCTCATTCAATAACTCATATCATTGCAGTAAGGTCTGTAGAGATAATATTTGATGATATTTAAAGGAAACGCATTGGCAGTAAATTTATTTGTGCAAAATTTTAAATATATGTTAAGAAACTGATAATTTATATTATGTTTTTTTTATTATTATTATTTAAAGCGTTATGTCCCCCTAGGGACACTTGCGCTGTCATACATGTATGACATTTGTCTATACATATATACACTGCGTGACATTGAAAATGGAACACCAAGAAATAGTGGCCAGAAAATTATGCAAATTTCAGGGTAGACGCGCCTAACCGAGTTATGCAAATGATGTAAAATGCGCAGCTCTCGTGCGCACATGGAGTAAGATATAAGGGAAGGAACTTGCAGAAAGGACAGTATTCGTGTCGTTATTTCTTCAAGGAAAATCATTGTAGAAATTTTGTTCTTGTGTCAAAAGACACGTGTAATAACAGAGAATGCCAGGTCATCGTAAACGGAGGCAGTTCAAGCAGACAGACGCTTTTACGAGGGGCATGGTGATCGGACTGAAAAGGGCAGGTTGGTCCATACGTCAAATCGCAGCTGATACACACCTTGGTGCGTCCACGGTGCACCGACTGTGGAGAAGATGGTTGGAACAAGGAAATGTGGCAATTTATAGGAATGCCGGTGCAACCAGAGTGACGTCAGCACGTGTGGATCGGCGTATCCTTCGACAAGCAGTGGCGGCCCCACAAGCCACTTGTAGCGCCATCCTGCAACATGTGCAAGACACCCTAGATCATTCCATCTCGACCAGAACCATTTCCCGTCGATTGGTTGCTAATGGCTTGCACTCATGCCGTCCGCTAAGAAGACTGCCATTGACCCCACCGAATAGGCGCCAACGTTTGGAATGGTGCCGGGCTAGATCGACGTGGATGACGGAATGGCACAGGGTCGTGTTCTCAGATGAATCGCGTTTCTGCTTGTCCAGTGATAGTTGCCGTGTACGCTTGTGGCGTCGACGTGGAGAAAGGTCCAATCCGGCAGCAATTGTGGAACGCCCCACCGTGCGACAACGTGGAATCATGGTTTGGGGCGCAATCGCGTATGATTCCAGGTCACCTTTACTTCGTATTCAGGGCACTATGACGGCCCAACGATACGTTGATGATGTGCTGCGACCGGTGACACTCCTCTACCTTCAGGGGGTACCCAATGCCCTTTATCAGCAGGATAACGCCCGACCGCACACTGCTCGCATTAGCCAACAAGCTCTGCAAGATGTACAGATGCTTCCCTGGCCACCGTACTCTCCTGATCTCTCACCAATCGAGCACGTCTGGGACATCATTGGACGCCGTTTGCATGCCTTGCCACAGCCGCGTTCAGAAGACGAACTGTGGCAAATGGTTGAGAGGGAATGGAGAGCCATCCCTCAGGACGCCATCCGTACTCTGATTGACTCTCTACCTAGACGTGTTGCTGCGTGCATCGCCGTCCGCGGTGGTCCTACTTGCTACTAAGCCGACGCCGTTCTCGCTCTGTATTATGACTATCATTTTGAAATAAATATCACTTATTGTTCGTCCCTGTCTCTCTCTGTCTGCCGAGTTTCATCACTTTCTGGCCACTATTTCTTGGTGTTCCATTTTCAATGTCACGCAGTGTATATACAATAATTTTAGGCCGTGAATAGAATAGTCATATGAACAATGAGAAAGAGAGAGGGAAAAAACGAGAAAAGACCTGTGTATCAAATAAAGAAATGTCTGGAAATATGTACAATAAGCATAATATAAATTATCAGTTTCTTAAAAGATATTAATTTATATTATGTTGATTGTAGATATTGCCAGACATTTCTTTATTTGATACACAGTTCTCTGTTCTCGTTTTTTTCTCTCTTTCTCCTTGTTTATTTCATGTGACTATTATTTACGGCCTAAAATTATTGTTCCAAGTTCCAAATAACTATTAGGTGCCACCGCTCAAAAAGAGCAACCTAGATCATCATATTTACAATATGATGTACTAGAGCGCCATCTGTTATCAAATTATAAAACTATTTTAGTGGCGTATTATTCTTTTTAAAATAAAACAATTTCTTCTGTCCTTACTGCGATGAAAAAATTAAAGGGAGGGCCTGGCTCATCAGTGGTGAACCCTCCCAGCGGTTTCGCCAGTTTAATCTACCATACCGCTGTTATATTGCATTTTTGGAACTTCCTTTTATAGGTGACCGTTGTAAGAATCTTGGAATGGGTATTTTAGAAGAACTATGGACATAAGCTTTTAGGACAGAAGAATTAAATATAATTATAAATATATAATATGCTTCGAGCAATCGCTCTTCCGCAAATATCAAATTGTGTCTTTTATTAGAACAATAATGTTATGATGTACTAGAGCGCCATCTGTTATCAAATTATAAAACTATTTTAGTGGCGTATTATTCTTTTTAAAATAAAACAATTTCTTCTGTCCTTACTGCGATGAAAAAATTAAAGGGAGGGCCTGGCTCATCAGTGGTGAACCCTCCCAGCGGTTTCGCCAGTTTAATCTACCATACCGCTGTTATATTGCATTTTTGGAACTTCCTTTTATAGGTGACTCTTGGAATGGGCATTTTAGAAGAACTATGGACATAAGCTTTTAGGACAGCAGAATTAAATATAATTATAAATATATAATATGCTTCGAGCAATCGCTCTTCCGCAAATATCAAATTGTGTCTTTTATTAGAACAATAATGTTACGATGTACTAGAGCGCCATCTGTTATCATTATATTTAATTCTGCTGTCCTAAAAGCTTATGTCCATAGTTCTTCTAAAATGCCCATTCCAAGAGTCACCTATAAAAGGAAGTTCCAAAAATGCAATATAACAGCGGTATGGTAGATTAAACTGGCGAAACCGCTGGGAGGGTTCACCACTGATGAGCCAGGCCCTCCCTTTAATTTTTTCATCGCAGTAAGGACAGAAGAAATTGTTTTATTTTAAAAAGAATAATACGCCACTAAAATAGTTTTATAATATTTACAATATACTGTGGGAAATGTACAGGGTTTGTTCATTTACAATTTATATTGATGTCGTTGGGTCCTCAGGTCCTTGGGGATATTGTTCTTGAGAAGGTTTTGTCTGGCTTGTTTGATATTCAAGGTGGGTTTATTTTTCCTTTTTTTTTTTTTTACACTTTTCGTCATTCTGGCTTAATTAATGAAGAATTTATCTAGGTTTTAAATTTCTTATTCTCCTTTTTCCGCATTTGTAGTTTGTGGCTTCCTTGAAGGTGGGGTTTTCTAATTTTTCGGATTTTTCGTACAATTTAAATGATTGTCTAATAAAATGTATTCATTGATGTTTCCGATATTTAGATCATTCCTGAGGATTGTGTTCCGAAAGAACCAGGGTGGAGACATGATTTTTTCTGATCATTTTATTTTCAAAGACTTCTAGCTTTTTAAGGATAGTCTTATGTGCTGTCATAAAAATGGGGTGGCTAAAATTATTGTATATATAATGTAACGTATAAAATTAGGATAGAAAAAGTTCAGGATGGCACGGCAATTTATTTAATGTAAAACCAAATTAAAACTAATAAAATAACAGAAAGGCAATGAGAAAAATTTTACAGTGTATCAAAATACAAATATCGTAATTAAAAAAAATCTTTTCATAGAATAAAATATTTTAAACTTAATTCTATTGACGTTATGTGGCGCTGAGTTTGTTGTTGACACACTTTAAAATGTTATAATACCTTAATAAAGGTTGGCGTTCAGCCAACTGAAATATTGGTAAAATAAATGATATTTTGATCCAATATATGTATTTTTATTTAAAGAATAATAACTACTCTGCTACAATATATAGACAAATGTCATACATGTATACAAGTGTCTCTAGGGAGACATAGGGATTTAAATCAATAAATTGTTAGTAAAACACTATAGAGAGAAATCCCCGTCAGGTAGAACGCCATTTTTAAGTTTAAAAGCGTCGTCTGCCTGATAGGTCCAAGCTGTCGTCTGGTTAGGAATTCAGGTCGCGTGACCAGATCCCCACAATCTAATTTGTCAATTTCCACCTGGCTCCTTCTTGACAGCGTCGCCAAGTGAAACGGATGGTTTCCAGTGGTGCTGAGTACATTGTGTAGATTTCCCCACTCATTTATTTAGTTAAGTTTTTGGGACTTGTGTTCTTTGAACATTTCTCTTATATCTATTGCCTTTGTTATTAGATTGTTGGTATTGGAGTTCTCTCTGGGTTTTCTTTATTTTTGGCTCAGTCTATTTTACCACACTTGATGGATCATTCAAATTTAAGAACCAATATACAAGGTTGTCCCAAAGGTTCGTAAACACTTGCAAAAAAATTTAAATACCAATATTATTCGCCGTTATGTATAATGTCTTTGTATTATGTATTATTATGTATTGGCCCTAATAATATTATTCGCCAAGTAATAAGAAAAACAACGTTTGAAGAACTTTTGGGACAACCTTATATAACTGTGATTTTTTTAGAGTAGGTCTTAAATCCGGTTGTTTTAAATATATACAGCTATGTAATTAGTGGAAATATTTTTTATATTATTCAACAAAAAAACTGCAAGACAATGAAATGAGAATTAACACTGGTATATTTTTTTAAGTTCGATAATTCATAAGTTTTAATGGAATTTGTGACTTCAAAATCTTAGGCAGAAACCCGACCTGGTCTCAATTGTGCTGTCATATTTACGATTTTTAAAATAATAAAGACATATTCCGAATACTATCAAATGAACATCTTTAGATAGCAGAGAGAGCGCCATCTAGTAGAATAAAAATCAACTAAACATTGATTTAGATTAATCTATGATATTTGACCAACCCATTTTACTGAAAAATCAAGAAAAGACAACCACGTATGCTGTAGGTACTCATCAGTGTGGGGCAGGCTGTATCTCAACGACCAAAAATTTGATCCAAGAGGTGTCCTGAGAAATCAAGAAATGGGCTGTTGCGATTTGATATCATACCAGAAAAACTTTTGGGACTCTGGACTCGGTCTTTTTTTTTTTTAATATCGTTACACTTAAACATAGTCAATTAGCATTTGGATGCCTTAAAGTCGTGAGGGACGATCTTGGGCATAATGGGCCCTGGTTTGGTCTGGCCAGGATACATGCCGTGTCATCCTGAAAAAAAAATTACTTTGCTATAGCTCCTTCCCTATAGGAGCTGTGACCCACAGCTTGCAATTTTTGTAGTTACTGACATGGATCTGACGTGCTTTTGCCAGGGATTCCATCGGAGTCTTGGAACTTTTCCCCTAGCACCATTGCGTCCTTTTTCTTGCGGCGTGAAGAGCGGCTTTGTCGTCCTATCGTGTATAGGGACATCGTCATCTCGGAAGTAAGTCTTGGCTTTTACACGGCGGTGGAATCCTGAAGCCAGTTTCTGAAAATGTAGAGCACAAAACCCATGGCCTCTAGGTCTTCTCGTCGATCTTCAGTTTGTCTTCCCTATTCTATCCAGCATCTTCACCAAATTGCCACATTGAAAGACAAACTTCAGGATGACACAGCAATATATTTAAGTCAAGAACAAACTATAACCATTATTCTTGTAGCCTTGATTGATGTACGGAATCAACTTGTTCTTGAGACATTGATCCTGTTGTCGTTCAATATTGATGACGTACCTCGATTTGAGGATGAATGAACGACTGAGTCCACGTAGACCGATCCACACCAGGACTTTTTAAATTTTTCAGCCGGATGAAATTGCCGTCAGCAGGAATAGAAGAAGGATCGGGTTCCACCAGATCCATGGGTCCGAGAGTTGGAAGAGGTGAACTCACGTCCAGAATGAAGTCATGATCAGGAATCTTGATCGTTAAATGTCCACACTTGAGTTTTGCCAAAGAATCCTTGCTTTCGCTTCGGGCAGAAATCGCTTGCTTACTCCTATATTACATTCCCCGATATCCCCCTACAATGTATCCTGTCCAACTAGTGTTCTTAAGGAATCTCTGATGAAAATTTCGACGTAAACATTGTCTCTGCTCTTTGTTTTCGTTAAAATGTTCTTCTACTACCCCTAGAGAGAAACCATCAAAATTGCCGTTAGCCGACGGCACGTCGTCAAGGCGAAGTATTGGGCAAAGTTTTCAACCAGCAATAATATCTCCTCGGAAGATCCTCACTGGTTACGATATCGCCTCTGCGCAAAGCTTCTCTCCCTAGACCTTTAATCATTTTTCTCAGACATCACATGAAAGACGATCCAATATGCTGCATATTGTACTTCAGAGGATTCTCCTTTTTTTATAAAATAGGGTAATATGCATGCTGTTCAAAAAGCATTTAAGATATTTTTATAATTAATACACACGTGTGCTTAGAACTTCGAAGCCATCCCCCCAACAACATTTTAGCCTTCAATTTTATACAACTTAGATTTCCCCGCGCTTTTACATGACCTTGGCTTCTATTCTCGCGCATTTCAAATTACGATTCAAGATGCTTCTATGGATTTGAGGAACAAACTTCTATTCATCTGCTGCTAAATTGCCCCGTCTTCCAATAGTATAGAATGAACAATGGACTAAATGTATCAAACCCGTTTGATCTAATTTTAACAAAAGACAAATATATAAAATTTAACTCATTTTGCAGATTTATTTTGAATTTTATAAAAAAAATACTAAATTCCTTTGAAACGTTTTTATTTAGAAATTACCTCTGTTTAGCAAAGTTTTAAATGAATAATTCTCTAAAATATTGCATATTTTCATTATAAAATATTCCATAAAACTTTCTTCAATCTGTAAATTGTTTTCCTTGAATACACACAATACTTTACAATTTTGATTTCACTTAACTATATTAGCATACCAACCCTTTGTACATATTTCAATTGTGTTGATATTTTCTCTCTTTTCATTTACCTAAAACTTGCATACTAATTCTTGTACATATTTCAATTGTGTTGATATTTTCTCTCTTTTCATTTACCTAAAACTTGCATACTAATTCTTGTACATATTTCAATTGTGTTGATATTTTCTCTCTTTTCATTTACCTAAAACTTGCATACTAATTCTTGTACATATTTCAATTGTGTTGATATTTTCTCTCTTTTCATTTACCTAAAACTTGCATACTAATTCTTGTACATATTTCAATTGTGTTGATATTTTCTCTCTTTTCATTTACCTAAAACTTGCATACTAATTCTTGTACATATTTCAATTGTGTTGATATTTTCTCTCTTTTCATCTACCTAAAACTTGCATACTAATTCTTGTACATATTTCAATTGTGTTGATATTTTCTCTCTTTTCATCTACCTAAAACTTGCAAACTAATTCTTGTACATATTTCAATTGTGTTGATATTTTCTCTCTTTTCATTTACCTAAAACTTGCATACTAATTCTTGTACATATTTCAATTGTGTTGATATTTTCTCTCTTTTCATTTACCTAAAACTTGCAAACTAATTCTTGTACATATTTCAATTGTGTTGATATTTTCTCTCTTTTCATTTACCTAAAACTTGCATACTAATTCTTGTACATATTTCAATTGTGTTGATATTTTCTCTCTTTTCATTTACCTAAAACTTGCATACTAATTCTTGTACATATTTCAATTGTGTTGATAATTTCTCTCTTTTCACCTACCTAAAACTTGCATACTAATTCTTGTACATATTTCAATTGTGTTGATATTTTCTCTCTTTTCAACTACCTAAAACTTGCATACTAATTCTTTTACATATTTCAAATATCTTTCTTTCTTTACTCTTTCAATGTTTAGTTTACCTTTGTAGTGCAAGTGCTAGGGGGACATAGCGCTGAAGTCGAAATAAAATAAAATTACGAGAAAACAGCAGTACGTATTTCACCCAGATTTTTCCTAACATAATCCGTGTTTGGTTAAACTTCCAGAAAAGCCTGGTTGTTTGTTATAAGGAAGTTGTGTACTGGGAGTGTATCAGTTTTCTCTTAACAAATTTAAACTCATGGTTCTATCAGCAAAATAAACGGAGTGGTCATTTGAGCCCTGAGCCACAAGATATGAGATCATCAATTAAATATTAACTTCAATATAATCAATTAATTCTCTCCCCCATAACGACGTAGGTAATTGTGAGCGATGAGCAATGCCCCTTCCTCCACCCCAGCTAATCAACGCTGCTGACCAAAATAACTCATTCATCCTCCTCATAAAATACTTCCCTGTCCTGGGAGGGTGGGGGATTCCTGGCTTTCTTGATTCCAGAATAGATAATAAAGTGATTTATGTGGGAAATAAAGTAAAGAAATCAACAATATAAAATGAAAGAATTTAAAAGCACCAATGTTTCTTTTATACATAATACAAACTTCTACTGTCCTTACTGCGATGAAAAATTATGTATTGGGAGGGCTTTGCTCATCAGTGGTGAACCCTCCCAGCGGTTTCGCCAATTTAATCTACCAGACCGCTTCTCAGAGCTCTAATACTGTATTGGACGACTGTGCTTATATACGCAGTACTGAAGGGTGGAATCTCAGAAATGGTTTTCAAGAAAACTATGGATATAAGCTTATAGGACAGTAGAATTACATTCAAATACATACATTTTCATCGCAGTAAGGACAGTAGAAGTTTGTATTATGTATAAAAGAAACATTCGTGCTTTTAAATCCTTTCATTTTATATGTATAGATGGCGCGTTATTGCTTTGTTTTGATTTATGATCAACAATGTTGGGGGGACAAGAGAGAACATTACCATACAACTCAACGTGAACGATCAGAATAAATATTGCCACGTGGAAAATTAGGGAAGACCAACTTCGGGATGAGACAACAATTTATTTCAGGCAAGAACAAACTATGAGTGATAAACAGAAGCAATGAGGGAAGTTTACAGAGTAGAAAATATAAACATAAAAATGATACTCTGTTGATAAAATAATAAATACTTTGTTACAATATTGTAGCATGGTATTTGATATTTTACAAGAGAAGGAATCACCAGACAACATCTTGAAGAAGGAATTAAAGTTTACGGCGACGTCTTTCTTTTATTTGTGCGGTAAATTGGCAAGTTTCGGACTGTGACGTCCTTCAACAGGCAACTATACTAGAAACTAGAGGATAATATATATATATATATATATATATAAATGTGAGTATTTACATGTATATATATAGAAGCATAGGGCGCCTCTCCCGTCAAAATAAACGTCAAAACCTGACGCCATCTATTGACCGTCGCCGCAACTGCATCCTCGGGTCGGTGACAAAGCCACAACACCAACTTTGGCAAACTGAAAAGCATCCACCTAGAGACCATGGTTTCGGGCTAATGGCCCTCGTCAGTCTAGGACGGACTTTATTCCATGAGATCCACACGGGATCTAATGGAATCTTCACAATCTACCACTTCTATGGATCAATTTCCTCCCGACAAATTTTCCATCTATGTATATATATATATACATATATATATTATCCTCTAGTTTCTTGTATAGTAGCCTGTTGAAGGACGTCACAGTCCGATAGCTTGCCGATTATACAGCACAAAGAAAACACGTCGCCGAAAACTTTGATTCCTTCTTCAATTTATTTTTTTATTAACAGATTATCAATTTTTGTTATTTATATTTTGTTACATTGTAAACTTCCCTTATTACTTATATTGTATTTTATCAATAATAATTTGTTCTTGCCTTAAATAAATTGCTGTCAACAACATTCACCCAAAATGTGGACGGGTTACACTTACATCGCCCGCTCAAGTCCATCTGGGGACTTTTCCATCTGAAGAAGGTTCAGTGGTGGGTCTGGTAAGGAGAGCAAGTCAAGAGGTGAGTCCCGGATATGTATAGAGATACTGTAGTGAGCAGATAGTTAAAGAAAGGTTATGAAAGTATAAAGTGAACATTAGAGTCATCATACAGTTACATGGGCAGCCAGGAGAATGATGTGGGGATTTAATTATTTATTTATTTATTATTGTTTTTTTTTTCAATAATATCTTTATGGTTAAAATTATGACCATAATGCCTCCAGAGATTGTTTTTAATTTCAGTAATTTTTAAAATATATTTATATTTTATTTATTTTTCTTTATTATTATATTACTTTTTTTAAGATTCCCAAGGGCTGAAAATGGAGTGGCATAGAAGCAAAGGAAGCTATATACAGTTAGGGTATAATTATGTCAAAAGGAAGAAAGTGACATGATGAAGGAACAAATGCGGTTGCAGCGGGCAAAACAAAAAGGATCTAAAGATATACACTTAAGGATAGCTGGAGAGGAATAGAAGTTTTATGTAGAGTAAAATCAGTTTAAAAGTTAGGTTGAGGTCGAAGCTGTTATATTGGAGGGGACAGATCTCCCGCTATTATGTGCAAATCTTAGTATTGACTTACAAAGTTTGTATTTCCAAAAAAGGTCTTTCAAGGTTAGAGGTATGTAACCAATGGTCCTGAGGCTGGCTGTGTAGAGTTGTGATCGTTCAGAATCAATATTGGGACATTCAAAGAAAATATGTGAAATTGTTTCTGGGAAGGAGAGACAGTGGTTGTATGTTGGGGCACGTATATGTTTGGTTTTGTCAAAGGACCCCATGTGTGTCCAGTAACGAGACCTGTGGTTATTGCACAATCAGGTATGATGTGTTTGTGGGATGAAGATAAAGAACGAGGAGAGATACCCAGGTTCTTGTAGATTGTAGGGTTGGCGGTGATTTCTCCCATGTGTCCCAGAAGGATTTTCTAAGATGATTAAAAAGGGTGCGGCGTGAGGCTAGTTTGTATTGAGCGGGAGAGGCGGTGTTCACAGAGGCAGATCTCGCAAGGGCGTCCGCACGGCAGTTACCAAAGTTTCCAAAATGACCCTTGACCCAGTGAAGTGTGACCCTGCGTGAATCAAGGAGTTTTTAAAGGGTAGTTTGGCATCTGTGGATTAGGGGATGACGATAATGTAAGTCGGACAAAGATAGAAGAAGTGAGAGGCAGTCCGAGAAGATTGCCACGGAGAGATGTGGTGGAAGAGAAAAAATGTCTTTCAAGGCTGAGAGAGGTGCGAAACTCTCCGCTTATAGGACAGAACAATGGTTTGAGAGAGGGATGGATGCTTCAAAGGGGGGGGGGGGGGAGAGAAGAAGTCCTGAATATCCCGGTGCCCACGCCTGTGGATGTCTTGGAACCATTAGTAAAGTAAGGACGTCAGGATTATCACACACAGGTGGGAATGGCAGATTCGAGGTAGGGATTGAGGTGGAAGATAGGTGTAGGGGCGGGGAAATGGACATAAGCTTTTAGGACAATAGAATTATATTTAAACATTTGCATCGAGCAATGCTCTTCCACAAACAATAAGGACAAGTTAGGCATACATTAATACAAAACAATAACGCGCCATCTATATATAACGAACAAAAACATTAAGACGCGAGTGTTTCTTTTCACAAATAAATCAAGCTTATACTGTCCTTACTGCGAGGGAAAAAATATATTTAAATGTAATTCTACTGTCCTAAAAACTTATGTCCATAGTTTGCTTAAATACCATTTCTAAGATTCCACCCTTCAGTGTAGCATATAAAAGCAGAATGATCCAATACAGTATTGGAGCTCTAAGAAGCAGTCTGGTAGATTAAATTGACGAAACCGCCGGGAGGGTTCACCACTGATTATCCAAGTACTCCTAATCTTTTTTAATTGCAGTAAGGACAGTAGAAGTTTGATTTATTTGTGAAAAGAAACATTCGCGTCTTAATGTCTTCATTCGTTGTATATAGATGGCGCATCATTGCCTTGTATTAAAAGTTTATGATGATAGTTTTCCCAAATACCTTCACCAAGAATTTATCCATATTGCTGGCTAGAAGCCCAATACAACGGTGTAGAGAGGTCTGGTAGATTAAATTGACCAAACAGCTATAAAGGTTCACTGATGAGCTAGGGCCCTCCCAATATTGCGGCAGTAGTTTTATTTAAGGAGTAAAAGCGTCAAACAATTTTAATTCTTATATATCCAGATGGCACATCGAAGAGATTTATATTTAATAAATAATATTTTGTGCTTATATGATGTGCTTTTTGTCGTAAAGATAGAGGCTACCTGGCCGGCATTCATAGTTCTTAAAATTTAATATCTTCAGCCAGTAAATCTTTTTATTACCTGGACGTTTCGAAAAAAAAAATATTTTTCTCGTCAGGAGCAAACAAGAATTAAAACATTTGACAAGGTGTTAAAAATTATTCCCTATATTAAATAGTTTTTAACACCTTGCCAAATGTTTTTATTTTTATTTGCTCCTGACGAGGACAAAGATTTTTGTCGAAACCTCGAGATAATAAAAAGATTTATTGGCCGAATTATATTTAATTTTAATAAATATTTGCTTTTTAATCATTATATAAAGTATTATATAATATATGTAAATAATATTTATGAATCTTTCTAAGTCGGTTTCTGTGTATCCTTCCATGTTGAAAATTTTCTTTGTTATATTTGTATGTACATTTAGCGCAAGTGTCCCTGGGGGGACATAGCGTTGTGAATTGAAATAAATAAATAAATATAAGGTATACATTGAATTGTATTGCAAAACTTGGCTTATATGATCTGAAATCATCAAAGAATATACGCAGTAATGGGATTTTAAGAAAACTATGGAAATAAGCTTCTATGTGTCAAGAAATGATACCATTGATCGCGAATTTTTATTTTGAAACTTCAAACTGTCCTTACTGCAATGTAAACTATTGGAAATACTTGGCTCATCAGTGGGGAACCCTCTAAGCAGTTCGTCAATATAGTTCCCCAGACAGATTTTAGAGCTCTAATACTGTATTGGGCGATTCTACTTATATACCCCACTGGTATACTACACTGAAGAGTGCATCTCAGGTTTGACATTCAAGAAAACTATGGATATAAGCTTTAAATTAAATAATGCGACAGGTTTCTCGATATAAGTTTTTTTTTTTTTGTTGTTTTCATTTTATTAACGTAACCTCGAGCTTTCGGGCATTTCTGCCCTTCTACGGGAGTACATAGAAACGAATAAACGGCGTTAAGATATGCTATCTAATTATATATACGTTTAAATATTAGGATATATTTTTGGGTAATATTTAAATATATTTTTTGAAAATAGAGCAATCCATAAATTTCTATTTAATTAAAAAGGCATATTTTGATCCAATATACAAGGTGGGATCAATAAATAAGGTGAATTATAATTTATTTAAAAAAATAAGAACGATATTAAAAATTAGGACTTGATTTATTCAAAATAATCCCCTTGGCTTTCTATACATCGTCTCCATCGTTCTGGCAACTTGTAAATACCTTCTTTATAGGCACTCATAGGAAGCGTGTGAAAAAAATCTTGCACCACTTTCTGGACATCTTCATCCGAGTCAAATCGCTTTCCCTTTAACTCCTTCTTTAGTAGTCCAAAAAGGAAATAGTCAGAGGGGGCTAGGTCTGGGCTATATGCAGGATGTTCTAAAACTTCAAAACCTAATTTAGTGATTGTAGATAGATTGTATGCCTTTTTAATTAAATATTTAAATATATTTAGACAGCATCTTAACGGTGTCTATTCGTTTTTATGTACTCCTGTAGAGATGACCGAAAGCTCGAGGTTACATCAATAAAATGAAAAGAAACTCATATCCAGGAACCTTTTGCATTGTTTAATTTATAGGATATTAAAATCAATGGATATAAGCTTTGAGGACAGTAAAATGCCATATGATATTTGCCCAGCTTCTAGGACTTCAGAAATAGAAGCATTACATTTCTTCAGTGCTTTGACCATCGATAAACCAGGTGCTCATAGCTTTTTACTATTTCAGTAAGATGTCTCTGCAATAGTTTTATATTATATAAAAACCAAAAATAAATAATGATATCATTTTAATTTCGAGATAAATTTTAGTGTTAAGTTATATATTTATTTATATATGTTTCATATATAAGAAATTTGAGGTTTATTTTTATGAAAATATTCGAAAAACCTTTCACAATATGTTCCACATACACACAAAGCCTTTATTAAGACCCCATTGGTCTTACACAGATTATCCAGAATGTAGACAGCAATGATCAGGATGAGTGGAGTTTTATATGTACAATATTGCATGAATGCAGTAAAAAGCATGGTCTAACAAAAGAAGAAAAAAAAGGAAAAAAAGTTTTGACGATTAATTATCATTATTATAATGGAAAGACTATCAAATCCTTCAATACTCTTCTGAAGAAATTATATAAATAGATAAAGCAATATTGTCTAATAGACTTGTTAGAAGAGAGTTCGCAATATGTTTCTTTGTTACATAAACACCGCGAGCTCTAGCTCTTCAACGAACAAAATTTATATATGTAAAAATAGCATTTCTTTGTGGGGTCGGTAGAAGGATGGTCTAAACCGTTGGTTTTCGACTGCTACGACCTGGGTTCGATTCCCGCATTGGGCACTTTTTTCTGATTAAAAAAAAAATTATTCAATGGCCCCCGATTCTTGCAAAAGTCCAACCCCACCAGCGAGTGCAAGTAACCAAACGGGGCTCTGGCATATTTGTAAGTGTAAAGTCGAACTGCTTTTCACATGTGTAGTCATGTGGTGCACTTACAGTAAAAGCAGTCACCAATTTCAACCCACCATGATTATCATGGCCTGTACCACGTGTACTAGGGATAAGCAAAAAAAAAGCATTTCTTTATTTACATAGATTTAAATTTCTGAACCTCCAATTTACCCAGACTAATTTATTAGCTTGATTGTCTTAATTAAGTTTTCCTGTATATAAATTTTATATTACCTTTATATGTGATTAGCTTTACAAATTCTAATAATAACTATGCTTATTACTGGTATTATTACTGTTTTTTTCTGCATGAACCCTACATTTCTGCTTGGAGAATCTGTATAAGACTAAAAGGTATTAATAAAGCTTTTTATTGTTGTTGTATTTAAATATATATATTTTTTAAGTTTTTGTTATCGTGTACTATAAATATTTTATTTACATTTTTAAAATACAACAACAACAAAAAGCTTTATTAAGACCTTTCAGTCTTATACAGATTCTCCAAGCAGAAATGTAGGAAACATGCAGGAAAAACAGTAATAGTACCTTAATGGTAATATGATATTTATATATAGGAAAAATTATATAAAGACAATCAAGCTAATAGATTAGTCTGGGTAAATTGGAAGAAAAGAAATTTATTATACATGGATTTACCACAGATTCACTGCAAATGAAGGTAAAAAAGCAAAAGCTACTCATTTTTAAAAAATACGTAAATAAAATTATTCTCTAGGTATATTATTTTCATAAATATTTATATTTTTGTGTATATAGAGTTTTGGAACTTAAAAATAAATGTACACAAAATTTAATATACCATTCAGGTAGGTAAGGGAACTCTTATGTCAAAATATAAATACAAAATAAATAAAAACGTCTAGAAAATATATAGAACAATAAAAATATATGGAAACAAAAATATTGTTTATATTTTCTCTCCCTGATATGATTTGACAATAAAAAATGAAATTTCCTAACCAAATAGAAATAGAAAAGTTTTTCTAAGAATAAATATTACTATTTTTATATAGAACTTTTATATTCCAGATCTCTCTAGTAAATAGACGATAATCTTAAAACTGAAATTTAGCGTAGAAACTGTCTTCTGAGTTGTCGCCTCTCCCGTTTCACAATGGCTCTAATCGATATTTTAAAGAGGAAAGTGGCCTTTCTATACACATGGGTATTTTAAACCGCGCGTACACAATATCTGATTATAATTTATAAGGCCTATCACAAGCTAAAACATCTTTTAAGCAAATTCGGCCGATTTTATAATTCTCTCCTATTTACGCAAACGTGGCCTTAAATACCCATTTCTTGATTTCTCAGGAAGCCTCTGGCACCAAATATTTGGTCGTAGAGGTACAGTCTACACCACGCTGACAAGGGCCAATAGCCCGAAACGCTTACGTAGTTGGCTTTTCTTGATTTATCAAGAAATTGGGTTGGCCAACTATCACGGAACAAGCTAAATAAACGTTTGGGTTTTTTTTGTTCCACTAGATAGCGCTCTGCCATGTGAGCGTGGTCAGGATATTCCTCTTTTATTAGATATATATATATATGTGTGTGTGTGTGTGTGTGTGTGTGTGATATTTCAAGCACAAGCAGTCATGGGGCCAAGTGGTTTCAGGCGTCAGTGGGCAACACAAAGGACGGGGCAGGTTGGATCGTACCTCAGAGAGAGGCCAGCGCCGAAGACAAGGTCCAGGAGGATCTACATGATAGGGAGAGATGATCTGTCGTTATCCGATCTATGTTGGAATCCAGTGGCGATCGTAAAACTTATTGGAAGTTTCCTGGAAAGAATTGAATAATTTTTGACGAAATTTGACCCCTTGGACCCTCGTCCTGTCTTGGGCGAAGCGGACTCTCAATAAAACTTTATTGCTTTGTTTGTGATTACATGATGGTTAAGCTGGAGTGTTGAATTGTATCTATATTTTGGGGCTGTTATACATTTATAATTATGCTACATATGAAAATCTAGTGTTTTTTGACATAATTTATCATATCATTATCATGATACTACATCCTTACATGCCAATCAATCACTATAAAAATATACTAACTTCTCCCCGAGTCATTTAGATCTTATCTACTTACAGTTCTACAGAATAACTGAGTGTTAGAAAACGAAGATGTCTTGAAGACACGACGCAGTATCTGTGATGGTTGTTATAAAACCCATATTTGCGGAAGAGCTTTGCTTGAAGCAATACCTTGAAATTATATGTAAGTACCTCTACAGACCTATAAGCTTATGTCCATAGGTTCATTAAACACCTCTAAGCTGCCTTCCATAGTAAATACAGGGTATATCCCAAACCAATACAATACAATAGTAGAGCGGTCTAGAGATTAATTTGGCGAAACCGCTGAGAGGGTTCACTACTGATAAGCCAAGCCCTCTCATTCAATAACTTATATCATTGCAGTAAGGTCTGTTGAGACAATACTTTATGATATTGTTTAAAGGTATTTGTAATGCCTGTCTATTTATGGATATTTTATACCCTCGTATGCTTACTTTCCTTTCTTGGACTCAGGAACTCTATATAAGACGAAGCGTATTAATTAATGGGGCTTTGTTGCTAGTTTAACCTATTAATTACCTTTCTAATAATTTGCTATACGCATACAAAGAAAGAGGTACAAGGATCACTAATGGTCGTCCTCCTATTTACATATATCCATAAGTTATTTTGTGTTCATGGAAAGACTCCGATCAGAATTAGTTCATGTAAAAAAGATTTGAGATGTAAAATATTTCTTTTGGTACATTTACATTAAGGGAAAAAATTATGTTAACGTTCGAATCATTTGAGCTCTTGTGTTGAAACGTCAAAAAACATTCCCGAACAGGATCTAAAGAGCAGCATAGAGCGAGAGACAAGAGTGCTGACATCCAAATGGCATACTAAGACCACATCTACGGAACATTCATTTAGGATCCAATTGGATGGCAGGAACTAGTTTGGCGGTGGCGCACGAGGGGGAGCCAGTGTCGGCGAAGAGGGCAGTCGGCGCGAAGATGCCCTCGCGGCAAGAGCTCGCTGCAGCCCTGCAGGTGTCACCCTTGGATTAACATGCCCGCCGTGGGCTCCGGCACAGCAGAAGACCTTGCCTCCTCGGACGAGGTGATCGTCTTCAAAACCGAGGAGGAAGACGATATAAGCGAAGAGATTAAAGTGTCCGACAATGTTGGAGATGATAAATCCAGTCTCGCCAACGAGTATGAAAAAGAGGAGGTAAGTTTTCTTAACGTACTTTTCTTTAAAATCTTCCTCGAAGTGCTACTTCGTCTAGGAACATTGTAGCAACAAGGCTGTGACATACTTAATAAGTACTCTTCTAGCACACTCCTCGCTGCTAAGTGGTGGTTCGGTTGAAGTGACGGTTGAAGGAAGGTCCTTGTACTTTGCTAAGCAATCTTCTTGTTTCACATATTCTGATTATTTCTACAGTTCTAGATGGTTGCTGATACAACTATCGCTTCCATACACATACACATAGAGAGAAGGTTTAACTAATGAACACAAGGTCATTCATTAATTCTAGATTCTCTTTTAAAACATTCCAGAGATGAAATATTCAGGTTTGATACTTTCTCTGATCGTCATGATACGATCAAGTTGAAAATAACGTATTGATGTAAATATGCAGCTAAGTTATCCCCTCAATACTATATCTACCCGTTGTGTCTTGTAGACGACATCAGATGGGTATATAGGGTAAGGCCAAATGCCATGACAGAAGACCTTATCACTTTGACATACTTGATAAGCTGGCTCTTGAGAGTTTAAAGAGTATCTTTGGCTAAGATGAAGTGATACGTTGTGAGTATACAGAATGGATGTCAATGGTGTAAAGGGTAGGTCAAGACATGATGGAAGATGTCGCTTTTTTAACACACTTTAAGGATCTTTACTGTAAGAACACCAGGTGTAATGGTATGGCTGTTGTTGTCATAGGTTGTCAGAACACAAGAAAACGATCTATGCATTGTTCTGTTCCTATATATAACTTTGGCCTCTCTAAGGAGTACTTAGAACGAATAATATATTTGCATAGTTCGAAATCCCTCTTCAAATAGCAGGTGCATGATTGGAGGGATGTTTTTTACTTCTCTGTTTGAAGATTCCTACCACATACCTAACCTTGTTAGGTTGAATGGAGTCTTACTAATTTAGATTGCTATAGATTGACTTTATACCCAGCCACTAGTGCAAGTATAGGAAGAGGTGCAGTGAGTTTTACGTTAGAAACTATAGAAAGGAATGGTTGTTATGTGTGTGTGTGTGTGTGTGAAGTTGGAGAGAATGTGGAGAAAGCTTTTTGTGTGCTGTTTCTTATTCCAACACACTCATGGTACAGGAGGTTATTTAGGGCTTTTTCCTTTTCTGTAAAGTACACCACCCGTGAAGACAACAAGTAGTTCACTTACAGGTTAAAAGAGCCCTGTTATTACAAATCAAATAACACATTATTGACTATATTGACTCATCCATTGATGAACTCTAATCATCCCCAGCAGACACCATCAACAAGCTCTAAAAGCTTGATACCCTAATATGATTGAGTGGAGATAAGAAAGAAGAAGACAAATCAAATACTTTCGGCCTTGTTACCATACCCTATAATATTGAGGATTATCTACTTGTAAGAAAGATATGTAAATTGTTATTCTCTGGCGTGACGTAATCTATCTAGATATTTGTTAAATTGCAGTTGGACCAAACAACATCGTTATTGACTGGAACCATCCGTCCGATGCTCGTTGACTGTTGGGGTGGGTCTTGTATCAACAGTCGCTGTGGGGGATTGTTTCGTCCTTCTTATCCTTGAGATGAATCAGATAAGTTTCATCATCAGCTCTTATCTCCGTGACTGATGTCCCTCGGGAGGAGGAGGGACATATTTGGTTGGTTGATTTTCAATGTCTACCAATGTTAGCCAGAGTTGTGTGTGAACCAACGTCTTCGAGCAAGCTTCCCCCTTCTCTTGAATGATTGATTGAGGGAGGGGGTTGTGTGCGATTGCGAATCACTTTTCAGAAGTAAAGAATCAAAAAATGATTTCGTAGTTTTTTTTAATTTGAAGTTAAATGGTGGGGCTTTTTTTTAATGGATTTAATATATAGATTCTTTCTGTGGGTAGGTTGATTGAGCCTTCTATGTTATTTACTACAGTTCTATATAGTTCTCTAACATAGTTTTTCTTTGTGTCTACTCTTTTAATTCTCTATATATCTCAAGTACGCTGATAATTCGAATTTTAAGATAATATGAAACTAAATTTGAGAAATTTTGGAAAATATTCGTGTAATATTTTTCTAAATCTTGATTTTTTGCAACAGAAATGTCGTTTGTTCTTATACCAAAGAACACTAGCTGTAAATATGTTTTGACCATAACGCACAAGACATAACGCACAGGACGTATTGATAATTACTATCAGTACAATCGACATAAATGCTCTGAAGGATGAAATGCTACAATGGAAGAATGAAGTCAAAGATGAAGAGCTGGGTATTCCAAACACATCTATATATCTTGAAACCGAACGCTGACTGATATTTGACATCTATAAACTGTACGTTGATTTGTTTTCCTCCAAATGTTTATCTAAAAACCGTTTCTTTATAAATAAACAAGTGCTTACGACATACACGCTACATATAGTAAAATAGGAACGATACAGAGAAGAATAGCATTGCCTCTGCACAAGGATGATACGCAAAATCGTGAATCGTTCTCTAAGCTCCCCTGTTGTGTGATCTAGGAATATAGTCGATAGGAACAGTGCGAATTCCAATCCACCGTGAAAGTGAAAAAAAAAAATAAACAAGTGCTTACGACATACACGCTTCGGGTGATTGGTCCATGAAGTCAGTGAACAAATGGTTAAAACCCTCGATTCCCGACAGCCATGAACAAGGATCGAATCCCGCATTGGACACTTTGTTTTAATATGTAAATAACCATCACATATATAATTCATTTTGTTGTAAATAACATAAGCTAGGTTGCTCTTTTTGAGCGGTACCTAATAAAGTGATTTTTGAACCAGGTTCTCGTCAGAGAAAAACAAAAATAGTTCGAGAATTTTCGATCACCTATATTCAAAGCAACTACACTTCGTATGATAATGAGAGTGTATTAGCGTTAGGACTGTAAACATAGAAGGTATCTGGATGGTGGCTTCAGTTAGCAGCTCTCTAAGCTCCCCCCAAGCTGTACACGCTTGTTCGGCGGTACATATAATAAAATAGGAACGATACAGAGAAGATTAACATGGCCCCTTGCGCAAGGATGACACGCAAAATCGTGAAGCGTTCTCTAAGCTCCCCCACAAGCTATACACGCTTATTCGGTGGTACATATGCTAAAATAGGAACGATACAGAAAAGATTAACATGGCCCCTTGCACAAGGATGATACGCAAAAACGTGAAGCGTTCTCTAAGCTCCCCTGTTGTTTGATCTAGGAATATAGTCGATAGGAACAGTGGCGAATTCCAATCTTACGTGAAAGTGAAAAAAAGAATCGACGATATCCTAAATGATAACGATGATGAGGAGGTTAGAATGGAGCCTCTTCCCGACATCGAGAACTGACCTCTTAGGCGGAAGGATACTTAAACCTCTTGTGGAGATCAGGTTCCTTCTCCTCGCCAGCAGCTCTCTCTCTCTCTCTAACCGAAATCTTGGAAAATCCTCAAATTTGGCTATATTTTACTGAAGGACATCTTCTATTTTGGATTCAATTTGTTATTTTATCGATATAGTTAAACCTTTCTACTGATTCCATTCCAAATATTCAGAGCGTTTGGTTGTTTTAAAGATAAGAAAGGTCCAGTAGACAATTGACAATTTAAACAATAATATTGATTCTTCTAATTAATTGTTATGGAAAGAAAAATTAAGATCAAATAAAGGTAATAAAGGAGTAAATAACGGGTATATAAAATGTAGGACAATATATAGTTGTGTATGCGTACAAATATCTTCAGTAAGGGAGACTTCCCCACCTTGAGAGAGTTCTCCTCCAGACAAAGAGAGGTACAGTAGAACATGCTCCATGGTAAAAATTCTGATCGTGGAAGTGAACGCACGCTGTTGTTGCGCCATATATTCAGATCTATCTAAACGTTGACTATTGACCAACCCGTTTTCTTGGTTAATCAGGAAAAACCATCAGACTGTTGGATATCTTTAGCGTGGGTAGCAAAATTCACTCCATGATGTTTAAATAAAGTTTTGGTGTTCATTTTCTATTTGTGAACCAATATCCAAAATAACGGAACATGATGCTAATTCTGATAACTTTCCATATCCTCCGTATTATCAATTAATCTTGATTTATTTTTTAAAAATCACTGAGATATTTAATGATTTTTTTTTTGCTTATATCCTTAGTAAACGTAGTACAAGCCATTATAATCATGGTGAGTAGAAATAGGCGACTGCTTTTACTGTAAGTACACCACATGTCTACACATGTAAAAAGCAATATGACTTTGCACTTACAAATTACACTTAATTTAATTACAAAATACACTTAATGTAATATATATAAGGTGTGTTCTTCGTAAATGGAAAGCTATATTTCTCTTTTTTATTTTTGTAACATCGCGCGCCTTCGACTCTCACCTGGCTTGCAAAAGTCTTGCTTGAAAGGGTTGAGTTATCAGGAACCGTCTCTTAAACCCATAAAGTGCTATGCAATATTTATATGATAATGTGTGAAAAATTTTCCATCAGCTAATCTATTCCAAAAACGTTTGTTCTTTGACACTTACACTCACTTAAGGAAGTTTCATATAAGGAAGTCTTCAGTCGTTTTTTTTTTTTTAAGAAGACAGAGGCAATTTTGTTCACACCTAGTTATCTCGTGTGTCTTCATTAAATTTCACTGCTTATCAAATATTTTTCGGAGTTGTTGTCTAAATCCCGATATACATGTTAAAATGTACAACTATCTTAAGTTTTGTTCATGAGTGTACTTTGGCAAACAATGCTGAATACTTGATCGTAACATAGAATATAACAAACTTCCATACATACAATCAATCTGCTAGCATGGAAATAAGCACGTTACGTTGAAATTCCTCTTGTTGTAGATCTTCATTGAAGGCCTTCAAAACCAAACAGAATTTTTAAAAAGCCAACCGACTTTATTCGAGTTGAAAAAATAGGTTTCTAAAACACAAAACTGTTTGAAATATAGGATAGATCTCATTATTTTTTCTCCTTTAATATTTTAAGATATTTAACTCATTCTGATTCTAACTTTTATAATAATTTTTGAATGCACAAATTTCTCCCACCTACTTTGTATTTTAAAAAAATTATTTCAACTGTGATATTATAACACTATGCGGCGCTGAGTTTGTTTGTACAAAAATGTAATGCCTTGATAAAGGTTGGCGTTCAGCCAACCGATCGATATATTGGCAACTAAATATTTTATTAAATCTAATATATGCCTTTTTATTAGCTAATGATTTAAATATGGATTTCTCTATTTTCAAAACAAAGCTGTGTGTGGTAAAAAGATATCATTATATTATTACAAGAAAAGTAGTTCATCTTGTTGAATCGGACTTTGAAGCTCTGCTAGTACCTTAAAAAAACAAACAGAATTAGGAACAGACAAGGCGAGAAATATAGATACGGATCACAATTCTTAAGGTGTAGTGATAATCCAATAGGCCATCTTAGATGTTGCATGACATACCATTTAAGTTGTCGAAACCTTGAAGAACAAACAAAACACCAATTAGCGACAAAAGCAAGGCGATAAATCCCAATTTTCCACCATTACCCAAGGCAAGGATGATACAAGGCGTGAAATCCAAGCTGTCGTATGATTGCAATAAGTCAATGAACCTGTCGAAGCGGACTTTGAAGCTGCTGCTGCGAGGGCCTTGAAAAACAAACAGAGCAGGCCAGCCCCGTGTGCGGTGAAGGAGGCGTGGCCCAATCCAACTTGTTATAAATCTCTCCTCCCCCCCTCCTGGAATTTCCTCCCGCGGCGACTGCAAACGACCACTTCTTCCTCGTCGTCTGCTCTCGCCAACAAATTCTTGTGGCGTCTTTGATGGGAATATATTTGTTTTGACAGATCTGTTTGGATGGAACCCTCCTCATTCACTGTGTGTCTTTTATGGAAATCTTTCTTTGATAGGATTCTTGCTTTAGCTCTTGTTTCTTTGTGTCGTTTGGTTCCTTTCCACTTGGCTTCAGTTGGAATTTACCTCAACAAATTAGGTTTCACCTAGATGGACATCGCTTTTTATTAAATATGAGTTCTGTATTCCAGCAAGGCGCCAAAGAAGGCACCATATGGTCTTATATCGAGTGCTTCCCCCAAAATATCCAAAGGTTTTCCTTTTTATTTTCTGTTTCTCATGTTACGCCATAATTTCAATGGGTCTTTTTGCATGCATATGGGTCGCCACATGTTATGAACAGAACTTCATGTTAGTTTCCACACATATATATATTAGACATGATATATTTTATAACTTCACCCCTTTTTGCATTTTATGTTTTTTTAATTATATGAATTTAAAGAATTTTGAATAAAAATTTGCCATATATTGTGAATGCTCAATAATAAAATTGATTTTTAGCATATCACTATCAATTTCAGTTGACAGCATATATATATTTTTTGAATGTTCAAACAATTTCTTCGGCCTGGAATCGTCAATAGGGACATCGTCTTCTTGTAAGGAAGTCTTGATTTTGACACGGTGTTAAAATCCTGGAGCCAGTCTCGGAAAATGTAGATCACAGCACCCAAGGCCTCAAGGTCTTCTCGGCAATCTTCAGTTTGTCTTCCCTGATCTACCCAGCATCTCCACCAAATGTCACGTTTATGATGCAAAATTTATAAAATATATAAAATACAAAATAAGCAATGAGTAGAAAAAAAAATCAAAATTGGGTGTGTGATATTTTGTGAGCGCGGTCAGGATATTATTTTTTTGTTTTTAAAATATATCTAAAATTGCCGACTTCAAACCCTCCGTTACCCGTTCAAAACTTGCCTTTGAGCTAATATAAAATGTTAGCTACGAACCCATTCTTCTTACAATCTAAACATCTAGAATTACTTATTAAAAAGGATGGGGAATATTAGGAAAGAGAAGCATCTGACTCATCAATAGCGATTCCTTTAAACTCGCATTAAAAAAATCGCTTTTTTTTTTTCAGTTTATCAGATTCTATCAAGCACGAGGCGGCAATGGGGTAGGTAGACCAAAATGTGGATAATGTTCTTTGTCCAAGTAGTCGGTAAAAAAAGCAGCGCCGAGATGGTTTTTGTAAAAGGGAAAATTTGGGAAAGAGAAAGGAGATGGTGAAGACATTGAGGGGTATTGAGGGGTGAAGTTCTTAATTGACCAGGAGGGTGAAATACATTAATCTCCCAGCATTGCTGCTTCTTGTCAACGCTTTCGTTAACATTTCCTGTGAGCGAGCTTTAGCTGTTGTGCAAATCTCAATAAACCTTTCTTTACCATTCAATCAATTTTTTATCTAGCTGATCAATTCCTGACAACAATTATAAGGTTGTCCCAAAAGTTCGTAAACATACAGTTAAACCTGTCTATAGCGCGCCCTCTAAATAGCGCCTCCCTCTCTATAGCGCCCGATTTTAAATACGTAGTACGATGCGATTTACATTAAAAGTGACCTGTCTATAGCACCCCCTCTCTATAGCACCCTATTTTGGTGAAGCCCAAGAGGGGGCGCTATAGACAAGTTTAACTGTATTATGATTTATATTTTGCAAGTGTTTACAAACTTTTGGGACAACCTTGGTAATATTGGTAACCTTGGTAAAATTATAACAGAATTCTTATAGAAGAATGATTTAATCTCTGATGTTCTATATCAAGAGTGGCCAATCAGTAGGTGGGCCAAGTTTCAGAATTACAAGGTTGTGCCAAAAGTTCGTAAACACTTGAGTAATATAAATCGTAATATGTTTACGAACTTTTGGGACAGCCTTGTATTTCAATGTGAAGAGACTCCCAACTCCAGAACAAAACACCAATTCAGAGTTCTCCACACATATGCCACTCTCACAATATTAGCTTACACACAACCTTTAGATTAAATAAATTATTAAAATGAAAGAGCAAGATATAAAATAAGGGAAAAATTGGCTTTTGATATTTCAATTGAATTTTTTTAGATTACAAAGTCAGTGTATAGCTTTAGCGAATAGTTTTTGCTGGGAAAAGGAACAACGTTTAAAATGTATATGAAATATTACTATATTAAATTTAATTGCCATCTATATCGTTAAAATTTTACACAAATAAATTTACTGGCAATGCGTTTCTTTTAAATATCATCAAATATTATCAATAACTCATATCATTGCAGTAAGGTCTGTAGAGATAATATTTGATGATATTTAAAAGAAACGCATTTCCAGTAAATTTATTTGTGTATAAAATATTACTATATCTCTAAGAGAAAAGTATTTGTTTAAATTTGACCATAATATATTTTTATTTAACTGGAGGAAAGGGAGGGGTTATAAGTTTAAAAAAGTACAATAATCTGAAAGTTGCAAAAGATATTGAGTAAAAATCTATTTCTCCCGAAAGCCGCTCAGAGATTTGTAAAGATGGTTTAAGCTGAGATTTGTGTGGAGCTGAAATCCAGGACAGTTGGCTCATTTTTACAAACAGCTTACATTTACTGACACAGTAGCTTGGTGTTTCTTCATCACTTACTTCAAAATTAAACCTTTATTTTTGAAATTTTACCAAATTTATAATTCTGCAGCAAAAATATAGGACTGAAATGTGTTACCTTGTAACATTTGTGAAGTGAATTGATTGGAAAGGTGTCAGGTGAAGTCGCTGTTTTGTTATAGAATCTAACCTGTTTCACCATGAATAAAAAATTTACTAGAGTCATGGTAGGTGGTTGTACGAAACATATCGAGACTTTTTAGATTGTTAGTGGATGTGGCACGTTTAGTGGCGACGATATGGAGCTTGTGTGGCTCGAGATTGATTTGGACTAAAATGTAGACTATATATTTTTAGTTACCATCATATAGTTATATATATAAATATTACTAGATTACTTTTTTCTATTTGATTGAAGACTATCTGGTTCGATTCCCCAGTTGCTTTTTTGGACAAGCTCATGACGTGTCAAAGCCGATTCAAATGTTTGGTTCTGTTGTTAAATTTTGCTATTGAACATTTTAAATATTTTTTGATACATTCATAATATTCACCTCAAAAATAATAATATAAACTTATCTTACTCAATATATTTATCTTTTTTTTTCTATCTTGATACAACATATATATATATATACACGTATACTTTTTGAAAATAGAGCAATCCATAAATAAATCTTTAAATAAAAAGGCATAAATTGGATCAAAATATAATTTATTTTACCAATATTTCAGTTGGCTGAGCGCCAACCTTTATCAAGGTATTATAACATATTAATGTGTGTCAACAACAAACTATTAAGACGTTATGTGGCGCTGAGTTTGTTGTTGACACACATTAATATGTTATAACACCTCGATAAAGGTTGGCGTTCAGCCAACTGAAATATTGGTAAAATTATTGATAATTTGATCCAATATATGCCTTTTTATTTCAACAAGTATACTTGTATAACTTTTTGTGTCTGCTTTTTTTATTATTATATTTCGAGGCAAATACTATATGTCTTTATAAAAAGTTTATTAATCATTTTCTAACAAAAAATTATCACAAAATTGAGAAACGATCCAAAGCTTTCAATTCTGACCCACTTACATTCACTCTATAAGGCGCTAGACAATTTCCTAATATATTTCCTTCGACGTTCTATAATATCGTTTGTTTGTGTTTATACAAGGTTGTTCCAAATGTTCATAAAAACCTGCAACAAATTTTCAAATTTTCTTAAAACGTTGTTTTTCTTATTACTTGGTGGATAATATTATTACGGCGAATACATAATAATACATAATAAAATTACTTTATAAATAATACAAAGACATTATACATAACTACGAATAATATTGGTATTTCAATTTTTTTGCAAGTGTTTACGAACTTTTGGGATAACCTTAAACAATAAAGCATCTATAAACCTATAACGAAACATTTCCTGATGACAGAGCACCATCTATCGGAATAAATATAAACTAACGCAGATATTTTTTCCAAGAAATTTTCTAATACCCTTTTTTGATTTGCAACCACGTAAACATTTTGGGCTTTTGTGATCTCTAATTTTAACTTCTTTTTAAGCCTATGTAATAGTGATCTATTCTGAATGTATCGCGTATGTACAGTTGTGTTTGTTATTCCGAGATAACAGGCTTTACTGTAGGATGATTGGTCTTCATATAATGAGGGGCGAAGACCTGAAATGCACTTTCTGTCGATCAGGAATAACAATGGAGATGTTGCACTACTTATTTGATTGTGCTGCTCTGTCTGAGGAAAGACGAAAACTAAATGATAAAACGAGGCAACTTTGTCCTTCATTTCCGGCACTAATTAATGAAATATCAAAGAATAGGTATATAGCGGTGGCAATATTTGGATTCCACAGGATTATAACCCGGGAAAAGGCCACACAGTGTTCTCCCCATCCCTTGTGAACTGGCGAATCCGGTATAGGGCGAGAGGCCCTGAATAAAGGCTTTGTTGTTGTTTGTTGATAGGTCTTCATAAAGATATTGGGTGATTGATTATATGAAGTGAAATTTTGAAATATATTATATATCTACACACTATATTATAAATAGGGATTTGTTCTCACATATATGCAAAGTTGGGTCAATAAGTAATGCATAATCATCAATAACTTTATTTGACAAACCATAAACATTGTAAATATGAATACCTAACTATTAGCTCTATATCATTCAATATATCCACCTTCCCTCTGTACACATTTGGTCCAGCGTTCTTTCCAACTCACAACTTTGGTAAAATGCTACATCTTGCTTTCTGAACCACCCTCTAACCTCATGGAGTAACATTTCATCATTTTTAAATGTTCTACCGCGTAGAGAATTCTTTAATTTACCAAACAGGTAGAAGTCGGAAGGAGCCAGATCAGGACTGTAAGCTGGATGAGGCATCAAAGTCCACCCATATCTGGAAATTTGAGCCAATGTCTGTTGCGCGATGTGAGGTCTTGCATTGTCCTGATGAAATTAGATTTGACAGGCCCTTGTGTATATAAAAAAAAGATAAGTTATTAAATTATAACTGTTTTATATTTTTAATAGGATTTGCCTAATATATCCATTAATATGTATAAGGGGCTGGTTGTCGACGAGTGAACTTATCGTTTGTTGACCAGTATTTCCTAAATTATTCATTTCTTCAATGGTCCCCTATTTCTATATAAGTACAACCCTCTCTCTCTCTCTCTCCCTTGTCCGGCGGTACATATACCACAATAGGAACGATACAGAGAAGATTAGCATGGCCCCTGCGCAAGGATGACACGCAAAATCGTGAAGCGTTCTCTTTCTCTGCCAGTGAATTAACGTAATCACTAATTTCATGTAAGTGCAAAAAAAAAAAAGAAGGAATTGCTTCTATATAAGTAGAGAGAGTGGTCTACTTGAAGTATATTTATTCGAAGCGGTCTGCCCACTATGATTATCATTGCCATGTTCTAAAAAAAGCATTTATATACATAAAGAATCATAAATTAATCTAATCCTTCAACATTTATTTTAAAGAACACAAAAAAGTCCATAAAATACAAAGCAGAAGATAATTTCAATAGAGATGAACCCACCTATAATTTGGCAGGAGGTATTCCAAACGCGCTTATCTACTCTGTGACCATTATAAAAATATTTTGCCCTTATCATCACGATGAAATATGGCGGCGTTGACGTGCCATCGTCTGCGTAATTTGCAATAGGGTGGATTGACAAAAACTACCAACGCTTGCTCGTAATTTTTTCTTCTTCTTCTTTCATTGACATAAATCTTATCATTTGACCAGAGATAGCCCCTATCTGTGGATGTCGTAAAGTTTAGTATTCCTTTGTTGATGGAGCACCGTCTCTTCTGCTCTCATTTTCTTTGATCTTCTGATTCTTTTTTTAAGCCTCGTCGTAATCCACTTGAATTATTTTATTTTTGTATTATAAACTGGTGTTTTCTAAAGGCGAGCGCTTACAATGGACAAAATCAACTCATCGTATTATTTTTGCTTTAAATATTTTATTAGATTATTTATTAATGTAGAACACTATTTTTTAAACTATAATATTTCTACTTTATTTCGTAAGTCTTTTTCAAATATTGCTCTTTATAGAGTTAGTCAATTATAAATACATTTAACTGAGTTACTAACGTTTATTCTGTGAGTTTGGAAAGAAAATTTTAAAATATTTGACCAATGTTGCGTATACATATTATAACATCTCTCTACGCATACAATATGTTTAATACATTAAATTAATCTAACAAATTAAACTATTAAATATAATCTATATTATTATCTGTATATTTTTCTTAAATTCGTATATAAGATTCAAATAGGTGCCCCATATAAATAGGTAAATATTATTTTTGACTATTGGACTGTAATTGTGAAGATTTGTGGAGAACATGTCAGATTTTGTCAAGTCTTCTTTAACTCAATCCAGTGCTAAACTTCCCTCTGGGATTTTTCCATTATTATCTGTGTCATTTCTAACTGGCTTGATGGTCACTGAGACCGAGCTCAAGACAGAGATGACTGGCATCACATCATGTTTGGGATGTAATATGTACAGTGGGCCACAATGTTCGATCGCGAATATAATGATCTTATCTGTGTCTTTTGGTCCTTTCCACTTATTTCTTCTTTTTCAATGTGCTGTTGTGTACTGGGGGCATCTTGGAGAATCCTTCTGAGAGAAGGATTAGGAAAGTTACTTGTAGGACATGTGGGGGTTGGAACAACGACACAATACTTTGGATGGCAGTCACTATAGAGTGGTATTCTTCTTCTACCACTGTTGGCCCATCACTTATTTTGATTCTTCATTCATCTTTGACCCTCTTATTTTCCAACATCTTCTTTCTTTGACAAAATGCAATAAAGAATCTAAGTTTTGGTTTCTTTTACAGTTCTTTTATTTCTCGAGATTTCGGGCTAACATGCCTCTCAACATGGAGACCCAGGAGTACTACCTCTAGCCAATTATAACACACCTACTTATAACACTTTCATGTTACAAGCTTTTTTTTTATAGGTTCGTTTTTTTAAGGAACAAATCACACACACACACAAAAGCCTTTATTAAGACACACAGGTCTTACAGAGGATTCTCCTTGGGGTTACAAGACGGAGAAACCTATGAAAGTGGGAAATAAAAAATGGAGAAAGATTATATACATATGGTAAATATATACAGATTATAAGAAATAATAAAAAAAATAAGAAGAATTAAAAAAAAAAAATTTTGGAAATATGGATGGGAGAAGTGGAGAGCGAAAAGAGGAAAGAAAACAGGTATTTTTTACATATGGAACAAATCAATTTAAGCTCTTCTGCTCACACAGCACAGGTGGGCCATGTCTTTTTCAAGAAATCTTCAAGAGATTTTCCAGGAAAATCCGAGTGTTCAGGGTTGTAAGGTAAACACCGTTTTAGCAGTGTGGGGTTAAGGAACAAATCCTATTTGAGGATTTTATGGTCTGGTACTTCCGCACTGACTTAAGCATGTTAGAAGGAACATTATCCGAGTCTTATTAAGACGAAATATAAAAAAACCCAGTTTGAAGATGACACTTATGGCCAAGGTCAACTGTTCGCGGCCCTTGGTAAACTCCCACGTGTCTATAGCCGCAATGGTTGTTACAAATCTCTTCAAGGCTATCAGGACTGACACCGGTGGCACGTCAGTATCATTGACCTTAGCTTAGTTAGAAACCTCAATTCTACAAATGCCAATGTGCTATTGGAGGTATTCATTATTCCAGGATTGTGAATTTCGACAAATTACAAAAACATTTCAAGATGCCCCACAACTCTATGTAAATACATTAATTAAAGGAAGGTTTCGGGCAGGCCTGTTTTCAGATTGCTAAAACGTATCACACGTAATGTTGAAAAGTATTTAAGGATTCAACCCGAGAACAACAAGGAGGACCAGCTGGAGTGATGCCACCTAGAAGTGAACGAACTCATATTTCAAGAAAATAAAGTCATATATCCGCTCAAGACAACGATAGCGACATTTGGGTGTCAAATTAATTGCCCCTGCGGTCGGGTTTACTGTGAATTCTATCGAAATCTTCCCAACTATAATGATGGCTAGCAATGTAAACTTTACAACACGAAATAGATGTGGCTTTCCGAATTCAACACAACTGGGGTTGTTAATATTTTCCGATGTGTTCTTTTCTCTCTATATATACACCAGTACATATACCAGTATATATACAAGATGTGTAACACTACGTCAGATAACCATTCTATTATGGGGACTTGGCTAATAACCGCACAATAAACTGGATAGTATTATAGTGTGTGTATGGAATCAAAAAACGAAAATTTGGGGGAGAATAGCTGAGTAGGCAGGGTAGCAGGAGGAGGTTCTAAACAAATATTAGAGTGTTGTACAGACAACCTAGTTACTGAGCCATGCCGTACTAAAACCTAATATTTCACCAAACTAGGCAATATAGATCTCTATATATACAGCCCTAGGTGAGGACACAGAAATACCCACACACCATCAAGACGTTCCAACGAGGCAGCAGCGCCAATATATCAGGAACCCAAACAGTCCAACCCATTTATTAAGCCTAGTTAGAGAAGGGGAGGGGTGATAAAAGAATTTCCAGGTAAAAAGCGAGCAACGGCGAAGAAATTCGGTCAACAATGGCCGCAGATATTGAATGGTGGAATATTTCATTGGGCAGCACCAGCCCCCCCAGTGTTGGTATTTGGCCAGCAGAGCTTTGTTAGCTTTCCCCGGGTCCTCACAATAATAACTCCGCCTCTTTGTCACTCGAGCCCCACGTCGAAAGGTTTAGTAACACCTTCCAGCCTTGTTTGGAATTATGATTATTGATGATGTCTTCACGCCTAGCTTGCAGAACTGGTGTTTGGAGCTGGTTAACTCCGTACTACCTATTGGGTTCTACTGTTCGGCGGTACAAATACTGGAAAGACAGTGAATGCAACAATTCATGGCTCCTGAAGCAATTATTCGATTTAATCGACACAATTTTCTCTCATATTTAGACTTCAGTATTTCTTCAGTAAGAAATCCTGCAGTAAAATGGAGGAAGTTCCGACCGGCTAGAGAATCTGTGAAGAAATGAAGACTTCCTCCCTGGTTGAGTCGCCCACAGACATTGCCAGCTTTGGTCTAAAACGGCAATCCTGATGGCAAAAGACTAGTTAAACCACAACTAACCACAACAATCAATGCCACTTACAGAGTCCTGCTTAATTCCTTCTACTCAATAGTGAACTCCTACTTCAATCGAAAACACGAATTAGAAATTGAATATACTTTTATTAATCGTACATATAAATTTATATGGGGTTAATATATATTTTTAAAAAATGTAAAATCAAATATTATCTCACTGTATTATCCCACTTTATCCCACTGAGGGTCGTCTGGTATGATGTCACCTTCTGCCCTAAGGTCGGACAGTGTTCCGCGTAGATCGGACTTCTCCCCGACTATTGTCATGTCGAGGAATAGCTTCAGAGCAGACCTCTACTCAGGCGCCAGGTACTCGAGTAAGACGAATTAGTTCAAAACATTTTCAGATTGAGATGTTCTACACTCCAATGACACGACTAGCAAGCAATGCCTCTCTGTAAGAACACAACATTGTGGTCCTACAGCCGCCACGGACAAATTCGAGCATATCTAAACAGCAATAAAGACGAACTTGTTTAAACTGATAAAAATTAAATAAAGGAAACAATTCTCTCCAGACTAAATATAAGTAAAAACTAGCTCTTCTTGGCTCCGTTCAACTCTTTATTGAAAATAAGTTACCCATTAGCGAGGCGGAGGAAACTCACACCTAGGAACTCTCCTGTGGGGATAGAAAGTGGAGACACACAACAAGGAGAGAGTGATGTTCAATAGAGTAAAGTGATAAAACTTGGAAGCTTCTGGATTTGAACGTGCGACAGCTCCGGCGGTTGAGATCAAAGAAATGACAATTTTCCCTACCCCCTAGGGAATTGGTGTAGCCAGGCACGTAGTCCTAGAGACGTATTTCCGTGTACGCTCGGCAGACTCCCGTGATTTGCCTATAACTGCAATATACTTAGTGCCTGCCAATATCTCTGGTGGGGTTAATGCTGATTGTACACTACTCCAGTGCTAGAGTCTTACTGTATTCCATCTGACGTCGGCAATCACTCAATGGGGCGTGGTGCACAAAAACACATGTTTTTTTTTAATAATTTAACTGAAAGGGTTTTTTGCTTATCCCTAGTACACATGGTACAGGCCATGATAATCATAGTGGGTAGAATTAGGCGACTGCTTTTACTGTAAGTGCACCACATGTCTACAAATGTGAAAAGCAGTTTGAATTTACACTTACAAATGTGCCAGAGCCCCGTTTGGTTAATTGTACTCGCTGTTGGGGTTGGACTTTTGCAAGAATTAGGGGGCCATTGGAGCATTTTTTTTTATCAGAAAAAAGTGCCCAATGCGGAATCGAACCCGGGTTGTAGCGGTCGAAAACCAATGGTTTAGACCATCCTTCCGCCGACTCCCTAACCCACTGAAAGGTGAAAATATGCTGACCAGCATTTATTGAATACAAGTGGTGTTAAGTATAATGTGCAGTTACTCGAGATCATTTCACCTTCCTGATTCTTCATTTACTCTCTCTTTCACTTTTCGAACATTTCAGCTATTATAGCCCATACAACACCTGCCAATAAAGTTCATCTGTTTCTAAAAGTCTATTTGTATCAAACAATCCAAAGTTACTCTAGGCCCAGTTTCTGGTAGCGTGATGGTGAATTGTGGATTGGTGACAACTTAGACCCGTGTTCGAATCTCACGAGCTTTTTTTTTTCTTCAAAATAAAGTAATTTCGAAAGCCTCTTTTTAAAATAACAAACCCATCATCCACACCAGTATGTGTGTACAAGTACCTAAATGGAACTCTGTAACATTGTGAGTAATATTGGAGTTCTACATGGGAAATATATTGCCACGTGGAAAATTAGGAAAGACAAACTTCAGGATGACACAGCAATTTATTTAAGGCAAGAACAAACTATGAAAGAAAAACAAAAGATAAGCAATGAGGGAAGTTTACAGAGTATCAAAATATAAACATAAAAATAATACTCTGTTAATAAAATAATAAATACTTTGTTACAATTTTTTTACAGTGAAAACAGCCACTAATCCACTTCATCCTACCATGATTAACATGGCAAGCACTATATTCACTTGGGATAAATTTATAAAAAAGAAAGAAGTATATATCATGAGTTTCCCGCATTTCTTTAAATTTTGAGTAAAATAGAAAAAATATTTATTTATTTTAAAGAATATAGCACTGTAAATAATTCAGAGAAGTTATCGTAAATTTTATATAGAAATATAGCCTTTATATAGAAGGGTATAAATAATTTCACATCGACGTACTTTCATTGGAACATCACGAATATATAGATTCTTAGATCAAATGTTTGAAAAACAAAAATAAGAAAAATGTGCTAAAACGAACTATTGTACCAAGTTAGATGAACTTTTGTAGAAATTCTGGTGAACATTTTAAGGAATACAGACGGACTTTTGTAAAAACGAGCCAAACTTTAGTAGGAAGAAAGACCAACTCTCTTGTAGGAAGACACAGACACTACAGACGAACTTTTGTAAAAATACAGACGAACCTTTGTAGGAAGGCAGACGAACTTTTGTAAAAATACAGACGAACTTTTGTAGGAAGGCAGACGAACTTTTGTAGGAATACAGACGAACTTTTTTAGGAATACATACGAACTTTTACAAGGAACAGGCATGCTTTTTGTAGGAATATAGATGAATTTTATAGAAACACGTACGAATTTTTACAAGTGACAGACGAACTTTTGTAGAAAGGAAGACAGAGAAAATTTTGAAAGAATACAGACGAACTTTTGTAGGAGGGAAGACAAACTCTTATAGGAAAGCAGACAAACTTTCGTAGGAATACAGACAAACTGTAAAAAGGCAGACGAAATTTTGTAGAAAGTTTCTACAAGAGCAGGCAGACGTACGAGGGCAGACGAGAAGTGGATGATCGACCTTGATGCCCCACCGGAAGGGGCCCAAGCAAACTGACCCTAAATGGTGTCAGCCAGGCTTATATTTAGATCCCACCCCCGCCCACGGCTTGCTTCCCTTCAAGAAACAATGATATATTCAATTATTGTTTGGTTATGTCCTTACATACGATGCTTCATTTATGAATCTCACTTGTAGCTATTCTAATGATTATGATTTTTTTATTGCGAAATATTCAACATTTATGTACCAGAAAAGACACCTCTACTTTTAATTGTACCTCAGAACGATGCAGTGTGAATCACCCAAGTAAATTCGACCATTTAAATACCCCTCTCATTGGATGGAATGAAATCGAAGCCGCCCCTATACTGATGAGGCCCATAACCCAAAACAATGGTATACAGGTTGTTGGCTTTTTGTCTGAATTTTCCTAAACTAGTATTGAGGTTCATTTTTTTTTATCATCACTAGTAGAGTTTTTACTAGGGCAATGCAGAGTGCATCGCTCCTATGCAAAATTAAAAAGTGAGGTGCCTGTTCTGGTACGTGAATATCATCAATTTCCCACAACTTTATGTTATATTTAACATTGTGTATATTTATCTAGTCTGGAGTACATTTTTCAGCATTGTTTTTTGCCTGTGTATAGCTGTATAAAAGAGAAAGTCACACAGGGACTCGCCAATCCAGTTATTTCTTTCGTTAAAATGTGTAGAATTCACAGAAGAGGTTGGTTCTCTCTGTGTGTGTGACCCAAAATAAATATTTTGACCAACTTACCAGGCAACTTAATTCGTTTATAATAGGAATAGATTTTGTCTATTGTTTCAACATGTTTAAAAGCAAAATTTCAAAATTTAAAAATATTTTCTATATTTTATAACCGATTCGCTTGATTAAACAAAAGATCATATTGTGGCGAAGAAATAATTTATATTTTATTATTTAATTTAATTATTCAATGAAAATATTTAACACAGAGGATTACTCTGTATTTGTAAAATCACCATAAATTTTCCATAGCTCGATATTCTCTAGCTGTAGATAGTTTGGTTGATAATTGTCGACTAGTCGTACTGACGTCATTAATAAATACTTTCACATCTTCAGATATTCCAAGACTTGATTTCTACGCTACAATATTTTGAATATAAACGTTTAATCCATTCTTTAAAAATATATAATACATTTTAAAAAATTGGTGTACATTTTATGAAAATAATACATTTTGAAGTATTCTTTTTTAAATAAAATTATAACGACTATAAGTAAGCTATCCCTTATTTTCAACTCTTTTTATATTCAGCAAATCTAATAACTTATATTTGTATTTTAAAATCATCCTTTTAAAAAATTATATTAAAAAAAACTAATATTTAAAAAAATGAATCTCTAAAGCGATTTATAATTCTTTTAAAAAACTACTCAGTGATAATAAACTATATGCAAATATAAAAAACGGTACAAAAAAGATATAATAAATATAAGAATACTGAAATAAAAAAATTAAACAGAAAACACATTAAAAGAAAAACTCGACAATAAAAAAAGGCCTACCATAATTCAATCCATACTTCACTTGAAAAAAGAAAAGAAAGGAGAGAGAGATGGCTGTCAGATCCTTGTAAGTGTTCCGACATTACGTAATGGCGGCAAACATCATCCATCGTCTGGTAGAAATAGGTAGGCAGCCATGTCGAATGCCACCACAACCCCATAGTTGGATCTTTTGATGTGTAGACATTTCTTAAATATGGCTACGCCCTCCTTCCTTCCTTCACTTATACACCTTTCTTTATCTCTTTCCTTTATACCTCCATTTTATTATAATTAAATAAACGCCCTTTTTATAAAAGGAAAGTTAAATTAAACGAATGGGCAAAATTAAATGTTTCTATAGTTGTAAAATAACTGTGTGTGGAGAGAAAGATTGAAACTGATTTATTAAACGTCCATATAAGATTAAATAAGGTTATATATTAATATAAATCAATAACTTGCCATCTAAATATAGCAAAAACAAACATTTAGACGCCAATGTTTCTTTTATACATATATCAAACTACTGTCCTAAAAGCTCCATAGTTTGCTCAAATACCATTTATAATATTCCACCCTTCAGTGTAGCATATATAACAGAATGATCCAATACAGTATTAGAGCTCTAAAGAAGCGGTCTGGTAGATTAAATTGGTGAAACCGCTGGGAGGGTTCACCACTGATGAGCCAAGCTTTCCCAATATATTTTTTTCAACGTAGTAAGGACAGTAGAAGTTTGATTGATGTGTAAAAGAAACATTTGGGTCTAAGGGTTATATAGAGAAAGTTGAAAATTATAAATTATTTATATCGGACGAATCCCACTGAGGGTCGTCTGTATCGATGTCACATTCCGCCCTGGACAGACGTAGATCTCCCCGACTATTGCCATGTCGAGGAATTCCTTCAGAGAAGAGCTTTTGTATCACCATCTTCTTCAAAATAAAATAATTTTATAAAAACAACTATAGTAGCATTTTTTCGGAAAATTGCAACAGTTTGATCTGCAAACTTTTAAAATTTTATAATACACACACACAACACAATATATAGGTATTCTCTAAAATTTAATTCATTTTTAACTATTACCATTTTTTTGTTTCCTTGAAAACTCAAAAAGATTGAATAGGTTAACTCTCTATATATAAGGTTGTCCCAAAATATCGTTTTTTCTTATTACTTAGCGAATAATATTACTTGGCGAATACATAATAATACATAATCCAATTACTGTATACATAATACAAAGATATTATACATAACGGCGAATAATATTGGTATTTCATTTTTTTTGCAAGTATTTACGAACTTTTGGGACAACCTTATATTTGGTGTTTGGTTTGAAAGTGAAAATATATCAAAGTTTAAATTATTCGAAAAAAATGTTGTCCAATGTGGGGCTCTAAAGCGCGTTAGTTTATTTTATTTCTATTTTAAAAATCATATATTCAGAGAAAGGAAATATCTTGATCCTAATAGACTCAGAACAAAGAAAAGGTTGAACCAAAATGGATGGTAAAAAACTAAGGCATTTCCTGAATACGCAACTGAACGATGGGCCCATTCTGCTGCACGATCTGCCTTAAATGGTTTATTAGGGTTGGTTATTTCAAAATTCACCCAACTACACAGTGGAAATATATATTTATTTAAAACGGACTACAAGTTACGTCTCAAAAATAGTGAGAAAGATTCAATTGTAAAAAGAGAGAGAGACATTGACTTAATTTTATTGACAATTAGTCAGTTTTTACGAAAAAAGAATGATAATATAAATTATGGGAATGTACAATGAGCTAGGGAGGCTCCCCCACCTTGATAAGGTCCTCCTTCAGACGAGGAGGGGATCTTCTTTGACTCCTTGCATTTCCAGGCCCTTTATTACAAATGTCTATATATGATTATATATGGTTAAATACAGAATAAATATAAATATGAATAAATATAAAATAAATAAAAGAGAGATTAAGATCGAAACTTATTTATTACATCGTTCATATAAAAGGTTATTAAAAATGGCATATCCTGACCAGGAGCACATGTGCTTTACAGAAGGCAGAGCGCCATCTGGTGGAACAGAAATCAACTAATAATTGATTTAGCCTGTTCCCTGATATTTGGCCAACCCAATTTCTTGATAAATAAAATGTTATATAAGGTTAAATACAGAATTGAGGGAATAAGAGAGAGTAAAAGAAAGGGAAATAGTTATTAAGACAAAGTCAATGATAGAAGACTCTGGAGTATCTTTATTCCCCTCATTCAATAATCACATAATGTACTTCCACTCATACACACTTTTGTAAATAAATATATTTGCTTCTTATTATTCTTTTTTTTTTTTTTCTTATCCAAAAAGTACACGTGGTACAGGCTATGATAATCATGTTGGTTAGTTAGCATCTGCTTTTACTCTAAGTTACCCCATGTTTACATATGTATA